>OX328102.1:46747618-47947618 GCA_946811185.2 Hippopus hippopus | reverse complement strand
CACTAAGTTTTCTATTCTATTAAAGTAAAATCCTTCCATTTCAGACAATCTAAATTATTCTTTCTTTTTCCCACTATATCTTCTAAAGCTTTCTTCCTGATGGTTGTTAAAACTTGGGATTGTTTGGTAAGGGGTTAATAGTTTGGGACTGGATTGGATGCAGTTTTCCTGTCAAAAATCAAATCCAACAGTACATCCTTTAATTACTAATAAAAACCCCTTAAGTTTCCAAGAAACTACCATATCTATAATTCTATTTGAATTTCTAGAATGTCAAAAAAGATATTAAATTTTACATAAACCAAGTACATGTAAAACAACAAGGAGAGGAAAAATGCCTTGGGACTGCACATGCAATTATCTTTGATAATTAGGGACAGCAGCAAATACCAATGGTATTACAGTATTTACACTTTCGTACTTCTGACAATTCTTGTAGACTGATAAATTTGAGTGTATTTATTGCAATTATAAAGCTATCTTTCTTTTCAAATAAATTTTAAATAACTGACAGCTTAGATCAGCAACCAGACTGGTTATTTCATGCTGCCTAATCTCAATATTCGTCCAAAAGGTTAATGAATGTGATGTCAATTAAATGGAAATGGCAATTTCTTAAAATCATCAGTTTAACAAAGATTCCTGTTCTTTCTTAACCCTTTACCACACAATCACGAGTTTAAACTACCTTGAAGTAAAAGCCCTTTGAAAACATTTTGGGAAAAGGAGAAAATGCTAGTAACAGCATTTTCTCCTTTTCCCACAATGTTTTCTACCCTTCCTAAAACAAATTCTAATTTTTGAGACACCTTTAATTTGTTGTCTGCAAATGCTTTCAATTTGGACAAGTCTAAAATTTTGTCGTGTGGTAAAGGGTTAAACTCATCCAAATATCTGATTGTAACTAAGTATACCAAGTATATTCCTACTTGGTCATTTACTGTTATCCCTAATAACAATTTCATGTAAAAAAAAAATGTATGTATCAAAAAACTACAAATAAGGCAGGGTTTGGATGGTAAGATTCAAAAGACATGGCTGTATAAAGCATACCCATAGATAGCTCTGAGGCTTCACGACTTGCCCAGTCGATTGGACCTGTATCTATCATGAAGAGGTACAATGACTTAAGTATAGTAACACACAAAGCTAGATATAGTGTTTTACCCTTATGTATTCTAACTCTTTAACATACAGTTCTGTGTTTTAACAACCCTGAAGTTTTATCCATTTCCCACAATGTTTTCTTCACGACAAAAGACAATTCTAATCATTTGAGACCAACTTAATTTGTTGCCTGCAAATGCTTTGAATTTACCCAAGTCTAGACTTTTGTCGTCTATTAAAAGAGCCTACAGATTTTGGTTTGACAACTATTTCATCCTGCGTTGGACCAAAACAACCCGTACAATTTCTTTAACACTGTTTACCAGATGACAAAATTTTAAGCATTCAAATTGTAAGCATTCAAAGACGAAAATTTGATCAGGCTATAGTTAAAGTAGCTGTCTTTAAAAAAGAAGGAAACATTGTGAAAATGGAGATAACGCTGGCAACCAGCGTTTTTCCCCAGTATGAAAATATTTTCAAAAGGCTTTGTTGTAAGAGTCATTAGAACTGAAAAGGCAATTTTTTTTTTTTCAAAAACAGATTATAATATTTAACCTTTAACCATACAAATCTGTGTTTTAGTGACCCTCAGAAAAAAATATAAAAAATCTGATTTTTCTCCTTTTCCCACAACATTTTCTATCCTTTCAAAAGACGAAACCCCATCCTTTAAGCCACATTTGATTTGTTGCCTGCAAATGCTTTCAACTTGGATATATCTAAAATTTTGTCAAATGGTATATAGTTTATCCCCTGTAGCCTAATAAAAGAAAAGAAGTTCAACAGTGATAGACTAATAGATTAGCCACATGCTAACACGCATGCATGTAAATATTAAATATACAAGCAATTTCGTTGAAATGATATCCCCCACCGAAAAAGACCTTTTCAAAAACTTACACAACTGCGTAACTCAATATCACTCCCAGTCGGCCATTTTGCATTGAATTAAGAAAAGAAAAAAAGTATATCGGCTGAATAGGTTATTGTACACATGTATAAAGTTTCACGAAATTCTGTCCAATGGTATTGGAGATATTGTCCCGGATGGACACACGGACGAACGGACAGACGGAAGGACAACGCTAAAACTATATCACTCCGACTACGGCGGGGGATAAAAACGAAATTCCATGCCAAGTCACAAAGTCAATGAAATGAACAGGCATTCTTGCAAAAGTTAAATAATGCTCTTTTTATTGAAAATAAAAAAGAAAATGAGACAAAAAAGTTGGATATCAAGGGAAAAACAATCCTTACCCTTTTACCACACAATCCTGACTTTTAACGACCCTAAGGAAGAAGCCTTTTAAAAACATTGTGGGAAAAGGAGAAAATGCTGGTTACCAGCATTTTCTCCTTTTCCCACTATGTTTTCTACCCTATCGAAGACAAATTCCATCATTTGAACGACATTTAAACTATAGTCTGCAAATGCTTTCAGTTTGGCCAAGTCTAAACTTTTGTTGTGTGGTAAAGAGTTAAATGAAAAAGAAAAAAACAACGTAAGATCAAACTTACTTGCGTCATCCAAAAACTCGTCAAAATCTTTCTCTGGGAGTCCCATCACTTGTCTAACTATTATCGACTGTGACACAATCTCATCCACTGCTTCAACAAGTAACTGGTATCTGTTTGAAAACAAATGAGTTACGCTCTGTGAAAAGGTGGTTGAAGTCTTTTGCTCTCTGGTTCTATATATACATTAGATATATTACCATAACAGACAATTTTTACAAGTACATTTGTACTACAAGAATGTGTAACTGAAAGTTAATGTCTGGTCAAAAACAAAGCTAAAAAAAATTCAAATTTTTGAGGTTTTAAGGCAAATAATGAAGGGTGAGATATTCTGCTGAGGAACCAGAATAATGCTGAGAACGAAAGGGTAATTGCATCTGCCAAGTTACAGCATACCGGTAATTATGGATCCATAAAATCAATTTTGTCTTACAACCTACTGAATCGTGAGGTAGAATAATCCTTTAACATGCAGAAAACCTTCAAATTGCAAAAAGTTTTGACCCATATCAGCTTGCGCTGACTGCGCAGGCTGACATAGGTTGATACTTTTTGCAGATGCATTAAGTCCCATTTTCACAGAGAATGGCTCAATTCGAAGAATGGTAATAGTAATTTTTCTTCTTCAATAGTTCTTTCCTTTATTTTCAGGAGGCGATGGGTTGGAAGAGATTATATAGAGGATATTTGTTTTTTACGGTGAAAGATCGAAATTGATTTCATCAAGTGAACATCATTGGTAATATTTTTACGAGTGGCACTGCCACTCATGAAAATATTACTGCTGATGTTCACGAGATGAAATAAATAGAGTTTATTTCATCAGCTTGTGGTTAATATGGGGAAATATTTGCCGAAAAAGGGAAAGGTATGCGAAAATAACGAGTGCTGTAAGGCACGAGTTATTTTCGCGGACCTTTCCCTTTTGAGGCAAATATTTCCCCATATTAACCACAAGCTGATGAAATAAATTATATATTACATTTCCTCTGATTATTTTGTCAACGAATGCCACTTTTAAAACGTAAAAACTTAAAAAACTTAAAAAAGTAGTTCCAGATTTTCGGCAGAAGGAAAATATTCACTGTGACGGGGAAATAATTCCCCCCAGCTTAAATTACGACATTTCTTTACCCATAACATTTCTAAAAATAGACACATGAAATATAATATATTTCGATCTTTCACCAAAAAAAAAAACAACAAATATTCTATTTATTTCATGCTTTGAACCCTTTCTGGGGGGAAATTGATCAAAATCTAGTACAGTTTTTTTTCGGTCATTCCCCGTGGTGTACCCCCTCCGCATAGCAACGCATTACAATATTACATTAAGCGCGAGAAATGCAAGGTAAATTACGTCATATTTCCATCTGGTTGCGAGGCATGCGCATTTTACCTAGGTAACTAGTGCACGGGAACAACTGTTTCCACCTTCAATTGAAGAGTTAGAATATAAAATCGGTATTTTTCACAGGTTGTAACTATGTAATATTGAAAAATATTTCACCGTTATTTCTAGATAACCTACTGGAAGGCATGAAATAAGAACTTAGTATTCTGTTTCTGCCCATCAGAGAGCTAGTGTTCAAATTAATAAATAGACTTACTGTTTCACCATTTAACCCATTACCACACAATCCCGACTTTTAACGACCCTGAGAAAGAAGCCCTCTGAAAACATCGTGGGAAACGGGAGAAAATGCTGGTAACCAGCATTTTCTCCTTTGCCCACAATGTTTTCTTCCCTTCAATAAACAGATTTCATATTTTTACTCACACTTATTTTGTTGTCTGCAAATGCCCTCAATTTGGCCAAGTCTAAAATTTTATTGTTTGGTAAACAGTTAACACACAATACTGAGTTTTAACCATCTTGAGGAAGAAGGCTTTTGAAAACATTGTGGGGAAAGATGAAAATACTGGTAACCAGTTTTTTTCTCCTATTTTCAAAAATGTTTTATTGCCTTTAATTGAATTTAATTTTTCATCTGCAAATACTTTCAAGTAGAACGAGTCTGAAATTTTGTCATGTGGTAAAGGGTTAACTCCAAAATGAAAGTATTTGCTGATGAAAAACCAAATGTTGGTCAAATTAGGAAATTTGCGGGGATGGAAAACATTTTGGGAAAATGAGAAAATGCTGGTTGCCAGCATTTTATCCTTCTCAAACAATATTTACCAAAGCCTTTGGCATTGGTGTCGTTAAAACTTGGGACTATTAGGTAAAGGGTTAAATTTAAATTATTGAAAATTTATGCTATTTTGCATAACCAGGCAATACTAGTATAAATTTCAACATGAGGTACTTTCCAAGTTTGAAATGCCTTCTTTTGCCAATAATATTGCAAGATTGTCTTCCACATAAAATAGTGTTCAAACAAGTACAAACCCTGCTTTGTAGAGTTGTTTATGAACTGGCTTCTGTGGGACAAAAGACATCTTGGAGACCGCTGCGTTCAGTTGGTGTAGGAATGATTCTTTTCTGTCGTCATCGTCGTCCAACATCAATATATCCTGCAAATGATTTAACTCTTTACCCAAATGGAAAAAATTTTAGACTTAACCAAACTGAAAGGATTTGCAGACGACAAACCAGATGATTATCGAAAACCTTGTGGGGAAAGGAGGAAACTCTGGTTACCAGCATTGTTTTCTTTTCCGACAATGTTTTCAAAAGCCTTCTTTCTCAGGGTTGTTAAAAGTGCTTTATTAATGATTTTATTCTTTGATAGGATAGAAAACATTGTGGGAAAAGGAGGATATTCTGGTTACCAGCATTTACTTCTTTGTCCACAATGTTTTCAAAAGCCTTCTTTCTCTGGGTTGTTAAAAGTCAGGATTGTGTAGTAAAGCATTAATTCTATCAGTCCAATACATTAATCTTCAGTTGATCTGTAGGTCTTGCAGCAAGCACGACATTTCTACCCTATCAAAGACATTTATTATAATTTTAGCAGCATTTGTCATCTGCAAATGCTTTCAGTTTAGTCTAGCACAAAATGGTGTCGTTTAGTAAAGAATTAAATGAATGATTAATCAGGATAGGTAGAGATTTCTACATCTAAAACTGTCAAAAAAGGATAAATATCTCTCACAACATGTCATTTTCATCAATCCTTGGATGTTGGCCTTGACAGTTGACAAAATTCAGTAACCTTTTTCTTATATCATAACCAAACAATCATTATAGTGTCGTCATCCAATATCAAATGGCAATCGAGAAAATAAGAGCACCGCATGTGGGTGCAAACCCTTGGCTAGAGTTGCTTGATTTTCTGTGAATTTTCTAAGTCGAAAAAAAGGCATAACTGTGTCAAAAATACTTTAAAGGTTTTTGCACTACAGCCATGAGGCAAATGCAGCTGACAATTGGCAAGAGGGCTACAATACCTTAATGTTTTCTTCGAAAACAGCCAAGCTAAAAATGTGGAAACTGTTTTGTTCTCAGACTTGTATAACTAGATTGGTGGACATATAGACATGGTGGATAAAAAACAATCTTACATTTGTTTGCATGGGTGTCAGGTTAGGGGTGTAGGGGGGATATAAAATGACATTAACTTACATCTTTGAGGTCATCCACACTTAGATCCCAGACTCTTCCTTCTTTCTCCTCTGGAGGTGCCAGATCTATGTATAACTGTTTCAACTCTACAACAGCATCATGGTGGTAGTGCAGCTACAAAAATCAAAGTATTGAAAGGATCAGGTCCATGTGGGCCTGAAAAGCTTAACCTGTCTCACTCAAATGTGTATGTTATGTTATGCCATTTACAACATATTGAACAGATGAAAATTGAAAGACTAGCAATCTATATTCTATATACAAATACTTGACATGTTCAAAAGACTCTTTTTTAAAAAACTGGCTTTTTTTATTCATTTTTGATGAATTCTAAATCTTTCATGATATGTATCTTCTGTGAAAGTTTCAAGAGAATCAGACAAAAGATGGGATTGAATTATAAAAACAAAAAAGTCATCCTTTATTGTCTCACAATTTCATTTTAATTTCACAATTCAAATTGCCAAAAACGAGTGTATTTCCCACAAAAATTCTATCACAGTATTTAGCAACTGCCCCCATATTATCCTTTACCCAACAACCCCCAAATTTTAACAACCCTGAGGAAGAAGGCTTTGGAAAACATTGTGGGAAAAGGAGAAAATGCTGGTAACCAGCATTTTCTCCTTTTCCTAAAATGTTGCCTAACCTTTTGGAGACAATATCATTATCTGAGCAACATTTGAATTTTCATCTAAAATTGCTTTAAATTTGAATTAGTCTAGATTGTTGTGCAGTACATGTATTGAGTTATAAAGATTTCTATTGCCGTAAAATTTGAATGCAATTTCTACATGAAAGTTTTCGTAGTACCTTTGGATTATTTCTCCTGAATATTTCTTCATCTGTAATGTATGCATCCACTGGTGACGACGGTCTCTCTGGTGTCCTCATTCCGCCCACAATATCCTCCAACAGATCTCGTACCATGTGTTTTGCTTCCTTCTGTTTTAGTTCATTCTGCAAATGTAGATTCCAATTTTAGGTCTTTTCTGAGTGTAAACTTGTATCCTTCCCCAAATTTTAAGATTTTCATTCTTATATCTATAAATTTTCTGACTCAAATACATGTATCACACACACATAAAATAAGACAGGATGAGAAAAAAATGGATCTACACAGTGTCCTAAATATGGTTTGATGACATAACCTACACACAAACTTCTTTAAGCTCCCGTTTCCTAGTTAGTTAGACAAAATGCTATGTTATAACAATCATCCACTATTCATAAAAAGAAGTATTACACAATAAACCAATATTTGTCTTGATTTGTTGACAGAGATATTATACATGTCAAAGTTTTTGAAAATTCTTATTTGAAAAAGGGGCATAACTGTGTCAAAAATATTCTGATGCTAACCTGCTCCTATTGCATGGGTTCCCTTTTAAATAGTTAGCAACAAGTCCACATTTCAAGTAAATATCTTCAGAAATGACAGAGATATAAAATGTCAAAGTTTTTGTATAATGATACAGACGTCTCCAGGACTACTACAATACCTCAACATTATCTTCCAAAACAGCCGAGCTAAAAACATAGCTTAAGGATAGGGCACCCTAGTGTGATTTGTGTAACTTCACCTTTCATCTTACGGATTTGGCCAAAACTCTGGTAATCTGTAACCCATGCAGGGTACCAGATGTCTGCAAGCCAGTCTAAAGCAAACTTGATTTAGGAGGCAAGGAATTCAACCCCTTCAGCTCTTTAAGCAAAATAAGTACTATTGAAGATGGCATAGACCAAGATCAGACTGCACATTTTGTATAGATTCTCTGCTTGTTCAGTCAAGCCTACAAAATAACAAGAGCACCACAAGCAGGTGCCAACACTCAGCTGCAGTTGCTTGATTTTAAGTGAAAATTGTAAGTCCAAAAGGGGTATAACTGTATCAAAAATATTGTGATGGTTATTTGCCCCTGTTGTACGGGCTCCCCTTTTAATAGATAACAACTAGTCCAAGTTTGAAGTAAATACTGTCAGTAATCACATAGAAATTACAAAATGCCAAAGTTTTTTAACAATGACACAGATACTGAGACAGACAAAGATGATGACTACAGGTTTCCAACAATACCTTGATATTTTCTCTGAAAACAGCAGCCCTAAAAATCTTTCTTAGAGATTTGTTAGATTGTACCAGCAACCATCAACAGAGGCCATGTTTGTATATTTAGTACTGAAAGATTTAAGTTCTTACTTCTAGTTGCAGCCTCTGAACTTTGAACTTATCCTCTTGGAAGGCTATTCCCCTGAGGGTTACAATAAGGGCTGCGCCCCCACACAGCACTGGGCGACTCTCGAACTCCCACTGTTCCTGGAAAACTCCAGCATTTGGAGATTTAAACACAAACGGAAACTTCATAGTCTCTCCTGGTAGTATCACACCACTACTGTTGTTGAAGTAGAACCTCTGTACTGTGGCTTGTGGGAGATTGAATGGATTCTCTTTTGGCTTTTTCTGCAAAAAATACAAATATACAAAATAAACTAAAACTGTCACAGAACATGACTGAACTCTTTAACAAATGACTGGTTTCCAGCACTTTCTCCTATTCCCACAATGTTTTCTAAAGCTTTCTACCTCAGGGTCATTAAAACTCCCGATTGTTTGATAAGGGCTGAAATAAATATTGATGATGTAACAAAAATGACAAAAAGAATGTTCCAATGGAAATACATAAAAAAAAAATTCAATGTTGACTTTATCTGTTTCCATCAAAAAGTGTTTTAGATGTATAACCACCATACAATTTGTGAGTGAGCAAAAATTTTTGTTATTCTCTGTTATGGCTTTGCCCCTCATGAAAATATTAATTTTGGTATACACTCAGTGAAATTATACTTTGAAGTTACACAGAAACCAATGATTCTCCTCTGTTTCTTGGACTCTTCTGTGCATGAATTCTAAATACTTTATTTATCAAATACCTGCTAATTTTCTGTCTCAAATACGTGCATCCACTAGGATAAAACATCAAACCTCACAGAAAAAAAGTCTGTATCTACACAGTGTCAAAAATGTTTCCAAATATGGTATGATGACTTATCTCGCATGCAGAGTATGTACATATTGATTTGCAACTTGATTGGTCAAAATGTTAGGCCATTCACCAATCATTCATACACACGAAGTAACAACCTACTAAAACCACTTTTTGTTTTATTTTGCTTACCATTTGCAAATAAAATGTCTATAATTGCAATATTTTGTTATTGAAAGCTGTAGGTATGTAATAAAAGGAATATTATATTGTGGTACATGTAACTTTCCTGGTGCTTGTATTCGCTTCTCACCGCGTAAGAAAATCTTGGCATCTTGCTTGACCTTTGGTCTTGCGCAATATCAAATTTTCTTATAGTGCTCAAATCAAATACAAGCTCCAAGAAAGTTACTGCAACATATGAGCTACGCTCTGTGAAAAGGGAGCTTAATGCATCTGCAAAAAGTATCGACCCATGTCAGCCTGCACAGTCTGCGCAGGCTGACATGGGTTGAGTCTTTTTGCTATAGGTCCATTTTCTGTATGTCCAAGGACCATTCTACCTAAGGATTAAGTCGGTTGTTAGGCAAAATGGATTTTGCAGATCCATGGTTATATGTTGACTTGCTCGGTATCATGCATCAAAGAGATGCATTAGGCCCCTTTTGCCAGAGCATGGCTTAAATATATATACATATTCCGTATATACACACCTTCCAATCAAAGTACACAGACGTTGTTCCATTATTAACAATGGTTAAATAGCTTGTCACTCTATCGCCAGCAAATGTCTCAAAGTTCACCCGAGCCTCAATGCCAACTTGGTCCTTAAAATTGAAACTGTCCCCTGTCCATCTGGCTGCCTGGCCAGCAAACTGTAAGCTGGGTCCAAAAACAGGTGTGGCATTGCTAGGAGCTCTCACCACTCCAATATTCTCCCTACAAATAGATTAACTCCCTACAAAACACCAAAACTTTGTACTGGTCTTAACTGAATCTCATTTGCAGACGACATACTAATAGTGGTTAAAATTATTAAGTTTGTGTCTGAAAGAGTAGAAAACATTGTGGGAAAAGGAGAAAATGCTGGTCACCAGCATTTTCTCCTTTGCCCTCAATGTTTTCAACAGTTTTATTCTTAAGGGTTGTTAAAACTTGGGATTGAGTAGTAAAGGGTTTATAGATATGAGTCATGCTCTGTGAGACGGAGGTTCAATACATCTACAAGGAGTATTGAACCATGTCAGCCTGTGCAGTCCACTGACACGAGTCATAGCCTTCCAAGAGGATAAGTTCAAATTGCTTGTTATTATTAAGATGCATTAATCACCCTTGCTAACCATCATTTTCTCCATTTCCCGCTATGTTTTCTACCCTATCAAAGACAAACTTTGAAATCTTAGCTACACTGTATGTAAATGCAAATGCCCTGAATTTGGACAAGTCTAAAATTTTGTGGATTTACCCTTTACCACCTGAAAAATTTTAGATTTATCTAATTCAAAAGCATCTGAAGACGACAAACCAAATGTGGCTCAAATGGTAAAAGTAGTCTTTGATAGAGTAGAAAACATTGTGGGAAAAGGAGAAAATGTTGGTTACCAGCATTTCCTCCTTTTCTCAAAATGTTTTCAAAAGCTTTCTTTCACAGGGTCATTAAAACTCGGAATTGTGTGGTAAAGGATCAATAGAGATTTTTTTTTCTTTTTACTATATTGTCAACATCTCAACAAAAGATTAATTGATTCTAGTGGAGTTTAACAACGTTTTACGGCTTAGGTCATAATTATCACCGCAGTCAGTGCACCCTCGCATGTGTTTCCTGGCTTTCTCACACCAGTACTGACACAACTTTCTTTCCAAGTCACTGACTACCTTTCTCACAGGCATCAGAGGTGAGAGGTGAAAAATTGTCGTAAAGAAAGTTTGCTTCAACCAGGTATCGAGCTCACAACCACCAAGTCATGAATCAGATACATTAACTACTGAGCTACCTAGCTGGGCTCTCAACAAAAGCAGAAACAAGTTAGATACCCAGAGATATCTTGCTCCTCCTCCCCCTCCTCTTCAATATCCATGCCTGTCAATGCAGGTCTCTCAATCTCCATTCCTGTGGGCTCAGACCTCTCACCCTCCATGGAGTCCTTTATATACGGGTTAGCTGTGCCTATCACTTGTAAGCCATCAAAATCCTGAAAATTCACGTTATGAATAAAACTAGGGTGACCCTTTATGAAACAATCCCATGTTTACACAACACTAAGAAAGACAGCTTTTCAAAATATAACAAAACAAGAGGGCCATGATGGCCCTGAATTCGCTCACCTGAGCCTTTTGATCAAACATGACCCATTTCCAATCTCTTCAGAGATAATAAGACAAACACTCTGACAAACACTCATTAGTATTGGGCTTACAAATATGGCCTCTAGAGTGCACACAAGCTTTTTCTAGAATTTGTCTCAGCGGCCTACTTGACATGTAGAAATTATCCAGACATGCATTCCGACAAACTTTCATGAGTATTAGAGAGAAAATGTGGCCTGTAGGGTGTATAAAAGGTTTTTCCGAGATTTGACGTAGTGACCTAGTTTTTCATCCAACATGACCCATATTCATACTAGCCTAAGATATTATCAAGACAAACATTCAAAGCAAATTTCAAGATTATTGGACTGAAAATGTGGCCTCTAGAGCTTACACACGCTTTTTCAAGGATGAAACTTGGTGACCTAGTTTTTATTCCACGTGACCCATTTTCAAACTCATGCAAGATATCATGAAGACAAACATTCTAACAAAAGTTTAAAGAATATTGGACTGTAATTATAGTACAAAAGGTTTTTCCGAGATTTGACCTTGTGCCCTAGTTTTTTATCCAACATGACCCATTTTCATACTAGTCTAAGAAATTATCAAGACAAACATTCTGACCGAATTTCAAGATTATTGGACTGAAAATGTGGCCTCTAGAGCTTACATAACGTTTCTCTACGATTTGACCTGGTGACCTAGTTTTTGACCTGACATGACCCATTTTCAAACTCATCCAAGCTATCATCATGACAAACATTCTGACCAACTTTAAAGTGCATTGGACTGAAAATGTGGCTTCTGGAGCGTACACAAGGTTTTTCAAAAATTTTACCTAGTGACCTAGTTTTTTACCCCACATGGCCCACTTTAGAACTCGTCTGCGATATTATCAAGACAAACATTCTGACCAAATTTCAAGAGTATTGGACAGAAAATGTGGCTTCTGCAGCATACACAAGGTTATTTTAAGATTTGACCTAGTGACCTAGTTTTTGACCCAACATGGCCCGTTTTCAAATTTGTCAGAGATATCATCAAGACAAACATTCTGACCAACTTTCAAGAGTTGTGGACTGAAAATGTGGCCTCTAGAGCATAAACAAGGTTTTTCTAAGATTTGACCTGGTGACCTAGTTTTTGACCCGACATGGCCCAATTTCAAACTCGTCCAAGATATCAAGACAAACATCCTGACCAACTTTCAGGAGTACTGGACTGAAAATATGGCCTCTAGAGCGTACACAAGGTTTTTCTAAGATTTGACCTACTGACCTAGTTTTTGACCCGACATGGCCCATTTTTCGAACTCATCCGAGATATCATCAAGACAAACATTCTGACCAACTTTCAGGAGTATTGGACAGAAAATATGGCCTCTAGAGCGTACACAAAGTTTTTCTAAGATTTGACCTAGTGACCTAGTTTTTAACCCGATATGACCCATTTTCAAACTCGTTCGAGATATCATCAAGGCAAACATTCTGACCATGTTTCATGAGTATCGGACTGAAAATATGGCCTCTAGAGCGTACACAAGGTTTTTCTAACATTTGACCTAGTGACCTAGTTGTTGACCCGACATGACCCATTTTCGAACTCGTCCAAGATATCATCAAGACAAAGATTCTGACCTAGTTTCACAAGAATTGGACTGCAAATGTGGCCTCTAGAGTGTACACAAGGTAAAAGTTGACAACGCACAACGAACGCCGGACGCCGGACACAGCACGATCACAATAGCTCACCATGAGCACTTCATGCTCAGGTGAGCTAAAAAGGCAGTTTCTTCCTTTTTCTACAATGTTTTTACACCATTGCAAAGACAAGTCCCATCATTTGAACCAAATTTAATTTGTTGTCTAATACTCTTTCAACTTGGATGAGTCAAAAATTTTGTTCTCTCGTACTTATACACTGGTGCTTATAACAACTCATACAACCATCCATACATTCATTGTTTCTTTTAAAAAATCCTGTCTGCAAATTCATCTTTGTCTGGCTGCAGACTACTGACTTGTTTTAAAATGTGGTCTAATGCATAATGTACAATATCTTGGATGGTAGCGGGTAAACATAAACAAAATCTACCCATATTTACTGTACTTTCTTCAGTATTCTTCAATTTGAACATTGCATAACATTCTTTTGAAGCTCAATACTGTACGAAACAAATTCAGAACCAATCAAAGTGAAGTAAATTTCTAGTAATTCAAGCATTAAAATGTACATATCAATTCAATGAAGTGTTTCAAGCATTTAAATGTACAACTTAATCGGAAGCAATGGCTCTGTTTATGACTGTCAAGTACGTAGGTTGACTGATAGTAGCAGCTGGTCAATTACCAAGATTTTACAATGTATCCGCAGAATTGTGGGTACTTACAGGTTTATGTGGGTCTAGATCATCCATGTATTGTTTCATCTGTTTGGTTCTCTGCTCTAGATACTCAGACTTATGCCATGGATAATGCATGGGACGTGTGTGGGTCGGGGCCCAATGCCAGCCTGAAATATATATATATGTCAACATCTATCAGCCTTCACCACAAAATGCACAAAATGTGCAGTCTGATCTTGGATCCAAACTGTCCACTATATAGAGATATTCTCATAAAATGAAGCCTTAACCCTTTATCACACAAGATAATTTCACACTTGTCAATTTTGAAAGCGACTGCAGATGACAAATCAACTGTGGATTACATCTAAAGATTTTTTTTTTTTGAAAGATAAGAAAAACATTTTAGGAAAAAGGAGAAAATGCTGGTTATCAGCATATTCTCTTTTTCCCAAAATGTTTTCAAAAGCCTTCTTCCACAAGGTTGTTAAAACTTGGGATTGTGTGGTAAAGGGTTTATATTGTAATATTCATGATCTATTTCTACAAAGAAAATGTATGTTTTGTTTATTAGGTGCTTTTAGACTACATGTATTACTTTACAAGTACACCAGAATACAATACCTTTTTCTTCCCTGATTTTACTCGACAATCCAACATGCTCTATTGGTGGCGGGTAACCTTTCTCTGTTTGTGTTAAGGTCATACTGGAAAAGAAAAGAAGGTAAGTAAATGTTCATATTATAAATGATTTTGAATTTAAGACTCTTTCATATTGCAAGCATTTACTGACAGCAGCTCAGGTATGGCTCTAATGATGTTGTCTCCTATGTTTTGTCTCTGAGGGGATAGAAATCATTGTTGGAAAAGGAAAGAATGTTGGTAGCTAGCATTTCCTACATTTCCCATGATGCTTTCAAAAGCCTCCTTCCTAATAGCCTTAAAACCTTTATCAAACAATCCTGAATTTGGTAACCAGCATTTTTTTTTTCCTTTTCAAACATGTTTTCTAACCCTTCACAGACAAATCTCAGCATTTGAGCCTCATTCAATTTGTTGTCTGCAAATGCTTTCAATTTGGATTAGTCCAACATTTTGTTATTTGGTAAGGAGTTAAAACAAAGGATAATTATTACTAATTAGTAACAGGTAAATTTTAAATGAAGATCTAGAAAATTTTCCTGCATGGTTATGTTTTCTTCAACCTTTTCCCAAACAACAAATCTTGGACTCTTCCACACCAATAGCATCTGCAGATGAAAAATTCAGATGCGGTACAAATGAACTGAAGGCCTTTGACAGGGTAGAAAAAATTGTGAGAAAAGGAGAAAATGCTGGTTACCAGCTTTTTCTTCTTTTCTCACAATTTTTTCAAAAGACTGCTTCCTCAGGAGTTAAAACTCAGGATTGTGTTGTAAAGGGTTAATAAGTTAAGCTGAATGATATGTGAATTTTAAATTTCTATGTCATCAATAAAAAATTTAAACTATATGTCAGACTTCACAGAAATGTAATGATCGGCATAAAGAGTACATAAAGATGGGAAAAGTGACAGTACATGTTTTTTTTTTTCTAAATCCAAATGTAAAAATTAATAAAAGAATGATATGGAGGCATGCACTTGTAGGTTACAATATACTGTTTACTGAAGAGAAGACAAAAGGTAGACATGCAATTCCTAGATTGATATTGATCGAATTAAGGCATAATCTCATGCAAACACTCCATTTGATTGGGGTTTAACCCTGTTTAAACAGCTTAGGTCATAATATGACAACCATAGCACCTATGCATGTGTTTCTGGGCTTTCTCACACCAGCACTGACACAAATTTCTTTCCAAGCCACTGATTACTTTTCACATATGCATCAGAGGTTTGAGGTGAAAAATCGCCGGAAAGAAAGTTTGCCACAAGCTGATATCAAACAACAACCAGGTCATGATTTGGATATTCTAACCACTGAGCAGCCTGGCCAGGCTTCCGCAAAACACCTTTTGATTTGCAGCAGATGACTTATCAGAAATGTTTGGCCATCTCTCTCTATTTTACTCAATATGACATTAAAGGCCCGATATTGGCCCAAAAATCAAAGCTGGTGTTAAAATGCATTTAAACTTACATCATTCTGTTTAAATATATGGTGAATTTTGTGAGATGACATTCTGTTATTACATCTGACATACTGTGTTAGTCGCTGACAGAAAAATTAATTTTAAAAGCAGGCAAAAAGTAACAAGAGGGCCATGATGGCCCTGAATTCGCTCACCTGAGACATTTGACCAAACATGACCCATTTTCCATCTCTTTTGAGATATTATGACAAACATTCTACCAAGATTTTCATGAGTTATTGACCCGAAATGACCCACTTGCAAACTGGTGCAAGACCAACGTTCTGAACAAGTTTCATGAGTATTGCATTAAAAATGAGGCCTCTAGAAAGTAAACAAGGTTTTTGAAGATTTGACCTAGTGACCTAGTTTTTGATTCAACATTACCCATTTTCGCACTCTTTTAAGATATTATCAAGACAAACATTCTGACCAACTTTTAAGAGTTTCGGACTAAAAATGTGGCCTCTACAGCATACTCAAGGTTTTTCTAAGATGTGGCCTAGTGACCTAGTTTTTGATCAGACATTACTCATTATCAAACACTTTTTAGATATCACTAAGACAAACACTCTGACCAAGTTTCATGAGTATTGGACTGAAAATGTGGCCTCTAGAGCGTACAAAAGGTTTTTCTAAGATTTGACCAAATGACCTAGTTTTTGATGCGACATTACCCATTATCAAACTCTTTTGAGATATCACCAAACAAACATTCTGACCCAGTTTAAAGAGTATCACACTGAAAATATGGCCTCTAGAGCGTACACAAGGTTTTTCCAATTTTTGACCCAGTGACCTAGTTTTTGACCCCACATGACCCAAATTTAAACTCATTCAAGGTCTCATCAAGACAAACATTCTGACTGAGTTTCAGGAGTATCGGACTGAAAATGTGTCCTCCAGAGCGAACACAAGGTTTTTCTAAGATTTGACCTAGTGACCTAGTTTTTGACCCCACATGACCCATTATCAAACTCGCCTGAGCTATTATCAAGACAAACATTCTGGCCAAGTTTCAAGAGTTCTTGACAGAAAATGTGGTTTCTAGAGCGTACAGAAAGTTTTTCTAAGATTTGACCTACTGACCTAGTTTTTGACCTGACATGACCCATTTTCAAACTAGTCTAAGATATCATCAAGACAAACATTCTGACCAACTTTCAGAAGTTTTGGATTGTAAATGTGGTTTCTAGAGCGTACACAACGTTTTTCTAAGATTTGACCTACTGACCTAGTTTTTGACCCGACATGACCCATTTTCAAACTCGTCCGAGATATCATCAAGGCAAACATTCTGACCAACTTTCAGGAGTAATGGACAGAAAATGTGGACTCTAGAGCGTACACAAGATTTTTCTAAGATTTGACCTAGTGACCTAGTTTTTGACCCGACATGACCCATTTTCGAACTCATGTGAGATATCATCAAGGCAAACATTCTGACCAACTTTCAGGAGTATTGGACAGAAAATGTGGCCTCTAGAGCATACACAAGGTTTTTCTAAGATTTGACCTAGTGACCTAGTTTTTGACCCAACATGACCCATTTTCAAACTCGTCCGAGATTTTATTCAGACAAACATTCTGACCAAGTTTCATGAGTATCGAACTGAAAATGTGGCCTCTAGAGCGTACACAAGGTTAAAAGTTGATGACGGACGACGGACGATGCACAACGGACGCCGGACACAGCACAATCACAATAGCTCCCCATGAGCACTTTGTGCTCAGGTGAGCTAAAAAAAATGATAGAGTACCTGGCAGGTATTTATTACAGTTTTGAAATTAATTTCTCTGCCAACAACTAAAACTTGGACCGACCATACAATAACAGATTGTCATCTTAAAAAGAATTTCCATACTTTTAAATGAAATAATTCAAACTGACATGCATTTTAACACCCACTTTGTTAACTTTTGGCAGCTATTGTCACTTTAAGTTTCCTGCAGTTACTCAATAAAATGGTGGTAGTTAGAGTTTAACGTCATTATTGCAATATCAGGACTTTACAAATTCAAAACTTATAAGTTCAAAAAGAAGTCCATTGGAGTTTCATATTTCAGATTTCACCAGTCTGTCTCACTCAATCTGTCACACTGTCCATGCATCTGTCTGTTTGTCTGTCTGGATGCCTGACTCTTCATCTCTCCCATTTCCCTGTTTTATCATAATTCAAATCCTGTCAGGCAACCAAATACACTTTTACATAATAAAAAATAATATCTTTAGAGGTGAGATGAGATCTATCCAACCTTGAACTTACAACAAATATAGAAGATAATACAATATCTACTACTGCATATCATTTTTGATGCATTTCAACAATAAAATGAGGGACAGATACTATAAAAGTACATTACATTATAAGTATTGCATCACAGGAAATGATGTCATAATAAAGTTTTAACCAATCAATGTCATTTTTCATGAAAATACTATGAAATTAGACTCTTTACTCACTTTTTTAATGTCGTGGGCAACATTAATGCCTGAATGGACATTGTAACTTAAGATAAGACTGAACAGAAAGTTCTCATATTTGATCTTGGGCTAACATTGTTTATTGTATGCTATTCAGACACTCTAATTCAAAAAGCTTGTACACTTACAACATTTGGCACAATTGCACAATCTGGAAAAATACAATCTATTCTTTCAGTGATATTAAAGTCGCAGAGGTTTTTTTAAATGCATGAAAAAGAATTACTGCCAAACTTTCTTTTCAAATCCTTTTTCATTTTTTTTTTACATAATGTGAGTGAAAATTTCTATGAAAATCCCAACAGAAAATCTGATTGGGTAAAAATCAACTTTTCCCTGTGATGCAGAAATTCAACCCTTCCTCCTCTGTTTAAAACAAGTACTTTTCAGATAAATGAAAAGCTATTACAAACATGAAATTACTTACAATATGCAATTTCTATTTTTGTCACAATAATTTTTCTGAATTATGGTATGTCTATATATATGAACCATGCTCTGGCAAAAGGGGGCTTAATGTATCTGTGTGATGCATTATATCAAACAAGTTATCACATGATTATTCATCAATAAAATCAATTTTGTCCCATAACCATAACCAAATCATGAGGTAGACTGGTCCTTTGACATGTAAAAGATTTATCTATGGCGAAAACTTTCGACCCTTGTCAGCCTGTGCAGACTGCACAGGCTGACATAGGTCAATGCGTTTTGCAGGTGCATTAGGCCCGCTTTTCAAAGAGCATTTATATATACAGATTTCTTCACTATGGAAGCATCAGAAAGTCATAAATACCAAGGTAATGGGTTGAGATTCAGTTACCTGCAGTGAGTTAAATATGTTGGTATCCAAGGTGGCTTATCAGCTCTGTGCCAGAAAATTATATGAATGATAGAATGCAAAGGTTGGTGACAAGTAACATTAACCTATCAGAGCTTAAAATAAACTGGACTTATTCTAAAGAATACCCACAATATGTCAGAATTTTTTTACAAAGCGAGAAGCAAATACAAGCACTAGGAAAGTTACTAAAACATAATATTCCTTTTATCATATACCTTCAACTATCAACGAAATTTCATCAAAATTTCGACAAACTTTGGAATTATTGACATTTTATTAGAAAACAGTAAACAAAATGAGAAATGGTGTAGAGGGTAGTAACTTCATTTTTATGAATGGAAGATGAATATTATTGCCCAACATTTTGACTAATTAAATCAAACAAATCAATGCATGCTTATTCTGTGCTTGAGATACATCATCATACCATATTTGGACCTGTATTTGACAGTATGTAGATACAGATTTTTCCTATGATGTGCATTATTTTATCAGCATGCGACGCATATATTTTAAAAATTTACAGGTATATGGTAAATTTTTATACACAATTATCTAGATCTCTGCCTTCATAGATGAGAATCCATTGTCTCAACTATAAAAGAAAACTTCAAAAGAAAACTTTAACAACAGTAAGCCAACGGAAAGCTAAATTTTCATAAATTCAATCAATAAATGATTAACTGTAGAGAGAAAAGAATTAAATGTCAACAATAATATTTTGTAAAAGATAACATACAATAATTCAAATACAGTAGCTCTTTAAGAACATATGTTGCAATTCAATAGCTCAAATCTAAACATGAGCATTCCAAAATTCTGCCATGCTGTTACACCACTGTTTTAGAGATATGTGGCAGATTACTGATGAAAACGGTTAATCTTCAGTTTTTAGTTCTAGGCATCTGACAAAGTTATCAAAACAATACTCACTGTACTCCCATAACATCATCTCCAAACCTTTCTTGCTGCTTCCAGAATTCACTCCCAACTCGATCTGAAAGAAAGTCAAATTTCTTTTAATCTAATCTTCAATAATAATCACAACTATTGTTTTGAATATAAATATGGTTAATATACTCTTTTCTAATGCCCTTCTCTGATAAAAGAACATAAGATGATAAAAGAACAATGACAGCTGGCTCAATGTACGGAGAAAGAGTGACCAGCATAGCCTGAAATATTCTGGAAATAGTCAAGTTTAATAGCTACTGGCATGGTTCTTTAACTCTTTACCACACAATTACGTGTTTTAATGACCTAACAGGGAAGCCTTTTGAAAACATTGTGGGGCTAGGATAAAATGCTGGTAACCAGCAGTTTCTCCTTTTCTCAGTGCTTTCTATCCTTACAAAAAAAATTTCCACAATTTAAGCCAGTATATTGTGTTGCCTACAATTGCTTTGAATTAAGGAAAGTGCAAAATATTGTTGTTTAGTAAAGGGTTAATACTGCTTTATTAATAATGCTTTATTGCCCCTATCCACATGTGAAACATTCTCTGATAATCTAGTAAAGTATACGAGTGGGCCCAGACAAGTACTGTTTAGAATTTACAGGGGAAATAATTTGAAAGACAAGAAAGTAAGAGTTACATAAATAACCACACTAGCAGTCATGAAATAACTGAAATCCTGTTGAAGACAATTCCGAGCTTTAACGACCCTGAATAAGAGGCCCTTTGAAAAAATTGTGCGAAAAGGAGAAAATGCTGGTAACCAGCATTTTCTCCTTTTCCCACGATGTTTTCTAGCCTACCATAGACAAATTCCATCTTTTGAGCGACATTTGAATTGTTCTCTGCAAAAACTTTCAATTTGGACAAGTCTACAATTTGATCATGTTGTAAAGAGTTAAAATTCTTAACAACCAAACTGTACTTACAGCCTTTACCATAGTCCACACCAGGAATGGCCTTATCTATAAGGTATCTGTTCTCCTGCATAGCACGATAATTATCAGCCTGATTCATCGCTAAGTCTTCTGGATTCTTCTGTAACAGTTCTATAAGAAAAACAATTTTATGATACACTATCTCTAGTTACATTAACTAGAGCTATCACTAAACGTGATCTTACCCCCCACCAGCTCCTTGTCACAAAACAGCTCTTTGACACAGAATGCAGAATGGTTTAGTACAAAAGTAAGAGTTGAAAAAAAAAAAAACTAGTGGGAATAGAGTTATGGTTCTTGTACACTGCATTTCTCGTTAATGTGGTCTATCTGTATATGAAGTTTGAAGTCACTAGCTTTTATGCTTTGGAAGTTATGCCCCAGACAAAAATCCAAAATTATAATTTACAAAAGGCAATAACTCTGAAAATAGTGGGAACAGAGTTATTGTTCCTGCACAGTGCACTTTGCTTTAATGTGAACTAATTGTATATGAAGTTTGAAGTTACTAGCTTTTGTACTTTGCAAGTTATTCCCCATATAAAAATCCAAAGTTAAAATTTACAAAGGGCAATAACTCTGAAAATAGTGGGAACAGAGTTATAATTTTGTACAGTGCACTTCTCGTTAATGTGGCCTATTTGTATATGAAGTTTGAAGTTACTAGCTTTTTTACTTTGGAAGTTATGCCGCGGACAAGAATCCAAAGTTAAAATTTACAAAGGGCAATAACCCCAAAAATAGTTGGAATAGAGTTATGGTTCTTGTACACTGCACTTCTCCTTTATGTGATCTAGCTGTGTGTAAAGTTTGAAGTACTAGCTTCTATACTTTGGAAGTTATGCCGCGGACAAAAATCCAAAGTTAAAATTTACAAAGGGCAATAACTCGAAAAATAGTTGGAATAGAGTTATGGTTCTTGTACACTGCACTTCTGCTTAATGTGATCTATCTATGTGCGAAGTTTGAAGTTACTAACTTCTATACTTTGGAAGTTATGCCCCGGACAAAAATCCAAAGTTAAAAATTTAAAGGGGCAATAACTCTGAATATATTGAAGAGAGAGTTATGGTATTTGTACACTGCACTTCTCCTCAATGTGACCTATCTGTATATGAAGTTTGAAGTTGCTAGCTTTTATACTTTGGAAGTTATGCCCTGGACAAGCTTTTCGTGACGGACGGACAGACAAGGTGACTCCAGTATACCCCCCCCCCAAACTTCGTTTGTGGGGGTATAAAAAGCCATACTCTGGCACAAGGGGCTTTACACCATTCAAGTCATCACTTAAGTGTGGATCCATAAAATCTATTTAATACTTTATGTTTAATCGAATGGATCTTGAGGTAGAATGGTCCTTTGACAAGTAGAAAATTTACAGAAAGCTGAAAGTTTCAACAAGTGTCAGCTTGCGCAGAATGCGCAGGCTGACATTGTTCGATACTTTTTGCAGATGCATTAAGCCCCCCCATTTTCAAAGTGCTGACACATCTATATGACCCATTACTACACAATCCCAAAGTTCACAACCTTAGGCTGGCTTTTGAAAACATTAGGGGGAAAAGGAATGGATGATGGTAACCCACATATTTTCCACAATGTTATCTTCCCTTCCAAAGCAAAAGTTTGAGCCACATTAAAGTTGTTGTCCACAGATTACTTTCAATATGGACAAAATTAATGAAAAATTTTTGTCATATGGTTAAAAATAAGCCTGTGCATAAATTTAAGGGGTCTTTTTTAAAAGTTTGGCAGCCAGCCTTTATCCCAAAAGCAATTAATGAAGACTGTTTGCCCAAATATTCTACAAATTTATACGTAATAAATTCACATTTAACAATTATTTTCAGATTTCTTCCTAAATCAGCTTGCCATTTACTGCTTTACTTACCATATTATTCATATTTCTACATTTATAGTTTCTGATTCAATTGAGTGTTTGCATTGGAGTTCAACATGGTTTAATCAGCTAAGATCATATCATGACAGTCAGTGCATGTGTTTCCTGGCTTTCACACAAATGCTTACACAAAGTTCTTTCCAAATCACTGACTACTTTTCTCACAAGCATCATACGTTAGAGGACAGAAATCACCAGAAAGAAAAGTATGTATCAAACATGCAACCACCAGGTCACAGGTCAGATATGCAAACCACTGAGCTGGCTGGCCAGGCTTCTGATTCAAGCTTACTTGAAATATATCCTTGTTGCTTCTTTCTTTCCATCATCTTGAGCTGCCAGTTTCTTAAAGCATTGCTCTCATTGTCTCTGCCCCAAACATCAACTTCCCTCCTCCTCTTCTTCTTCTCGTATTTGAGGGTGGGAACTGTGGGTGGACCATCTACTTTTCTACTAGTTGGGATGTCCTGTAAAAATTATAGAGAATCTGGTGTTGTGTCATTTATATGGAGCCACTAGTATTTTACAAAAGTGCAGATCAATAATTTAAAAGCAAATGTTTTTTTTTCCCAAAAAAGTATGGAAAATTATGTATCACATTTGCAGAGGTGGAATTTTCATGTTCATGTAATTCAAATGTGTTGTATCTGGCAATAATACATAGCATAATGAAATACAGTCTCCATTTTTTTGAAACAATGGATAGCATATGTATGTGCAACTGATAGAAATGTTAAGGACATAAAACATTTACCAAATTACAGCAAAATACCTTCATGTATCACAACATCAGTTCTTTTTGCCTGGTGCACCTTTCACAGACTTTTGGGCTTCTTACTTATTCAGCTCTTAATTTAACTCCTGAAGCACTTTTCACAGCTATTTTTGCTCTTGCGTCCACAGTAGATCAAAATCAGACTACACAAAATGTACAGTTCCATCTATGATGCATATTATCTGTTTAAAATATTCAGGCATAAAGCAATCTTGAAATTGCATTCTGGGTCATTTTACCAGACTGAATGTTCAGGGTGTTTCTTTGACACTTCAAGTCAACACCCTTTACCAAACAACAAAATTTGGGTCTGTATGGAATTGAAAGCACTTGCAGACGACAAATTAAAAGTAGCTTAATTATTTTTGTCTTTGATGGGGTAGAAAACATTTTGGGAAAGGGAGAAAATGCTGGTTACCATTTCTCCTTTTCTCACAATGTTTTTAAAAGGTTTCTTTCTTAGAATCATTTAAAGTCAGGATTGCCTGGTAAAGGGTTAACCAGACAACAAAATTCTAGTTTTGTCCATATAGAAAGTATGAATTTACATTTTTTCCCCTTTTTCCACAGTGTCATTTTCTGTACTTTCCTAGACAACTCCCATCACTTCAGCCTCATTTTATCAGTTGTCCATAAATATTTTCAATATGGATATATATAACTAAAACTTTATTATTTAACTCTTTACCAAACGACAAATATCTAGACAATTAAACGTACTTGCAGATGAAAAATCAAATTTACATCAATTAATGGTGTTTGTCTACAATACTGTAGAAAACACAGTGGAAAAAGGAGAAAATGCTGGTTACCAGCATTTTCTCCTTTTCCCCCAGTGTTTTCAAAAGTCTTTTTTCTTAGGGTCATTAAAACTCTGGATAGTGTGGCAAAAGGTTATTGGCAGAGAGTAGAATGCACGCTGTAAAAGAAAGTGTTAGTCCAAATACACTCACCAGCAGATCTCCTCGTCTAATGGCTTCTTGCTGGAAGTCATCATAATTACCCAGAATGCTATGGGATACAACATGGCCACCATCATCATATCTTGGGCCTGCAAACCCTGTGAATTTCAACAAACAAATTCTGATTCTTCGGACATAAAATCTGCTCCACGTAAATAAAGTTAAAACCTACAGTTCCATTACCAGAACGGTATTCAGGCACCTTTACAAACAAGAGCACTGCACTGCATGCGGGTGCCAACGCTCTGCTGCAAGTGCTTGATTTTCAGTGAAAATTGTAAGTTGAAAAAGGGGGATAACTGTGTCAAAAACACTTTGATGATTATCTGCCCCTTTTGTATGAGTTTCCCTTTTGAGAATTAACAACTTGACCAGGTTTGAAGTATCTTCAGTATTAACAGAGCAATTACAAAATATCAACATTTTTGCGTGACGATGACGACGATGCCAAGGCTACAATAATATATCGTCCTTTTCTTTAAAAACAGCTGAGCTAATAAAAATCTTGCAGCATCAACAGGGAACCAAGTTGTTTTGATTTGTTACACTTCACAAATAAAAGGTTTCATGCCTCCAGTAAAAGACTGCTTTCTGCACCATACTGATCCCATAATGTTTCAATATATTTCTGAAAGAACATCATGCTTTTCCCCTTCCATATTTTAGTTACTCTCAAAGATCCTACATGTCACTTTGACAAACTTCAAGTATGTCTTGGTTTCTCCATTTCACCCTTACCAAACGACAAAAATTTAGCCTTGTCCAAATTGAAAGCATTTGCAGACGACAATTTCAATGTGGCTCATATGGTGCAATTTCTTTGATAGGGTAGAAAACATTGTGGGAAAAGGAGAAAATGCTGGTTACCAGCATTTTCTCCTTTTCCCGCAATGTTTTCAAAGGCCTTCTTCTTCGGGGTCATTAAAAGTCCGGACTGTGTGGTAAAGAGTTATGGTATCTCTTCATTCCTTCAGAAAAGAATAAAAGAGATCAAACTTAAAGTATCATTTTATATGACAGTTTCATAAGACCGAGCACATACCCGAGTAATCCATGGGTTTGACAGGAGCATCTAAAGGCGCTGTCTTTGCAACAGTTACCCTGGAAACAGAGTTAGAGGCTTATCATGTAAAGATATCTTATTGATGAAAATTCTTCTTTTACACATGAATTAAATATCTATAAATAGTTACTTTCATAGTTGTCAAAGTTTAGAAGTGATAGTATATCACACTAATGGGTAAGTTTCATGCTCATCCAACAAGATTCCAGATGAAAGTTCATTTCAGAGCAATCTATGATGAAAAACAAGAGCACAGCATGCTGGTTTCAACGCTTGGCTGCTTTCAGTGAAAATTCTAACTTCAAAAGGGGACATAACTGTGTCAAAATTTTTTGGTGGCAACCTATCCCTGTTGTATGGGTTCCCCTTTTGACAGTAAACAATTAGTCCAAGTTTGAAGTACCATAAATATCTTCAGTAATGCAAGAAATATTACTAAATGTCAAAGTTTTTGCATGACAACACAGACATCAAATACAATGCCAGGGCTATGACAATACTTTGATGTTTTCTTCGAAAACAGCAAAGTTAATAAGCAATCAAGTTTGTGTAGGCTCCATTGTCAGCACTGTTACTTATGCGATTGTTGGACACCAAATTGCATGTTTGTCTGGAATTTAATGACAGTATTTCAAGTATATCATGGCAGTCAGTGAACCTATTCATGCATACCTTATATTTCTTTACTGATGTGATATACACAACACAGCTCTCTCTCTACTCTCAAATGAGCAACTTTCCAGTGGTTAGAGAGGTATTAATCCTGCAGCAGTTTTTATCAAAGCTCTGAAAAGGTTTAGGCTGAATCAGGGGTCAAACTCACAAGCCCTCCTAAACAAGCCCCAAAGAAGACAAGAGCATGGAATGCTAGTGCCAACACTTGGCTGCTGTAGCTTAATTTTCAGTGAAAATTCTAAATCAAGAAAAGGGTCACAAATACTTTGATAGTTATCTGCCCTTGTTGTATAGGTTCCCCTTTTCATATTTATATTTTGTCCAAGTTTGAAGTAAATGTCTTCTGTAATATCAAAGTGCACTATGCAAATGACAACGATGCAGTTGCTGACACCAGGGCTAGGACAATACCTAACGTTTTCTCCAAAAACAGCCAAGCTAATAAAACTAAGCTACCTATGGTCATCTCTAGATCACAGAAAAACATTGACAACAAATTACCAGCTACTTACACTTTAGGTTTGGGTTTGTTCAACTCTGCCAATGGTTTGACTTTTCTCACAGTAAATCTCTCTGTAACTGGTGTTTTTCTGTCAGACTCTGGAGGGTGTGGTTCTCGAACAGATAGCTGGAACAGAAACCATTTCACTTTAAAACCCTTATCTCTTTACCGAATGACAAAATTTTAGATCAGTCCAACTTGAAAGCATTTGCAGAGGACGAATTAAATACTGCTCAGATAGCGAAATTTACCTTTGATAGGATAGAAAACGTTCGAAAAGGAGAAAATGCGGGTTTACCAGCATTTTCTCCTTTTCCCACAATGTTTTCAAAAAGCCTTCTCCTTTAGGGTCGTTGAAACTCGGGATTGTGTGGTAAAGAGTTAAAGCAATTTTCATGAATACAGCTACCTTTGCAGACAGTGTAAACAAAGATCACACTGCACACAATGTGCAGTCTATCTTTCATCTACACTGTCTGCTTTGCTGAGACATTCTGGACAATAGCAACCTTGACATTCTTATTGTGCTCATTTTTCATGGAATAGAAATGTCAGTTGGGTTTGTTTTGCGATCTAAGGGATAAAATTTCATACATGTACTAATGTACATGTTGATAGATTTCCTAGAATACTACCATTTACATAAACATTACAATGACTAAACATGAGCACCACATGCGTGTACCAACACTCTGCTGTTGCTTTTGGTGAAAATTTTCCAAATAGGGGCATAACCGTGTAAAAATATTTTGATGCTAACCTGCCCTAGTTGTATGAGTTCCCCTTTTGATAGTAAACAACTAGTCCAAGTTTGAAGTACCTATCTTCAGTAATGACAGGTATATTATAAAATGTCAACAGTCTTAAAAAGTTCCGAGTCAAAAAGGGGCCTAACTGTGTCAAAAATAATTATTTTGATTGTTACATGACCTGTTGTAGAGGTTTCCATTTCGATAGTGAACACCTAGTCTGAGTTTGAAGTAAATATCTTCAGTAAGGACAGAGATACGTGTATTATAAAATGACAACGACTCTGATGACAATGCAGACACCAACACAGATGACACCAGGCCTATGACAATACCTCTTTGTTTTGTTCAAAAACAGCCAAGCTGAAAATATGTTGATACTAAGACCAAAATAGGCAAGAAAATTGCTGTCTAAATGAAATGAAGGATTGCGTCAATAGAAAAAGTCCATATTATTACAATTTCAACATTTTTATGGCAAGACAATACATCACAATGTTACAGACACTGATGCTCCAACAATGCATGATATGTATGTTCTTGACCTACAGTAGATGCACAAAGTTGTGATTGAAATACTGTAAGGATTATTATTGATGATTTAACCCTTTACTGAACAATCCAGAGCTTTAATGACACTGGCTTTTGAAAACATCATTGGAAAAGGAGAAAATGCTTGTAACCAGCATTTTCTCCTTTGCCAACAATGTTTTCTATCATTTCAAAGAGAAACTTCATTTTCTCGGTGACACATAATTTGTCATCTGCAGATGCTTTTTATTTGGACCAGTCTAAAATTTGGTAAAGTCAGTTAACGTACTTTTTGTAAATCATCTTGTTTAATCTGCAATTTTTCAATCTCTTCATTCCAGATGACATTCTTTGATGGCGTGGTAAGATCATCTGCCAGGGCATCCTGTGAAGGAGTTCCAGACTTTTCTGGTGTGCCATCTCGTTTTCGGTTCTTCAGTTTATCTGAAATATAGAAAAACAATGGAATAAAACACTCTATCTCAGGAAGAAAAATTCTCCACAGACAACTTTGAAAACATTTCAGTAAATCATGGATGATGATCATAATCATTTCATTATCACAGTAATTATGTGCTATGCTCTTTGAAATGGGGGCTTAATGCATCTGCAAAATGTATGGAACCAATTGTAAGCCTGCACAGTCCACACAGGCTGACATGGAACAAAACTTTTTGCTTTTGTTAAAACTTCTGCAGGTCAAAAGACCATTATACCTAATGATTCAGTTGGTTGTTACACTAACAGGATTTTATGGATCCATAATTATGAGAGATACGTTCACCCTTTATCACACAATCCCAACTTTTAAACAACCTTGACAAAGAAGGCTTTTGAAAACATTGTGGGAAATGGAGAAAATGCTGGTAACCAGCATTTTTTCCTTTTCCCACAATGTTTTCTACCCTTTCAAGAGCAATCATTATCATTTAAAAAACATGTAAATTGTCCTCTATGAATTCCCTTAATGTGGACAAGTCTGAAATTTTGTTGTGTGGTAAAGGGTTAGGCTCCCGTTTTCCCAGAGCATGGCTCATATTTATCTCAAAAGAAGCAACAACTTTGAATATTAGTCTCTACATGGTGACAAAAATTTTAGACTTGTCCATATTGGAAGAGTTATTCTGATAACAAAATAGATTTTGTTCAATTGCTTGGTAAAAGGGTTAACGAAATCAATCCATGTTAGCCTGGGCAGCTGACATGGGTTGAAACTTTTTGCTTTCGGTCAATTTATTGCCTGTGAAAGGACTACTCTTCCTCATGATTCAGTCATTTATTAGACAAAATGGATTTTATGGTTCCATAATTATAAGATGACTTGCTTGGTATAATGTAGCAAAGAGATGCATTAAGCCCCCTTTTGCCAAGGCATGGCTCATATAATTTTATCATCGTATTAACTCTATACCAGATTAAAAATTTGTAGATTTGTCCACATTGAAAACACTTGCATCATAACAAATTAAATACATGTACATGCTTAAATGATGGAATTGTTTAAGAATGAGTAGAAAACATTATGGGAAAGGAGAAAATGCTGATAACCAGCATTTTCTCCTTTTCCCACAATGTTTTAATAAGCCACTTTTCCTAAAGGTGGATAAAACCCAGGAATGTTTTGTAAAGGGTTTCGAAGTTACCAATATAATTTGGAATTATTACATGTTTAAACAATTGTGTATTAGAAACTGACAACAAACAAAATTTCTGATCCAACAAGACCAATATGAAAAGTAAATTTTATTGAAGAACAAGAGGGCCATGATGGCACTTCCATGCTCAACTCACTAACATAACTAAATTGCACTTTATGTCATTTTAAGTAAGCCATATAGACTGTCGGATGGTCATAGACCCCCCTCCCCCCCCCCCCAAGGGGAGTTTTGGACACTATGATTTCTCAATACAGCAATATATAAGCTACAAAATGAGACATCTTAGCCCTCTGAAAGTGGTAGCTTAACGGAGTAACATCAAAATTACGTACGTCACCCTCAATAAATTCAAGGATCTCCTGATGATAATGATAAAGTATTCCTAGCCGCAGCAACACAAATGTTTTGAGCTTTCTATGTGGCCAGTTCAATGCAGGGTGGTTTCTTCAGTGATGTGACACAAAAAAAAAAGAGTGTTACCAATGTTACATGTTGTTACATACGTTATCAAGTACATAAAATATGGATTTTAGTCACTTTCAGGAAGCAAACAACTATTTTTGAGTTTCATGTGTCAACACAAACACTCTATACCATTCTGTCACCATCTTAAAAGTATAGCGTTAATACTAGCATGCCATTATGACCATTTTTGGTAAAGCATATACAATATAAGTTACAGTAGCATTCGATCAAGTCATATGAAAGGACACGCAGGGGAATGGCTCCAGCATTTCTTTTGTCTGGTGCAAGGACAAAAACTCCACGTGACTGGAAAGCTTTCATGAGCAATGACCAAAATAAAACAAAACTTATTCAGCTATTATTCGAGCAGTGGAAAAATGACAAATATGCTGCCAAGTTAGAAAACAGAAGTCTCTACTATGTTATAGGCGAGAAGGTGTATCGCCTTTCTTGTGACACTGACACAACTGTCTCTGTATCTCCTGAAGAAGAACTGTTTTCTTCACAAGAGGAAGCAGATACAAGGATTATACTTCATTGCCTTAATATCAGCAGATCTTTGCCAGAAACACAAAGTATCATTGTAAGATCACCAGACACAGATGTTCTAGTGTTGCTTGCAAAGTACTGCAAGGACGTTCAGCATAAGATTTTGTTTGACACTGGCATGGGTTAACAAACGCCGCCTCTTATGTGTCAATGATATTGTCCGTAACAAAGGTGAAAATGTATGTTCTGTCTTACCAGCCCTGCACTGCTTTACCGGCTGTGACACCACCAGTGCATTTGTCAGGCGAGGAAAAATTGCTCCCTTGAAACTGGTAGAGAAAAACCCTCAGTATCTTCCGATTCTCAGACAAATCGGTGAAGAGAGACAATGTTCTGAATTACTCATCAGTGACATGGAAGCATTTACTTGTGCTATCTATGGCGGTACAAAATATAACAGCATAAACAAACTTCGGTATGATAATTTCTTAAGAAAATACCAAAGCAGCAATACTGGCAATGTACTTAATGTTTCAGATGGTGCAGATATGAGTTTACTTCCGCCATGTCGTTCAGCTCTGGAGATGCACATAAGAAGGGTGAACTACCAAGTATTTTTATGGGTACATGCTCATGAAAATCACCCAGATCTCCCAGCTATTCAAGACAGTGGCTGGAAGCTTAATGGTGATCAGATCGAGTATGAATGGACAAAGGGCAACTTAATTGTTCCAGAACAGTTAGTTGAAATACTGTGCAATCAGACTGCTGCTGATGAGGATGATGATCACCAGGATGATAGCACTGTTGATGAGGGGATTGAACTCACCAATATGCTAGATGAAGTGTTTGAAGATGAATCTGATGGAGAAAGTTGAAAATATCCATCAATAATGAAAACAACTAGACTTGTCACTGAATGTGACTTAATACCCCCGCCAGCTCTTTGACAGAAACAGACAATTAGTAGTATTTTGTACACAGTCACACGAATGATTGCTAGGTACAGTTATTGTTCTTGCTGTACTCATTAATATTGCAACAAACATGAATACCATGTTTGAGGTCCTTCTGACTTGAGATGACAAAGTTATATTCCAGACAAGCACTAAGTGCTGTGACATTCAAAGGGAAATAACTCAAAGACAATATGAGGTAGAGTTACAATTCTTGTGAACAGCACTTTCAAATATTGCAACAAATAAGCATACCAGATTTCATGTCATTCGTACTTAAGATGACAAAGTTTTTCTCCGGACAAGCAAGAAATGCTATAAAATGAAGGTGAAAGGGGGAATAACTCTAAATTTGTGCTAGGAAGAGTTATGGTTCTTGTGCACTGCACTCTGTAATTTTTCAACAGTCATGCATATCAAATTTGAAGATGTTCAAGCTGGAGATGACAAAGTTATATTGCAGACGAGCAGAAAATGCGGTAAAAATGAGGATCAAAGGGTAATAACTCATAGAATGTACGAGGTAGAGTTATGGTCCTTTCAAACTTCACTGCGTATTATTGCAATAAACGTAAATGCCAAGTTTCAAGTCAATCATACTGGAGATGACAAATATATGCTCTGACTATGCTAGAGTGTAAACAGTCCACTGGTATTTTGTACACAGACAGACACACGGACTGACGGACGGACGGATGGACAGACACACGGACGGATGGACGGACGCACGCACGGACGGACACACGGACGGACGGACACACGGAAAGACAGGCTGATTCCAGTATACCCCCGAAAACATTCGTTTTGCGGGGGTATAAATATGTTGTTGTCAGACAAGATTTTCATGTCATATGTATAGGTTTTATAGGTGGTGTACGTAACTGGATGTTATAAGATAAAGCTACCACTCTCAGAGGGCTAACATGTCTCAAAATACTTGCAAGACATCGGGCTATATGAAAATCATAGTCCACAAAACTCCCCCTGGGGGGGGAGCGAAACCATTTCTGTCCAGCGGACTAATATGCTGTGGCCACACCAGCTGTAGTTTTGCTAACACCAAGATAGTATCAATGAATCTGGAAAAAGACTGTCGTTTCAATTAAAAAAATATCTGAATAAAGTCAGATAAACAGCTTTTGAAAGTCTTTTGACACCAGACTATGACATTTTTGGGCCAGCAGAGCTAAAGAAATAATGATTCTGAACAAACAAAATGTAACACCAATAAAGAGAACAATGAGAAAAGAACATTGGTAATGACACTATTTTAAATACCTGTATCAGATGATAAATTAGGCTTATATGACTCTCTCCTTCTATGTGTGGAATCAGGTTTTAACATTTTGCTGCTTTATTATTTCAAACTAGCTATGGCAAAATCAATTAACTGTTTACTAAACAATTCCTTTTAAACAACCCTATGGAAGATAGCTTTTCAAAACATAGCAGAATAGGAGCAAGTGTCATGGTGACCATCATTTTCTCATTACTACTAAAACATTAACTCCGAGTTTACCAGACAACAAAGTTTTAGACTGATCTAAATTGAAGAAATTTGCAGCGGAAAACTTAAATGATCATCATCATGATGGAATTTGTCCTTGAAAGGAAAGAAAACATTTCGAAAAAGTAGAAAATGCAGGATACCATCATTTTCCCCTTTTTCAACAATGTTTTCAAAAGCCTCTCCTTCTTGTTAAAAAACAGTAATTTTTGGTAAAAGGTAAAATTTTGTATTTTAAAACCAAAAATTCGAATTAAATCCTTTTTCATCAGTTACCACTCTTCAGAACTACAGAACTGCCAAACTATCAACTGGCACTGTATGATCCAAGAAAACATTTTTTATCTTCAAAAGAGAGACTGCATTACTTTTGAATTAAACCATAAGAAACAAAAGAAAAATTGCTCATTATGAGCAAGTTCTGACCTTTTGCCACAATGTTCTCATACATATATATGCATTAAATCTTGATTCACGTTTATATTTCTTATTTTACAAAGACTTCCAAAGACTGCTATTGCAAATTTATTTCAGGAAAACAATATCAAGATAATTAAAGCACACTTTAAATATACTAAGGTATTCAATTCAAACTGTTTACTCTTTACCAAACAACAAAATTTTAGACTAGTTAAGACTGTAAGCAATTCAAGAAAACAAGTCAATAGTGTCTCAAATGATGGGAAATGTCTTTGACAGGGTTGAAACCATTGTGGAAAAAGGAGAAAATGCTGGTTACCAGCATTTTCTCCTTTTCCCACAATGTATTCAAAACCTTTCTTCTTCCTTGTGCTTAAAACAGGGAATTGGTTGGTAAAAGGGTTAACTCTTGACAACTGCAATTGAAAGCATCCAATGTTAGTGCCCTAGATGTAGATCAAGATTGACTGTATCATGGAGAGATGATCTTGGGGAGGTCATCATCTGCACTGTAATCATGTGACAAGTTAAAAAGGCCTCGAATTTACAAATATCATGGTCTTCCAAATGGGCTGAATAGGCATATTTCATATCCGAAGCAATTCAAGGGTTTATGTATAAAATTGCTGACAACTGGATAGTCTTTCATGTTATAAATCAGTGTAACAACAGCTGAGTGCCAAAAGATATCATGTTTCAGAAAAAACATGGCACTAAATCAACAATTTCAGTATTTTGAACACAAATGGGCAACAAATGATACAGCTTTTTGATTTTGCATTAATTGACTGCAATGTAAACTCTACTTATTTTACTATTACATGTACTAATACAGCTTGTTTCATAATAAACTAGAGCTGTCACTGAATGTGACTTAATACCCCCGTCAGCGCTTTGACAGAAACAGGCAATTTAACAAAAAATTTTCTAAGTTCAAGGGAAGATTACCCTGGAATCATAGGGAGTAGATGATTGAAAAATGCGTCTTGCACAACTTCAGTATATGATCAATGTATCAACAAACTTTCAATACAATAGCAGCAAAACTGTAGGAGGAGTTCGCGACACAAAATTACTAGTATTTTGTACACAGACAGACACACGGACGGACAGACAGGCTGATTCCAGTATACCCCCAAAAACATTCGTTTTGCGGGGGTATAATTATCACTTTCAGGTGAAGCATATAAAGTACTTTTAATATCTCCTTTTTTCACACAGTCTTCTGCCCTTATAAGGACAAATCCCATCATTTGAGCCATACCAATACTTTGCATGTCATCAAACTCACAGTATTCTTAATTAACCCTTTACCACACAATGCCGACTTTTGACGACCCTGAGAAAGAAGCATTTTGAAAACATTGTGCGAAAAGGAGAAAATGCTGGTAATCAGCATTTTCTCCTTTTCCCACAATGTTTTCTCTCCTCTTCGATACAAATTTCAAATTTTCAGTCACTTTTATTTTGACGTCTGCAAATGCTTTCAATTTGGACCAGTCGAAAATTTTGTCGTTTGGTAAAGAGTTAATTATCAAATAGTATAAATTTTGTTGTTACCTTTAAAAATGATACCTTAGGCATTTAATTTGAAAGTGTAACATGTATTATGAAACACCCTGTATTAAATAAAACTTTCCTGAAACAAAATTGCAGTAGAAAAATTTGAAAATATCTTTTGAGAAATATTTATTGAGCACTAGCATGAATCAACATATACTAACAATTGTGAATACAATCATAGAGGTACACTGTGGTATAAGAGGTTTCTCTTTTTACCACAATGTTTTCAATAGTTGTCTGGAGGTAATTATCTGTTAAGAGGTTTTAACTTTTACTGTACAATCCTGTGTTTTATTGACCCAAAGTAAGTAGGCTTTTGAAAACACTGTGGGATTTTTTTTCAAAACATTTCTACACCAAGAAAAAATCCGATCGTTTGAGCCCAATCTTATTTATCGGCTGCAAATACATTCAATATAGACAAGCTTAAAATTTTGTCATCTAGTAAAGAGTAGTTGCTACAAGAAAGCTCAATAACTTACGACTCATTCTAGATGAAATTCATCCAAATGCACTTAGAACAACAAAATCCAATACCTTCAAACTGTACTAAACATCAAAACACAAAAAAATAATGTGAATCCCCCTTTTGTCTCTATGTTCAACAGATAAACATCAAACAAAACAAAATAAAACAATCATAAAGCATTAAACAGCCATAAAGTATACGTATCATGAAAATCTGCAATAAATTCTTTAGTGTTTTTTTATTCATCAAGACCTATAATTGTTGTATAATACCTGTATATGACTCTCTGCTGTTAAAAAAGCATAATAAAGACAAAAGAAGTAACAGATGCTCAATATGAGCATTTTCTTATTTTAAATATTTGTCAGTATACTTTAATTCAGAACTTTCTCAAATTACAGTTGGCTATGGTGTCTATGAAGCATACGTGAACTCTGAGTGCCTTGCACAACTAAAGTAGCTTTTGCAGCCAGTTTAGATCAAGATCAAACTGCACAAAATACACCATCTGATCCTAGTAACGATCTATATAGAGACCACAAAGCTAAGACATTCTGGTCTGATACTGACAGCATTGACAGGACAATAATTATTATTTAGTTGTTTTGTTTTTTCTCGCCTGAAAAGTTTGAATTCGTTAATACTTGGCACCTGAAGGGTAAAGAAGGAAAACCTAATGTCACAACTAGATAATTAGTCAAACTGAGTTACTTAACTTTGATCTCTTATGTTTTTTTTTTTTTACATTCAAATTTCATTGATGTGACAGTCTTTGTCCTTTGAAACTTTCTTCTCAAATCAGTATGTTCACCATGAGAGTGCCTATCACAATTAAAGTAAGCCAATCTTGCTGGCAATACTTACAAGAAATTAGTCAAGTAAGCACAATCTGTGCCTTGGACCAAAACTGTATGATGACATCATCAGGACAAGAGTGTGCCTGTTGAACACATTTCCAGATGACAAAATTTTAGATAAGGCCAAATTGCAGGCATTTGCAGATGAAAAAATAAACGTGGCTTTAATGATGAGATTAAATCTCTCTGATACTGGATGGAAGACATTTGGGTAAAGGAGAAAATGCTCAGTTACAAGCATGTTCTATTACCATAAGATTTTCCAAAGGCCTCTATGTCTGGGTTGCAGAGTAATCAAAGTATGGAGTGCAAAAATTTATTTAGTCTGTGTTTTTTAAAATATTTCTTTTTTTTCATTTTCAATAATCATACTGTTACTCAAAAATAAATCATATGCAACAAAATTTTTAGGAAAGCACCCATATTTAAATTTCCTGACAACTAAAAATCCTAGCAGCTGTAACACTGCAACAAAAATTATTCAGTTTCATTTAACTGACATTCTTAAAGTTGAAGTTTGAAAGGTAGAGGAATACATAGGAAGTTATCAGCATTTTCTCCTTTTTTCATGATGTTTTCAAAATTAGTCATCTTGCTCAGGGCTGTAGAAATACGGAATGATTTCAGGATTTATTTCAGAGTGTGTTTTCGAGTCAAAAACATGTTTTTATTTCCTTTGGCCCAATAAGAAATACAGCGTGGGCTCTGAGAACGTAATAAGTTGCAATCTGGCACTATTGGAATTAACTACTACATCAATTTCAGACTGAAACACAGGCCATTTATAGTTTGAGGTTGACAATAAATGAGTACGAATATCTAATTTGCATGCAAACTTTTTTCAGTGCATAACATTGACAAATCACACCATAGTTCAAAGGAAAGGAAAGTTTTGAATATTTTATTCTTGCTAGGAAAAATCAGCTGATTTTTCAGCTGTTCTGGCCGATGAAGGCAAAATAATTTTTGATAACAGTCACACATATATCACTAATAAAATATCCAAGAGGTCTTCAGATGACATTTTAAAAACAAGAGGGCCATGATGGCCCTGTATCGCTCCACTGGCTATTAAGTAAAAACACTACAAGCCAAACATTACAATATTCAGCAAATTGATTTCAAACACGAGGACATGCAAACATTTTTCTATCTAATCCTACGAGAAAGTTGTGATCCATGGGCAAAGCCAATTTTGATCGCAAAGCTATAATTATTTGAATCCTGGTGGAGGTCCACAATATAAAGCTCCATACCAAATAATTCAGTTCTTGAATGTTATAAACAAGAAGATTTTCAAATTTTTCTCAATTTGGGCACCCTTGATAGAGACCCCCTAGATAAAGCTAAATGCAAAATTTGATAGCCCTAGCCCTTATAGCTAGATGCGAAAGATTTTCCTATATAAGCCCGCCCATGTAAAACATGTTACCCCCCGGAGCGAAGTCAAATTTGACCCTCGGCTATAATTTGGACACCCTTGGTACAGGTCCACTAGATAAAGCTACATGCCAAATTTGGTCGCCCTAGGCCCCATGGCTAGGTCAAAGAAGAATTTTAAAGTTCTCCCTATATAAGCCCATGTAAAACTTGTTATATAAGCCCATGTAAAACTTGTTACCCCCGGGCAGGGCCTAATTTGACCCCAGGGCTATAATTTGAACAATTTTGGCAGAGGTCCACTAGATAAAGCTACATGCCAAATTTGGTAGCTCTAGGCCCTATGGCTAGGTAGAAGAGGAATTTTAAAGTTCTCCCTGAATAAGCCCATGCATAACTTGTAACCCCTGGGGCGGGGCCAATTTTGACCCCAGGGCTATAAATTGAAGAAACTAGGTAGAGGTCCACTAGATAAAGCTACATGCCAAATTTGGTAGCCCTTGGCCTTACGGTTTCAGACAAGAAGATTTTCAAAGATTTTCAAAATTTTTCAGTTTTGTTGCCATGGCAACCAGAGTTTTTGAAGGAATTAAATCCTTTCAAGAAATTCTGAAGAGGACCATGGCAGGATCATTTCTGTGAAGTTTCATCAAAATTGGATGGGTAGTTTCAGAGAAGAAGACGTTTTAAAAAAAAGTTAACGCACGGACGGACGGACGGACGGACGCACGGACGGACGGACGGATGGACGGACGGACAGACGACGGACAACAGGCCATGACATAAGCCCGCTGGCCTTCGGCCAGTGGAGCTAAAAAAACTTTAATTTTGTCCTGTAATGTCATTATGTTGGTCAGCTTGTACCATGAGGTCTTAAACCTTATTAAGAGGCCAAGGGCCCACCTCAGACAAAACCTGAAATGAACCCAAGACTGGTGGTTTGCTCAAGCTTTAACCCTTTACCACACGGCAAAATTTAAGACCTATCCAAATTGAAAGCAGTTGCAGAAGACAATTTCATAGTGGCTCAAATGACGCAACTTTTCTTTGATAGGGTAGAAAACTTTGTGGGAAAAGGAGAAAATGCTGGTTACCAGCATTTTCTCCTTTTCCCACAATGTCTTCAAAAGGCCTCTTCTTCAGGGGCGTTAAAAGGCATCATTGTGTGGTAAAGGGTTAAAGCCAATTACAAAACATTATCACCAACTGAGGTATACATTTTAACCCTTAGACTGCGAAGCGCAACTAAGGGACCTCTTGCAGACAATGTAGATCAAGATCTAACTGCACAGAATTTGCAGTCTGGTCTTGGATCTACACTGTCCAATGAGGAGATATCTTTCCCCGAACAATACCTCTAAAATAGCAGAAATTTTGTCTTTACTTTCGGCTTGAAAGTTTCATTTCACTTATTTCGCAAGATGAGGGTCTAGTGATCAGTGTATTTCAAGATAATTTAGTCTTTACATAGGGCCTGACTGTCTTAGTTAACCCTATACCAGACACTCCAATGTTTATGTAACACTGAGGAAGAAGGCTTTTGAAAACACTGTGGGAAAAGGAGAAAATACTTGTTACAAAGCCATACTTCAAAAGACCAATCCCATCATTTTAGATAGATTTGTCATCTTCAAACGATTTCAATATGGAGAGGTCTGAAATTCTGTCTCCTGGTAAAGAGTTACATATCTCAGAGTTAACAGTCGAGCTGCGAATAAACCTATCAGACATTTTCATCTCAGAAGTGAGTTCACTACTCGGTTGAGGCAAACTTTCTTTTCAGGTTACTTATGGCCTCTCATCTCTGATGCATGTGAGAAAGCAGTCAGTGACTTGGAAAGAAAGTTGTGTTAGTACTGGTGTGAGAAAGCCAGGAAACACATGCGTAGGTGCACTGACCTCCGTGATATTATGACCTAAGCTGTTAAATGGCGTTGAACTCCAATTCAATCAATCAATCGTCTTAGAAATACAAGCCAAAGAATAGCAATTCCATGGTTACCTCTGTCAACAGTGTTTCAGCTAAGCTGACAGTGTTGATCACAGATTAAGCTGCACATTTTGTGCAGCCTGATCTTGATCTACACTGACTGCAAAGGCAAATATTATTGTGAAAGACACATTAAGGATTAATTAAAGTCAATTGTCAAAAGTTGCTGTATGCGAAAAAAGGTTAAATTTGGGTCATTATAGTTACCAGTAAATAGATACATTGTTGTATATTTTATACAAAATTCAAATGGTATACAAAAACAGTTAACAGAAATTCAAGAGATTTATAATGATGTCCCATTCCTATGGTGGCATATTTCTGCCACGAGATACGAGATAGCTATCATGATAATTTTGGTAAATTATCGCGATAAATTAAAAGTTTCCTGGAAATCTTATCAAGATCGTGAAAAGTTTCATGATAAAAATATCACGATAAACTTAATATTTTATCGCAAAATTTCTCCACTGTGCTCGAAGCTGACATGCGAGATAAAATTATTGTGATAGTTTTATCCGTTTCTCGATATCTATAAATAGAATATTCATCATTTGGATGAACTCGGTAGTTTTGACTTAAAGGGCAACTACAGCCAAAATCTCTTTTTTGGATATATGAATCCTTAAATGAAAACTATCTTAAAATAGAAAAACCGCATTTCAATGTCTATCGTAGAAAGAGAGTTTTAAGCGAAGATGTGGTTTGCACACCTGTGCGAGTTTGTGAAATGTTCGATAAACCGGATGTGATGCCACTCTTATTTCGGCTTCTGTGTACTGTTAATTTGCTCTGATGCTGACTTTTTTTCTCTCAGCCTTATCCTCCCTCATGTCAGGAGACGACTTTTTTCGTCACAAAAATCCCTATCGTATGCCGGGTGCCGAGTTTAAGCACTATTTCGAGTCAGGAGATGACTATTTATTTGTCAGTCTGCTGTCTGTCTGTCTGTCTGAACTAAATGACATGGCTTAATATCAGATCTACCATTAATCCTCAAAAGGTTAAATAAACCTTCATGCCGATTGCAAAATTTTGAATAGTGCTAGTTTTTGGAGAAACAAAAATAGATGTTTCCGCATTGGACACTGTACATAAGATCGGATTGCATGTTCTGTGCAGTCTGATCTTAATATACACTGTTCGCAAAAGGTCATTGAGTCGCGCTCAGAAGCCTTGGGGCCCCACAGAAATTTAAATGAGGCAAGCAATAAATGGTAAATTCACTGTTGATTATCCATCTCTTTCATGAGAGAGAGAGAGAGAGAGAGAGAGAGAGAGAGAGAGAGAGAAGTTAAAAAAGAAATTCGACAAGCAGATTATGCGTTGTTTTTTTTTTAATTTAAGATCGTATGAATGAGGAAAATACAAAAGTTATGACGTTCGACTTACCCATTTAACCTGTGTAAAATTCCAAATTCCATTTACATTATTTACGAAAAAGGGTTCAATATGGTCGTGAAAACAGAAGAGTAACTTTGTACATGACATGTTTATGACAAGTGCTTGTTAACCTCAAGCTGCAAGCCGGGTAAAAAAAAATATTTCAGACCACAACGGTGCGATATCATCACAAAAGAGGCACCCAATTAACCCTTTGTCCTTGTACATGGATGGAACACACAATTCTTTTCTCAAAATAAAAGGTTGGTGCACTAAAATTTTGTGTAAAGTTTGTACGCAGTTATAAATTTTTAATTTACGCTGCATTTTCATGGTCAGCATCTCTTATCTCGTATATGATTACAGGGAGAAACACGGGAGAAGACAGTTAAACAATTTTTGACCACGTTGGTATTTTCTTTTAAATTGTACGCCTTACATGCCTCAGTATTTAGGAAATGGACTGACCCTGTATTTTGCAGACGATCAAAAATGTTTACTGCATGATATGGAGGACAGGAAGGCAGGAGGCAATTCAGACAATCTTTTAACGTTGTTGTTGATGAAAGAAACAAATTTGAGATTATGAAAAAAAAAAGCACGTAGGAAAATAAATGAAGATCGAGTGAAAAAAAAATTTAACTTTAACAGCAAATTCAGGATGTGTGCTGGATTTAATGGTGTTCGTGAATGTTAAAGAGAGGATAAGATTTCTAAGGCAGATCAAGGCTTTTAATTCTTTCCAAGCAGAAGGAGACATGTAAAATGCTGACACTGATGGTGTAGATCAAGATCAGACTGCGCAGGACTTAAAGACCGTTAAATGATCGACGGTGTTCTATATTTGGTAGAAACAGCCTTAGAAATTAAATGATTTCCTTTTCACATTGTAACGTTCCTTCTTCCTTCTACGACCTAGTAGAAGAGAATTTTGACATGATTCAATTATCTTGATTTATTATTTCTTTTTTTATATTTATCTATTACAACTCGTTGATTAGGTAGTGGTACAATTGAAATAACATCAAGAAATAAATTTCAAAATATTCATGTTCGTTACCAGAAGAATAACTATTCCTTTTTTATAAGTACTTTCTCCACTAAGCTAATTCATTCAAAATTTCTTTCCTATGATTGTAGATGTAAGAGCGATATACCCCCGTCACGCCAAACCTGTTCTCACTCTGTTCCGAATTTTTTTGCTGATCGGACTGAAATTGTCTTCAGACGAAGTGGGCGTATTAGTATCCTTTTACGAAGGGTGCTCCAGAACTTTGAGCCTGCTCAAATTTTTTTGCCATCCATCCCGTCCTGTGATTAGACGGAGTAACAACGTACTTAAAGCGAGATGGACGTACTACGAACGGAACTGCTGTACTTCGATCCTATTAGAGACGCAGTGCGGTCGGGCAATAACCTGCAGTGCGTTTGCATTTTACCGACCGAAATTACATGTCCTATCCCAGCCAGTTTTTCGATTTTGTTGACCGGGTTAAGATTTCTGGGAATAGGTTTGGTGAGATAGGGGCTTCAGCCATTATCAGGCCAAAATTATACGTTCATCCCCGACCGTAACCCGTTTTCCGATTATGTCAGGACGGGTTAAGACGTTGTAAGACCTAGTTTGGTGTGACGGGGGCTATAGAGATTGAAACTCTGCAGTACACAAGTGATTGAAACGTGAAATAGCGATTTATATCTTTATAAATATCATGCAGTTTTCTCAATTTTCTGTGTTAGTTCATATATAGCGACTATAATTATCTTCTCACACTTGTGAGATCGCGGCAAACTACCGGAAGTCACGGTTTTTTCTATTAACGACTTTCACACAGGTGAAAATCCGAAAGTTTAAACCTCTATATCTCGTGGAGTAAGCATCACAGAACGCTAACAATATTTTTGTTAACATACTCTAGTGTCGTTTTATCCGATTTTGAAATGAAAAATTTGGTGTGGAGTCACCCTTTAATAAGATTGCGGTCAGTAAAATTTCGAATCATTAATTAACAATTGTAGCTTAATTGGTAAATTTTGACAATGCCCGAATGACAGAGGTCTGTAAAATCACAAAGACGACTCGAAATGCCTCCTACGAACAACTTTGAAACCGTACAGGGGAAAGGAGAATTCATAAGGTTGTATACGAAGGTATTCCGAAACCGTATCTAATTATAGGTATCATGAATGTCAGTTGTGGGCACAAAAGCAAAAAAAATCATGATAAGAGTTAGCATTATTGCGATATTTTTATCGTGAATTTTTTTGTTTTATCACGATAATTCTCTTAAATTATCATGATAGCTATCTCGTATCTCGCGGCAGAAATATGCCACCATACATTCCCTCATAAAAATTGCACAAACTTGATTGATAGAGTATATAGTGTTTACTGTTTTGCGCTACTATATAAACATTTTTTTTAGACATAACAGCAACAAGTATCAATAGCAAGGGCTGAGACTGTAGTATTTTGTTTGAAGATTCTCTCATGAAAAGCCCAGCGCCTTAAGTGAGTACTCTGATATAGAGTAATAACTGTAATTTAAAGAATTAATTATTTGTGCTCAAAATGGCAATTAACAGGTGTGGTTTTTTACAAAAAAAAATGTAAGGAAAGCAACTTTTGATGCAATCACTTCTTTTCTAACAATGATTTAATTTCAATACAAAGACAAAATTTTTCTTCTACCTATATTCTAATTAAATATTTGTCATTTGTTTCATTTAATCCTTATAGGCAAGTGTCTAAAAGATCCCAATGTGGTATAATAGATAAACTGTAATTCTAAACTCATTAAGAATTCATACATGACAGCCATGAGATGTGTATTGTCCACAAATATTGAACTGTTCAACCTTTTAATACCACCCAATCCCGAGTTTCAATGGCCCTGAGCCTTTAGAAGCTTTTGAAAACATTGTAGTAAAAGGATAAAAAGCTAGGCACAAGCATTTTCTCCTTTCTTCATGGTTTCTGCCCTTTGAAAGACCGACCCCATCAAATAAGCCACATATAATTTGTAATCTACAAATCTTTTGAATCTGGACATCTCTTTATTATTTTGTTGTTTTCACCAGAGGAGAGAGTTTTATACTTATCCATTTCCAAAGCATTTGCAGACGACAAATTAATACTGGGTAAAACCAGTATGTCAGTTTTTTCTTTTAACTCTTTACCAAACGACAAAATTTTAGACTAGTCCAAATTGAAAGCACTTGCAGACGACAAAATAAACGTAACTCAAAAATTGAAATTTGTTTCCAGTAGGGTAGAAAACATTGTGGGAAAAGGAGAAAATGCTGGTTACCAGCATTTTCTCCTTTTCCCTAAATGTTTTCTAAAGGCTTCTTTCTCAGGGTCGTCAAAAGTAGGGATTGTGTGGTAATGGGTTAAACGGGTGAAAGTGCTGGTTTTTCACAATTTCTCCTTTACCTACAATCTTTTCACAATGGCCTTCTTCCTGACAAGGGATAAATGGTAAAGGGTTAACTCTTTACCACACAATCCCGAGTTTTAACGACCCTGAAGAAGAAAGCCTTTTGAAAACATTGTGGGAAAAGGAGAAAAAGAAGAACAATTACACCATTTGACCATCACTGAAATATTTGTCTGCAAATGCTTTCAATTTTTACAAGGCTAAAATTTTGTTGTGTGGTAAAGGGTTAAAAGACAAGAAACAGCCAAAAGTAATCAATGCAGGTGTTAAAATGCAGTTTAAATCATACCTTGGTAAAGTATGGGAATTATTGTGAAGATTACAATCTGTTCTTGTACAGAAAGTGCAAGCGTTCCACAGAAACTGGCAGAAAAATGAAATTCAAAATCGGGTAAAAAGTAAACAAAGGATAGAGCAACATGGCAACTTTTTACCTACTTTTAACATTCATTTTTCTGCCAGCAACTAACACTTGGACTGACCATACAAAAATACATTGCCATCATCACAATAATTTCTATACTTTTAAATGGTATGATGATTTAAATTTATATGCATAATTTAACACCCTGATTCTTTACTTTTAGCTGCAATTACCAGTCGAAATAATTGGCTTGAATTGCATTTGGATTATGATAGTTCAAGATCCGTATTCACCAACTATTTTCAAGAACATTCTTAGTCTTGTTCTGAAGAATTTTTTATACTTGAAAGTAACACAGCTTGAAGAGCTTCTGATTGGCTAAACCAAATGGTTTAGCCAATCAGAATTTGTGTCACTTTCTAAATCTAAAATTAGACTCAGAATGTTCTTAAGTTTGGTCGGTGAATAGGTACCCTGATGTCAAAGCCAGGTTTCTTTTTACTTTTCCCGGTGACTATTCTGCATAAAATCACAACAGTAACAATTTGGTATGTCAACACCAGTTACTTTTCATTAAGAATATTGATTGGATACAATTAGATTGATCCTGTTAATTGGATAACATTCTTTTTTTATTGAACCAATCAGCTTTCATGTTCCATGATCCTCGTGTCTCTAATCCCATACAGGCAAAAAAAGCCGTAATTCAATGAAACCCAGTAAATTTGATGACTCTCTGCTCTACATCAGAGGGTTATGATTTGGGTATGTTTTAAAAAAAATCAAAGATTGTTTCATGTTTGCACAGGAAGATGCAAAAACAATTAAGAATAATCATTTATGCTTACAAATTTACAACCATGTTAGATCCATTGGTGCATGTTTCACAGCATGTATAATTCATCATAATTATGTGTAAGTAATTTTTTTCTATGAAACTTTGATCTGTCACATATCAGTCTACCAAACAACAAAATTTTAGACATTTTTAAGTTCAAACCTGATAATTGGCAGACAGCAAATTAAAATTGTGGCTTAAATTTTGATTTTGTCTTTGAAAAGGTAGAAAACATTGTGGGAAAGGGAGAAAATGCTGGCTACCAGCATGCTCTCCTTTTCCCCCACACTGTTTTCAAAAGCTGTCTTCCTCAAGGCTGATAAAACTCCAGACTGTGTGATAAAGTGTTAAAATGGTTTTGACAACTCCGAATTCGGACACATCTTAAAAGAAACCTGGAAAAATTATCAAAAAAGTTATCATAAAAAATTTTAGTATTCATTTAGGTTACCTTTCATCCCATGTTGAGATACCACAGATTGACGCCTTTCTCGACCGACGCTGGATGTCGCTTTTCCCGATATATGTACTTCCTTGCTATTTCTACGGCTCATTCTTATAAAACTTTAACTCTACACATGTCATCAACCGTCAAAATAAATATAAATGTCACAGTATCACAGTAGTAGCTTTTCCCTTAACCTGGTAAATAATATAACCCTTTACCAAAGAATCTTGGGTTTTAACAACCCTGAGAATAAAAGCTTTTGAAAACATAGTGAGAAAAGGAGAAAATGCTGGTAACCAGCATTTTCTCCTTTTCCCACAATGTTTTCTGCCATTATAAAAATGAATCCAATAATTACAGGCACATTAAATTTGTCGTCCACAAATGCTTTCAATGTGGAAAAATCTGAAAATTTGTTGTTTCATAAAGGGTTATGTGAAACTTTCCAGTCGATAGCAAAAACCCAACTATTGCTATTTCAAAGTTAATTTTGAGGGCAAAATAACTCCTTATCGGACAGTATGGATCCAAGATCAGACTGCACATTCTCTGCAGTCTGATCTTGGATCTACACTGCCCCCAAAAACTCCTTGAGTCACGCTTAGCAGCCCAAGGATTAAAAGTGAAAATAATCAATTAAAAAATGTCCACAGACTTTAATCTGCAGCAATGTATACTCAATATTGAGTCTTAAATTTCAATTTTCACCTATCAAAATATTCTATTGATACACACTTATACCCAGATGACCCTATAATAATGCTCCCTTTGCTATCCCCTCACCACACCATTGTAAACAAGTTAATTTTAGGCCCATGCACTCTACAGATCTTGAAAACATTGTGGGAGAAAAGAGCAAATAGCTTGTCACAAGCAACGTCTTCAGTAGTCCACACCATTCACAAAATTTAATGGCACTTTTCCTTGATATGTTTCTCATCGGTCTAACTTGATTGTGGTTTGTCTGCACGTAAAATGAAAATGTATGGGAACAAGATGTATTAGGTTTGCCTTGAAATGAATTGGAATAGAAACTCTAATTTTGACAACCACCCCACCTTTCTCTCTTACTTCATGAAAAAGACATTAAATTTCCATTTCCCAAGGTCAAAAATACAGGTAAGTGCTGGTAGCTGTAACTTATCCTGGACCAAGACATATTGTGACAAAAGAGAGAAAATTCTCTATTCATATTTTTAACATCTTTCTTTTTTATCACATACTACAAAATTCCTATGATGTTAAATAAATGTCCTTTTCTCCTCTTCAATAACTCTCTACATGGGTCAATACTTTTTGGAGATGCATTAAGCCTCTTTTTCACTGAGCATGACTAAAATGCTAACTTTACAAATCCTGTGAAGGCCTGATTCAATATGATTTTCCAATTACTCGCACTATCTTGCAATTTCAATATGACAAATTGCTGACAACTACCAATTGCAATACAATTAATACCCAAAGATCTGTCTCTAATTTCAAGCATGCATAGAAAAATAAGATTTGTATAATAACGATTATCTAAACTAATATGAAAAAGGCAAAGCCTCAATACGAGTGACGTGAATGATTTGTGGTACAAATAGCTAGATCTATTAATTCGAATGACGAGCTAGATTCTAGATCTTAAAATCAAAGGGTTTTGAGTTCGAATTCCGGCTTTGCCAAAACTAATTTTGAGCATTGTCAAAAGTAGAAAGCATTTTTCTTTCGTAGATTTATACATGTGAAATAGGGCAAACTGTCCCTGATTTCCTTATCAAAAGAAAGACAGTTCCTTGACAATTTCGTTAATTTATGTCTAGAAAAATAACTTAGAATGATTATTGGTTCACACACTTGTAAAGACCATTTTATGTGAACATTTCCTTACTGCATGTAGATCTAGATCTATATAAGAGAGACTTTGATTTTTACGAGGAATCGGTTAGTAGTTTGGGAAGAATATAGAGTAGGGTACCGGTAAAAGGAACTTACGAATGCATGGTAGGTGACCTTGCTACCACAATGAATATACACACAAAAGGACTTTCTTTAAAATCAGAGTGTGTAGATCGCTAAAATAAATTTATATGTAGCTTTCCTTTTTCATCCCATCTGCTTTCCTACACGTCCATCATTGAAACAGTGATAAGTCCAGAAATCATGACTAAACTAGTTTTTTGACTGTTTCAAAATACCATTTTCAGAGAATGAATTTTGTTGCAATGACTAGATCTATCATCAATCCTATGAAAGAAATTTGCCGAGTTATCGGATAGATATTCAACTAATGGCAAAAAACGCCAAACTTTTAGATCTATCAACAAGCTTTCATAACATTAAACAAATTATATTTGAGCCATGTTGCGGTAAACAAGTGTTTAATGCATCTCTGTGATGCGTGATACCAAGCAAGTCATCACATAATTATACATCCATATTGTATGATAACTGACTGAATCAAAAGGCATGCATACTGGTCCTTTGACATGCAGAACGTTGAAAAAAAGATCTAGCAAAGAGTTTTGATCCAGGTTAGCTTGCGCGGATGGGTCGGTAGTTTTTATAGATGCATTAAGCCCCCCTTTTACAGATCACAAATCCGGCTTTCTCTGAAAATGGTATTTTGAAACAGTCAAAAAACTAGTTTAGTCATGATTTCTTCGACACAATGTTTTCCGCGAAAAAACGGCTCGTGCATGACGTAAGAATAGTATGATTAATGATGTCATTATTTGCTAGCATAGATCATTGCGTATGTTTATACACAAAAAGACGTTTAATACGCTGAAAGTAAGTAAGAAATTAGATAATCTGTTCTCATTAAACTGATAATGATTTTTAAGTAATCATTCGATCGGTAGATAATTATTGTTATTTTTGACCAATCGGGTAATTGTGGGAAAGATTGTGATACGTGTGACGCTGTGCGACTAACCGGAAGACACTAAATTTTTAGTCATCCCTATTTAGATTTAGACTAAAACCCAGAACGAAGTCGGAATTTCATTTTTAAAAATCTAGAACGGTGTTACCGCAAAACGAGCTTTGCTCGTTACGGGCTTTGCCCGTAACTCGCTGTCACTCATTATTAAACTGTTCAGCCATTGGAAACAGCTTGTTTTCCTTTTTGATTTGTATTCAACATACTTATAATAGACATATTTATATTATTTACTATACGATGTCTTATGCTACTTTCAAAATTGTTTCAGACAAATCACAGCCATAGCTTGCAACTTCTTCATGTGTGTCTTGGGTTTCACCAGTACTCGCCAGGGCTGACGTGTTTTGCCAAGGGACGTCACTAACACAATAACTAAGCGCCTTTAGTAAGGATCCAACCTTAAAAGGCTTGATTGCCAATCCTACATTTTCACCACCGAGACACAAGCAGGTTACCCCCACACTCTATTTCTGTCTTTTGTGATACAAACTACTAAGTACCAAACATTCCTGTCTTAGCATCCCTGAGGGGGGGCCAGGTTTTTGAAAGCATGGTTGGAAAAGGAGAAAATGCTGGTAACTACATTTTCTCCTTTTCCCACAATGTTTTCAAAAGGCTTCTTTCTAAGGGTCGTTTAAACTTGAGATTGTTCAGTAAAGGGTTTAATCTAAATCTAATATTATAAATCTCATCCTCCCCCTTCATAATTATGAACCACCATCACAGCAAAAGTCACTCTCCCAGCCCTGGTAGCTCATTTGGTAGCGCACAGGACTTGAGAACGTGAGGTTTGGCTAATTTTGCTAATTTCTTTTCGAGGATTGATAACAGTCATTGTGGCAGGATTCATTCCTCTCTCACTGCTGACCATTGCATTGACGACAGTTATGAGAGAAAGCAGCCAGTGGCTTGGAAAGAAATTGGAGTACTGGTTAAAGAAACTTCAGGAAAGCATGGAGAGGTGCACTGGTAACAATGCCATGATATATAAATGAAATAATGTTGAAAGCAGCATTTAACACCATACAATCAATCCATCAATCAATCAAACCCACTGCCACCCCCACAACCATCGCCACTCTTGCCCGACAAAGGAATTGAAATTTTAATCCATATTTGAATTCCAGAATTTCCTCTTTTTTTGTTTGTCACATAATTATTACAGTAATTGAACTGAAACAAACAATTATAAACGACAAAACAGAAACCCAAAATCAACACATTAACGCCTGTCCAAAGCAATTTAGCACTGAGATCGGAAAAACTGGGATAGAAAAAAAAGAAATATTCTAAACAAATACTGAGAGACAAGAGGTTGGAATACAGGTCTTATCGTATTGACAAATATCAATAAGGTGTTCTTAACCCCTTACAACACAACCTGTGTTTTAACAACATCCTGGGGAAGAAGCCACTTGAAAACATTGTGGGAAATGGAGAAAATGCTGGTGACCAGCATTTTCTCCTTTTCCCACAATGTTTTCTAATGAATTAAATGCAATTTTTATCTTTTGAGCCACCTTTGTCATCTGCAAATGCTTTGAATTTGAACAAGTCTAAAATTTTGTCATGTGGTAAAGAATAAACCCTTAATTACACAATTCCAAGTTTTAACGACCTTGGGGGAGGAAGATTTTTGAAAACATTGTGGGAAAAAGAGAAAATGCTGGTGACCAGCATTTTCTCCTTTTCCCACAATCTTTTCCACTGAGCCACCTGATTATTAACATCTGCAAATGCTTTGAATTTTGACAAGCCTAAAAATTCTGTCATGTGGTAGAAGAGCTAAGTACTCCTGCCCTTTACTTGACTGTACCAGATGACAAAATTTAAGACTTCTCCAAGTTGAAAGTATTTACAGAAAACAAAATTAAACGTGACTCTATTTATGGAATTTGTCATTGAAAGGGTAGTAAACGAGGGACAAGGAGAAAATGCTGATTACCAGCATTTTTCCCTTTTCACATTATGTTTTCAAATGCTACTTTGTCTTCAGGGTCATTTACAAAACTCAGGATTGTTTGATAAAGATTTTAATCATGGAATTGTTTGGTACCAAACAACAAAATTTTAGACTTGTCCAAACTGGAAGCATTTGCAGACGAAAATTTCAAGTGTAGCTGAAATTCTGAGATTTTGGTGTGAAAGAGTAGAAAACATGGAGGGAAAAGGAAAAAATGCTGACAACCAGCATTTTCTCCTTCTCTCACAATGTTTTCAAAAGTTTTTTTCCTCAGGTTCCTTAACACACAGGATTGTGTGGTACAGGGTGAAGCCAGACAAAGATGATAAAAGATAAAAAAGATTTACAATCATAAATAGTTTAATTATTTACTACAAATACTGTGTTTGAATAATGAATCAGGAAGGCACAAAAACATGTGTAAAATACCATATTATTTAACCTTTTACCAAACGACAAAATTTTAGACTGGTCCAATTTGAAAGCATTTGCAGACGACAAATTAAAGATGGCTCAAATGCTGTAAATTTTCCTTCATAGAGTAGAAAACATTGTGGGAAAAGGAGAAAATGCTGGTTACCAGCATTTTCTCCTTTTTCCACAATGTTTTCAAAAGGCTTCTTTCCAAGGATCGTTAAAACCTGGGATTGTTTGGTGCAGGGTTAACTCATAATTTCCAGATACAATTTTGCATTTGACCAGTCCTCTTAGAATGGGTGATCACAACGTAGATTGAAGTAATAAATATTGTGGCAAAAGGAGAAACAGTTTATAACAATCAAGTTAAAACTAAAGATTAAGGATTTAAAAAAGATTCCAACCTCAACCAAAATGAAACTTTTTTTTTAAAGTTCAAGTAAGTACTCTCATATTGTGCACATACCCCAGCCTTAAGTACTGGTGAAACCCTGGACATTACATAAATAATGTGAGCTATTCATCATAATATGACTGGAACAATTTTGACAGCAGTGTAAAATACCATTCATACATTCATTCATTCATTCATTCATAAATTCATTCAACCAGCCAACCAACCAACCAATCAATCATCAATAAATCTGATATGTGCAAAAAATCAAGCTCTTTACCAATAAAACGTAAAACTGTAGGCATGTCCAAACAGGAAGCATAAATTTTGTTGACAGCAAATTAATTATAACCCAAATGTAAATATTTGTCTCAGAAAAAGAAGGAAGCAATAGTAGGAAAAGGAGAAATGCTAGTAGCTTTTTTTTCCATAGTGTTTTCAAAAGGATTTTTCCTCTGGGTCACTAAATAAGAAGATTGTAGAGTAAAGGGTTACACACAATACTGACTTTTAATGCCCAGAGAAAGCAGCCTTTTGAAAGAAATGTGATAAGAGGAGAAAATGCTGGTAACTAGCATTTTTTCCTTTTCCATCAATGTTTCTACCCTTCAAATTTCAATATTTGAGTCTTTTTTTTTTTGCTTTCTGCAAATACTTTTATTCATGACAAATCTAAAATTTTATCGTTTGGTAAAGGGTTTAGAAGACAATGAAATATAGGAATGCTTCTAAGGTTGATTGAAAATCAATCGTCTTTATGATGATCCTTAACTCTTTACCAGACGACAAAATTTTGGACTAGTCCAGTTTGAAAGCATTTGCAGACGACAAAATAAATGTGAATCAAAAATTAAAATTTAATTTGGGAAAGGTAGAAAACATTGTGGGAAAAGGAGAAAATGCTGGTTACCAGCATTTTCTCCTTTTTCCATGATGTTTTCAAAAGCTTTCTCTCTCAGGGTTGTTAAAAGTTGCGATTGTGTGGTAAAGAGTTAAAGATGCATCTTTACTCATTTTCATCCAGTTTTGTAACCAATTTTATCTTTATTTTATGAAATTATTATCATTCTTGTGCCTTCGTCCCAAATGTTGCCCATGAGGGTTGCAAGGTCGCACTCAGATTACAACTGATAGAAAATGAATTTCATTCTATTGCGTCTAGCCATAGACGTAACAACCACAGTTTCCGGTTTAAATTGAAGACAAATCCCTGGCGTCTCCTTATCACATATACCTTATATCAATTTTTTATCTACGTTTACACAGCTATCTAGATTCTACACATTATAAAGTTGTAACAGCGTTTGTTTACTCTCTGGCTGTAAGGTTGCATCTTTAAATCCCAATGGCCTTCACCTTCTTAATTATCCTATGCCAGGTAGCTCAGTCGGTAAGATACAAGCTCTGCCAACTTCTTTATAAGGATGATGATTGTCATTGCTGCAGGGCTCCCACTGTCGTTCACCAGTAGCACCAAATGCACAATTTTTTTAAAATTGTCTCCAAAACGGATGCACTGAAGAATTTACTGGCGACAAGTAACTTCCAACCGCTAGTGTTGTAAACAGCCGCAGTATTTGTTGTACATGGTGCAAGCGGCCCTTTGCTTAACTCGACAACCGTTTATGACACGTTTGAGAACCGATAATATGATGTTATTTGGGTAATCAATTAATGACAAACAGCCTCTTGGACGGAATGTAAAGGCAATCCAGTTGGTAATTATTTGATGGTAAGTAATTTGTTTTTTTGTATGTTTTATGATTGTTTTCTAGCGGTAAATTTGATTATTTGATGTTTTGAATTAAAGCCTAGTAGAGATATTTTAGATTCAGTTTAAATAGCTTAAGGTTGGAACATCTTTACCACAATCATGCTATCGTTGACGATGAAATGTCAGAATTCTGACTTTGAGGACGATCGTTTACCACAGGGTTCACATTCCCCTCTCAACACTGATTACTGTTTTGATGATGGTTATGTTGGAAAAGAACCAAAGGCTCTAGAAGAATAATGTGCCAGGTACTGGTTAGTAAGCGTCATGAAAGCATGGATGGGTGCACAGGCTACAGCAATACAGATGGAATTATGTTGAAAACAGTATTTAACACCAATTAAACAAAGAAACCTGCACAGTTTCACAATTAATAGCACATCACCATTAAGCGACAACTTTTCTTCCTTCAATAGACCACTTCCGAAAACATTGTGGAAAAAGGACAACCTGCTTAGCACGAGCACTAAATCCCACTAGTAGTTTCTGCAACCATGCCTTTCACAGGCATTCATATGAACCATGCTCCGGCAAAAACAGGCTTAATGCATCTCCGTGATCCATGGTACCAAGCAAGCCATTAGCCATACTTATGGATCCATAATATTCACTTTTTTTAACAACCAACTTATTCATGAGGTAGACTGGTTCTTTGACATACAGAAAATTAACCAATAGTGAAAAGTTTCGGCCCAGGTCAGCCTGCGTGGACTGCGCAGGCTGACCTGGGTCGATACTTTTCGCAGATGCACCCCCTTTTCACAGAACATGGCTCATATTTATAAAATATCACTTTCAGGTTGATTATCTATGTTTTGAGGATGATTTCAAGGAAACTCTTGAGTTCTGCATGAGTCTGTGCTGGAGTGTATGATCTGTTAATCTGGAGGCCACAGGTTCCATCCCAACTCAAATCTCTGGGATTTTTTGTTGGTATAATCCATGGGCATGAAACTTCAGAGCCCTAGCCTAGTTTTGGTGAAACCCAGAAACTATAAAGATATGTGAGGATTGTTGCTGCGATATGACTGATATATTGTTGAAAGTGGCGTTTGAAACACCATTCAATCAATCAATTGATCAATCAATTGACCAATCACTCAATCAATCAAGCAAGCAAGCAATCAAATTTGCTGCAAATTTGTTAAAGCAAACTTTAATTCTTTACTAGACAACAAAATTGTAGACTTTTTTAAATAAATAGCATTTGAAGACAAAAAATCAAATGTGGCTCAAATCACAAGATTTATCTATGGAAGATTAGAAAACACTGTGGAAAAAAGAGAAATGCTGGTTACCAGCATTTTTCTCCTTTTCTCACACTGTTTTCAAAAATATTTGTCTTGCAAGCCAATAAAAGGCAGAGGCGTTTGGTAAAGATTAAAACAGTTTGCAAATTCATATTGACTGACATCGCTATCAAACTTGTACATGTATTTTCTTTTACAACATCTGTTGCAACCTAAAGTTTTAAATTCTTTAATCCCATTAAAAAAAAAATAGCCCTTTACAAAATTTACTTATGTATTCATTTAACCTTGTATAAACAAACTGCTGTTCGGGAATAGCAACCAAATAAGGGCAATTATTGATATTTGTCTCCAATTACTTAGCAACTTGGAATTGCCAGTACTTCAACAACCTTCAAAGCAAACTCCTAGCTGTCAAACTCAATACTATCTTTTCTCTAGCCTTTATCAATTAATGAGCTCTTCAACTCTTTATCTCACTGCCCATTTCATGAACCCTTTACCACACATTTCTGAATTTTAACGTCACAGAAATAAAGGGCTTTTGAAAACATTGAGGGAAAGGGAGAAAATGCTGGTAACTAGCATTTTCTCCATTTCCCACAATGTTTTCTACCCTATCAAAGACAGAAATCATCATTTAAGCTTTATTTTGATTTGTAATCTGCAAATGCTTTCAATTTGACCAAGTTAAAAAATCTTGTCATTTGGTAAAGGATTAAATAATTTAAAGACTCTGTTTTATACATGTGACAAAAAATAACACAAGTGACCAAAATCAAATGAATAAAAAGTATATGATTTTCATGAAAAACACAGCAAACATATAGCAACAATCTGGGAAAACAGGGCTCAATGCATCTCAGTGATGCATAGTCATAATATTATTATGGATCCGTAAAATCAATTTTATCCAACAACCAGCTAAACCAGTGGCGGTAGGATGGCCCTTTGACATGAAGAAAACTCAACAAAAGGCTTTGAAAGGAAAGAGTATTGACCCAGGTTAACCTGCCTGAACTGGGCAGGCTGACCTGGGTCGATACTTTATGCAGATCTATTAAGCCCCCTCTTCACAGAGCATGGCTCAACTGTGTGATTTTTATTTGTGACATTGGGGAATAGAACTTTTTCTACTTTTTCCAGGATGCCTTTACCCATCCACTGACAAACTCCATGATTTTGAGCCATATTTCATTTTGTATCTTTAATCCTTTATCACAAAATCCAAACTTTTAACAATCTTCAGAAGAAGCCTTTTGAAAACATTGTGTGAAAAGGAGAAAATGCTGGTATCCAGCATTTTCTCCTTTCCCCACCATGTTTTCTAACCTTCCCAAAACAAATTTCAAAGTTTGAGCCACATTTATTTTGTTGTCTGCAAATGCTTTCAATTTGGACAAGTCTGAAATTTTGATGTTTGGTAATGAGTTAATTGCTTTCAATTTTTGTAAATCTGAAATTTTTTTACCTGAATGAATAAATGAATGAATGAATGAATGTACAATGTACAGCTGCAAGTGAGTTGTTTCCCTTTACCTATACCTGTAAGATTCAAGGATGGATTGTCTCCCTTACATCATTTGAACTCAGTCCAATCTTTACTTATTAATCACTTGTGGTTAATACTTCATTGAGTGTATTCAAAAGCAACTTTTATCTTTATATCTCTTTTAATTCAATACAATCATATTTGTATATTGTTTCCCATAACTGACTCTGTATTTCTTTAACCCTTTACCATACAACACAGGTTTAGACTTGTCCAAATTTAAAGCATTTGCTGACAACAAATTAAATGCGGCTAAAATGATGACATTTGTCTTTGATAGGGTGGAAAATGCCGTGAGAAAAGAAGAAAATGCTGATTATCAGCATTTTCTTCTTTTCCCACAATGTTTTCAAAAGCCGTCTTCCTCATGGTCATTAAAAGTTTTGGTTGTGTGGGACTTAACTCTTTACCAGACACCAAAATTTGGATTTATCAAAACTGAAACCATTTGAAGAAGACAATTAAGCCAAAAGGGTAGAAAACTTTGTGGGAAAAGAAGAAAATGCTGGTTACCAGCATTTTCTTCTTTTCCAACAATGTTTTCAAAAGCATTCTTCCTTAGGGTCCTGTTTGGTATAGGGTTAGATAATGTAATGTCAACAGTACAGCTATAATCATTTCCCGGACAGAGAAGGAATGATATTTTGCTTCAAAGGTGAGAAAATTTTTTTTACTTTTTCTTTCTAATAGGCTAGTTTTTAACCCTTTTCCAAAGGAAAATTTTGTGGGAAAAGGAGAAAATGCAGGTAACCATAATTTTCTCTTCTAATCTTTCATGGATAAATGTTGTCATTTAAGCCACATAATATATTATTATCTACTGACAGCAAAATTAAGACTTTTCTTTTCATTAATCTATTCCACAGTGAATGAAAATAAAAAAAATTAAAAAATTAATCATTAAAAGTGACATTTGAGTCAATTTTTTATGATATGATGACAAAACAATAATTCCTCACATACAATTGCTGCACAAACTTTTCAGAGGTCAAGATCAGTGAGGTTATTCTCCTTGTAAATCCAAAAAGTTACATGTATCAAAACCTGGGTTGCAGATCTCGGCCCAACTAGCAACTGTCTAAATGAGATAATTTATATGAGTACCCACAGTATAGGGTCTGTTGACGAAATTAGATGGTTTTGCCCTCCTATTTCAATGTCTTGTAGGCTGTTACCCTGAACCCTGTTAGCCCAATAAGCTTAACTCTTTACCAAACGACAAAATTATAGACAGGTCCAAATTCAAAGCATTTGCAGATGACAAAATAAATATTATCGGTTACTGCACTTGTATGGGAATATAATGTGTTGAACGAGTTCTTTTGGCAGAGATGCCCGAGCTTGCAAGGGCAACTACGCCAAAACAACGAGTTCGACACAATATATTCCCATACAAGTGCAATAACCTTTTTATTATATACTTTGATATTGTTTGCATAATTTCACCTGATTTAACAGTGTTTTCATCAAATTCTTTAATTCATTTATTTATTTCAATATTTAAAAGGCGATAAGAAATCCGTTTTGTTGACCTATCGTGGTTTCGCGGACTTTTCAAAATTGGCTTTTGATGACGTCACCGTTGCTAAAGGTATGTAAACAAACAAGATGGCGACCGAGGATCTTTTTTCATCGCTTAAATATTTCATTGTCGATAAACATGTTCAATAGACAAATTTTTCATACCTTTGTAGTCACTGATATTCAGGAAACAAATATTCTGTTTACTTTTCATGTTTTTAATAAGAACTATGCATTGAAAAGTTCATAAAACATGATGTCTAACGCTGAAATTTTTGATAATGGCGGCCGTTCACATTTTGACTTTAGAGAAATGGCGGGTTTTAAAATAGTTCCGTACTTAGCAACACACGTGAAAAAAGCTCTAAACTATGTAATATGATCAAAGTATGCAATATGGAAAAATATTGCATACTTTCATCCAGTGCAAATACATGGGGACAATATCAAAGTATATAATAAAACTGAAAAATTGAAATTGGGTTCTGGAAGGGTAGAAAACATTGTGAGAAAAGGAGAAAATGCTGGTTACCAGCATTTTCTTCCTTTCCCATAATGTTTTCAAAAGGCTTCTTTTTCATGGGGTCGTTAAAAGTCGGAATCGTGTGGTAAAGAATTAAAAGCTTAGATTTCTTAGATTACTAATAGTTTAATAGAGGTCCAGGATAACAATATCTTTAACAATGATTTTAAAGGGAGCTACTCAGCTTTTAATAATCTCACCAAACTTAAGAAATGGTGTATCAATGAACTGAGCGAGGCACTAACTGGCAAATCATTAGTAAAGAAGAAAGACATGAGTGCAAGAAAAAATTTTTAATACAAGCATTTCCTTAATGGGCAATGACTAGCCTCTTAATTCATTTTTAGATTTTGTGCCAGTCGTTAACTCACTTTAGCAAAGACTTGTGGGCATGTCACATGATCAATAACACATGATGACATGGATTTGTATTCAAATCAGTATGACATATCTGATGCAATAAACAAGAGGGGCAAATTGTCGCAAGATACGCCCGTCCTATTGCCCGTCCTACCGTCGAGGGGGGGATAATAATCATAAAGAGCAGGTAGAGGAAAATAGTAGTGCAGCAGAAATCATGTAAGTGATTGAAATAGGCATGAATGTTTCCTCTAATGTTAAGGAAACATGCATATAAAGTTTCTTTCAACATGAAAAGACAAAGTTATGTTGTAGAGAAGCATGAAAAGCTGTAAAAAAAAAATAATGAATAGGGAATAATTCCAAAAGGGCATTAGGTAAGGTTACGGCTCCAGTGCATTGCACTTTTCGTAACTGCAACAAACATGTTTACCAAGTCTCAAGTCAACTTGACTTGAGGTGACAAAGTTCTGATCTGGACAAGCAAGAAATACTGTAAAAATGAAGATCAAAGTGGAATTACTCAAAATCCGTGCTAGGTAGAGTTATTGTTCTTGCGCACTGTACTCCGTAATATTGCAACAAACATGCATACCAAGTTTGAAGTTGTTCTGACTTGAGATGACTAAGTTATATTCCGGACAAGCACTAAATGCTGTAAAAATGATGATCAAAGGGAATTAACTCAAAGACAGCACGAGGTAGAGTTACAGTTCTGCGCACTGCACTTCCAAATATTGCAACAAATAAGCGTACCATATTTCAAGTCATTCCTACGTAAGATGACGAAGTTATGCTCCAGACAAGCAAGAAATGCTATAAAAATGAAGATCAAAGGGGGAATAACTCAAAATACCTGCTAGGAAGAGTTATGGTTCTTGTGCACTGCACTCCTTAATTTTTAACAATCATGCATACCAAATTTGAAGATGTTCAGACTAGAGATGACAAAGTTATATTCCGGACAAGCAGAAAATGCTGTAAAAATGACGATCAAAGGGAAATAACTCAAAGACAGCACAAGGTAGAGTTATGGTTCTTTTGCACTGCACTCCCTATTATTGCAACAAACAAAAATGCCAAGTTTCAAGTTAATCGGACTGGAGATGACAAAGTTAAGCTCCGGACAAAGAACTGAACTGTAAAAATGAAGATCAAAGTGGAATTACTCAAAATCCACGCTAGGTAGAGTTATTGTTCTTGCGCACTGTACTCCGTAATATTGCAACAAACATGCATACCAAGTTTGAAGTTGTTCTGACTTGAGATGACAAAGTTATATTCCGGACAAGCACTAAATGCTGTAAAAATGACAATCAAAAGGAAATAACTCAAAGACAGTACGAGGTAGAGTTACAATTCTTGCCCACTGCACTTCCAAATATTGCAACAAATAAGCATACCATATTTCAAGTCATTCCTACTTAAGATGACAAAGTTATGCTCCAGACAAGCAAGAAATGCTATAAAAATGAAGATCAAAGGGGAATAACTCAAAATTCATGCTAGGATGAGTTATGGTTCTTGTGCACCGCACTTCGTAATTTTTCAACAATCATGCATACCAAATTTGAAGATGTTCAGACTAGAGATGACAAAGTTATATTCCGGACAAGCAGAAAATGCTGTAAAATGACAAAGGGAAATAACTCAAAGACAGCACAAGGTAGAGTTATGGTTCTTTTGCACTGCAATCCGTATTATTGCAACAAACACAAATGCCAAGTTTCAAGTCAATCGGACTGGAGATGACAAAGTTATGCTCCGGACAAGCAGAAAATGCTGTAAAAATGACGATCAATGGGAAATAACTCAAGGACAATACGAGGTAGAGTTATGGATCTCTCCCACTGCACTCTGTATTATTGCAACAAACACAAATGACAAGTTTCAAGTCAATCGGACTGGAGATGACAAAGTTATGTTCCTGACAAGCAGAAAATGATGTAAAAATGACCATCAAAGGGAAATAACTCAAAGACAGCACGAGGTAGAGTTATGGTTCTTTCGCACTGCACTCCGTATTATTGCAACAAACACAAATGCCAAGTTTCAAGTCAATCAGGCTGGAGATGACAAAGTTATGCTCCGGACAAAGAACTGGACGCCAGCCGCCCGGACGCCTGTACGCCATGGGTGATCCCATAATACGTCCCGTCTTCGATGCACATATAAAAATAGATGGAGTTAGCAACTGCTAAACAATCATCCTGCGATTTAAATCCCCAAAATTGCATCTTCTTACTAAACTTAAACATACAGTTTATAATTATGACTGCAAAGAAAAATATTTATAGATGTATTTATCATTTTTTAAAAAAAAGAAATTTTGATTTACGGCATAAAACTGTACAGTTCCCTAAGTTTCATGGATTTATCAACCACAAATCTCAAAAATTAATGGAGAATAATCACCCAACAAAACTTGTAACCCTCGGGCTGCTTAAAGCGCGACACACTGACCTTTTGCGGACAGCACAGATCAAGATCAGACTGCACAAAACGTGCAGTCTGATCTTGGATCCACGTTGTTCGCTACGGAGATATTATTCCCCAAAACATACCTTTGAAATAGCAATATTTAGGTTTTTACTATCGAATTATAAATTTCATTTTAGTTATTTAGCAGGATAAAGGTTAGGTTTCACCAAACAGACCAACAAAATAGTAATTTTATCATAGATTGACTAGATCTACTCCAAAAACAACAGGAAATCAGTGCCGTACAAGAATTTATTTCATGGTTTCACAATATTTTAAACTTACCGATAACTTCAACTTGTGTAAGCACACTTTTGACAGCTTTCCTCCCTGCTGATTCTGACATTAATCTGCGTTAGGAATAACAGACAGTGTATAGAAGTTTAAAGAAAATGTATTTTAAATATTTTAAACTTGTTTCCAAAGTTCAACTACTGTGAGAAGTCCGGTGTCTTTTCCTAAAACAACACTGTTTCTGATGTTCTCTATCAACCCCCCCCCCCCAAAAAAAAAGATAAACATTTCCACCAAGCAAAATAATTCAAAAAGTGTAATTTGTGCATTAGCAAATAACTTTTAGGCAGAAGTCAAGTGAACGCACCATTCAAATTAAGCTACAATCATCAATTATTGCGTAACTCTGGAAAAAGAATGTATACGGCAATTCCTGTGAGATTTAAACTAAAACATAATTTGTCCCAGTAAACTGATCTAATAAAGATCCTTTATTTTTAACACCAACTTGGCAATTAAATTCAATCCATCATCTTTACTGATAAATAACCATAAAATTAAGATACATAACCCCTAAAGCACTGAATCAAGGAACTGGACATTATTTTCATTTAGGGAAAGCTGCCTAATTATTGCTTTTTACAGGTTGTTCCCCCAGTCCGATCTTAATCTATACTGTCTGCAAAAGCAACTGAAGTAGGTTTCAGCACGTCAAGGATTAACATAATAAAAGTATCCAAGTAACACCTATCTTTGGACTTTTTGTCCAATACTCTGACCAATGTCTAAGTCGAAGAATTGAACACCATATCAATCTCACCAGTTACAGGCAGTCCTTTTCTTGTTTGAGATTTCTTGTTCATTAAATATACATGATTTGCTTACCACAGAACAATTACAGAGATCTTTAACTTGTCCAAAACTACGAGCAGTCTCAGCAGCTGAGCAGCCATCCATCCTTATGTATCACAAATATGCTTTTTCATGCTCTTACTTTTTACCACACCACAAACTGCTAGGCTCAGTAATATTGACTATTTCAACACCTATCAAAATATTGCCAGATATACAAAGAACAAAAATTCAAAAGAAAGGAATACTTCTTTGTGGCGCCGCATGAGCAGCAGCACTATATTTTTATTCACTTTTGAAAAGTGCCTGTGGAGGTAGCCATATTGTTTACTATATGGACTGGTTCAGTGTTTTTTTCTTAACGTACATGTACATGTAAAAATACGGTACTTTCATTACCAGATCGAGCCTGTACCAACTTTGTTTTTCTATTTGGACTGATTTTTCAACATGTAAAATACCATACTTTTATTGCCAGATTGATAAAAACCAGATCGTATCCCAGATGGCCCTTGGTGTAAAAAATTTAGCCACTGTAATGTGCCCTATTTCAGAAACAACTGATTTGCGGTGCCATTGATGTTATGCATCAATATTTTCTTGTTATACTTTAATAAAACTTACTATGGTAAGTGCTGAGGGAAAAGAAACATTTGGTTGTTACAAGCAATTTCTCCTTTTCCTTAAGTGCTTTCTAAAGCTGTCAACTATTAAACACAATGGAAAGGATTGTTGGAAAAGGAGCACTCACTTGTGTTGACGTTTTGTCGTCAAATTGATATTCTTTCTATACTATTGTGCATACATTTTGTTTGTAAACAAAACATTGAAAATACTAGAATAGTCACGAACATTCCGTAACACTTAATATAAGCAATTGCTCCTTTACCAAAAATGGTTTCTTCAGCTATCAACTGCAGAGGCATAACAAGTTGTTTTTGTAAAGAGATGGATAGAGCATTTACGAAACAATCCCACGTTTTCACAACTCTAAGAATGAAGGCTTTTGAAAACACCATGCAAAAAGGAGAAAATGCTGGTAACTATCATTTTCTCCTTTTCTCACAATGTTTTCTACTCAAATAAGAAGAAACCCCATCATCTGGGCAAGATTTAATTTCATCTGCTGCTAATGCTTTCAGTTTGGACAAGTCTAAACTTTTGTCATTTGGTGAAGAGCTTAGGTATCATACCCCCAGATTTTCTCAACTGCACTAAATAATGCAAAGTACTGTTCCAGTAATTGTCACCATTTTGTTTTAATTTAATTATTCTTTTGCTCATCTTTGTCAATGGTTTCTCCTAATTGCTTGTTTGTTCATCTTTATATCTGTGTTAAATCTGTGTCACGCAGAGGGCTTTTTCATTGGTATAGTATCCAGAGGATGTGTGACCTGGAGTTCAGAAGTACACACTCCGAATAAAGAGTGCTAATTACAGTCCCCTTGGCTGCTAAGCGTGAAGCAGTGCACTTTCGTGGAAAGTGTGTATCAAGATCAGACTGCACAGAAAGTGTAGTCTGATCTTGATTTACATGGTCTGATACAGTGAGATTTACTATAAAAAGAAAGAATTAAGATGAAAACGCAATATTTGGCTTATTACCATCAGTTGGAGATTTTCTTTCTCTTTTTTGAGCAGTTTTAGGGTTAACTCATTACCAAACTACACTATTTTAGGCTTGTCCAAATCGAAAGCATTTGCAGACGACAAAATAAAAGTGACTGAAAATTTGAAATTTGTTTTGTGAAGGGTAGAAAACATTGTGGGAAAAGGAGAAAATGCTGGTTACCAGCATTTTCTCCTTTTCCAACAATGTTTTCTAAAGGCTTCTTTCTCAGGGTCGTCAAAAGTAGGGATTGTGTGGTAATGGGTTAATTATGAGGAAGGAGTTGTTCCATTAAGTGATAAAAGAATGTTTTGCCTGTTCCCATTTTTTAGACATTACGCATTTGCCTAAAATTGTATGTTAATTGGGTGCTACACCCTTGGTATACAAGTATTTCACCCATCGAATTCTTGTAAAATTTCAAAACCCTCCCAAAATGAAAACAGAACAAAACAAAGTGTATGACAAACTGTAGTATAGAGATGATATTGTGTCATGTCTTTCTTCCCACCAATACTCCCGATCACAATACATTCTGCGCTGACTGACATGGGTCAAAATTGTTTGCTTTTTTTAGATTGTCTACATGTCCAAGGACCATTCTACCTTATGAATCAGTCGGTTGTAAGACAAAGTGGATTTTATGGATCTATAATTATGTGATGACTATAATAATTGTTCACAGAGAAACTTAACCTCTGAAAGGTTAGAAAACACTGTGGGAAAAGGAGAAAATGCTGGTTACCCCTTTTCCCACAATGTTTTCAAAAGGCTCTTTCCTCCAAAAGTTGGGATTGTGTGGTAAAGGGTTAAACTCCCTTTTGCCAGAGCATGGCTCATATCTATTTCCCTTTACCACATTAACTCTTTACCAAACAACAAAATTAATGACTGGTCCAAATTGAACGCATTTGCAGACAACAAAATAAATGTGACTGAAAAATTTAAATTTGGTTTGGGAAGGGTAGAAAACATTGTGGTAAAAGGAGAAAATGCTAGTTACCAGCATTTTCTCCTTTTCCCACAATGTTTTCAAAAGGCTTTTTTCTCAGGGTTGTAAAAAGTCGGGATTGTGTGGTAAAGAGTTAAACCTAGTGTGACTGTCCACAGTCATCATCTTGAAGCAGACCACTATTGAAGACATTGTGGGAAAAGGAGAAATTGCCTGTTTTTGTCTCGATGTTTTCACAATTGATTATCCAATTAATTTACAGGGATACTTTCAATGTTGTCTGCTGTAAACTAATATTGGGATGTCATGACTTGAAAATGTAGCACTGTATATATGACAAGATACTCACTCCCGCTTTTTCTCCGCCCATCCGAGCTAGCATTTGACACAATGGACAGTTTCCTGTTTCCCACCTGGTCAATTACTTTCTTGTTACTGAAGGAATCTGGCAATGTCAAACGTCTATTATTGGTGGGTGGTGCAGAGTTAAATTTGGGTTCCACCCCACCACCCCGATTTGTAGATGTGACTTGCAAGGACATTCGTCTTTTACTGTCATCCATAATTCTTACTTTTGATTTATCCATAATGACTCACAGTGTTTTATTTGTTTCAATCGTTTACCTTAGATGAAAATCAGAATTCTGTCTTTGATATACATATTAACTGAATACACTTACTCCAACTGAAGAATTTTGAAAGCATTCAACAGATGTTACATCAAGCCCTAATGTGCCTTTCACAACTTAGGTTGCCTTTGCGACCAGTGTTGATCAAGATTTTTTTCTTTGAGATCTGACTGCATGATACATACTGTCTGATCTTTGCTACTTTAATGAGACATTTTGGACAAAAACAATAATGAAATTACAATTATTTGGGTCTTATCTCTAGACTGAAATTGTCTTTTAGGTTTATTTGGCACTCTTTAACGGTTAACGATACATACATATTTTAAAAGAATCAAATGAGTGCTTTAGTATTACTGGTTAATTGTGCTGAGGCTGATGATGCATTTTTTTTTAAATATTAACAGAAATTTGACCAATTGCATAGTATAGAAAACTAATGCTGCATTCATCCATGAATAATGGATGTTGTTCCTGCGACTATCAACTGCTTGGGGACCAGAAGATAACATTGAAATTATAGTTAATAAGAATGAACCATCGGCAAGGTCTGTATTTAAATCAACATAATCAACATAACACACTTTGTTGCTTTAAGAGAAGTATTCTAGTTCAGCGTTCACATCCATTTTTCACACCTACAACACAATGTTACAATACAGCTGTCTGATAATTCAAAATTAAATGTTATACAACAGTGTTTGTCCACTATGCTCATTAAAAATGTACAGTCATGCCTTTTAGATTCTGTCCCTAACTTTAAGGTCAATCATGGAGAAGTTTGATAACAATGTGACATAAAACAGACGAAGATGAAACTAAGAAAATACCTGATTAGTTTATATTTGATTAGTTCAACTCTTTACCAAACAACAAAGTTTTAGGCAAGTCCAAATTGTAAACAATTACAGACAACAAAATTGAAATTTGATTTGGGAAGGGAAGAAAACAATGTTGGAAAAGGAGAAAATGCTGGTTACCAGTATTTTCCAACCATGTTTTCAAAAGCTTTCTCAGGGTTGCTGAAAGTCTGGATTGTGTGGTATTTAAGAGTTAAACATACTTATTTATTTGATGAAACAATTTTTTTATAACTTCTCTAAATCAATCTCGATGGTTAGTTCCTGGAAACCTGAACCAGTACCCAAGGGTCCTGATGTGGGTTGTTCCAAAGGTTGACCACAAGGGATTCCAACTCAGAACCCTTGATTTGACTTGATCTAGGTGGCTGAGGGCTCTACCCTCTGCACCACTGTATCTCAGATAAAAATATTTGATTGTCCGCATAATTTGCCAAATACTATCAGGATCATAATGCGTAAACTCTTTAAGTGCCACATGAATGCTAATAATAGACATTTCAAACTAGAAATCTGAAACAGAGACATAGCAGGCACATGGTTTACAAAGCTACAAAGTATGAAGGCAAACATTTAATTTCGGACAACAGAGTCAAGTTATCCTAAGACACAACACTTTCAATCGATGATTCCCTAATAACAAATAAGTATGAGCACTTTCACATCAAGAAGAGACATAATAAATCAACCACAAAAACAACTCGGAATCACAAACAGTCCAAAGTTACACCAAGGTATTTACACAGAAACACACAATGACATTGTGTTGTTCATACCTAGACCAGTGACTGTGCAGACATTACGAATGCCACATTCAATCTTTCAGCCAGGTAGTCCTGAATTAAATTCAGTTTTCATTTGTTGAAAACGTCCATTTACTAACATTCTGCATGTTCCTATCAATGTTATGTCTACTTAAGAATCATGTTTGTCAAATGTCAACTAACGAACAGATCATGTTTTTCCAGCTTTTCTTGTCTGATTGAATACCTTGTCCCATTTCTACGCTGGCTAAACTTTGGATCTTTCTAAAGAATTAAAACAAGTGATCCCCCCCAAAAAAAGGAATATTTAAACCTTATAACATACAATCCTGACTTTTAGTCACTCTGAGGAAAGGGCTTTGAAAACATTGTTGGAAAAGGAGAAAATGCTGGTAACCAGCATTTTCTCCTTTTCCAACAAAGTTTTCTACCCTATCAAGGACAAATTTCATCAATTGGGCCACTTTTTATTTTGTTGTCTGCAAATGCATTCAATTTGGACATCTAAAATTTGTTGTTTGGTAATGTTTTACAGAAAAGAAATCATTCCTTTATTTCAAAAATGAAATAAAAAGAACATGAGTGACTGCTTGTCACAAACTGTAGCTCCTTCCCTGTCAATGTTTCCAAAAACTGTCTTCTTTAGGGACCCAAAAACTTGATTTTATGTGATGCCTTGTCCCGCTATGTTTGTATGCCAAATCTGAAATATAATTATAGAAACTGATCTGACTCATTCAAAGATAAGGATAGAATACACATACATTATGGAATTTTATTCTTTACATGTTTTAATATCACAGATAATGCAGAAGAAATCACAATATTTTTGCCAAAATTTCATGAAACTAAAGAATAAGAAAATATTTTCATAGAACAGTGAAAGATAAAAAGATAAAAGTTGTGAAGCCCTATGAGACCAATCCATCTTAACTCTTTAACCCAATGCCAAAACTTTAGACTTATCCATTTTGAAAGCATTGCAGAAAACAAATTAGATGTGATTCAAATGATAGAATTTGTCTTGAAAATAGTAGAAAACATTGTAGAAAAAGGAGAAAATGCTGTTAACTAGCATTTTCTCCTTTTATCCTAAATGTTTTTTAAAGCCTCTTTCCTGAGGGTCGTTAAAACTCCAGATTGTTTGGTACATGAATTAAGGACTGAGTGATTTTTTTGCTCTTTTTGAAAGATGCTCCAGATTTTTACTAATCAGCAACACTGTATGAACACATTGAAATAGCCTTATACAAAACAAGAGCACCACATGCTGGTGCTAACGCTAGGCTGCAGCTGCTTGATTTTCATTGAAAATTCCAAGTCGAAATAGGGACATAATTAAGTCAAAAATAATTTGATGATTATCTGCCCTTGTTGTATGGGTTCCCCTCTTGATAGTTAACAACTTGTCCAAGTTTGGAGTAAATATCTTCAGTAATAACAGAAATATTATAAAATGTTAGAGTTTTTGCACCATGACAACGCAGATGCAGTTGACAAGGTTATGTCAATAACTCCATGTTTTCTATGAAAACAGCTGAGCCAAAAATATGGGCAGCCAAAACTGACCATGGTATGATGCCCGTATCTCTAATCCAAATTGTCAAAAACGACTTGAGTCCCATCATCATCAACTACAGTAAAGCTGTTATCCTATGATTCGTGAACTGGCCCACCGCATGAACCTCAACCTTGGTTTGTCATGATCATTCTCAATTGAAATTCAGGGAGAAAAAATGTAAAGGGTAAAGGAGTAAAACAACATTATTATCTTTTTGTAATCTCGTAACAAGATGTCTGTTTGTAAAACAGTCATGCCCCCCTACTGCCACATTGATACAGGAAGTGGCACAGGTCATAAACTGATATCAAAAGAATTGATTGGGGGTCATCTTTTTGATTTATAGCCCACTTCAATTGTTAAATGTGATAATCTGTCAACAGTTCGCATAATTATACACACCGCCGTGTGTATACATACAAGATTGTAAACAGTCGCCGATACACAGACTGGGTTATCGATTTTCTTTTCGGCATGCGCATTCGACTTCCGCATTTTCCCAGTCAACTTTGATGCCTACTACGTCCCCGATAATACGCGAATAAAATGTTGAAGCCACAAGTTGAGCCACATATGATGATTTTTGAGACACTTTAATTTTTTTTGAGCAAATGGCTCAAGTGGCGAACGGCAGCGCGGGCCCTGAATCATCTGGTGGTCACTGTGACCTTGACCTTTCACGGATTAACCTTAAAATCGATAGGGATCATTTACACTCCAAAATGAATATCTGTACAGAATTTGAAGAACCTATGTCAATTCTGTGTCTAGTTATCATCTGGACAAGGTTAGGTCTAAATATCATTAAGTTGAAGGCCACTGTGACCTTGACCTTTCATGGATTAATCTCAAAATCAATAGGGATTATCTGCACTCCAAGACAAATGTCTGTGCCAAATTTGACAAACCTAGGTCAATTCTGTGTCTAGTTATCATCCGGACAAGGTTTGGTCTATATATCAACATGTTGATGGTCACTGTGACCTTGACCTTTGACCAATTGACCTCAAAATCAATAGGGACCATCTGCACTCCGAGACGCATGTCTGTGCCAAATTTGACGAACCTAGGTCAATTCTGTGTCTAGTTATCATCTGGACAAGGTTTGGTCTATATATCAACATGTTGACGGTCACTGTGACCTTGACCTTTGACCGATTGACCTCAAAATCAATAGGGATCATCTACACTCCAAGACCCATGTCTGTGCCAAATTTGACGAACCTAGGTCAGCTCTGTGTCTAGTTATCATCCGGACAAGGTAAGGTCTACCGACCGACTGACCGACCGACATTAGCAAAGCAATATACCCCCACTTCGTTGAAGTGGGGCATAATTATGTCAAACAATTTTTCTCTAAATTCACTGCAGTAAGATGTACGTCAGATGTCATTGAAAGAGTCAGGACATCATTTTGTAAAAGGTAGAAAAGTCCTTAAAGTCTATTAGACTAATAAATACACCATGGCAAACACACTTCAGCAAATATTTGACAATCTTGATAATGAATAAATTTAGAAATACTTTGTTTGAACAGCTCATTAAAATTTGTGGTTGTCCTCATCCATAAGTTTATTTTTCTGTCCATTAGTAAATTTGCTCTTAAAGCCTATACATCAACTATTATGTCTATTTCTGAAAACTTTCAACAAGTCATCATATCACTTAGATCCCTGTCTTTGAAATGAAAATTTTCTTCTCAGTTTGGAAAATATGCTTACATTATTACAATTTCAGGTTGGCTCAGCCAGATTAAAGTATTTAACCCTTTACCACACAATCCCGACTTTTAACAACCCCGAGAAAGAAGCCCTTTGAAAACATGTGGGGAAAAGGAGAAAATGCTGGTAACCAGCATTTTCTCCTTTTCCCACCATGTTTTCTACCCTTCAAAAAAAAAAAAAATTTTTTTTTCAGTTGGATTTAAATGTCGTCTGCAAATGCTTTCAATTTGGACCAGTCTAAAACCTTGCCATTTGGTAAAGAGTTAACATCAACGATCAGGGTCTGTATTTACCACCCATTCTTAAGAATATTATTGAACTAATAGTAGATTTTGAAAGTAAACCAATTTCTGATTGGCTAAACCAAATGGTTTAGCCAATCAGAAGTTGCATTACTTTCAAATTTACAAAATCTCGAGAATAAGACTAAAAATGTTTTAAGAATGGTTGGTGAATATGGACCCAGACTGTACCTTCTGTTCTGACCTTGACCTATACTATATGCACAGGCTACATGTATATTAGTAGTTTGTGTTGATCTCGATTCACTACAAGTACACTATTGCAAACATTACATTACCATCAGTGTGGACAAAGATCAGTCTGAAGGCATTGAAATTTTAGTTTGATGCTTGGTTTAGCCTGGATGATATTCTGGCAGATATAGCTTCATTTGTTTAAAGGCCTGTTAAAATGCATCAAAATTGAAATCATACCATTCAAAAGTATGGAAACTATTGTGAAGATGACAATCTGTTATTGTATGGACGGTCTAAGTGTTAGTCTTTAGCAGACAAATGAAATACAAAACCAGATAAAAAGTGATTAGGTAATAGAGCAAAATGGCAACTTTTAACCAAGTTTTAAAATTAATTGATCTGCTAGCAACTAACACTTTGACCGACCGTTCAATAACAGATTGTCATCTTCACAATAATTTCCATACATTTAAAGGGCACTACTTAAACTTATATGTATTTTAACCCTTTACCAAATGACAAAAATGTACCTTATCCAAACTGAAAGCATTTGCAGATGAAAGTTTAAATGTGACTCAAATGTTAGAATTGGTCTTTGATAGGGTAGAAAACATTGTTGAAAAGAAACTAATGCTGTTTTTTTTTTTCTCTCCTTTTCCCATAATGTTTTTAATAAGGTTTCTTTTTCATCGTTGTTAAAACTTGGGATTGCGTGGTGAAGAGTTAATATTCCCATTGTTTACTTTTAGACAACATTGGGCCTTTAAGCAGTGTACATACATGTACAGTTAACTGTATACAATGCCAAAACATAGGATCTACATTTTCCATCCTTAAAACGGACATCCACATCACAATTTCATAGCAGTTCCAGGTCAGAATTTCCAAAAAATAGCTGACAGGATAGAAACAGGGGCCATATTAATGAAACTTAAGTTCATGCTCAGCTGAGTTTGTGCATAACTAAATTAAACTTTATTAATGCTTCTTCAGACAGTAAAAATTTATATAACAGACATTAATCTGAGGAGAATACGGAATAAAATGCCCTTAAAGTTAATAATCTGATTTATTTAAGTTGAACATCAAATTAAGGATCAAATTTAAAAAAAAAAAGTTTAGCCTTTCATGTTGCCAATGCCAATTGCAGCACAGAGCTTCACATGCTGATGTTTAAACCCTTTACCAAATGGCAAAATTTTAGACCTATCCAAACTGAAAGCATTGTAGTCAACAATTTCATTGGGGCTCAAATGACGCAATTTTTCTTTGATAGCTTAGAAAACTTTGTGGGAAAAGGAGAAAATGCTGGTTACCAGCATTTTCTCTTTTTCCAACAATGTTTTCAAAAGGCTAAATCTTCCTCTGGGTTGTCAAAAGTCGTCATTGTGTGATAAAGGGTTAAACTGCACAAATGGTTAAAGTATTACAAGCTATTTTAAGAAGCGCCACATTGAAAAGTGTTTTGAATTTGGGGGAACAACAGTTACTTAACACTTTACCACACAATCCCTAGTCCTAATGACCCAGAAGAAGAAGGCTTTTGAAAACAAATTGGGATATAAAGGAAATGCTGGTAGCCAGCATTAACCTCTCCGCACAATGTTCTCTGACAAATCCAATAACTTGAGTCACTTTTGAATTGTTGTCTGCAAATGCATTCAATATTGGCAAGGCTAAAATTTCGCTGTCTTATAAACAATTCACTGATAAACTTGTGTAGTTCAACAATGGTCAATCTCATTCAACATCAGGATGTTTGCTGATACTGGTCATGTTAGACAACAATCTAAAATAAGAATGGCAGGCCAATAACCATCAGATTTAGTCAAAACCATCTACATGGACATGATAGATTTATGATGGCTGAATCAACATAATGTGTTGTGGTAGGTAACAGAAATTATTTAACTGGGAATTATCAGTTGCCGGCTCTATTGTGATCTCATTCTAACAAAACATCATCAACATCATGCTATTTTTTGCCCTCATCCGGGTCAGTATTTGAAGAAAATAAAGGTTAGAAACTTACAAGTAGCATACCCAATCCTGAAAAGCCAACTGACATGTATCTGTGTCAACAGTCAACAATATAAGCACTAACAAGAAGTGTTGCAGGCCAATCACCCCCATGTTTTGCCTCATCACTGTATCTGGAAGAATTCTAAAAGGCCATAACTCCTGTAATAATTGACCAATCACATTGAAAGCGGTAGAAGCACAAGTTCTCATGACAGAAAGGCTTCCATTAAAATTTCAGCCAAATTGGTTGAAAACCTTGCCTATGCTCCGACAGAAAGACAACTTGATTCCATGCTAAGGGGGTTATAATCAAAGCGTTGAGAACACTGAAGTGGTATTTGTCAAGGAAACCATTGTGTGGAATTAATAATTTGAAAGAAAAGGAGAAATATTATTCAAATATTGGCTTGAAAGTCAACCTACAAAGCAAATAAATAATTTTTTCGTTAAACGGAGTGTACTCACGACAAAGTTAGGATTATTTGTGTATTGGTGGTCTCCCATTGATCATTAGGAGGAGTCAGGAGTAACGTCCCTTGACAATAGGATGCATGATGGATAGAGAGAGAAACCATGCAAATATATCAAATAAAATTAAGTTTGTAACTGAAAACTATGATTTTGAAATATATTTGGCCGTTAACATTTAATTCCCAACATTAAAATCAATTATTTCGATATATAAATATTCATGCCCAATCAAATGGAGTAGCGCACAATCATGGGATGAACAAACCATGGGACGAACTGGTTTTGGAACGAAAAGGCCCAGGACCAAGCGATCAGTAGACAAATGTTGTATATATCATTGCGCCAATAGAAAGATATGGGCGAGTGAAGCTATTTTCAATCAAGAATTAATATTGTCACGATCGATGGCCTCACCCAGTGTATTTTAACATGCCATTTCCAATTACATATCTGAGTGCTACCGAAAAACTCATTTGTCTGAGAAAAATTGAGTTTAATTGGGTTTATTTCCTTCGGCTTTGCGCAAAATATGATTATAACAGAGCTCCAGATAGAGGGAGTGATTTTGGTTTTAAAATTGAAATTGTTAATAACTCTCCACTAAACCCTATGTTGTGGGCATTCATTGGAACTGTCTTATCGAGTCAATTCTAATGAGTACCCACAACATAGGGTTTCAAAGAGAAATAATGGATTTAGAATACCATTACTCCCTCTTATCTGGAGCTCTGACGATACATGGTCTTCAAAATTCAATATTGAACTCATAGTGGTATTGTCTTCGACAAATACCACAAAAATTACATTGCTCAGCACAACCGCTACTGTGGAGGAAAAGTAACACTCTATACCACAAAGAATAAAATCAAGTTCTTCATTAAGGTAACCACAAAGGTAATGCTAAAGAATGAATAAACAATCTTTATATGAGCCATGCTCTGTAAAAAGGGGGCTTAATGCATTTCCGAAAAGTATCGGCCATGGTCAGTCTGCACAGGCTGACATGGGCCGAAACTTTTCACTATTTGTCAATTTTCTGTATGTCAAAGGACCAGTGTACCTCATGATTCAGTAGGTTGTTATACAAAACAGATTTTAGGGATGTATAATACTGTATTGCCTTCCTTGGCATCATGCATCACGGAGATGCATTAAGCCCCCTTTTGCCAAAGCATGGCTCATATATTTCCAACAACCTCAAGACATGGTCGTCCAACATGGTATCACCAAGGCTCACCTTCCATGTGACTGAAGCTTGTGGATAAAATTAATGATGAGTGAATACCCATAGATCTGATCTCTCTTTTTACATTCTGAAGAGTCATTTCTCATATTTCAGAAGTCTGTCAGTAAAATGCTGTGCAATACACTTACCAAGCACTCCTGCAGCTTTGTTTTTCTTCACCAGATCTCCCAGTTTAGCTCCCACGACTGACTTTTTATCCTCCCCCGAGGACGTAGGAGATGGACCCTGATTAGCCCCTGCATTGCCCTTATCCTTTTTGAGGGCATTTGCCATTTTAAGAAAGGCAGCCATCGTAAGTGTTTATTTTTCCCTTGTAACTTTTTGGTGCACAAATATGTTGCAGAATCTTCAAACTTTTTTGAATCTATAACATACACATTTCCAACAAAGTTTTTTCATCAAGTTTTTTCATTAATGTGTTATTCTAAATATATTACATCTGTAAAAATATTATAATTCTTAAGAGCAACTCTAGTAATTTCAGTTCATTCACAGTTAAATGCATCTATCATTTTTCACTTGTTCTATATATTACTGTAAGATACACTAACCTTTAACATGTGTGCATTTGATTCATTGAGGTTTTTGTCTAAAAACTCTTCGAAAGAAGTTGTAAACAAATTAAATATTTAAACTCTAACAAGTTCAATCATCTCAGAATTAAGTTGTAAACAAATTAAGAATTTAAACTCTGACAAGTTCAATTATCTAGGAACACCATAAAATACTTGTCACCTTTTGCGCTTTCATTCTAAAATAAAATCAGGTTTAGTTAAAATGAATATAAAACTGAAGTTTACTTGAAAAGTGAGTTAATAACTTTATCCATAGTTATTATCTTCTTAAAAACTAAGTAATAGGTTTTTGTCTGGTGCAAGTTATCTATAAAGTTAAAACTTTCCTAAGTCCCTATTTAGTAAACAGTTTTAAAAAAAATAAAATAAGGAAAAGGAACTATCATTGCTTGTAAAAATTACTGCTTCTTTTCCATCAATGTCTTCATACAATTCAAGATAAATATTATCCGTTCAATCAACACTGTTGTTTTCAGCGTTGTCTCTCTTAAATTTCAGGAAGGGTAATTCTATTTACAGCTTAAATAGTCCATATGCATGTGTTACGAAAGTATCACAGATAAATTCCAATCACAGACTTAATTGACACACTGATTATCCATCAGTAGCACAGAATTTGTAACAAATCAAACATTATCCCCACATGATTCCATATACAATCATTAATTTTAGCAATAATATCTGTCAATCAACTTGTGACAAAGTAGGTATTAACTACCAGACGACTAATCCATAGCTTTGATCCTTAACAGTTTTGTACAGATTTCCAGTGTTACTTTCAGAACAATGTTAGATAGCTCTTTCCTTTGCACAAACATGTTTTCATGACCATTGAAAAACATTAAAACTCAAACAATCTCTCCCTGTTTCATTTCATTTTCAAGTCTCGCTCAATTCAAGTTTACTTTGTTTTATTTTCCTTCTTAAGTTGCAATTTCAAAAGCACAAAAACAATTCCCCTTAGCACGTCACAAGACAAAAAAATTTTAGATGCATCCATTTTGAAAATGTTTGCAAATGACAAGATAAATTTACCTCATCTTGGGATGGAATTTTTCTGTAAAAGGTTAAATGACATTGTGAGAAAAGGAGAACATGCTGGTTACCAGCATGTTCTACTTTTCCCACAATGTTTCCATAAGCCATCTCCATCTGGGTCATTAAAAGTCAAAGTAGTGCACTAAAGGGTAAAAGTACATGACCTTGTAGATATTAATGGTAATACCATATTCCACTTCCCACTGTGACAAATTGCAAAAAGTAAAGTTCTTTTAAATTTCCTCAAAATGTATTAATTTAAAAAAAGACAAGAAATAAAAACAACAAAAGAAATGCACATAACTATCATATTGCTCGGAGGACTTGTCTATAGGAAGAGTCATTCAGAGCAAAAACAGATTACATGTTTTTGTCTCAAAAGTTGTCAGTTGTCTTTGATTTCTTAAAGGAAATAATAGCCTGTAGAAAATATGAATGAGAAAGACAAAACCGTTAATGAAAACTGATATACCCTGAAAAATTATTGCATTTACATATTTGTGTTCTGGGTGAAATTTTCTGTTAAAAGAACATCATTAACTGTGAAATGGTTCTCTCTAAGAAATATGTGGTACCATGTACTTATTTTTGAACCATAAACTTGCTCTGTGAAAAGTTTCAAAAGCGATCAAAACTGATAAATGTATGGAAGTACAGTTCAACCTTTATTAAGCAAGCACGTTCTTAGGCTCTAAGGGACATTTTAAAAGTGCTACTTAACCCTTTCCTCCACCACATATTTTAGACGCTTCAAGTTACAAAACATCTGCCAAGAACGAGTTTGAAATTTATACAAATAAGTCTAAGTATGATTGAAAACATTGTGGGTAAAGGAGAAAATGCTGGTAACCAGCATTTTCTCCTTTACCCACAATAGTTTTTAAAGGCTCTCCCTCACAGTGGTTAGAATTCAGGATTGTTTGATAACACTTGAAGGCCCTATAGCTGCCAAAAGTAAACTACATTTACATTTAAATCATACCATTTAAAAGTATGGAAACTTATGCGAAGATGACAATCTGTTTTTGTACGGTCAGTCCCAGTGTTTAAGTCGCTGGCAGAAAAGTGAATATTCAAATCAAATAAAAAGTAAAAAAAAGATAAAGCAACCTTGCAACTTTTAACCCAGTCTAGATTTCATTTCTCTGCCACTGACCAACAAATGGACCAACTGTACAATAACAGATTGCTGCCATCTTCACAATAATTAACATACTTTTTAATGGTATGATTTAAATTTAAATATGCAATTTAATACCTACATTGTTTACTTTTGGCAGTCATAGGGCCTATAAGAGAGGTGTTTGCTGAAGACATTTATAGTTCAACATACATTCTTGCTTTATACAGGTTGCTTGCTTAATACAGGTGGCCATTAAGATAGGTTTTACTTGAGTAAAAATGTTTGAATGTTCTGTGTATTATACAAATTTAAGAGAAAATTTGGCCACCAAATTTAGCTCCTTTCCCTTTTTTCAAAAACTGTTTTCTGCTATGGCAAAAAAAAAAAAAGGAGCCAAGCTCTGTGAAAAGGGGACTTAATGAATTTACAAAAAGTACTGACTTAGTCAGCCTGTGCATTTTGCGCAGGCTGACCACGGCTGGAACTTTTGCTTTGGTAGATTTTCTTCATGACCAAGGACCATTCTATATCAGGATTCAGCTGGTTCTTGGACAAAATGGATTCTATGGACCATACTTATGATACAAATTGTTTCGTATAATGCATCAGAGAGATGCATTAAGCCCCCTTTTGCCAGAGCAAATGTATTTGTGCTATCATGGGTCAGCTTTAAGACCAAAGGGTAAAAAGCAATTACAGGTACCTTATTGATGTTTCACCAAGTATGAACTTTTGGTCTCAAACAAAAGAAATTGATTATTGTAGCCATTGGTCAATAACAACATTGATTTGAACTATTTCCCTAATTCTAGCACACCTTAACCCTTTACCATACAATCCCGAGTTTGGACAACCCTGAGGAAGAATCCTTTTGAAAACAATGTAGGAAAAGGAGAAAATGTTGGTAACCAGCATTTTCTCCTTTTCCCACAATGTTTTCTATCCTATCATAGGTAAATTCCATTATTTGAACCACATTAAAATTGCCAACTGCAAAATGCTGTCAATTTGGACAAGCCTAAACTTCTGTTGTGTGGTAAAGAATTTGCAAGGAAGAAGGCTTTTGAAAACATTGTGGGGAAAAAGGGAAAATGCTGGTTTCTCCTTTTCCGACAATGTTTTCTATCCTCTTGATAGCAGATCCAGCCATTTGGAACCACATTTGGTTTGTCATCTGCAAATACTTTGGATTTGGAAGGGTCCAAAATTTTTGTCATAATAAGTTGGCAAAGAATTAATATGAATAAAGTGAATGGCATTTATTAAGAATTATGACAATATGGGAAAAGTGCCCTGAACAACAGAAACTTCTGCATTAAATTTTGTCACTTTCATCTAGTTGGCCCTTTCTCTGCTCTATTTTTCTTCAAGACAATGAAATAAAAGTTGTTTAAATGTTTGCAGCTATATTTCTAACTCCATTACTATTTTGAATGGTTCAAAGACAACAGGAACCATGCCACAAAATCCAGTATGGTCAAAAAAGCACATACACTGATAATCTTTCAGCATTTGTTGCAATTTAATTTCAAAAACAAGGGTCAACAACAGTTTTTTGTACAGGGAGAAATATCTTTTACAGTGACTTCAATGGCCATCTATTCTCATCAACAGACATGTTAAAACTTTTATATCCTCATTCTAACCTCTTCAAAATCAGTTGTTAAAGAAACATTGCCACATGAAAAACTGCTTATATGCAAGATAGATTACTGCTGGATATAAACGGGTTATTTTGCAAGACATGGATTTATACCTCTGACATTCAGACAATCTGACACCAACTGGGTGCCAAAACGCAGTCCTCAGTCCCTCTAAAAAAGTCGATAGGTACAAGTATATGGCCATTTTATGGATTAATTAATGAGTTTTCAATGGAGATTCAGTGGTTTTGGAATAATGGTAATTCAATGGTATTTTAATTCCATTTCATTTTGCTAAGGGTCACTGCTTAGTCAATGAAATGGTGATACAATTCACCTATTTTTTTCTCCCACTTAATTTTGGTATATTGTATTAGAAACTGTAAAATGGTTTTTCTACCCCCACCTGTCTCTCCTCCATGAAAGAATATTTTTCAATGAATGAAAATTTCACATTTATACTATTCATTGAAATCACAATAATAAATTTCTGATGAACACCCTGTGATACAGTAATTCTTATAATAATGTATTATCTAAGTCTTAAGTTAATTTTGTTAATCCAGGTATTGATCCTTAGCCTGACTGTCTCAGACATTAATCCTACCTATTATAATCTTAACTGTCTCTCATTGCAATCTTTTCCTCATAGCATAATCATTGTGGCACATTCTTAACAACATAAAATATTTATAAAATTTAGTTAGTAGTTTATCAATTTGTTATCATGAGTTTTTTAAAAACCTTTATAGTTTAGTATAGATTGTGAGAAAATCACATGGCATAATATAATGCAGAATGGAACATAAAACTTGTTTGTAAGAACATTTTCAGGCCAGTGATATGTTTTGTTTTGTACAGTTAAAGAGTAAATACCAAAAATGTACCGCTAATGTATTTATGGCTCATAATAAGCATTATGTAAAAAGCTTTAGGAAAGAAATCAGATTTGTGCGCATGTTAAATAAAATCTACAACCTCTGTCTGTACAGCATATTATACAGAAATAGTTTTTGAAAAAGATCCCAAAATATGTTAACTTCTCTGTTTTACTTAGTTTCAAGTATACATTTATATAGCCAGAATCAGTTCTCTAATTGACCAAACCGTATCTACCGGTACACTGTAAGAGATTGTGGAAAAACCAAAGTATCAACTTTTTCTTATAAATGAAATGTGATGCAGCACATAACAAGGAGTGCATAAGCCTAAGCTGTGTTTTGAAGCTGTTCAGAGGTAAGGAATTATCTTCACATTTAACTCCATACCAAATGACCTCATCTTTTAACAACCTAAAAGATGAAAGCTTTTGAAAACATTGTTGGAATTTAATGAGAAAATATTGGTAACCAAAACAGTTCCAGGAACTTTTGAAAACATTCTGAGAAAATGAGAAAATACTAGTCACCATCATTTTCTTCTTTTCCCACTGTGTTTTCTCAAAAATCTTTAAAAGAAAAATCAAACCATTTGAGCTACTTTTCACATGTCTTTTGAAAATGCTTTCAAAGTCAATCAGTCTAAAATTTTGTTGTCTGGTAAAGAATTAAAACAACGATTCAAGAATGACATATTAAATTTTGTTATTTTTTTTTAATTTTTTTGGCCTACAACTATTCTTTTTTATTGTGTTTCTTCTGTTACTAATGATATTGATTTCTTTATTTTCAAACAATGGCCTTATTTCATCATGCACCTTCTCTTTATCCAATTACAGCAATGGCAATACCTTCATACACGTAAAGTCTAGATTTTACAATCAAATCTGTTGCTGTTATCCAAAAGTAGTAATAAACAACCATTGCATTTAAAAAATCTGATACAAAATTTGATTGGTTATCCCAGTCACTTGACCTTGATATCTAAATATAGAAACATTGAGAGATGTTTGTAACTTGTGTTCAGTTTAGTTGATATTGTGCAGATTGAATAATACAAATCAAACTTTGATTGAGGTGAAATATCCTCCTTTTTTTTTCACCATCTTCTTTACTGTCAGTGCATGCAAAGATTAATTTCGTGATAGATATTTCACTTAATTTCCTTTTCATTTTCAGTAAAGCAAAAACTATATGAAATTTTTATAAGAATCATGTTTTTTTTTTTCTAATTACTTTCAAAATACTTGCCCCTCATTCTTGAAATAAAATGGCTCAACCTGTATTGTGTTAAGGATTTGAAGGGTTATATTTTACCATTTTATTTGGAATAATTTCATTGCTTTTTCTTCTTTCTACCTTTTCCTTGTAAAAAAAAATGTTCCCCCCCCAAAAAAGTCCTTGGTAAGTCACATAAAATCTTTATTCCTCAGCACTGTATTTTTTAAAAACAATAATATTCACTCGTATTTCCAGTATAATGATCTGCAATGCCTGAAAAGTGCACTTATCTCACATAACATACTGAAAATACAATAACTGAAGTATATATTATTCTGAACACTTAAGAAATAAGACAAAAAAAAGTATAAACCATTGACTGTAAAATAAGTGTCAACCAGTTTTTACATACAGCCTTTTCTAGCCATAATCACTAGGTAGAAAGTAGTACAATACAGGCCACATCTGGATGAAAAGAAAATTTCTCTTCTGTGTAACGATAATAATTACAGCCCTGAGAAAAAAATGAAGGCCTTTGACAATATTATGCAAAAAAGAAAAAAATGCTGGTAACCAACATTTTTTCCATTTCAAGCAATGTTTTCTAAGCTTTCATAGACAAATGCCAGCACCTTTTTAAGCCACATCAAATATGTTGCTTGCAAATGTTTTCAATCTGGACCAGTGTAAAATTTTACCATGTGGTAAAGAGTTAAGTGAGACAATCTGATGACATTAGCACCCTTTTAGAGTCATCTAACCCTTAACCTGCTGAATAAACTTTCAATCCGATAGCAAAAATTCAAATGTGGCCATTTCAAAGGTTATTTTTGGGAAAAACATCTTTGTATCAGAGAGTGTAAATCCAAGATCAGACTGCAAAAGGTCCTTGGGTCGTGTTGAGCAGCCTAAGCCTTAATCTGTAGAAACAGCAAACATTTGAGCCATGCTCTGTGAAAAAGGGGCTTAATGCATCTGCGAAAAGTAACTTGGGCTGAAACTTTTCACTATTGGCCAATTTTCTAGATGTCAAAGGACCGGTCTACCTCATGATTTAGTTGGTTGTTAGACAAAATAGTTTTATAGATACATGATCATGTGATGACTTGCTAGGTATCATGCATCACGGAGATGCATTAAGCCCCCTTTTGCCAGAGCATGGCTCATTTAGCATGTCATTAAACCCATTACATTCAGAACAGTCCTTTTATACTTACTGTGACTACCATTGGAAATTGCAATTGAAAGCATTTCAATGAGTAGACTTTGAGAGATGAAAATTTATTCACACTGCTCTCTCATTCTTTTTTCTTTTGATAGTTGCCTTACTGTTAGATCATTTTACCGTAACATTTAGTGCCATAAATTTTCAGCCAAGAAAGTAAAGCAGTTTACTGCAATTTCTGATCACTGGTGCTCAATGATGAATTCTATTTGAAAACATTAAGAAAGTGCAATTTTTTTAAGTTTTATATTTTTATATCAAATTAAAGCCTTTGACATGTCTCAACTCTTTTGCATTCAATCCAATGCTTTAGCGATGCTAAGAAAGGATTTTCTCTTTTTCCCACAATGTTTTCTAACCTGTCAAGAGAAAAATCTTATTATTTGAGTAACATTTATTTTGTCATCTGCAAATGCTTTCAATTTTGGAAATTCTACAAATTTGTCGTTTGGTAAAAAGTTAACCATAATGATACAATTTTCCCTTCTTAACTCTTTACCAAACCACAAACTGAAAACATTTGCAGAAGTCAAATCAAGGGTAGCTCAAATGATGAAAGTAGTCCTTGATAGGATAGAAAACATTGTGGGAAAAGGAAAAAATGCTGGTTACCAGCATTTTCTCCTTTTTTCACAATGTTTCCAAAAGGCTTCTTTCACAAGGTCGTTAAAAGTCGGGATTGTGTGGTAAAGGGATAAGGCATCGCAGGTTGGAAAATTTAGGCTTTTGTTAAGTTTAAGAAAGCAAAAAAGACTACATTTAAAGACCATCAAAGTCAAATATTTACTTCTTCATTGAAAGGTTTTGACATGAGAAAAGCAATAATTGATTGCTTCTTGATCTTGAAGCATACACAACAAACTCTTCATAAAAGCCTTTATTGCAAAATTTCAAAGTGATCGTCAAACATCCAATATTTACAGTACCGTTACCAGTTGCTTTCTATCCATGCTTACTTTTCCTTACTACAAAAATATCATTTCTTCTATTAACTCTTTACCAAACAACAAAATCTTACACTTGTCCAAATTGAAAGTATTTGCAGACGACAAAATAAACGTGACTTAAAAATTGAAACCTGACTTTGGAAGAGTAGAAAACATTGTGGGAAAAGGAGCAAAAGCTTGTTCCAAGCAATAAGTCCTTTCACAGTGACCTTTTCAGAATCTGTGAACTGCAAAATGAGTATAAAGTCTTGTATTGAAACAGATTTGATTAATGTTGGGGCCAATGGGAAATTCAGTTACTTTTGTTGACAATGTAGATCAAGATCAGACCACAAAGTAAGCTTATTCAGATCATTATTTTGTAACATATTTGTTCATGGCTGGGTAACAGTCAACTTAAACTATCAATTTCATGAAAAACACCATAGATCAAGGCATCTGACATAACAAGAGCATTATTCCTCTGCCTTTGCTGACATATCAACATAAGTACCTAAATGCTTTAACCATTTACCACACGGCAAAATTTAAGACCTATATCCAAATTGAAAGCATTTGCAGACAACAATTTCATGTGGCTCAAATGACGCAACTTTTCTTTGATAGGGTAGAAAACTTTGTGGGAAAAGGAGAAAATGCTGGTTACCAGCATTTTCTCCTTTTCCCACAATGTTTTCAAAAGGCCTCTTTTATAGGGGCGTCAAAAGGCATCATTGTGTGGTAAAGGGTTAACTAGTCTATCTCAATTTGCATTCAGTAAGTGTGGTTATAAGTTACCTTTGCAATAATATCCCCCCTCTTTGAAGAAATCAACACTTTGTCTCTGCAAAGCCTTTTTTTGCTTTACATTAATATGTTCTTTTGATGCCATGACATAAAGAAAGTCTATAAAAGGTAAATGTATTTGAGCCGTGCTCTGTGAAAAGGGGGCTTAATGCATCTGCGAAAAGTATCGATCCAGGTCAGCCTGCGCAGTCCGCGCAGGCTGACCTGGGCCGAAACTTTTCGCTATCGGTCAATTTTCTGTTTGTCAAAGGACCAGTCTACCTCATGATTAAGTCAACCATTTAATAAAGTGGCTCTTATGGGTCCATAATTATATGATGACTTGGGCTGGTATCATGTATCACGGTGATGCATTAAGCCCCCTTTTGCCAGAGCAAGGCTCATTTATATTCACACAACATCTCAATTGTTATAATCAGGGAGCTGCATCACGGCCACCTAGAAAACAAGGTAGGTACAGCAACTGATACCCATTTGAGGCAGTTCCATAAAGGTGTTCAGCCTGGAAGAGCCCCAAGTTTACAAAGAGCGACTAAGCTCAAGTGAGACAAAGCAGACATTAGCCCATCTGACTAGGACACTACCTTACAGAAGACAAACAGCTTAAGACATCTAAGACTCACCGATTGATTGAATGTGCATTCATTTATCGCCGCCACTGGTTACCAATATGGGCAACGCTCACTGTTAGTTTTGTTAAGGGGGATAGCGTAAGATGCAGGATGAAATCCATCCTAAGGTATGCCTGGTTCTTTACCGTGCTCGTTGTATAGCACCGTCAGACTGGACCTCAGTTTAACGTCTCATCCGAAAGACTATTTGTAAGTTTAGATGGCCAGCCATGGGGCTTGAACCCACATCCTAAAGTGACCCAAGACTTGATGTTTACTAGTCTTACACTCTATCACTTGAGCTATGCTGGCTAGGCTCAATTAGCCTCAACTGATTCATCTACACAAGTATAACAACACTTCTAAGTACTATATTTCATTTGAATTTTCTCTAAAGGGAGGTAATCCTGCTACCATTTACACTGATCAATAAGGTTGGTTGAGAGTTGCAAGGACAGTGATGTCCAGCTTTATCTATATAATAGAAATTGTGTTTAAAAAGCATATAGAAAAACAAAACATATGAGTCATATCAAAAATAAAACATATTTAAAGATACGTACTCAGTTTTGTCATGGCTGTAATTGTATGAACAGATCTTCTAAGCTTAGTTCTCATTGCTCCTTTCTTTGATGTGTATTCCTTGATCCTATACTCTTCCTCTAAATCCACTTTATTGGAATCATTAATATCTTCTTCCAACACTGCTTCTGACTTTGTTTTGGTTTCAGAAGATGGTTTTGCAATTTTTTGTTCAGTATCACTTGAGGACACTTTTACTTCTTTTGAGACAGACGCAGATGAGCCATTTCTGCTTGATGAAGTTTTGTTAATCAAATTTTCCCGCATTTTCTCTCTTTTAACTTTTTTCTTAGACTCCATTTCCTCGAACAGACTCCAAACATCTACCGTATCTTTTTGTAAATGCTCAAGTTTTATTAGTACATTACTTTTGCCTATGTCCATGATTTATTTCATATATTGATCGTTGTCCATGATTTGTATCAATTATTGTTCTTTATCCACAATTTGTATCAATTACTGTTCTTTGTATAATGATTTGTATGAATTATCATTCTTTGTCCATCATTTGCATCAATTATTATTCTTTGTACATAATTAATATCATTTTTTTTTTTTGTTCTTTGCCCATGATTTGTATCAATTTCTATTCTTTGGCCTTCATTTGTATCAATTCTGCTCTTTGTCCATGAGTTATAACAACCATCATTCTTTGTCCATGATTAGTCTCAAATATTTTTCTACCAATTTTTTTTTTATTCTATACAATATGATGGTCACAGATGACTCTACCAAGGATTATCATTATCATGAAAACTCTAGAATTTAGCTTTACTTTTGTTACACTACAATCCGTCCTGTAAACAATTTATTCTCTGTTTTTGATTAAGTCTTTACCAAACAACAAAATTTAGGACTTAGCCAAGTTCAAACCATTGGCAGACGTCAAATTTAGAGGTTGCCTAAATGGCGAAATTTGTTTTTGATAGCACTGAAAACATTGTAGAACAAGAAGAAAATGCTGGTAACCAATGTTTTCAAAAGCCTTTTTTGTCAGGGTCATTAAAACTTGGGATTGTGTTGTAAAGGGTTAAAGCAGACTTCTTTTGAAAATAGTTTGGCAATATAGCAAAACTGCTTGGTACCAATATCGTTTCCCACGGCATTTTCACACACATAAAACTTTAACTCATGGTGGTTAAACAGTATGGTACAATAGTACTAAGAGTCATAACTCTATGGGTTTTTTTTGACTAAAAGGTCTGCAAAAAATTATAAACACAGGAAAAAGTCGTGATCAGACTACTTATTCTGCAAAGTCTTATCTCAATTGTATGTTGCACCCAAAGCAGTTATCCGTATATTGCCTTATGTACCGAACCAAAAGTTATCATGATGGAATGAAATTTTTTAATTTATGAAAAGTGTAATAAAAAAGATAAAGAGAAATCCATCTTATTATATGTATGATCAGTTATAGCCTAAATCACCTTTAACCTTTACCATGATATTCTCCTTTTTCCATAATATTTTCTAAAGCTGTCTTCCATAAAATACAGGATTGTTTGATAAAGCTTTAACTTCCCACAATATCTTACTTGATATAATTATAATCAAAACAGACAATATTTGTATATCATTGAACTTTTGCACTTGAGAAAATTGTAGACTTGTCCATATTGGAAGCACTTGTATACAACAAATTTGATGTTGATCAAAAGATGAAATTTGTCTTTGATTAAGTTAGATAACATTTTAAAAATGGAAAAAATACCAGCATATTCTCTTTTTCCCACCAAGTTTAAAAAAAAACCTACTTACTCATAATCATCAAAACTGGAGATTGTGTGGTATAAGCTTAACTCTTTACCAATCAAAAAAAACTTTGGACTCAATCAAATTGAAAGCATTTGCAGATATGAAATCAAATGTAGCTTAAATAATAACTTCTGTCTTTCATAGGGTAGAAAACATTGTGGGAAAAGGAGAAAATGCTGGTCACCAGCATTTTCTCCTTTTCCCACAATGTTTTCAAAATCTGTCTTCTTCAGGGTCATGAAAACTCAGGATTATGTTGTAAAAGGGTAAACAAACAATATAATGATGACAACAACCAAAATGTTAAATAAATTTCAAAAGCACCAGGCAGTGTTATCCTCAAAGTATAACCTACAGACAAACCATGATCTATTTTAGTCTCATCTACACTGATTTCAGCTCAGACTGCACCTTAAAATAAACAGTCCTCAAGTATTCCAACATTAGATAGATCACTGCATTTTTAACATGATGAAGTGCTTGCAGTTTGCAGGCAGCTGACAGTTAGCTTATAATATATGAAGAGCTTGCAGTTTGTCAATCTAAAAAACATCTTTCATTTTGTACCTAGCAAAATAAATTTAGACTAGTCCAATTTGAAAGTATTTGCACATGGCAAATCAAATATAGCTCAATTGATGGAATTCGTTTTTGACAGGGTAGCAAAAACTATTTTTAAAGGTCCCAAAAGCAGGACATTGTTTGAGAAATAGTTAAGCACTCATGGGAAAAAAATCAAAAAAGCAAAATGTGGGAAAAAAGATATACTTTCAATAATGTGTGATAACCATCCATTAAGTAGTTGCTAAAAGATTACACATTGGTTTTAGTAAACTGATAAATTTATTTATATACAAAAGAATTTCAAAACTTTTTCCCACTAAACTATTTTTCCAATAAGAAAATCAGAGGGAAGTTGTTGCAAATGATTTGATGACCATTACTCTTGAGGGAGGTGCTTACAGTAATGCACTTAAGTTAGTCTATTTAAATGTCATATCTTTTTTAATTGCAAAATTCTGTCAGAGATAAATGAAAACGATGTATTAAAAATTAGTTTACACAAAACTTTGCTAGGATTTCAGAAAACCTGAAGTTCCTAATAGTATTAATACCACATATAATCAGCTCTCTACCAAACAACAAAATTTAAGACTTGTTAATTATGAAAGCATTTGAAGATGACAGATCAAATGTGTCTAAAACAGTGGGATTTCTCTTTGCAAGGGTAAAAATCATTGCTGGATAAGAAAACATTGCTGGATAAGGATAAAAAACTGGTTACCAGCATTTTCTCCTTTTCCAACAGTGTTTTTGACAGCTTTTATTCCTTGGTTTCATTATTATAGTACACAGCAAAAGGTTGAACAGTATTCGGAACCTCAAACTTGGAAATATTTGAATATACTACATATAAGCAAGCAAAGATTGCTTCAAGGATTTTATATGGCATTTTCTTGTATGCATGGTGCTTTATGCTGACTTCAACAGTATTTTAGTTACATCACAGCAACAGCTTTCCTATTTATGTCTTTCAGTCAAATCATGCAGGAAAGTGTATACATCATTGCATTCCTTGAGTTTCTTTTAATCAGTGCATAATGCACAGAGCACTTTCAAAGACACTGACTCCTTTCCCATATGAACATTGTTGAATAAATGTTACATTGTTCAGCAGTAAGAGAGGAATGAAAGCCTGTTGCAATAACTATCAGCAATCCTCGAAAAGAGTTTTGGTAAGGTGGGATTCAGTCCCATAATTACCCTGAACCCTTGTACTCTACCAGCAGGCTTGGGAAAGGTACCAATGTTTCAACAAAGGTCGGAGTGACAACTTTTACATGAGCCATGCTTTGGCAAAGGGCACTTTAATGCATCTCCGCTATGTATTATACCAAGCAAGTCCTCACATAACTCAGGACCCATAAATGGGTTGTTAGATAATAATATGGTCCTTGGACATGCAGAAAATTTACAAGTAGCAAAAAGTGTTGAACCATGTCAGCCTGTGCAGTGTCTGTGCAGGCTGATATGGTCAATACCTTTTGCAGATGTATTGAAACCCCTTCTCACAGAGCATAGCTTGTATATTTTGTCAGTCTTTTACATATTTTATGCTTTTAACTGTTACATTAATCATAGTTACATTTACTTCCTTCACTTCAGGTTGAAGCCATTGGAATGATTAGACTGACATATACTAGGAGTGGCCCTAGAGTCAATACCCAACAAATGCCAAAATTCATGATAGTTCAAAGGACTAACATAGCATACAAGTGCTTTTAACAGGCAAGGTTTTTTTTATCTTTTTTCCTATTTGCTTTTTTTTTAACTTCTATTTTCAAAAGTAATATTACAATGTTACTTTCTTTTAGCTTTTCTGTCATGAAGTTGAACTTGGAATTCTATCAACCTTGTTGATGCTGTTCTGTGGCAACTAGTACTGTTTTTATTTGGGTCAATTTCTCTAAATATTGTCAAACAATGTTTAAATTCATACACAAAAAAAGGTTTACTCACTGGTTGTTACAATACAAGGTATCAACAGTTAAGATTTTGAAATGTGAAAGATGCATGGTACAATTTAAAGTCAAGAATGTCAGCTTCAAGTTTAAGAATGCAAAGATATGTGATACTTCTTCAATAAATACTTACTTGGGTACAATTCTTGATAAAAATTTAGAGAATTTGCATAATAATAGATTAAATTAACTTGTACACCACTTTACCACTATAGCAATTAGTTGCAGTAATCCATACATATTTCATTCAATTAACTCTTTACTGCACAATCCAGAGTTTTAAATGACCTTAACAAAGAAGGCTTTTGAAACTGGTAGGAAAAGGAAAAAAATGGTGGTAACATCTCCATTGAATTACTTCAAACAACAATGTGACACATGCAAGAACTGAACAGAATAAGCAAGTTTTCCATTTGCCATGTTTACTTCACCTACACTGGAACTTTCTCTTGATGTTACTGGTAATTCTGGTGTTTAGAAATGTCTTGTATCTTGACCAGTGAAAATGTCACATATTGAGTGAACTGTTGATCAATTGAACAAAAGTCAATATTACCACCTTCTTCGGAAATATCAGATACTCATTTCACTTGTCCTTAACACAGTAATAATACCAATTAATGAGAGAGAGTCTGTCAATAATTAAGGGAATGGTACTTGAGATTTCATCAGAAATGTCATTCAAAAACACTGATAGAGTTAAAGTAATTGCCCAATAATTGGTTAGCGAGAGGACCATGATGGTTGTATGTTGCTGACAAGTTTGATAATATTGCCAATTTTTGACAGAAGGAGGGGAAGTCTTTTGAATAAATTCACTGAAAGGACCTACAACTCATGCTATGGAAAAGGAAGACCTTAAAAAACTCCAGGTCTTGTATTTTTAGACAAAAAAAAATGATGATTGAATTCCCTGAGAAATTTGTTCTCAGGTGATAAACAGAGTAATAATGCACCCAGTCTGGCAAAGCTTTGTACAATTGATTCAAAATTTTAAAGCTCAGAATGAAAATTGAAAAAACAAGACGACAATGATGGCCCTGAAGTCACTCACCTGAGCCTTTTGACCAAACATGACCAATTTTAATCTCTTCCCAGATATGATAAACATTCTAACAAGCTTTCATAAGTATTGGAAAATTTGGCCTCTAGCATGTACAGAAGCTTTTTCCAGAATTTTGTCTCAATGACCTACTTTTTAGCCTAACATAGCCCATTTTCCCACTGTAGATATCATAAAAACGAAAGTCCTCACAACCTTTCATGAGTGTTGGACAGAAAATGTGGCCTGCAGAGTTGACACAAGCTTTATCCAAGATCTGACATGGCGACTTAGGTTTTCACCCAATGTGACCCATTTTCAATCTGATCCTATTGATCATCAAGAAAACTATTCTGACTAATTTTCACAAGTATTGGACAGAAAATGTTGCCTCTAGTGCATACACAAGCTTTTTTAAAGATTTGACCTGGTGACCTAGCTTTTTACCCAATGTGACCCATTTTTAATTTAATATCAGATATCACCATGACAAACATCTTGACCAACTTTCATGAGTATTGGTTTGAAAATGTGGCCTCTAGACTGTACAAAAGGATTTTCTAATATTTGACCTAATGACCTAGTTTTTCACCCAATCGGATGTGACCCATTATCAAATTCATCAAAGATGTCAACAAGGCAAACATTCTGACCAAGTTTCATGGGTATTGGACTAAAAATGTGGCCCTAAAGCTTACACAATGTTTTTCAAAGATGTGAACTAGTGGTCTAGTTTAGACAGATAACCCATTTCCAAACTCCTTTGAGATATTATCAAGACAAATATTCTGATCAACTTTCAAGAGAACTGGGCTGAAAATGTGACCTCTACTGGGTACACAAAGATTTTCTAAAATTTGACCTAGTGACCTTCTTTTTTTTTGCCCTGATGTGACCCATTTTCAAACTCATCAAAGTTATTAACCCTTTACTACACAACCCCGACTTTTAACGACCTTGAGTAAGAAGGCCTTCGAAAACATTGTGGAAAAAAGAGAAAATGCTGGTAACCAGCATTTTCTCTTTTTCCCACAATGTTTCCTACTCTATAAAAGACAGAAATCGTCATTAAAGCAACAATTAAATTGTTGTCTGCAATTGCTGTCAATTAGGTCCAGTCCAAAATTTTGTTGTTTGGTAAAGGGTTGAGACAAACAACAAAAGGTTTTTTAAAGACCAGTACAACCCACTGACCTAGTTTTTGACCCAACATGACCCACTTTCAAACTCGTCCCAGATATCATCACAACAAATATTCTGACAATCTTTCAAGAGTATTGGACTGAAAAGGTTGCCTCTAGAGTGAACACAAGGTTTTTCTAAGAACTGACCAAGTGACCTATTTTTGATCCAATGTGACCCATTTTTTTAACTTAACCAAGATGTCAAGACAAACATTCTGACAAACTTTCAAGAGTAGTGGACTAAACATGTGGCCTCTAGAGTGTACACAAGGTTTTCTAAGATTTGATGTAGTGACCTAGTTTTTACCCAATGTGATCCCTAATCCAACTTGTGCGAGATATCATCAAGACAAACATTTTGACCAACTTTCATGAGTACTGGACTGAAAATGTGGCCTCTAGAGCATACACAAGGTTAAAGTTGACGACAAACAATGGACACGGCACAATAACTAAAGCTCACCTTAAGCATTTCATGCTCAGGTGAGCTGAAAAAGATGTTGCTTAATCATAAAAAAAAATAACTTTCAATAAAAAATGTTATTATTTCCATCAAACTTGTTGCCAATACTGTCACATTGATCAATCTTTTCATGCTTACACTGTAATGCCAGCATATCACAATGAAGATGTTTTAAACTCAATTAGCTTCTTGCCTTCAAAACAAATAAGCAGAATACATCTTTTACTAGCAATACCTGGTTACCAGCATTTTTTATCCTTTTCCCACAACGTTTACAATATTTGAGCCACATTTAAATTTTTGTCTGCAAATACTTTCAATTTAAACAAGTCTAAGATTTTTTCGTGTGGTATAGAGTAACTTAAACCTGTGAGCACATTCCTTTTAACAATTTGTCTCTCAACATGATTTTTTTCAACACTAAAATTAAATGTACAAAGTATCTTATTCAGTTCATAAAGATCAGAATGTAACAAAGACAGTCTTATCACTCATCATTCTGTCACAATTAGTAAATGATGAGCAAATGATTTTATATTTAACATCACAATTTCTCCCCCACCCCCATGAAAAAAAAAAACTTTTAACACACTGATCCAGTCTCACTGATCCTGCTCATTTGCACTGTAACCTTTTCACTTATTGATGAAGATGTACTTTACCCTTCACTAAACAATCCTGTGTTTTAATAACCATAAAGAAGAAGGCTTTTGAAAACACTGTGAGAAAAGGAGAAAATGCTCTTCACAATCATTTTCTTCTTTTCTCACATTGTTTTCTAACCTTTCTCAAATAAATCTCATCATTTGAGTAGCAGATTAATCTGTCATCAGCAAATGCTTTCATTTCAGTAAAGTCTAAAATTTTGTCATCCAGTAAAGAGTTAATTCAAATCGCTGACCTTCCAGTGACTTTTTTACCATCAAACATACAGATTCACCAGATTCACCAAAAATCAAACCATCCAAACTCAAACCATTGTCACAGCCAATCTTGGAAAATTCACACTGTAACCATGACGTCTTACAATAAAGATGTTAACTCATTCAACTTGTGATTGACCCTGTATTCAATTAACTCTTATCCTGCTAAATAACAAACACGAAACTTTCAAGCCGATAGTAAAAACCAGAATTTTTGCTATTTCAAAATGTATTTTTGGGAGAAAGAAATCTTCTTATCGGACAGTGTAGATCCAAGATCAGACTGCACAGAATGTGCAGTCTGATCTTGATCTACACTGTCCGTAAGAGGTTTGTGAGTCGCGCTTAGAAGCCTAAGGGTTAATAAATCACCCAGACAAGACATGCTGTGCCGAATGACAGTATCAACTGCTATGCAAATTTTCTCAATTAATCCTCAAAGTCATCTTATCATTAACCTTTTCTCCAAACAACAAAATTGTTGACTCTTCCAATATGAAAGTAACTGCAGGCATCAAGTTCAAAATAGGGACAAATGAGTGCTAGTTCTCTCAGATAGGGTTTGAAAACATTGTGGGAAATGGAGAAAATGCTGGTAACAAGCATTTTCTCCTTTTCCCACAATGTTTTCAAAACAGCCTTTTTCATTAGGGTTGTATAAAGTTAAGAATGTGGTGTAAAGGATTAAATCAATATACTGAAGCATCCTCAAGTGCCAGGTCATTGTTGACCATTTACCTTTTATCTTATCACCTGGGATTGTGCGAAGTTTTCACTTTTGAAAATTCAAGTGAAATTTGATTCCGTCTGTTTGAAATGGAGTTTAACGCCATCTTAACAGTTTAGGTCATATCACGGCTGTCAGTGCACCTACATATATGTTTCCTAGCTTTCTCACACCAGTACTGATACAAATTTCTTTCCAAGCGAGTGACTACTTTTCTCACATGCATCAGAGGTGAGAGATCAAAATTTGCTTGAAAGAAAGTTTGCTTCAACTGGGTATCGAGCCTGCAACCACCAGGCCTAGAGTCAGATACGCTAACCGCTGAGCTACCAAAGCTGGGCAAATTTGATTCGGACATGTAACACTTAAATAACTAGTATGAATCAAGAGCTGGGTCTGTATTGACCAACCATTCTCAAGAACGTTCTTTGTCTTATTCTCCAAGATTTTCTAAATTTGAAAGTAACAAAACTTCTGACTGGCTGAACCAAATGGTTTAGCCAATCAGAAGATGCGTTACTTTCAAATTTTGAAAATTCTGAACCCAGACTGCAGAAAAAGGGCAGCCCGATCTTGGATCTTTGAATCTACTCTTTCCAACTATTTTTGAAAAATTCAGATTACAAAATAGCCTTGAAATCGCACCTTTTCGAGGCTGAATTACCTTCATTCATAATTCAAAGTGTTAGAAACTTGTATTGGTTAGACAAAACAGAGCAAAAAAATACAGTGTTAATGAACAGTTCTTCAATAAATTCAATGCATATTTTTTGCATCGTTTAAAGATGCATCTATATTACCCAATTTAAGCCAGTTTTCATTCAGTTTTTAAACCATTTCATGCATCTATACTCAATTCAAGCCAGTTTTCATTCAGTTTTTAAGCCATTTCATCCTTATTTTATAAAACTATAATCATTCTTGTGTCTTCATGCCAAATGTTGCTGCTGACAGTTGCAAGGTTGCAGAGATTACAATGGGTAAAAAATGCATTTCATGTTTTGGAGGCCGTCCAAGCTATCGCTGTTATCGTTTCCTGTTTTAAATGAAGACGAATCCCTTGAGTTTCTTTATCCTGCACACCATATTAATTGAATATTTACCAATGTTTACACAGCTGACCAACACCTGAACCATTATACACACTAGAAACTTTTAACTGTGTATTTCTCTCTGGCTGTGGAGATGTATCTTTAGAGTCGATATTTTGTAAAGAGAGAAAGAGTTTTGCTCATTCTTTACATGTTAAATATTTTCATTCATTCACTTCCAGCCAAGACCATTATAGAGCAGAACTGAACATAATTATATTTAGGACTTGAACAAAATCAATGTTTCTCATCCATGCACAGTACACTCTAAATAATTAAAAGTCAGAACATTAGAGCAACACAAAAGAATTTTAAACACAATGCATGTAATACATCTCTTCTTGATACTGTACACATGTAGACTTGAAACCAGAGCTTCAGAGAGAGGGAGTGATTTTGATTTCAAAATTGAAAATATAGATTATTCTCAACTAAACTCTCTGTTATGGGTATTCATTAGAATCGTCTCATTGAGACGATTCTAATGAGTACCCACAACATAGGGTTTTGAAGAGAAATAATGGATTTAGAATACCATCACTCTCTTATCTGGAGCTCTGGAACATCATTATAAATTCAGTTTATTGATAAAATACTTCTTGCTTGACGATGAGTTTCATACAGGCTTTTATTTTAGACCTATCAGAAACTTTTTTTTAAAGATATTTGATGCAATGTCAGAGTACAGCATGTCATTGATTGATTGGTTGTATGGTGTTTAACACCGTTTTCAACATTATTTCAGTTATATTACGGCGACCAGTGCATCTATCCATGCTTTCCTGGAGTCTCTTATGAGTACTCAGCACAATATTCTTCCCAAGCCACTGGCTGCTTTCCCACATAACCATCATCCAGACAATGGTCAGCGGTGGGAGAGGAATGAATCCTGTCACAATGACTATTATCAATCCTCAGAACGAAATTGGCTGAGCCAGGGATCGAACCCATGATCCCCTGTTCTCAAGTCCTGCATGCTACCGACTGAGCTAACTGGGCTCCGCACAGCATGTCAAAGTTCCACTCACTGGCAGAAAAATGAATTAAAGTTTGCAACTTTAACCCTTTACCAGATGACAAAATTTTAGCCTTGTCCAAATTGAAAGCATTTGCAGACAACTTTATCAATGTGGCTTAGATGGTGCGAAATTTGTTTGAAAGAGAAGAAAACATTGTGGGAAAAGGAGAAAATGCTGGTTAGCAGCATTTTCTCCTTTTCCCACAATGTTTTTAAAAGGCTTCTATCCCAAGGTCGTTAAAAGTCGGCATTGTGCTAAAGAGTTAATTCTAGTTTTATAATTCATTTTTCTGCCAGCAACTAGAACTCTGACAGACTGTACTGTAATGTGTTAGGCTTGTAAGACTCCTGATGGTAAGTACATCTTTAAATGGTATGAATGAAATTTGAATACTTTTTGACTCCAGAATTGTTTAATTTTGGCAGCTAGTGGGCCTGAAAGGGGCTACACAGCCCATTCAGGAAGTACATACAACTTAAATAGTTTTTTTCTTACATTTATCTGAAGTTAGGTATAATTGTGAAAATCTGAACAGCCTCCCCATAGGTCTTAATACCAAACAACTGATTGATTGTATGGTGTTTAATGCAATTTTCAACATTATTTCAGTTGTATCGCAGCAGCCAGTGCACCTTAGTCCATGCTTTCCTGGAGTTTTTTTAACAATACTCCGCACAATTTTCTTTCCAAGCCACTGGCTGCTTTCCCACATAACCATCGTCGAAACAATGGTCAGCGGTGAGAGAGGAAAGAATCCTGTCACAATGACTATCATCAATCCTTGGAAAGAAATTGACCGAGCCAAAGATTGAACCCACAAAACCCTGTTCTCAAGTCCTGCACCCTATCAACTGAGCTACCGAGGCTCGGCTAATACAAAACAACGAAAGTTTAGACTTGTCCAAATTGGTAGACAAAATACCAGTAAGACATATTCTCAAACTGAAATTTGTTTTCAGAAAGATGGAAAAAATTGTGTGAAAAGGAGAAAATGCTGGTTACCAGCATTTTTTTCCTTTTCCCGAAATGTTTTTAAAGGCTTCTTCCCTTGGGTTCTTGGGATGGTGTGGGAAATAGTTAAAGGCTCAATTATTGGTATCGAATGTGATATATGAGCTATATTCAAATCATTATTCAACATTCCTTCTCAATCAACAATGTACTGTGTGAAATATAGCTGAGCTCTCTTTTATCTATCCATTATTGGGCACAATAAAATGTAATATACAGTTGATATGACAAGATGTCTGTTTGAACTTTGCCATTTATCAACTTTCATCACCTGCTTGTGAGGCCACTTCACTGACCTTTTAACTTTTGAGATCAAAATAGAATTTCTTGTAGATCTCTGGAGACAACCACAAATCTTTTCTATGTTTGGTATTGACCTCTTCATAAAATTTCAAAAGTCAGCCTGAATAGTTCGCTATCACCCTAAAAAATCTAATAGACTCAAGGTGAGGGTAGAATCTTTGCTCATTTTGACTAGCCGGGTAGCTCAGTGGTTAGCGTATCTGACTCATGACCTGGTGGTTGCCAGTTCAATACCGGGCTAAAGCAAACTTTCTATTCTGCAATTTTTCACCTCTCACCCCTGATGCATGTCAGTAAAGTAATCAGAGACTTGGGAAGAAAGTTGTGTCAGTACTGATGTGAGAAAGACAGGGAACACATGCGTAGGTGCACTGACAGCCATGATACGACCTTAGCTGTTAAAACTGCATCAAACTCCAATAAAAACCCAGGAGTTCTTCAGCAGATGACAAAATTTTAGATTTATCTGAAATTTAAACATTTGCAGATGAAAAAGAATTTACCAGACGACAAAGTTGTCTAAGTTGAAAGCATTTGCAGATGATAAATGAGGCTCAAATAACAAAATTGTCCTTGATAGGATAGAAAACAACCTGGGAAAAGAAGAAATGCTGATTACCAGCATTTTATCCTTTTCAAACGATGTTTTAATAAGTCCTCCTCTTCAGGATTATTAAAACTCTAGATCGTGTAGTAAAGGTTTTAAATGTGACTCAAGTAACAGTATTTTGTCTTTGAAAGGGTAAAATACATTGCTGGAAAAGGAGAAAATGCTGGTTACCAGTATTTTTTCCCTTCCCCACAATGTTTTCAAAGTATTGTCTCTCTCAGGGTTGTTAAAACAGGATTGTGTGGTAAAGGGGTAACCCTAGAGTGCTAAATACCAAAATCAAAATTTTCAATCAAGACAGAAGTGCCAAAAATAAAAATATCTGTTTAGGGCTTCTGGTCTCATCACAGTTAACATTGTAAATCCATGATCAAACTACAATGAGCATGCAGACTCATCCTGATCTGCTCTGACCACAAAAGCATGTAATGTTGTAAATGGCTTTTTAAGCTTAAAATCTTTTTAGTTCCATGACATTCTTAAATAAAGAATTTTAAAAAGTTGGTGATACACAGCAGAATGTTTTTCTGTCTGAGCATTATTTGGATCTACCAACAGCTACAAAACAGCAAACAGAACAATGACGTAAACATAAACTCTTCACCAAACGACAAATCATTAGACTCTGGTCCCAATTCAAAACTCTTATAGACAACATTAAATGTGGCTCAAGTGATGAGACTTTCTGTGAAAGGGGAGAAAACAGTATTGTATAAGGACAAAATGCTGGTCTCCACCATTTGATGATTACCAGCGTTTTCTCCTTTTCCCACAATGTTTTTAACCTTTTACCACACAGTACCAACTTTTAACGACCCTATGAAAGAAGCCTCTTGAAAACATTGTGGGAAAAGGAGAAAATGCTGGTAACCAGCATTTTCTCCTTTTCCCACAATGTTTTCTACCCTTCCAACAACAAATTTCAATTTTTCAGCCAAATTTATTTTGTCGTCTGCAATGCTTTCAATTTGGACTGGTCTAAAACTTTGTCGTTTAGTAAAGAGTTATTAAAAGGCTTTCTTTGTCAGGGGCATAAAAACTTGGGTTTGTGTGGAAAAGAATAAAACTTTAAACATTGTCAAACAACAATAATAACTGGGAAGGTGGTAGAATCATCAATTACTTAAAATAACTAAACTATAACATTTTTTTAACTGAGTATTTCGTAGGTAATGGCATAATTCAATTTTGCAAAGACATTGCATTAAAAAAAAAAGGTCCAGTTGTAATGTTAATTCAGGCCTATAGCTTTGGCATCATAAAAAAAACCCTTAGGTACTTTTTCTCATAAAGATCAGATAGCAGAGAGCAGTTTTGTATTTACCTACAAGTTTAAATTGAATCCTAATTCCAGATTGCAATGCTAGGAGTCTAATTGGTCAAGACAATTTAATATCCAATTGAATTGCTAGTCTTGGAAATAAGAATTAGAACAATTTTTAAAAATGGTTTGTGAATACAGACTCTGCTCTTACTCTACACTTTCAACAAGGGCAAAACATGCAGATGCCAACACTCAGCTGCAAGTGCTTGATTTTCAGTGAAAATTTTAAATCAAATTAAGGGGGTATAACTGTGTTTAAAATATTTTGGTGGTTACCTACCCCTGCTGTATGGTTTCTCAAGTGATAGTTAACAACTTGTCCAAGTCTTAAGTAAATCATTATCTTAAGTAAGAACAGAGATATAACACAATTCAAAATTTTTACACAAGGCAGATGACTATGCCAATGACGCCAGGGCTATGATAATACCTTGACCTTTTCTTTGAAAACAGCAAGCCGAGCTAAAAATCTATATTCTGTCTTAAATTCACTATCTGAATCCATCCTAATGTACCCATTTATTCTGTCAGTCAGAAAATGAAACTAATTTTCAAATTTAATGTACCTTTATAATTTTGTTATGAATCAAAATTTAAGGAATTATTATATATCTGTATTGTGGAGATAATATCTCATGAACTCTATTTAACTTCCATTTTAACTGAAACTTACATTTAGATGCTGACTGCACAACCACTGTTGAAGCACCTAAACCTGTTGTTAAAGACATATTTTCAAAAAAACTTTATGTAACAACAGTTACTGTTCAGAGACATTTCAATTATCCCCTTCAAAACAAAGATTTTTTTTTACCTTACTATATTGAGAAGTATTTGCAGACAACAAATGAAGAGTGTGGATCTAATCAGGATATTTAGTTTTCAATAGAATGGAAAACATTGTGAGAAGAGGAGAAAATGCTGTTTATCAGCATTTTCTCCTTTTCCCATAATGTTTTCAACAGCCCTTTTCCTTAAAACATGGGATTTTTTACTAAAGGGTTATGAAACAAATTCAGCTTAACAACCATCACTTCAAGTTGCAAAATACTGGCTTAAAGGTCTACGGCCCCTAACTCATTGGTAAACGTCAACGTTTTTGTAAAGGCTATTCGGCCAATCTCAGCAGCTTCCGTCTTTTAATATGAGAGTTAGGTGCCATAGACTCACTAACTCATTGGTAAATATCCTGTAACAACAACGTTTTCGTAAAGGCTATTCGGCTAATCTTGGCAGCTTCTGTCTTTTAACTCTTTACCACACAATCCCGAGTTTTAACGACCTTGAAGAAAAAGCCTTTTGAATACATTGTGGGAAAAAGAGAAAATGCTGGTAACCAGCATTTTCTCCTTTTCCCACAATGTTTTCTACCCTTCCCAAAACAAATTTCATTTTTTGAACCATATTTATTTTGTCATCTGCAAATGCTTTGAATTTGGACCAGTCTTAAATTTTGTCGTTTGGTAAAGAGTTAATATGAGAGTTAGGGGCCGTAGACTCACTAAATCATCGGTAAATATCGTGTAACATGGACTTTTTTGTACAGGTTATTCGGCCAATCTCGACACTTTCCGTCTTTTAATATGAGAGTTAGGGGCCGTAGACCTTAAATAGAAAAGTCTATGTATGTTATTACCAATAACTCCTTACCAGAGATTACAAAAACTTAGAATTCTATATCGAAACCATTAAACTATGAATCAAATGCGGCTCAAGTGATGACATCTGTATTTGTAAGAGAAGAAGAGAAGTGAAGAAAATGTATTTTTCCTTCTTTCCTGCAATGTTTTCAAAAGCTTACTTTCTCGCAGTCACAAAAAACACAGGGTTGGTTGGTAGAAGGTTAAGTCACTGATATTACCACATTTAACAAACTTGCATCCGATAAATTTGAAAATATCTTTGAAAATAGAAATTACCATCATGAATTAATTCTTTACCAAACAACAAAATTTTAGGCTGGACAAAATTGAAAGCATTTGCTGATGACAAATTAAATATAACACAATTGATGATTTCTGTCATTGATATGGCAGAAAGCATTGTGGGAAAAGGAGAAAATGCTTGTTACAAGCTATTTTCTCCTTTTACCACAATGTTTTCAAAAGCCTTTTCTTTCAAGGTTGTTAAAAGTCAGGAGTGTGTGGAAAAGTTTTAAGGTTTGAAATTGCTGTTGCAATGTTTTCTTCCCCGTCCAAGACAAATTCCATGACAAAAGCCAAAAAATTGCATGAGTATTCTTAAAAGAGATATATACAATTACTAAGGGAGTTCTTGTGAAAATCACAAGTGCTTCTTGCTTCCAAACCTAATTCTTTCACAGATTTGTCTATTTATAATAATACACTTCATCAAAACGAAATTAATTATTTTGTCAATTTCGAAACTTATCATTCATTTTGTGTTTTGCCATCTGTTGAATAGTCCCTTTAACCCTTTACCACAAAATGACGACTTTTAACGACCCCGTGAAAGAAGCTTTAAGAAAACATTGTGGGAAAAGGAGAAAATGTTGGTAACCAGCATTTTCTCTTTTTCCCTCAATGTTTTTCACCCTATCAAAGAAAAATTGCACTGTTTGAGCCACAATGAAATAGTCGTCTGCAAATACTTTCGATTTGGAAAAGGCTCAAATTTTGTCGTCTGGTAAATGGTTAAATCTGCTGTTTAGGAAAGGGATAAAGAAAGGAAAATGTATAGAAAACATGAACATAGGAAAGAAGGCATTGCTTGTACAAGGTAATAACTCCTTTTTTGCATGTTTTCTATACTGTTGAATATTAGTACTTTTCTTTCCCTACTGTAGGTGTTCCCACTTGCTTTCTATTTCAAGGGTACACTTACCCCCTCAGCTGTAAATCTGGGGGTAAGATTTCATTTTAGAGGGTATAACAATAATGGTTCCCAACTAGAGGTAAGGCAATCCATATTGATTATTTTCAGCAAAAACATACGATATATTAGGATGTGTATGTAAATTTACTGCTTGAAGTCATTAAAAAGCTAAAAAGGCAGTCTGAAGTGACTCTGATCAAACAATGTCAAAGAGGTATTTTGTTGTGTCATGGGTTTCCGTGTTTTTTGCAGCAATCAGTTTTTCATGTCTGTTAATTTCTGGATAGGTATTTCTGCATGATTTGACAGATATTTTTCAATAAGGGTAACAAGTAACCTCAAAACCTGTCATTTTACAGAAGATAAGCGGATAATGGTCTTTTTTGCCCATGCTTTTTTTTTATGTGAGGTCTCGTGTGTAACCAATATTTGTTACATGAATTTCAATTCTATAACATTATTTATGTAATGATTTGCACAAGACTTAGTGGGAACACTGACTATGTTTTCAAAAGCTGTCAACTGTTGGGAAATGAAAAGTTTTTTATACTGTTTACCAAGGTACCAGTATACTACTGATATCTAATAACATGTTACATTGTACCTGTATCTTTTCAGTGATACCAGAGTAACCAGACTACAACTGTACTGAGTCACACAAGGAAACATGGAGGAACAGTCAAACCTTGATTATTTGGACATACATTGGTTTACTCCATCATCTCCATGAGAAGAACGGGCATATTTGAGTCATGTTCTGTGAAAGGGGGCCTTAATGCATCTGCAAAAAGTATCAAACCATGTCAACCTGCACAGTCTGCGCAGGTTGACATGGGTTGAAAGTTTTTGCCATTGGTCCATTTTCTGCACATCAAATGACCATTCTATCTCCAGATCCAGTGGATTGATAGAAAAAACAGATGTTATGGATCCATAATTAAGTGACAATGTGCTTAGTACCATGCATCAGGTAGATGCATTAAACCCTCTTTTGCAGAGCATGGCTCATTTATTTTGAAAACAGTGAAACAACAGTTCTGATTGCTCACAGAATAACACTACAATATGGATACTGCAATTGCTGGGAGCTATGATTGCAGATAGACTTCTACATTGAAATATCAAAAATGTGATGTAATGGCAAGTTAGCAACTGCTTCATATAAACAGAATGAGATACCACCAGTATTTTATCTATCACAGATTCTGTGGAAAATCTTTCATTGTATGCTTGTAAATAGGTCACAGTGAGGAGGAGGTCAATAAATTTTAACCCTTATATTTTCAAGTGCCTTTCACAACTATAATTGCTTTTGCGGCCAGTCTAGATCAAGAGCAGACTGCACAAAACCTGCAGTCTGATCTTTGATCTACACTGTCCATTTTGCTTAATCTTTATAGACAAAAGAAACCATGACATTGCAATAATTTGTATCTTAATTTTTGGCAGAAAGTGTCTGTCAGGTTTATTTGGCTCTCTAAGAGTTGAAAACCTTATTTTATGACCAAAATCTGTATTTCAGGTATTCATTGGAATTGTCTTGATCAGACAAGTTCCAATGAGTACCCACAGCACAGGTTTTAGTGAAGGACTAAAGAGATATTAACCTTTAACACTTTACCAAGCAATGGAATTTTAATGCTCTGAAGTAAGAAACCTTTAAGTCTTTACGACACAATCCTGAGTTTTAACGACCCTGAGGAAAAAGCCTTTTGAAAATATTATGGGAAAAGGAGAAAATGCTGGTAACCAGCATTTTCTCCTTTTCCCACAATGTTTTCTACCTGTCCCAAAACAAATTTTAGTTTTTGGGTAACGTTTATTTTGTTGTCTGCAAATGCTTTGAATTAAAACTAGTCTAACATTTTGTCGTTTGGTAAAGAGTTAAAAACATTTTGGGAAAAGGAAAAAAATGTTAGTGACCAGCATTTTCTTCCTTTTCAACAATGCTTTCTTCTGTATCAAAGATAAACAGGGGTGTAAAATGTTTTCTTTGTCAACTTGTCCTGTAGGACGAGTGGGTAGAAAAAGTTACTTGTCCTTATGACACTATCACTTGTCCCAGCTTGCGGACTTGGATGACCATTTCTACTGCATATACTACGGTGTCGATATAAACAAAGTAGACGGTGTTTAATACTTATTTTTTTCCGGTGGCTTGACTGGTAAACCTGTCCCGATCTAACAATATAGGAATTGTAGCATAGATCGCACAGGTATACTACTCTAACCGATGCCGTGAACAGAAAACCCGTCAAGCACTTTACAGATGCGCATGTGTAATAAACATAAACATCCTGTATCGTGATTGAAGAGACGCTCTGAAATTTCAGTTTTACTTTCATTTTGTGTTCGCCGTGAAATAACCTGTAATTTGAATTTTACTTTACAAATTTAGAATTCAATAGTTTTAAAATGTACTCATCTGGCAGGATGAGCTTGGCATTTTTTCTACTTGCCCAAAGCCAAATGTTACTCGTCAATATGAGCGGACAAGTGGAATTTTACACCCCTGATAAATCCTATCATTTGAGCCACATTTAATTTGTTGTAATTATGAATGTTTTAAAAATGGATGAGTAAAAAATTATATAGTCTGGTACTAGACAGTTAAGCCCAGAAAACATCCACCTTACCTGTCCACCTTACCTGTACATCTGCTGTTATAAATTGGATTTTAACTTTAGAGTCCATGATAATATAAAAATCAAATAAAAATTTTACATGTGATTGACTGACATACTGAGGGTTTTTTAGTGTGTTTTTTTCTCTCCAGTTACCAGGTCCTCTGCTGAAATAAAATGGCATATAATTTTCCAATATCTTAAATTCTACATGTTATTGACACTGACACATGTGTAACGAATCTTGCCATCCATACTGAATGACACAAACTTTAATCGTGTTTGAGTTAATTATATATTAAAATCTGTCTTCCTTGGGATCTTACAAATGCAGGTTATTTGGTAAGGGGTAAAAAAAAAAATCTAGGTCTATATTCACCAACCATTCCTAAAGTTTCATCCTATAGTCTTAATTAAGATTAAAAAGTAACACATCCTCTTATTGACCATTTGGTTTAGCTAATCAGAAGTTGTGATAGTTTTCAACTTAAGAAAATTCTTGTGAATAAGACTAACACCATTCATTTAAAAAAAGGTTGGTGAATCTGGACCCTGTTTGAATGAAAATGTACAAAATTAAGTTACAACAGTAGGAATTTGCTTTCATCATCATTCATTGCAAATTGACTGTAAAAAAATAAACAACTATGTTCTCTGATAATGGATCACATTTCTTTCACATTTCTTGCAGAATGGGTTAACTACGAAACAAACATGAAATGTTTTAATTCTTAAGGATAGGGCACCCTAATGGGATTATTTAACATCGCCTTTCATTGCTGAAAAAAAACGTATTGATTCGGCTAAGACTCCAGTAATCCATAATCAATCGGCCGATAGTCAGTGGTTCCCTGCATCAAGTACGGATTACCAGAGTCTTGGCCGAATCCATACGATTTTGGCGATGAAAGGCAATATTACACGAATCCCATAAAGGTGTCCAATCCTTTAAAATATGCGCTTTGTAAAGGTCAGGGGAGGCAACTCAGATTTCAAAGCTTTACTAGCGTTTGTGGGTTAACAAATCTTATTAAGGCAAGGAATACACAATTAGTTAAATATCTGTGGACGAAAATAAGCCGAGTGCTGCGTCAATAGCTGAGCAAAGTATGATTTCCTGAAAAGATGAACTTGAAAATTTGTAAACTAACCAGAGGACTTCGGCCTGTCTCTTCTCGAAGCCTTTGTGCTGAGTTTTGTGCTCATTCTAGTGTTTTTGAAGAATGTTTTACTTCTCAGTAGGTATTAGAGGATTATCTTCGTAGGGAGATGGTAAATATTGCTGCTTTTAGTTGGTTTTGTCTACCTTCTTTAGATAGTTGACATGTTTCTTGGCAACAGACAAGGATGTTTCACTTTTCAAAGGAAAAAGCCGATAGCGTCAAAAGATAACCGAAATATGAAAAACGGTGTCGACATAACTTCATACCCGTAAATCTTTCCCGTAACAGCTCGATAGGGATTGATAGGAAGATCTTGATTTTTCCTTTACAAAATAATCCCGAGTTTTATAGACCGTTAAGGAAAAGTCTTTTGAAAACACCGTGGGAAATCAAGAAAATGCTAATAGCATTTTCTCTTTTTCTGCTATGTTTTCTACCCTATCAAAGGCAAGCTTTTATACCTTGATTCTAGCCACTTCTGATTTGTCAAGTGCTTTCAATTTGGACCAGTCTAACTTTTTGTCGTTTGGTAAAGAGTTAAACAACCTGCCCTACATGTTGGTTTCAATTTTAAAAATTGTTTATCCCTCAGACCCGTAGGAAGCAAAATGTGATGGGGGGAGGGGGCACAGGTCTTGATTAAAGTATGGTGCTTGTTCATAATGTGTGTTTGAGTTCGGGTATATTACTCTAATTTTGGGATGTTTTAGGGTATCCTGATGAGAAAGAATTTGGCTGAGTCTACAAAACCTCTCATCATTTTTACGGTCTTGAGACCGACTAAAAATATGTTAAGAACTTCTAAGATAGGATTAGTTTTCACTATCTCGATAAAATTTCCAGGAGACTTTAAATTGTCGCGATAGTTTTCTAAAATTATCATGATAGCTATCTCGTATCTCATGGCAGAAATATGCCACCATAAGATTCCATCTGACGAAGATGGTTGCGAGGCTAGGCACTGTAACACAGTTAGTCACTTTGGATCCTTAGTTTAGTAAGGGTGAAACACAGAATAGCCATAAAATTTCCATGTGAATTGTCACCGCAAAAGTCTTACAAAACTGAGGAAATGTGTAGGCAGGGATCGTATATATAACAATTTAAGACCGATCCCTGGTGTAGGCAGGGGTCGTATATACACAGGGATCATATATACACATGTATATACGATCCCTGGTGTAGGGTATCAAACCATCGACTCCTGGGTTTCAGGAAGAAATAAGTGAAAATAGATCTGGTCATTTTAATTTTTGCGACAGGCTACGAATTTCACTACCCTCTTAGTTAACTCTTTCAGCGCTATGGGCGAAAACAAGCACTTTTGCGGACGGCATAGATCAAGATCAGACTGCACAGAATGTGCAGTCTGATCTTAGATCTATACCGTCCGCTTGTTAAGTCTAGCCTAATGGATTTAGAGATCTTCTTGAGTTTCAGAGGACTGTAGCTCTTTCAGCCGTCGAAAGAGATTGAATTTTATTTATTTGGCGCTAAAAGAGTTTATCCTTTGCCAAACGGTTCCATGTTTTCCAACCATCGGAGAAAGGGCTCTTGGAAAAAAAAATATCAAAGGAAAAGAAAAAGAAATTTCCGTGAAACACCTGCTTGTTTCTTCCATCCCACATTTATTTCTACCATAAAGACAACTATCAATAGAACCACACTTAATAAAATATTACGGTCAACTATAAATGAGCCATGCTCTGTGAAAAGGGGGTTTAATGCATCTGCAAAAAGTCATTATCGACTCAGGTCAGCCTGCACAGTCCGCGCAGGCTGACCTTGGTTGAAACTTTTTTGCTTTTGGTGAATTTTCTGCATGTCAAAGGACCATTCTACCAAATGATTCAGCCGAATGAATCAATGGTAAATTGGTAAATTTTCTTCATGTTAAGCATGAGACCATTCTACCTCATTATACTTAGTGGTTCAGTTGGTTTTTAGGTAAAATGTGTTAATCCTACGCGACTACTTGCTTGCATTACAAAGAGCATCAAACCCCCTTTTCACAGAGTATGGCCTATTGATATGGTATGTGAGGCAAGAGGAAAGAAACGTATAAATTTCGATACTCAACTTCTACATAACCAAACACAGCAGTGAGAGATGAATGGACATTGTCGGAATAAAATTCGTCAACCCTTGGCAAGAAATTTGGTCATTATCTTTAATCAAAAGGTCAATTAACAATTTCAGAGGTACAGAAAGATTAACATCAGTTACTTTTTCACCTGAGTACTCTTTTGATCTTCTTATTCACACCAAAGAACGGTTACATAGCGCCTTGAAAAATCAAAAGACAAAAAGAAAGATATATTGGAATTTAGCGTGGGTTAATACGAAGTGGGGAGGGAGAGTGTTCAATTTTAAAGAGAAAAAACTCTTACTGGTTTAGGTATTGACATATTAAGATTGATCTCCCTTTGTTATGTTGGGAAAACCAGTTCAACAATGGAACTGAAAGGCAAAATTTCAAGAAACTCCGTCTTATAAGTAAAGAAGGCCTAAGACATTGCGATTTTAACTTTTTACTATACGATAACTTTTCTGTTTCGTTTAAATCCAAAGTATTTGCAGACGACCAAAAACATGCAGCTAAAAGCATGGAAATTGTCTTTAAATGGATAGAAAACATTGTGGGAATAGGGGAAAATGCTGGTTACCAACACTGATTTCAAAGCCGTCTTACTCAAGATCGTTAAAATTCGGAATTGTGTTGTAAAGCCTTATAAGTCTGTTTTGGAAGGGTGAGACCTACGTCTAAAATATTAGACAGTTTATATTCAAAATTAGGCTGCGTATTCTTTGCAGTCTGGTCTTAATTTATACTCACTGTAAAAGCGACTTTAGTGGTGCTTTTGAAACGGGAGGGGGGGGGAGATTTTGCAACTATGGAAGACGTTAACTGAAATCCGAGGAGAATAGGTGGCTTGGCCCCTTACTGCGCGACAAAATTTTACCCATGTCCAAATTCAAAGCATTTGCAAATGACAAAAACTGATATCGCTCATACGGTGGAATTTGTGTCTAAAAGGATAGAAAACATTGTAGGATAAGGAGAAAATGCTGGTTACCAGCATTTTCTCCTTTTCCCACAAGGTTTTCAAAAGGCCTCTTTCTAAGGGTCGTTAAAACTTGGGACTGTGTGGTAAAGGGTTCCAAAATCTTTCAATGCCAACTATTTGCCGCTCTTTGGCAAAAGAGGGTTTCATGCATCACAGTGATGCATTATACCGAGCTAGTCATCACATAATTATGGATCCATAAAATCCATTTTGTGAAACAACCGACTGAATGATGTGGTACACTGGTCCTTTGACATTCAGAAAACTAACCAATTGCAAAAGGTTTCGACCCAGGTCAGCCTGCGCAGACTGCGCAGGCTGACTTGGGTCGATACTTTTCGCATTAAACCTCCTTTCTTCAGAGTATGCGGCTCACATAAACTCAACCTCTTTTGCCGACTTATAATACAATCCACTGAAACTCAGAAAGATTTTTATCTTAAACACTTTTCAACAAAAGCGGGCGGTATACGGATCAATGATCAATACTGCACAATCTGTGCGTTCTGCTCTTGATCTATACAAGTTCAGCAAAAGCCCTGTTTTCGCCTATGGCACTAATAACGTTTAATAGGACTCGAACCCGGCACACAGGGTGAATCGGCTCTGTTACGACGGGAGTGCGAGGTCCTCATATTGAATGGGGTTATTCTTTGACAAATGCTTGTATGTAAATTTCTCAGCATAAAAGATTGTCAAACTTTGAAGGGAGAAAAATGGATGTTTTGTGCCCTATGAAAGACAGAAATAATCAGTGTAGCCACATTTATTAAGTCGTCTGAAAATGCTTTGAAATTGGGCGAGTCCAAAATTTTGACGTTTGATAAAGGGTTAAAATGGCATTATTACCAATAACTTTAAACCCTTCGGCTTACTAAGCGCGACTCAATGTGCTTTTGCGGACAGTGTAGATCAAGATCAGACTGCACAAAACGTGAAGTCTAATCTTGGATCTACACTCTCCGATATGGTATTTGTTTCCAGTGAAATCAATTTTAATATTTGAGTTTTTATTATTCAGTGGAAATTAACGAAACTTCATCTTACCCTCTGGATACACCAACTTGTATACATGTAGCAAGTCCCATCATGTGGACACTCAAAGTTCCTGAGCCTATGTAAATTGAAAGCATTTGCAGACAACAAACTAAATATGCCTTAGAAGACGAATATGTCATTGAATATGAAGAAAACATCATAAGAAAGGAGAAAAAGCTGGTTACCAGCATTTTCTCCTTTTCCCATGATGTTTTCAAAAACCTGCTTCTTCAGGGTCGTTAAAACTCGGGATTGTGCGGTGAAGGATCAAGACAGGTGCTTGCTAAATTATATTTCAACATATTTGCTTTCTTTTGGAGGATGTTTGCTTCAGTCAATATATCTTTGAAGAAAAACAGCAATATTAATTTCCAAAGGAAAGCAACAGAAATTTTGTTTCATATGTAAAGAAGTCCGATGAAGTGTCTTCTGCCACTCATGCTCTTCATTTTTTTTTTTATGAGGGGGTGGCAAGATGACTCAGATAATAATATTTATTACAGTTCATTTCAGGGCCTACATTTTCTGACTAGAACCGTAATAATCTTAGAATGGAGTAAACTTGCAGCCTGTTCGTGTCATCGGACGGTTACGGGTTATTTATTTCCGTTTCGGTAATTGAATTAATGATGTTTCTGCAAATATCATTGGGGAACTTTGAAGTCGGAAACGCACGCAGCCAATCGTGTGGACTTTTACTGAGAAGTAAACAAAACTTTGTGATCGTGAAAAGAGAGCCGGGAAGACGTGAAATAAAATAGGAGATAAGGTAACATTAAAATATTTCCAAAAATTGCGGAGTCAACCCTTTTAATTTTGATGAATAATAGATCGTAATATCTCAATTTATGTTATGAGTAGTACATTTTGGTAAAAATCATTAGTTTTCGCGACTAGTACGTTCAACCTCTTTTTGGCGCAATAAACAAAAGCAAGCACACAGTCATTGGCTGGCCAAAGATCTTGCATCCAGAAAGTTTTCTGTTAAAGTCTTGTTTGAAACATGTCTTCTTGCCGTAAAAAGCGAATCACAAAACCTAAATGTCAGGTGTATGTGTATGAAATGGCAGGTTTTGCAAAGGATTGGAATAGATAGGAGACAATATTGTCCTATAAACTTACAGAAATAGGGGATATTTTCAAAATAAAAGACAACTCACCTCAAGGCTAATTCCCAAATTGAATAGGAAAGGACCAAGGTACCATCACTGCATTATGATCGAGCTGTCAATGGGACAATGTCCTAGACTTACCTGCTTAATCAGAACACCAATGGTATCATCAAAAATACTGATGATGATAGGTGTGGACCTTGGTTGTCGAAAAACAAAGTGTTTACCTGAATCATTATACTGTATGTTTTTTTTTTTTACAGTCAGACAAAAACTAGAAAAATATAATGGCAGAATCAGATGAGGGCGCAAGTCCTTCCAAGATTCGGAAGTTGTCCAGATCTATCACAGAAATCTCCTCAGAGGCAGATTCAAGCCTAGTAGATATGGAAGCACAAACAGCTTTGGAAGATATTGATGCTTGCCAAAATGAAATAGATGCATTGAATGAAAAAGCTAGCGAGGAGATTCTACTGATTGAACAGAAGTACAATAAACTGAGGAAACCCCACTATGAGAAAAGAAATGAGTTGATAAAACAGATACCAAATTTCTGGGTCACATCAGTATCCTTTGACAGTAACATTCAGTATGGACTATGTATTATTGCCTTTATTTGTTGAAAAACAATTGAAAACACTGACATATTATTGCACTGAACAGATAAAGGAGCTATTTTTAAATTCACACCATCAATCTTCAAAATCTAGTAATGCACAAATGTACCTTTTTATCTTCGTAGTAGATGGCCTGCAAAAAGATGAGAAAAATACAGACTTGTCTAAATTAAAAGCATTTACAGACAAAAATTAAAATGACTCAAATGATGAAACTTGTCTGTGATAGAGTAGAAAATATTCTAGGAAAAAGGGGGGGGGGGAAGTGCTGGTTAGCCATATTTTCTCTTTTTTTCACAATTTTTTCGAAAGACTCACTATTTCCACAGTGTTGTTAAAGGTTGGGATTGTGTAGTAAAGGGTTAACATAAAATCCTGATCATTTTCTTCGCAATCACTGAGAAACTAGGCTTTTTGTAACATGGTTTGTAAAGGCAAAAAAAACCAGTAAGTAGCCTTTTTGCCCTTTCCCACCATGTTTTTTACCCTTTAAATGGTAAATCCCATCACTTGATTCACATGAATTTAAATTGTCTCAAGTATTTTTTAATGTGGAAAAATCTGAAATTAACAACATAGTTAACTCTATTTCCTTAACATTGTATCAGTATGTCAATCATCCACAGATCTCTCATGTAGTCAGTCCAACAGAAGAAAAATGTTTACAGTATCTCACACAGGTATGAGTTATGCACTCTCTATTGTGGCTGTTTCCACTTGATTATCTATTACCTTATAAATACAGCCAAGCCGAAATTCAGAGAGTACTAAAAGGGAATAAGAATAGTGGTCTCCTATTTTAAACCCTTTACCACATGGAAATATTTTAGATTTGTCTAAATTGAAATGATTTGCAGACCACTATTTAAATGTGGTTAACATGATAGGGTTTGTCTTTGAGAGGGTGGAAAACATGTGGGAAAAGGAGAAAATGCTGGTTACCAGCATTTTCTCCTTTTCCCACAACGTTTTCAAAAGCCATCTTCTTTAGGGTCGTAAAAAGGCAGATTTGTGTGGTAAAGGGTTAATTCTATACCAGAGGACAAAGGTTTAGACAAGTTTGGAACTGACAGCATTTGCAGATGGCAAAATATTTGTGGATGACTGCTTAAACATGGCTTAACTGATAAAATTTATCTTCAAATGGTGGAAAACAATGTGGGAAAAGGAGAAAATGTTGGTCACCCGGGTTTTCTCATTTTCCCACATTGTTTTCAAAAACCTTTTTCCTCAAAGTTGTTAAAACTTGGGATTGTGGTAAAGGGTTAACAACAACAGAAATAAAACTGTAGGAGACACTAGTGGTGGAAATACTAAAAGAAGATTATTCATAGATTACAATCATGTATTTATGTCAGATATGATAGACCATACATTGTATAATTATACCCCTGCAAAACGAATGTTTTCGGGGGTATACTGGAATCAGCCTGTATGTCCGTCCGTGTGTCCGTCTGTGTACAAAATACATGTACTAGTAATTTTGTGTCGCGAACTCCTCCTACAGTTTTGCTGCTATTGTATTGAAAGTTTGTTGATACATTGATCGTATACTGAAGTTGTGCAAGACGCAGTTTTCAATCATCTAATCCCTATGATTCAAGGGTAATCTCCCCTTGAACTTAGAAAATATTTTGTTAAATTGCCTGTTTGTGTCAAAGCGCTGGCGGGGGTATTAAGTCACATTCAGTGACAGCTCTAGTTCAATTTGTCAAGATTTCATGAATTTGTGGCCTGTATGGATAGCTCAGTGGTTAGTGTATCCGAGTCTGATTCGTGACCTGGTGGTTCAGGTTTGATATCGGTTGAGGCAAACTTTCTTTCAGGTGAGTTTTCCTGTATCACATGAGCCACCTCTGAGAAAAGAAGTCAGTGTCAGTACTGGTGTGAGAAAGCCAGAAAACACATGCATACATGCACTGACTGCCATGGTAATTATGACCTGCCATGGTAATTATGACCTAAGCTGTTATAACGGCATTAAACTCCAATACAAACAAATATGAATTTGTGAAAGTAACATGGAACTGCAAATTGGTTTTTTTTTTTTCAGATGGAGGTGTCAGAATTTGAAGACATTAAGTCAGGTTACTGCTTATCCTTTCATTTTGCTAAGAATCCATATTTCTCAAATGAAAAGATTTCCAAGTCCTACTTTCTAACGGTCAAAGGTAAGTCTTATGCAAATGTCAGTATTAGATTTTATGACTTTATAATTCAACATTAGTTTTTTTCATGAACATTGGCGAGTTCTGATTGGCTGAAAAAAAATTTTCATAGCTCCATGAAAAAAAAATTAAGCAGTGCCGGAACTACTTTTGCAGTCAAACTAATGTAAACAAACATGTACTGCAGTATAGATCTGTGAAATTTCATAATGTTTTTCTTTCTGATTTTATATCCAGTCGGAATTTCAAATTGCTAGATAAATCTTCTCTGAATATTGAGAAAAATATCCAACAGCAAATTTAAAGACAGGGCTTAAAACTTATCGTCACATTGCTGGGTTCTAACAATAATATTTTCAACTTACTTTTAGCGTATTGAACTTCTAATAATAAATCTACTAAATCTGCAAATGTTCAAGACTATAATGACGTCATGAATATCGTCATTTTTACATCATAATCGAGCAGTTTTACCGCGCTATGAAATATGAATGAAATGGACATTAAATAAATACGCAATGTCGGATTTACCAAAAAAAAAAAAAAAGCAGTTAGTATTATTTAAGTGCATATTAGTTGTCTGTGATACTGAATTATAAAAAATGAAGAGAACTTTTTTTGTTGTCATGGAGGTATGAAAAAAAAAAAAAACCTAATCACACTTTTGTATGAAACAGTAGGCATGCTGTGTGAAAAGACAGTGTAATGCACCAGCAAACAGTATTGACCAAGTCAACCTGTGCAGTCTGCACAGGCAGACCTGAGTGGAAACTTACTGCTATTGATCAATTTTCTGCATGTCAATAGACCAGTGTACCTCATGATTCAGCTGAATATTAGACAAAATGTGTTTTATGGATCGATAATCATGTTGACTTCCTTGGTATCACATACATGTTCCCAAAGCACCCTTTATATATTGTGTGACCCTTACAAAGAATGTCTTACAATGCATTGTTGGATAAAGATAAAATACTTGTGACCAGCATTTAATCCTATCCCCAGAGTGTTTTCTACTCTTTCAAAAACAAATCTGGTCATTTCAGCTGCATTTGATATTCTTTTGCATTGTCTGATCCAGGGTTTGAAAAAAGTGGGGGATTGTCCCCCATCACTTTGAAAAGCTTGGGGGATTTCTAGAAAGTATGGGTAATCAATATTAACTCTAAAATGCAAGAAACAGAACTAATCTCTTTTGTATGTATTAAACCCTTTCAATTCTATAGAACTGTGCTTTAGTCTTGTTCATACTTAACACAAAATCTTACTTTGGAACTTGAAAGTCAGTACTGTAAATAGAAGTTAAAACGTTAGTCAGGGCTACGCTTTCATCAGTTACACTCACCTTTGCGTCGCACTGGCCATGACTTGTATGTTGAATAACATTTTCTTCCAAAAATGATTGTTCATCTTCATTGCTATGCCCTCTATATGTAAAGAAATCAATATAGAAAACAGAAATGTCTAAATCAGCTGCTTTTTGTTTTGGTTTACGTTAAAAAATTACCAATTTCCGGAAATCAGTATTAATCGAAACTAATAAAGTGATATCAAAATAAATTAATCTTGACAGCTTTGGTATGTATTCAGGGCAGTACTTCGCTCATATTTATTTTGACAGACAAGAGTTGGAGACCTGTAATCAACATATCTAAACTGAGAAGAAAAAATGGCAGACGTTTTTTTTTTTTTTTTTTCATAAAATAAAAATCTGTGACGTAAGAAAAGGAAGTCACTCTTGATTCATAGGAATGTTGTGCTGCCTGTGAAAGTGATTTTTATATCGACGTTTGAACGTTCACAAGAGATCAAACACAAATTGCCTAATTATATTTTGTGCGCGATTGTTGCGCACTGGTTTTGAAAATTCGCGTGAATGATGAAAAACTCGGGCGATTCTCGCAATCACGCGCTCTGGATCAGACACTGCTTTTGGTTTAGACAGTCACATTGCCAAATTTTTTTTGCAAGGTAAACATTAACAAACCTAAGTTTTTCTGAGGGCTTTAATTCTTTACCAACTTACAAAATTTTTGACTAGTCCATATTGAAAACTTATGTAGAGGATAAAATCAGGGTGGCTCAGATGATGAAGTTTGTATATAGCAGGGTAGAAATCACTGTGGGTTACCAGCATTTTCTCCTTTTTTCCACAATGGTTTTGAGTCTTCTTCTTTAGGAAAGTTATGAGTTGGGATTATGTGGTAAAGCTTTAACCCTTTACCACACAATCCCGACTTTTAACAACCCTGAGGAAGAAACCTTTTGAAAACATTATAGGAAAAGGAGAAAATGCTGGTATCCAGCATTTTCTCCTGTTCCCAAAATGTTTTCTACTCTTTCAGATACAAATCCCATCATTTGGGCCACATTTAATTTGTCTGCATATGCTTTCAGTTTGGACCAGTCTTAATTTTGTTGTTTGGTAAAGAGTTAACCCAATATCAGACAATTAAATGTTTTTACAATCTCTGGTAAAATACTTTGGAAAATAATAAATTAAAGAATAGAAGAAAGTGCTGGTAACCAAGTACAGCATTGTACTCTTCTGAATACGATCCTCATAATTAACCTTTCTGTAAATGGGAGTTTGGCACGCCCCCCCTTAGTAACGCGGTATTTCGGTTGTCAAGCCTGACAAGCAAACCAGAAAATGGCGTCGAATACAAAGAGAAAGAGCGTTTATTTCAGTTTTATTCTAGGTGATATTTCGCTCTAGGTTAATTATACCAAATTTTTTCCCGAGCTTTCTTATCAATTCGAATTGTATTGGCAGCGTAACCAGAAAAAATACTTGAAATAATGTCATATTTATGAGAAATCGAGAAGTAAAATTGATGCAAATATGTTCGTTATTCCATGTTCGGTCGCAGCATTTCAAATAAAAATACATTGTAAGTTACTGTCCGCAACATTTATGATTATTTAAAGTGGCATAAGTTTTTAAGGCATTTCGTCAGTATATAACATATTTTGACGGTAAACAATATAGGAAAAGGATTTACAATTTAACCCTTTATCACACAGTCCCGTCCTTTATCGACCTTGAAGAAGGAGACTTTTGAAAACATTTCTCTCATTTCTTGGCTGTTTTCTACCCTTTCAAAGACAAATCACTGGAACAAACGGTAAACATGAAGAATATGCTGAGTGTGTAGATATAGATCAGATTGCAGATAGTATGCAGCCTAGTCTTGGATTAAAATTATCTGCTTCTTACATTTTTAAGCATACTTACATTAGATTTAAAGATCTTACTTCTATTCTGTTCTGTTTTAGAAGTTCAGCTTAAAAGGCAACTTATCTTTAATCAATTTTTGATTTAGCAGCACTTAAGTGGATTAGCACATCTGCCATTTTAAAGGGTTTGTCGGTAAACTGTTAATTTGATCGGATGTGTGTTTGAACGCATACCAAAATTGCCGCTGTAATCCACTTGACCACCCGTTGTCACAGTATATCAAAAGATAAAACAAACTGCCGTCAATGACATGAACAAGTTTGTTAATTGACTGCACACTTTACACATTTTGAAATTATCAAATAACCAGTTTCCCTTAACCCGAAATTGAAACTTTTCTGTTTAATCAAACAATCTATAAATATTCGAAATGCATGTAATTCGGTGTAATTTATCATGGAATACAATGTTGAGACGGCTTTATTAGCATCACAGAAACAATAAACAGCTTTACTTCCATTATTCTCTGGCAAAACTGAGTTTTGTTTAGGCGTTTCATTCTTTCTCATTGAAGTTCAAAACTTTGCTGAAACATGTAAATCTATTGCACTGTCCTTAGCCCCCGAAATTCGGACTTTTAGTACTTATCCTTGTGTAAATACAAGTTAGTGAAAGCATCTGTAAAGGTATTGAGTGAGACAGTTGATTTTACCACCACGGATCCGTGTATTCTAGCTACCAGTATTTTTCTCCTTTTCCCAAAATGTTTTCAAAAGCCTATCTCCTGAGGGTCTGTATTAAAGGTTTAAACACAATAAAATTGGAAGTTTGTTATGCAACAGAGCTTGAAACAGGAATTTTCTTCTCTTAGATGGGGGTTTTCTATGCCTTTTTTTTTTGCAAATACTTTATATAAAATGACATTTTATACATACCTTTGTGCATATATTATGATTTTTATTGATCCGTGATGGATTTAGCTGTTCACAAGGTTTTGCACATAGTTTTATCCACCGAAGACATTTTTTCCGGATGTGTTTTCGGCTTTGGAAATTGGATGAATTTAACTCCCTCCTGCAGTCGATCTTGAAAAGGATTATCAGTGTCACACAATCCGTAACTACACCTTTTCACCATTCCACAGATTTTAATTGATGGATAACACAATTGCTGTTTTGATAATTAAATAGATACGATCAAATTATCTCATGTTTATAACAAATTATGTCAGACCTTTTTGTTTACTTGACGCCCAATGCTGGGTTTTCATTGGCCGATAAGATGTGGGAAGACCTGTCAATCAAAATTGGCAGAAAGGTCAATTGACACATGCTATTGATCATGTGACATACCCACAATCCTTAGTAAATTTTTGGGGCAAATTATGTAAATACCTGGAGAGGCTATGTATGATAATACCATCCAAATTTTTTTATTTACCAGAATCTTCTTTGTTATTTGTAGATGGTTTGCCACCTTCTCCGTGACTTAATTCCATATAATACATTAATAATTTTTTGAAGTTTAAGTTTTATTTAAGACAAAAGATTAATATCAAGTTCTAATATGATCGTAAAATCCGAATGGTTGCTTCTAATAAAATGATACAAGGATACATAAAAAATTTGCTGAAAAGACTTCAAAGTGTTTAAAAAATAAAAACAAAAGGTTGGAGTGGACTAATGGTAGCAGTGGGTGAATGGTCAATTCTGATTGATAACCCACCGCATTCGGTCCTACTCTGAACAGCAATGGGCTTAAAAACAATAATATACTATGGCTTATGTGTCTAAAATACTTAGTGTTATTGTGAATTTGCATATTAGTTTTGTTTGGGTTTTTGTCTGCTTATATTCAAAGGGTTCATATGTTTCACAAATGACATTGTCATGTTGCAAAATAAATTTTGATTTGATAGCTGTTGATATTTTTATGTTGTGCCAAGTTCATGAAATGATTTTTATAAATGTTTTGATGGAGCATTTCATTAAATAGGAAATTAATTGAATTTTCTATTTATAGATACAAGCAATATCTATTTTTAGAACATCATAGTACATGTTGTATTTGGTAGGCTACATATTATGTAGTCCAATCAGTTGATAGAGACCCAAATAAGTGGGGATATTAAAATTCTAAAAGCAGTACATCCAATATTGTGGGTACTCATTAGTTTTGTTTGTGAACCAGTTTCTTTTTTATCAAACATCAAAATTTTAGACCATACAATGTACCACGCTTAACCACTTGCGTCTCAGCAAAATTTGGGCCTGTGCATACTGATGGAATTTACATATGACAATTCAAATAGTTTTCAAATGATAATATTTGTTCTTGAATAGGTAGACAAACATAGTGGGAAAAGGAGAAAATGCTGCTTACCTGTATTTTCTCTTTTTCCTCACAATGTTTTCAGCTTGTTTTCTTTAGGGTAGATAAAAGTTGTTATTATGTGGTAAAGGGTCTACCCAATACCAGACAATTACTGTTTTTACAACCCATTCCAAAAGGCTTTTGAAAATAATTAAAGTAACAATAAAGGCCAAATGTAAACAAAGCGAGTGATTAAATGTGTTTGAATTTATATCATACCATTTAAAAATATGGAAATTATTCTGAAGATGACAATCTGTCATTGTACAGTCGGTCTAAGTGTTAGTCGCTGACAGAGAAATTAATTTCAAAAACAGGCTAAGACCTGCCAGGTAGCTGTGTCTTTTGTTTACTTTTTGCCTGGTTTTAAAACTCTTTTTTCTGCCAGCGACAAACATATGGCCTGACCACATAATAACACAATAATCTCCACAATATTTTCTATACTTTTAAATGGCATGATTTAAATTTATATGTATTGTGACACCTGCTGTGGTATTTTGGCCTTTACTGGGCCTTTAAAGAAAAGAAAATGCAGGTAACCAAGTACAGCATTGTACTCTTCTGAATATGATCCTCATAATTGATACATGCTATTGATCATGTGACATACCCACAATCCTTAGTAAAGCTCTGGGGTAAATTCTGATAATACCTGGAGAGGCTATGTATAATGCCATTCAAATTTTTTCATTTACCTGAATCTTCTTTCTTATTTGTAAATGGTTGCTTCTAATAAAACGATACAAGGATTATAAAAAAAATTTTGCTGAAAAGACACTGTCAAGGGTTTTGAAAAATAAACGCAAAAGGTTTGAGCGGACTAATGGTAGCAGTGGGTGAATGGTCAATTCTGATTGATAACCCACCGCATTCGGTCCTGCTCATTAAGGATGTGGTCAAGTACATTATTATACTATGGCTTAAGTGTCTAAAATACATAGTGTTATTTTGAATTTGCATATTAGTTTTGTTTGGGTTTTCGTCTGTTTATATTCAAAAGGTCCAAATGTTTTACAAATGAGACCTTGTTATGTCGCAAAATAAATTTTGATTTGACAGCTGTTGATAATTTTATGTTGTGGCAAGAACATGAAATGATTTTTATGGTTGTTTTGATGGAGCATTTCATTAAATAGGAAATTAATTGCATTTTCTATTTATAGATACATGCAATTTTGATTGAGTGCATTTCATGCATTATCTCTCTAGATGGCATTCTGCAAATACACATCTATCTAATTTGGGCATTCTGGGTACAGAACCGGACTACTTTTCAAAACAACCGTTACTTTGAATTTCAAAATGAAATAAACGTTTACTCAATAAAATGTTACCTGGTGCAATTCATTCAGCTATGATCGGCTAGCAAGTAACCTTTGCATCAGCCATTTATTAAAAGAGTCCCTACATGCTTGGGTAATAGGCTAATAGCTTTGGTATAAGCCCTACCATTCCCAGGTATACAGGTATGGGTGATGGGTCGTAGCAGACAGGTAGAATCTTCAAAGAATATGACATGCACAGACAAGGGCATTTCATGAAATGTGGAATCAATTCATATTCTATTTATAGATACAAGCAATATCTATTTTAAGACTATCCTAGTGCATGTACACGTTTTTGTATTTGATAAGCTACATGTATCACTTATCAGAGATCCAAATAAGTGGGGACATTAAAATTCTAAAAGCAGTACACCCTATATTGTGGGTAGTCATTAGTTTTCCTTGTGGAGCAGTTTCTTCTTTATCAAACATCAAAGTATTAGACTACAATGTACCGCATCTAACCTTTTGCCACTCAGCAAAATTTTGACCTGTCCATACCAATAGAATTTACAGATGACAATTCAAATGGTTTTCAAATGATGGTAGAGAACATTGTGGGAAAAGGAGAAAATGCTGCTTACCTGCATTTTCTCTTTTTCCCCAAAATGTTTTAAAGTCATTTTCTTTAGAGTAGCTATAAGTCAGAATTTTGTGGTAAAATGTCTAACCAATACCAGATAATTCACTGTTTTTACAACCTCTTGCAAAAGGCTTTAGAAAATAATTCAAGAAAAGAAGAAAATGCTGGTAATCAAGTATATGATTATACTTTTCAAATATGATCCCTCATAATTGATGCATGTTATTGATGACGCATGTTATCAATCATAATGTATCCTTAGTAAAAATCTGAGTAAATTCTGAAAATACCTGCAGAGGCATCCAATTTTTTTTTTGCCTGAATCTTCTTTCGTATTTTGTAAATGGTTTGCCACCTACTCCCTTACTCAATTCCATACAATACATTAGTATTTTTTTTTTTTTGAAGTTTTAGTTTTATTTGAGAAAAAAAATTGATATCTAATGTGATTGTAAAAATCTGAATAGTTGCTTATTATAAATGACACAAAGGATATGAACAAGTTCTTGCTTAACCCTTTACCAAACAATCCCTGGTTTTTACGACCCTGAGATAGAAGCCTTTTGAAAACATTGCGGGAAAAGGAGAAAATGCTGGTAACCAGCATTTTCTTCTTTTCCCACAATGTTTTCTACCCTGAGTGAAACAAATTTCAATTTTTGGGTTACGTTTATTTTGTCGTCTGCAAGTGCTTTCAATTTGGATCAGTCTAAAATTTTGTCGTTTGGTAAAGAGTTAAAAGACACTTTCAAAGTGTTTCAAAAACAAAATGTTTCGGTGGACTAATGGTAGCAGTCGGTTAATGGTCAATTCTGATTGATAACCCACTGCGTTCGGTCCTACTCATGAAATATATGTTTCAGTACATTTATATACTATGGCTTAAGTCTGTAAGATACTTATTGTTATAGTGAATTTGCATATCAGTTTTGTTTGGTTTTTTGTCTGTCTATATTCAAAAGGTTTATATGTTTTACAATGAGACCTTGTCATGTTGCAAAATAATTTTTGATTTGACAGCTGTGGCTATTTTTATGTTGTGGCAAGAAGATGAAATGATTTCTACGATTGTTTCGATTGAATACTTCATTAAATAAGAAATAAATGTCATTTTCTTTTTATAGATACAGACAGTATTGGTTGAGCGCTTCATTAAATAAGAAATCGGTTGAATTTTCTATTTATAGATACAAGCAATATCTTTTTTTAGAATAGCTTTACATGTCCTTGTATTTTGTAAGCTGCACGTCCATGTATGTAGTCCCATCACTTCGGTATCAGAGATGCAAATAAATGGGAGTAATGAAATTCTAAAAGCATTACATCTTATGTTGTGGGTTTATTTGTTTTGTTCTGAAGCAGTTTTTTCTTTACCAAATGTCAAAATTGTAAATACCTCCACATTGAAAGCATTTGTTGACCACAGTTTTGTAGCTGAAATGATATGAATTGTCCTTGAAAAGATGGAAAATATTGCAAGGAAACTAGAAAATGCTGGTTATCGTCTCCTTTTCCCACAGTATTTTATTTCTCCTTTCTCCTCAGGGTTGTTTTATCTGGGGGTAGTGTGGTAGAGGGTAAACTCTTAGGCTGCTAAGCATGACTCACTGACCTTTTGAGGACAGTGTAGATCAAGATCAGACTGCACAGAACGTGCAGTCTGATCTTGGGTCTACACTGTCCGATAAGGAGATTTTTTTTTTCAAAAAATATGTTTGAAATAGAATTAATCTGTTTTTTTACTAAATGCTTGAAAGTTTCATTTAAGTTATTTAGCAGGTTAAGGCTTAACCCTTTACCACACAATCCCGACTTTTTACGACTCTGAGCAAGAAAGCCTTTGAAAACATTGTGGGAAAAGGAGAAAATGCTGGTAACCAGCATTTTCTCCATTTTCCACAATGTTTTCTACCTTTCTCAAAAAAGATTCGATTTTTGAGTCACGTTTATTTTGTCGTCTGCAAATGCTTTCAATTTGGACCAGTCTAAAATTTTGTCGTTTGGTAAAGAGTTAAGTAATTTAACAGGATGAGAGTTAATGGGTCCCCACAATATTTATTGTAAGGAAGATTTTTTACTTCAATACAATGTCAGTGCATATCTTATCTTTGCCTCTGACTTGTGTTATAATTTAGTTCCATTGAGAAGTTCATTACCTTTAAGCAGAGGGCAATCCCGAGTTTAAATGACACTGAGGAAAAAAAACTTATTAAAATATTGTGAAAGAGAAGAAAATGCTGATTACAGCGTTTCCTCCTTTTCCGACAACATGTTCTTTCCTTTCAAAAGCAAATCCATTTGTGTGAAACACACTTTATTTGTCGTTTGAAAATGGTTACAATTTTGACAAAACTTGTTGTCTTGTAAAGGGTTAAAGAGAAGAGAACACAGTGGAACAGGGGAAAATGGGTGCAGCAAACTTTTTTGTCCTTTTTCAACACAAAACTCCTTTCTCCATGATGGTTAAAATAAGGGTTGTCTGATGAAAAGTTAACAATTTACCACAGAAGCCAAAGTTTTAATAACCTTAAAGACCTTTGAAAACATTGTGGGAAAAGGAGAAAATAACCAGCATTTTCTCCTTTTCCCAACAATGTTTCCTACCCTCTTAAAGGCAAATTTCAGCGTTTGAGTCACATTTTTGTCTGTGAATTATTTCAATCTGGACAAGTCTACAATTTTATCGTTAAGGTATTATCTTGAGTAAGTCTGTCTGTATGTGTGTGTTTAATTTGTTAAGAACTTGTTTAGATGGCCGTCCTCATTCCAAGTCCACAGAAATCCAGTGGAAAGACGGTAAAGATCTCAGCAAGCAAGTCCAGTCCAAAAAGCTACAAAGCAGGGTGCCAGGGGTAGGACCAAGGGTTGGGTCGTTCTTCTCTTGGTTTACAGAAAATGGAAGTCCCTTGAATGATAAAATTGCAGATGTAAGTGTTTATTTGCAGTTTTTGCCTTTCTCAATGGATATGACTCCTTTACTTATAACAGACAACTTTTTTCTTGCAGTGGAGGTTACTTAACTCTCTACCAGACAACAAAATTTGACACTTGTCCAGATTGAAACATTAGCAGACAACAAAATAAAAGTGACCCAAAAATTGAAATTTGCCTTTTGAAGAGTAAAAAACATTATGGGAAAAAGAAAAAATGCTAAGGACCAGTGTTTTTTACTTTTCCCAAAGTGTTTTCAAGAGCTGTCTTTCTCAGAGTCATTAAAAGTGGGGATTTTGTGGTAAAGAGTTGATGCTGGTTTTGGCTCAACTATCTCGAAAACATACAGAGATCAGACTGCTTATCTGGTGGCTTCTTATCTAGATCCAAACTGTCTGCAAAAGCAGCTGAAAAGCTGATACATGGTCGCTCTATGGTAGTAGCATTTGAACATGGATTATATGTCTACAAAGTTTTTGAGTTTGAGACACGGCTTGAGCAAAACTCTCAGTGGGTTTGTATGCAAGCCATATAAACAAGATTCATTCCTCTTTAATTGCTGAGTACAGTTTAGATGTTATTTATCTCTTTATCAAATAAGAACCTGGACTGGACCAAATTCAAACCATTTGCAGTTGACAAATTACCTGTTAGGTTGACGACCAGGAGCAACATTCATAAACTACTCTTAACCCATTACCACACAATCCCGAGTTTTGACGCCCCTGTAGGAGAAGGCTTTTGAAAACATTGTGGGAAAAGGAGAAAATGCTGGTAACCAGCATTTTCTCCTTTTCCCACAATGTTTTCTTCCCCATCCAAAACAAAAATCATCATTTCAGTTACATTTAATTTGTCATCTGCAAATCCTTTCAATTTGGACCAGTCTAATTTTTTGTCGTGTGGTAAAGAATTAATTGCACTCTCAGTCTCATTCCAGACATATAAAGTATACTGGGCTCCTACATTATTGCTGACCTAACGCTTGAATAGAAAAATAAACAGAACAACTTACCATCAAGTAATCCTTTGCAAACTTTCAATCAATTATCGGTCTAACAGAGTATAGGACACACCATGTTTTAAGTTTGTGTCAGATTTTTGTAAACACCTACATGAGAGAAATGACACAAAATGTAAAATCTGCAATAATGTAGAACCCCTAATAACATAAGAAGCAAGTATGATGGTATTTTCTGTCCGCCAAAGTAATAGAATTTTACAACAATAAAGGTCAAGTATCCTATTGTTTGTTGTTTGCAGATACTGAAAGATGATATCTGGCCCAACCCCCTACAGTACTATCTGGCCCCGGACATTGAAGTGGAGGAGAATGGACATACAGATGATGATGATGATGATGATAGTGAGGGTGATGGAGACTCAGTTGTGATTGTTGGTGATGATGACAGTGATATTGATGATCTGGAGGATGATAGTGTGTACAATTTATAGTTGAAAATTCTTTTTCTGCAAGTACTATGTCTAACATAGAGAGCAATTGTGGCAGGGCAGTGATTGCTGTTAACAAGCCATTTCTCCTCTTTCCACAATGACTTTCTACACTAAAAAAAAAAAACATGTTTCTGTCTGTAATATATTTCTTCTATTTATCTATTGAACTAATCTTTGTTCCATCTAAGGTAACCCTTTTCCACACAATCACTAGTTTTAATGATGGTTAATGGTTACCAGCATTTTTTCCTTTTCCCACAATGTTTTCAAAAGCCTTCTGTCCTCAAGGTCATTAAAGCTTGGGATTGTTTGTTAACCCTTTACCACACAATGCACATTTTAAATGACCTTGACAAAGAAACTTTTTTTAAAACATAGTGGGAAAAGGAGAAAATGCTGGTAACTAGCATTTTCTCCTTTTCCAATAATGTTTTCTACCCTTTCTAAGAAAATTTTCTCAATTTTGAGCAACATTAAAATTGTCGTCTGCAACTGCTTTTAATTTGGATCAGTGTAACATTTTGTCGTTTGGTAAAGAGTTACTGGTTACCAGCATTTTGTCCTTTTTTTGCAATGTTTTCAAAAGCCTTGTGTCTTCAAGGTCGTGAAAGCTTAGGATTGTTTGTTAAGGGATGATAAACTGTTTTATTTCAAACCTACAATTTAACGTCCAATGAAATCGCTTTAATACTACCACATGAGTACAGACTACAGAACATCTTATTCCATATTGGATGCTGTAGAGTCAAATATGGATTTTTCAGAACGAGGCAAGAGTCTAATATGGATTTTTCAAAGCGAGGCTAGAGTCCAGAATATCGATATTTGACCGTAAGAGTAGTCTACCGAAGTCTGTTGTCAAAAAAGCAATTTCAAAACCCTCTTGATATGTTTTGATTTTTTTATTATCATTATTTAAATTGAAATGGCCCTATACTTGTCGTTTGCTTTAAAGTCAATATGGAAGTGTGGAAAAAAAGAGGTCATTTAACATGCTTCGGTACAATACTGGATTCAATGGGATTTGTACACTGCAGAACCAGTCTATATTTCGGACTTGGTTGTCGCCTCGACCAAAATATAGACCGGTTCTGCAGTGTTCTCATCCAAAAGAATTCAGTATTGCACCCAAGCATGTTAAATAACCTCAAAATATAATTTTGTAGATGAAGTATATGAAGTAGATGACCATGATGATACTGGAGATATAGCTGACGAGTCTATAGAATTTCTGGAAGTGGAAGATGAAGAAGACGAGGAAGATGGTAATATTATTTCATGCTTTTCGGTAGTTTATCGAGAAATACCAATTTCATATTTTCTAATTCTTCAATTGAGGGCAGAAACAGTAGTTCTGGCGCACTAGTTACCTACTGTATACCATTCAAAAAGATGGAAATATGACATAATTCACGCACATTTACCAAACATTTCTGGCCTTTAATGTAATAGTGTTATATAGGGGGTACGCCACAGGGATTTACTCATGAAAAGATTACCGAAGATGTTCACTCGATGAAATAAATTTGGATTTTCACCCTCCCCCCAAAAATATTCTATTTATTTCATGCTTCTTCATGCCTCTTCTTTGTTGTTTCAATGTACAGTATTTCCCCCCCGCCAAGAACACATTACGATATTAAATAAAGCACAAAAAATGTGAGGTAAATGCACATATTTGACATCACATTTCCATCTGATTGAATGGTAGCACTGAAATATCAAGGTAACTAGTGCTTTGGGGAACTACTGTTTCCACCTTCCATTGAAGAGTTACTCAAATATTTATTGTAAATTTCACTGGTCCTATTCATGAATTATCAGAACTTAAAATCCCACCATTATTTCCCAATAAATTACCGAAAAGCATGACATAAAGACTTATCAATACCCACCATATACTTATTGGAAAAGAACTAAATCAGTATTATCCACATTTCCCCTCTATCTAACAGCAAATTTTTAGACTTGTCCAAATTGAAAGCATTTGCAGACCACAAAATAGATATGACTCAAAAATGAAAATAGTTTTTTTGAAAGAAAGAAAACTTTGTAGGAGAAAGAGAAAATGCTGGGTACCAGCATTTTCTCTTTTTCTTACAATGTTTTCAAGAGCACTCTTCCTCCAGGTCGTTAAAAGTCGGAACTCTATTGTAAAGTCATGTACTATAAATTTGTATCAGATGTTAAATGGTTTACATACAACATTTTTTTACATACAACATTTTTTTACAGATGATGATGATGTTGAACTCATCGAAAGTGACAGTGAACTTGAAACTACAGCAGCCACAAATACATCTCAAGATGAAAAAGATGATTCTGCAGCTAGTGAAGGACTGTCAAAACCTCGGGAAACCTCAATAAGCAACCATGATATCTCATGTGTTAGTGAAAATGTAAACGAGGATACTGAAAGTAAGACAGAATCAGCTGATGAACATAAAACAGACAATAAGACTGCTGAAGATAGTAAGACCAATAAGGCTGATAAAGGGGACAATGATACAGATGCTGTAAACAAAGATATGTCAAAAACTGGGGGAGGGACAGACTCTGTTTCAGACATGGTGACCAATGAAAACTCAGGTGCTGAAAATGAAGACCAATCAAAAGCTGAGGGAGGGAAAGGCTTGGTGACCAATGAGAAATCAGGCAACAAAACTGACAGTAAAGTTCAAGATGAAGAAGGCGGAGGTGGTGGTGGGGATGGATGATTACGTCACTTTTAAGCGTCAGTCTGTGGGAGATCCTCGCTTTTCCCTGTTAACTCATTACCTCCAGAAAAAAAATGCAATAGATAAATTTGAAAGCATGGGAAATCAACATGAAATCTTTTTTTCACTGCCAATGGTGATTTAATTTTAAATAGCTTTGTTTATGGCATTGTCTTCGATAGCAAGATTTCTCTTTAGACCTCAAAAAGAGTCATATGTATTCAGTTGGCAGGGAAAGAGGTAGGGCAGGTGCCAATGTATTGAATCATTGCCATGCACACTACTTTGTAACCCTTAACAAAACAATCCCTTGTTGTCACGACCCTGGGAAAGAAGGCTTTTGAAAACATTGTGGGAAAAGGAGAAAATGCTGGTAACCAGCATTTTCTCCTTTTTCCACAATATTTTCTACCCTATTAGAGATCTTAAATTCATGTGCACAATTTTTAGCTCCACTGGCCAAAGGCCAGAGAGCTATTGTCATGGCGTTGTGTCTGTCGTGCGTCCGTCCGTTCGTCCGTGCGTGCGTCCGTAAACTTTTTCTTTAAAAAACTTCTCCTCAGAAACAATTGACTGGATTTTTACCAAATTTCACAGGAATGTTCCTTTGGTGGTCCTCTTTCAAATTCCTTCAAATAATTATGTTCCATGAAGAATTCTGGTTGCCATGGCAACCAAAGTAAAAAACCTTTAAAAATGTTCTCCTCCCAAACTGCTATTTGGATAGCATTATTATTTTGCAGGAATGTTCCTTAGATACAGGTTTACAGAATTCCTTAAAAAAAAAAAGATCTGTCAAAAAACATGGCTTTTATGGGAGACTCATTTTCCTTTTATGGTATAAAGTAAAATCTTTGAAAAATTTCTTCTCTAAAACTATTCATTGGATTTCATTGTTGTTTTGCAGGTAAGTTCCTATGGTGGTTGTCTACCAAATTGTTTCTTCAGTGAGCTAAAATGCAGGATTGAATGATAATTGTTAAAAACTTCCTTTCGCCATTATAGAAATATCAGGCTTGTGGAGCGATACAGGCGCTCAAGCGCCTCTAGTTAATCTGTTGTCTGCAGATGTTTTGACATAGAAAGAGTCCAAAACTCGATGTTTGGAAAAGGGTTAAACATACCATTTGATTATTACAAGCAATTCAATTGAGAAGTCATTATTACAAACCACAGGTGATCCGTCAATGGCTTTATTTAGTAGGATGATATTCACATACACCTTGCATTACATTGCCAGAAATAGACTAATTAACTGCTCATGAAATAAAGCCCAATGTCACACTTTTAAATTAAAATGATTCTAAATACATTTCCTTCAAAAAACAGTTTGTTCAATCATTTCTTAATGTTGTTAATTGATTCCTTAGGCGATTTTTACATTTAAACATGCAAATAACTTCACTGTAGTTGTTTTTGTTTTTAAGATTTTTATGACGCTGCCATGTTCATGTAGCTGAAAGTATTTCAAAGGAAGCCTATATATGGAAAAGGTTAGATTGTAAAAAGTGTTTAGCAAATGCTTCATACTTGCTTGATATAAGCAATTGCTCCTTTTGTGGTAGTGTTTTCAAAAGCTCACAACTACAGTGAAGAAAAAAACTGTACAAATAAATAGAAAATCTAGAATGAATGATATTAGGTATGCTTTGGAAAAAGAGGGTTAATGCATCGTGTGTGATGCAGTATACCAAGCAAGTGATCACATAATTATGCAACAATAAAATCCATTTTGTCTAACAACCAACTGAATCTGGAGGTAGAATGCTCCTTTGACATTGCAGAAAATATAACAATAACAAAAAGTTTTGATCCAGGTTAGCCTCTGCAGGCTGACCTGGTCTGATACTTTTTGTATATGCATAGAACCCTTTTTCATAGATGTATCAATTGTATAACGGACCCATATAATAGAGGATAATGATTGCAAACAAAACATCTTTCTAACAATGAAATCAACTAGTTTGCGCTTCTTTGAATTGTACCACTGAGAAATCTGTACAGGTTTTACAAAATTAACTTAAGTTCTAGTGGTTTACAATATCTTTTTTCACCTTTTCACGACAGCATCAGAGAATGAAAGGCAGGATTGCTTGTATCCTATGCTACTTACATGCACAGATTTTATTTGGTTTTTGTAAGGTTTGGAAGTAGATGTCTTGTATGTTTGTCACATTAATTACACAGCTATTTTTAGTTATCAATATCAATCGAAAAGGCAGCTTAACATTTCATTCAAAATTCCTGAAAGTCTGGTGGCCAGAATTATATACCCATTGTTTCTAGAGGGTTAAAACAGGAATGTTTGATAAATAATTGGTAGAAGGTTAACTAGAGTTTAAATGAAATACTGTTATATAATTTTTGCCCCTAATAATTCTATTTATTTGTGAAAACATGCTTTTTTCTAATATTTAATGTGTGAAAAAAATGCGGCTTGCTAAAAGCAATTTCACCTTTTGCCACAAATTTTTTCAAAGTTTTTCCTTTCCTAAGCAACAAATTTTAGACTCTTCCAAATTGAGAGCAACTGCACACAACAAATTTAGAGTGGTACAAATGAGCCCAAGTTCTTTGATGGGGTAGAAAACATTTGTGGAAAAGAAGAAAATGCTGGTCACCAGCATTTTCTCCCTTTCCAACAATGTTTTCTAAAGGTGTCTTCCTCAGTGTCGTGAAAACAATTTATTGTTTGGTAAAGGGTATAGAAAAAAGGAGTAAGATAGGTTATTAACCCTTTACCTCATGTTAAAACAGCCCTGGGGAAGAAACCTTTTCGAAAACAGTTGTGGGGAAAAAGGAATAAACGCTGGTAACCGGCATTTTCTCGCTTTGCCACAATCTTTTCCACCCTTTCACACACAAGGTCCATTATGCTGGTAACCAGCATTTTGTCTTTTTCCCACTTTTTTTTTCCGTACCCTTTCAAAGAGAAATTCCATCATTTAAGCCTTTAACCCTTTACCAAACAATCCCTGGTTTTAACGACCCTGAGGAAGAAGCCTTCTGAAAACACTGTGAGAAAAGGAGAAAATGCTGGGAACCAGCATTTTCTCCTTTTCCCACAGTGTTTTCTACTCTCCCAAAGTCAAGTTTTAATTTTTGAGTCACGTTTATTTAGTTTGCAAATGCTTTCAATTTGGACCAGTCTAAGATTTTGTTATTTGGTATAGAGTTTTGTTGTCTGCAGTTGCTTTTATTACGGATCAGTTCAAAATTTGTCCTTTGGGTAACTCTTTACCAAGCAATCCTGGGTTTTAACGACCCTGGGACCAACGCCTTTTGAAAGCAATGTAGGGAAGAGGAAAAAAATGCTATTAACCACCATTTATTCCTTTTCCTTTAATGATTTCCACCCTTTCAAAGACATACAAATTCATTTAAGTCACATTTTAATTGTCCAGTGCAAATGCTTTTAAAGGGGTCCTGCCTGGCTCAGTAGTAAAGTGTAGGACTTGTGATCTGGAGGTCTGGGGTTCGAGCCTTATCGCATCTCTAGGCCTTTTCAGGGAGTGTCCTTTGGCAAGACACTTCAGATCCCCAACTGTAGTACTGGTAAAAACCCAGGAAAAACATAAATATTAAGAGCTGTTGCCTTGATATGACTGAAATAATGTTGAAAGCGGTGTAAAACACCATTCAATCAATAAATGCTTTTAATTTAGACAGTTTGAACATTTTGTCGTTTGGTAATAAAAGAGTTAAGCCTTTACAACATAGTGCACAGTTCTAATAACTGTGAGGTAAAAGGCATTTAAAACCATCGTGGGAAAAGGAGAAAAAGCTGAAACCAGCACTATGTTTTCTCCTCTTTTAGATACAGATCCCATGATTTGAGTATCGTATTATTTGTTGTCTGCTAATGTTTTCAATTTGCATAAGTCAACACTTTTGTCATTTGGTTAGAGTTAACTCTTTACCAAACGACAAAATTTTAGACTGGTCCAAATTCAAAGCACTTGCAGATGACAAAATAAACATAACTCAAAAATTGAAATTTGTTTTCAGCAGGGTAGAAAACATTGTGGGAAAAGGAGAAAATGCTGGTTACCAGCATTTTCTCCTTTTCGCACAATGTTTTCAAAAGGCTTCTATCTCAGGGTCGTAAAAACCAGGGATTGTTTGGTAAAGGGTTAATTCACAATCCTAAGTTTTGACAACCCTGAAAGAGAAGACCATCATTTTCTCCTTTTCCCACAATGTTTTCTGCCCTATCAAAGATAGAAATTATCATTTGAGTTACATTTAATTTGTTGTCTGCAAATGCTTTCAATTTGGTCCAGTCCAAAATTTTGTTGTTTTGTTAAGAGTTAACTGTTATCCTGTACTGAAATTATTTCAGCATATCCTGCTGGTTGCCCTATTGTAGATCATCCTATGTTGTCATGCATTTTTAGTTGTAAGCCATTTAGAATTGAATGAAATTATAAAAGTTAATGTGTTCATGAAAATAAAATTGGTCTTTTACTATTACTTGATATTTTTTGCAACCTATGTTTTAAAGATACATCCTTAGAGCCAGAGAGGAAAGATGCTATTAAAATTTTAAAGACTGTAAAATGGTTCAGAATATAGTCAGCTGTGTAATCATACAATAAATTACCAATATACATGTAAATGGTGTAACAGATAAATACGTTTATTGGAAACCTTTGATTCTAAACCGAAAATGTCACAAATGGGATTTCTTTGATGGCCTCCAAAAAATGAAATGCAACTGTCAGTGGCAACATTTGGCATGAGGATAAAAGAATGATTTTAGTTGGATTACATGGAAATGAAATTTGTTAAAACATAACCCAAAACAAGTATACCTAGGTGTAGCTTTAAGCTCTACTAGCAGAAGGCAAGGAGTGCCTATGTCATCATGTGGTGTCTACACTGTCTGACCCTTTCTTGTGAAACTCTCAACTTGTTAGTTTTAAAATGGTGTATTACCAAGAGCTGAATTGAGAATTAACTCATCATGAAATGACAAAATTTTGGACTCAATTAAAATCATTTGCAGATGACAAAATTAATTTAGCTCAAGTGATGATGTCTTTGAGGTGAAGAAAAGTGTGGAAAAAGGAGAAAATGGTGGCATTTTCTCCTTTTCCCATGTTTTTCAAAGGCCATCTTCAGATTCAATAAGATACAGGATCGTGCTGTACAGGGTTAATGATGGAAAAATAGTTGTTTGAAGTGTACAGGCCCAAATGCTGCCAAAGTAAACAAAACAGGTGTTAAAATGCATGTAGTATGCCAACTACTGTAAAGGTAACTATCTGTAACTGTATGCTCAGTTCAAGTGTTAGTCACTGACAGAAAAACAAAATTTAAAAAAAAAAAGATAAAAAGTTAACGAAAGAGCAACCTGGCAACTTTTGACCTAGTTTTAAAATATGATGCTTTTCAAGTTGCAAGAAATATTTGTGTCATCAAGGGTATAAATTTTATTGAAAATGGAAAAGGTAATATGTCTATTTATCTATCTTTTCGCTATGTATGTTTTTCCTTTCTTCTTGTATTTGCCAGCATTTGCTTTGTTACTGTCATAATCTGAAAAGGGGATTTTAATGACAAGAAAAAAAAAATCAACATACGTCAGTGCACAGGCTCACCTGGGTCAAAACTTTTCTGTTTTTGGTAATTTTTTTTGCATGTCCAGGGACCATTCTACCTCACGATTAACTGATTCAGTCTGTTGTTAAACAGGATTTTATGAATCCATGATTATGTGATGACTTGCCTGGTATTTTGCATCATAGATACATCAAACCCCCTTTTCCCAGTTAGTGGCTCAAAATATAAGAACCATGCTCTGACGATGCACTTAACTCTTTACCAAACGACAAAATTTTAGACTTGTCCAAATTGAAAGCATTTGCAGACTACAAAATAAACGTGACTCAAAAATTGAAACTTGACTTTAGAAGAGTAGAAAACATTGTGGGAAAAGGAGAAAATGCTGGTTACCAGCATTTTCTCTTTTTCCCATGTTTCCAAAAGGCTCCTTCCTCTGGGTCGTAAAAACCAGGGATTGTTTGGTAAAGAGTTAAACCAAAAAAAGTGATCTTCTCATTATAGATCCATGAGTTCTATTTTATATAACAACAGACTAAATCATGACTTGTGTAGACTGGTCAGTTATGCGCAATAAAATGACCAATAGTAGAATATTTCAACCCAGGTCAGCCTGCATGGACTGAGCAGACTGACCTGGCCGGTGCGTTTTGCTGATGCATTAACACACTTTTCATAGAGCATGGGTCATATATTTTAGCCATCAAGTTTAACAAAAATGATAATTAAATCTGCACCAAAAAACAAAATTGAAGACCTGTCTAAATGATCTTTTTCTCATTTGAACCACATTTGATGTCGTATGGAGATGCTTTCAGTTGGACTAGTCTAGAATTATGTAATCTGGAAAAAAGCGAAGATGATTTTAGAGTTCCAGACAACAAATCAAGTTTGAAATAAATAATCGTGTGTTTTAACTCTACCAAATGACAAAGTTTTAGACTAATTCAAATTAAAATCATTTACAGACAATAAATTCAGTGTGGCTCAAATGATTGGATTTGTATTTAAAGGGGTAGAAAACATTGTGAGAAAAGGAGAAAATGCTGGTTACCAGCATTTTCTCCATTTTCTGCAATGTTGTCAAAGGCCTTCCTTTACAGGATTGTCAAAATCCAGGATTGTGTGATACAGGTTATGAGCCTTAAGTAGAAGGCTTCTGAACTGATTGATCGTATGGTATTAAGTTAGCGCCATTTTCAACATTATTTCAGTTAAAATCATGGCTTTCAACAGAGTTCTGCCGAGGACGTGCCATTGCTGGATCGGTGCTAAAAAATTACAGACGGCGTATTAAAATTATGTCTAATGGGCCAACTGGCGCGTCAAAAATACGCAGCGTTGGCCGTAGGTCCGAAAAATATGGGGGGTGAATCAACTGGTATAAAGTGGTTCCTGCTTTATCTCTGTTTAGTTATCCGAATTCAGAAAGACGCTTGGAACAAAGTTGTTGCTCATATCAGCGATTTTCATTGGATAAACTTCTTCAGCAAAAAGGTATTTTCCTAATTTTGACCAATAGATATCTTTGTCGCAACAACACGGAACATGTTTTCGAGTTCCTTCTGCATCAGATGATCGCGATGGCTGAAAAGAAGCAGACAAAAAAAAACTAGATCCATACTCATTTATTTTGGCCAATCTGCGTCAGAAAAGGCCAAAACAGACACCCAGCTTGAGCCTACCGATCGGCCAAAAACAGACTCGGAACACTCATGGTCATAAACCTCAACTGATGATGGTAAGTCCGACCCCAGGCAAAAAGTTCGTGGTTTTAAAACGACGTTTTAAAAATAAATGGCTCTCGAATTTTCCCAGGTTGCTGTATGACTTAAAAAAAATCCATGACTTGTTCATTGTGTATAAGTCACAAAAAAGCACAACTCTCTCACGGAACCTACTAAAAACTTCAGAACTAGCACATTAACGAGGCGCAGATAGTTCCAATCATATAGCTGCAGTCCTTGCAGATTCAATGACTGGTGACCTCCAGAAGAGTGTCAAGCATATTTGTGATCAGTAAGAGAGTGGTGTCATGTCAGCTTTGAAGGTTATATTTTGGATAGCCAAAGAAGATATTCTAATAACAAAATATGACAAGTCTTTTGAAATTGTTGGAAAATCTTGATTGTCCTAATATTTCTGCTCTTAAATGTGGTAAAACCGTTTCCAGTTCCTCTGATAAATCTACTACTGAATTGATGGAGGCACTGGCTTATGTTGCAAGAAAATCAGTGGATATCTGCCTGGAAAAAATATCCATTTTATGTCTCATTCGATGTTCGATTGACTGACTTGGCCCCATGTAGCATGTAGATGGCCCCACTTTTTAAGCTTGGGTGGGCCAGTGGCCCCTATAGCTCAAAACCTTGGCAGAACACTGCTTTCAAGCTTTCCTAGGCTTTTTTTATACCAGTTTTTCACACAATTTTCTTTCAAAGCCATTGTCTGCTTTCCCACAAGACGCCTCCCAAAAACAGGGTTTTCTATCTCTCCCACAATGTTTTTAAGCTTTTCAAGACAAATTTTTCATCACTTGAGCCACAATTCTTGTTCTGCAAATGTTTCAATATGGACAAATCTAGCCTGATGTCTCTCTGTTAGGAGCACCCCAACCTTGTAACATATAAGTGGACAATCTGCAGAGAAGACGCCGCCCAAAGAATGAAACCAGATTATGTATGCAATGTACTGTGTACCGTATGTTCAGTGTCATACTTTTAACTGGTCATTCAGCTCATCTACCAACAAATCCCTAGCATATTATTTACCATTCCTACACAAGTCTTTTGAAGCCACTGACTGCTTTTCCACAAAGTTACAACCCCTTGGACCTGACCGTCAGTCTTGTTACCACTATGACATGGCAACTACAACTTGACAATCAAACATTTGTTGACGCTGTGTAATTTGAAAGATTAAACATCGAGGAAAAAAATCTATAACCAAGCTTGTTTTCCTCCACACAAGTTTTCTACACTTTCTAAAGACAAATTACTTCACATTTGTCATCTGCTAACGATTTTGAATAGAATATGAAATGTGTAGAATGAAAACATAGTTAACAAGTTAGGATTCTGTTATCTCTCTACCATTGTGGGAAAAGGAGAAACCAGCATTTTCTCCTCTTTTTACAATGTCTTCTTCCCTTCGAAAAGCAATTTTCAATTTTTGGAGTCTGAGTGTCTCACTTCTTTTTGTTGACAGTAAAATGCTGTCAATTTTGACAAGTCTAAAAATTTTATTGTTTGTCAGAATTATCAAAGTAATTCTTAGTACTGGTCAAGATACCATTGGACTAGAGAGATCAACTTCTGTAAAATGACTAACACACTGGCGAATTCATGCAATACCACAAATAACATCGCTGCAGTTCTCAATCAGCCTGCTGCACTATGCAAGGAGCAACCATGTGTCTTTACAAACTTTCTGTTTTACCAACATGTCACTACGGTTACCAACATCTCAATACCTTTAACCCTTCCCGAGTTTAATGATCCACCGGAAGGCGGCTTTTGAAAACTTTGTTGGAAAAGGAGAAAATGCTGGTAACCAGCATTTTCTTCTTTTCTAACAATGTTTTCTACACCCTCAGAGAAATTTCAGTTTTTGATCATTTACTTGATTATTTGATCATCTGCAAATGCTTTGAATTTGGACCAGTCTCAAATTTTGTTGCTTGGTAAAGAATTTTAACTAATAAAGTCTAAAAACTGCATATTGTGTAATAGAGTCAAGTAGGACTAAAATACCAATACTGTTAAATATGACTTTATTAACAGATGTTTCATTGAATGACATAAAACTACTGGTACTAACATAAAACAGGACCAAAATTGAGATTGCATAAAAATTTGAAATAAAAAGCCTTTTTCCAATAAATAAGCGCATAAACCAGAATTCAGACAGTTTGGGGGTGTTTCTTTTGTAAAACCATTACTCTTTCACAGTCTCATCAATTGTTGGTACGAATGAGTTTTTTTTCACCCCTGGTGTACATGACCTTGAGAAAGGAGGCTTTTTAAAACATTGTGATAAAAGGAGAAAATGCTGTTTGTCAGCAATTCTCTCCTTTTCTCACAGCCCCACTTCAAAAAAACAAATTTTGAGTTTTTTAGTTGTGTTTACTTTGTCGTCTGCAACAGAATTTAATATGGGCTAATTTTGTCTTCTGGTAACAAGTTAAAAGATATAACGAGTACCTACAAGATGGGTCTTAAATACCCCTGAAATATCCAGCTGGAATAAATAATGTAAAGAAGGGTTGTAGCATATAAAACCAACTGCTAGCAAATTTCCTGGCCTTGTCTTAACCTCCCATGACTCGTGGACTGTTCACCTATTCTCTGTTAGATTTATTTAACCCTTTCCCTGGTTTTCACGGCCCTGAAAAAGAAGCCTTTTGAAAACATCGTGGGAAAAGGAGAAAATGCTGGTAACCAGCATTTTCTCCTTTTCCCACAATGTTTTCTACCCTCCCAGAACAAATTTCAATTTTTGAGTCACACTAATTTTGTCGTCTGCAAATGCTTTCAATTTGGACCAGTCTAAAATTTTGTCGTTTGGTAAAGTGTTAAAGAGGTGTTTTGACCACCATTTTGCTGTAAGACAATTTAGTAGCTTGTCTGATTGGTAAACCCTTATAAGCAAGGTGCTCAAGGCTTTATTTATACTGCATTACAAAACATACAAATTCACATGTCAAATTAATTCAAAATGGCTAGGGTTGAATCCTTAAAAAGATTTTTGCACCATTTTTTTCTTTCCATCTAACAATTGCTTTTGATTTTCAATCTGTAATTCCTGTACAATTCCAACAATCTATACGACCAACTGAATGTCAATATCGTGGATCAGACTGAGGTAAGGTCAACATGTTTTGAATGTGGAAGTTGCACACAATTTGTCAAATATATAGACTGAATTTCTGAGGGATGCATTTTTCTTTCTTTATTTTGGAGACCTAGGTAAGTAAAAACTGCACTGTTTCAAGTCAAAGTTTATCCTCCCTGATTTATTGCAAAAATAATATGCTCGACTCTTTCTTCCAAACTACTTCCATGATGTTCTTTAAAATTTAACATCAATGCAGCTTCAGCTTTATAAATCTCGCACATCGACAAAATTGACATAGATGATAGATCTAAAATTGCAATGCAGATTTTTGTTGAAAATACCAGGTATTTGGTCACTATGGTTTACATATAATACTGACCACAACGCAATTTCACCTTCAAAGGACCTTAGTCTTACACTTACAAGGTAAGCAGAAATTCAAATAAGTAAAGGTGTCCATTTTTCAAAATTTATGAGAAAAAAAAAAAAATTTTTTTTTTTGGACTGAAGAATTGATGGTGACTCTCAAACTAGCATGAACACAATCACACATTTTACAGCCATGTGGAATGTGAACCTTTATGACTTGCGTCAACAGGATGGTAAATAATGATATTAAGATGACAAATGTACATGATAAACAGAAATGAGAGAGATATGGTCTGTAAGAGGTTCTTGTCAACATGGCAAATGCAAAGTTCAGTTTGAGGTATTAAAAAAACACTTCAACAGTAAATTTACTTGTCAACAACACCCAGTTGATCCATCAGTTTCAACACAAGATCAGCTTAGATTCCGCTGACCGATCATGTAACCTTTACATTTCCAACCAGTGCAATCTATGAAGACACAACAAAAGTTTTGTTCCTAAAGTTTGAACACTGTATAGTTGAAACTTAGTCTTTTGTAAGTTCATTTTCACGCCCTTTACTCATCACTATCTTCTTCCTCTTCTTCCTCATCATCATCCATGTCTTCTTCATCTTCTTCTGATACTGCTTTTGCTCCACCATTTGATTTTGCTCCTCCAGACTGAAAACAGTGACAAGATGTTTTGACATTCTGCAGTATTTGTTATCCCTATAGTGCACATGCTATCTTCAGATCAACAAAAATTTCATACAATTCACACAATTTGCTGACAATGTAAACTGGTTTCACAACAGTTTTGAAGGTATTGCAGCTAAAGGTACAGGTTCAGGAAAAGGTTCAGTTGGTTGTTACAATTGCTCCTTTTCCAAAGGTGTTTTCAATAAGCTGTTAAATCTTTACCAGATGACAAAGTTTTAAGACTAATCCAAATTGGAAGCATTTGCAGATGACAAATGTTGCACAGGTTATAAAATTTGTCATAGTAAGGATAGAAAATATTGTGGAAAAAGGTGAATGTTTTCAAGTCCTTTTCCTTAAGGTTTTTAACTAAGTTTTGTATGGTAAAGCCTTTACCATACAAAACTTAGTTAAAAACCTTAAGGAAAAGGACTTGTATTCCCTAGAAGGGTTAACTGCAAGGGGGATTAGAGCCCCATGTTCTAGGGAATACAAGCACACTGTTTTCTCTGTTGAATCAAGCTAAAGGAATCCATGGATTCAATTCGGTGGAGTATGATATCTCAACACTATGAAACAAACAAATGTTTTGTCGTCAAGCTAGCTGCAGTGCTTTTGAAAGCATTATGACACTAGATGTGGCCTCTTGTTAGCAAGGTCTCATTTTTTCATTAGTTTTCACCCTGTAATCATGCATTTAAGCTCAATTCATGTCTCTTTTCGGCCTGTTTCTCTGTATTGGGCATACAAAATACCGAGCGGGGATCAAATTTTAATGATATGCAACCAAGATTTAAGTTAGCCAATCACGGAATAGAATAATTCCCGGAACCGGGAAAATGAAAGTGGTCATTCGGATCGTTCCGCGATGTACCTTAGTTTACATAACCGATATATTGCCTATGTATATCCGAAATACTGCGATTATAAAGTTGGGAATTTTCCACGAAGAACTTTCGGTTTTAAAACGGGAAAACTGTTTTTGTTTACTTTTTACGGTATGTCATTTCATGTGAAGCGTACGGCTGACTTTTATCCGTCAGTCGGTCCTGTATTCTGGTGCTTATTTATCGGACCGCTATCAGTTTTAGCTGACATGACCGGCGGACCGACGGTATTTCGTGAAGTCTGTTCTAACAATACTGAGGACTAAATCTCATATTAACATTGTTGGTAGTAAACAGCAATTTCTCCACTTTCCACAATGTTTTTACTGTTCAATAGACAACTCCAATCAGTTGGGCCACATTTAAGATGACACCTGCAAATCATTTAAACTTGAACAAGTCTAAAAGTGTCATTTGATAGAGTTAAATCTTTACCACAAATTCCCTACTTTTAACAACCGGGGGGGAAAAAGGATTTGAAAAACATTGCTGGAAAAGGAAAAAATGCTGGTTACCAGCACTTTCTCCTTTTCCCATGTTTCATACCCTTTTCCATACATATCTCATCTTTTTTTTATATATTTGTTGTCTGCAAAATACATTCAGTTTAGGCCAGTCTAAACTTTGATCATTTGGTAGAGTGTAAATCCCCTTTATTTCTTATAACAGTGCCTTGTTACCTTTCTGTATTCTGCCATTGCCTTTTCATACTTTTTCTGTTCTTCTTGACTGGCTTGCTCATAAGGCGCTTTTTCTTTATCGTCCATCTCTCTCCATTCTTCACCAGCTGAAAGTGAATTTTAAATGCATTTTCTTTACACAGTTAAAACTGCAAAAAGTGGTCAATTGATTTTAAGGTGTTCATGCCGGTTTCAACAATATTTCAGTTACGTCACTACAGCCAGTGCACCAATCCATGCGTTCCTGTTACCAGTACTTTGCACAATATTTTTCTCAAGTCACCGGCTGCTTTCTCTTACAACCGTTGTCAACTCAGTGATCAGCCATCAGAGAGGAATGAATCCTGTCCAAAGTTTATCATCAATCCCTAAAGAGAGATTGGCTGAGCTTGGATTTCCAACCAGCAACCCCCTCACCCTAGGTAATATATGCCATCGACTGTGCTACGAAGACTTGTCTAAATATGCAGTGTATTTTGTACAAGACATCATAAATGAAAGAAACAGTAGCTCCTATATTTGTTGATAAAGATCTTTTTACATTATGATTGCCACAGTCAACCATTTAACCCAAAGTTTTAAAGACCATGAGGAAGAAGCCTTTTGTAAACATTGTGGGAAAAGGAGAAAAATGCTGGTCAACAGCATTTCCTCTTTTTCCACCATGTTTTCTGCTCTATAAACAACAAATTGCATAATGTCTGCAAAACTTTTAATTAGGACAAGTCCAAAATTTCATTGTGTCGTATAGTCTAGTGAAACAATTTAAACCTGACCTTTCATCAAATTTGCCTTGTTATGCAACTTTGACCTCAAAAAGACAATATGCAGTAGGAAATGCGAGTTTTAGCTTCATAGATGCATACAGCAGCATGAGCTTCCAGTCAACTCCCTTACAATTAGAACTATAATCAGATCTTACACGTGCTGTTCAATGGTAAAATTGTAACTTTTAAAGATTTAAAGGTGCATCAAGATGACCACGAAATTTACTTTCTACAGTTTTACAGTCAAATTTGACTTGGACCTACCTAGTCTCAGTATTTCTTTATTTGGCACTCCACTGTTTCTTTTTCTAAAATCAGCTAGGAAAAGGAAATACCCTGTCAGAGGTTTCTTTGGCTGATTTGGGTCTTTTGCTTTGTGACCACCACCACCACCATAGCTTCTCATCTGAAAGTATTCACGTGCAGCATAGTGAGCATACAAAACTCTTTAAAATATGGCCTGCAACACGCGAAAAGGGGCATTCCGACATTTGCGTAAAGTGTCGTAAAGCGCAGTCCGCGCAGGCTTATCTGAGATAACACTTTCCGTTCTTATGTAATTTTCTGTTTTGTGCAAGTCTACTGTAGGACAAAATCTAATAAAATCGTAAAGTGCCGTCTTGGATTAGCCTGCGCGGACTGCGCAGGCTAATCCGAGACGACACTTTACGCAAATTTCCGAATGCCCCTTTTCGCGTGTTGCAGGCCATATAGAACAGCCATGCTCTGTGAAATTGGGGCTTAACGCATATCCATGATGCATGATACCAAGCAAGTCATCACAGTATTATGGATCCATAAAATCCATTTTGTATAATAATCGACTTAATCATTAAGTACACTGGCCATTTGACATGCAGAAAATTGACCAATAGTGAAGATTTTCGGCACAAATCAGCCTGGGCAGTCCATGCAGGCTGAGCTGGGTCAATACTTTTTGCGGATGCATTAAGCTCTCTTTTCACAGAGCATGGCTCAATTTTTTACATCCCTGAGCATAAAGGCTTTTCTCTAGTAATAAGAATTTTCTCTTTTTCTCACAATATTTTCTATCCCTTCAGAGACAAATCTCGTCACTTCAGCCAAATTTTATCTCATGTCTGCAAAAGCTGTCATGTTGAGCAGTCTAGAGCTTCGCCTTCTCAAGTTCTGGTAAAGAAATAAATAATGATACCTGATCACTAGCTTGTGCCCTTTTTCCCCCCCAAAGACTTCTGCTTTTTTACAGTATAAGGCACAAAATTCAGTTCAAGCCACCTGTTGCTTTTGCTTACAATTAATTCACACAATCAGCAGTGGGACGGGAATGATTCCTGTGGAGAACGGTTTCACTATTCCCTCGATAGATTTCAGACAAAGCCATTATTAGCACCAGCAATCCCTGAAATATGTGCTACATGATTCTGAAGTGTTGAAACATTCTGTTTAAACACTGCAACATTCTACAATATAAACTTCTTTACAAATTAAAAGTATAACATTTCCTTCAGGTGGAACAATTTTCAGGGTTTCCATTTATGACGTAAAAGTATCTATATACGCATGAAAATCAGCTCGGACGCGAAATAAATAAGCTGGTCGCGTCCCTGGGGCGCAGTCAAAATTGAGTTAAAACGATATTTTAATTAGACTACATCAACACCGAAAACAATTCGAAATACGAAGATTTTAACTCTGCCTGTACAAACTGACCATCGGAATTACAAAATGTCCATAAATAGAACTTGGGACGCCAACGCGTAAACTATAAAACAAATCTCTTTCCTAAGACTGGTTACACGTGTTACGTCTATACTGTCTTTACCGGCGAACTGAGCGGGACAACAGCTGTTGCTTAGCGCTTGTATGCTGAAACAGAAGATGGCTTCCCCGGCAAAAAAGAAAAAACATTCTTGATCTTTCCAAGACCAATGGCTGAAAGATCCTGCCTTTAAAGATTGGTTAGTGAAAGACACTGATGATACAGATTCTTGCATTCGCATGAAGTGTTTAATTTGCTGTGAAACCAAGCAGAAAAATATTTTCACAACAGGTTGTACGGACTTTCAGAGAAGTTCACTTGTACGACATATTTCGAGCGACGGCCACCGACTTGCTCAGCAAATTAAGTCTGCGAAAGGGTCCATAAAGAATTTCTAATTTCTAGTCGGGTTGAACTAGTCATTCATATTACAAGGCTTACTTAGTATCCAAGTTTAATTTTTTTTTTGGTGATCTGATCTTCCTTTTTATAAGGTTAACAAGCAAAACCATTTAACTCTTTACAAAACAGTAAACTTTTAGACTTGTCCAAACTGAAAGCATTTGAAGACGACAAAAGAAAAGGGACTCTAACACTGAAATTTTTTTTAAAGAAGGTTAGAAAACATTGTAGGAAAAGAAGAAAATGCTTGTTACAAGTATTTTCTCTTTTTCCCACACTATTTTCAAAGGCCTTCTTACTCACGGTTATTAAAAGTCAGGATTGTGTGGACTGGTAAAGGGTTACATTCCATTAAAGAGTCACTCAGGGTAGTATTTCAAAACTGCTGTCCTCTGAAAATGACTATGTGGAAAGGGAGAAAAAAATCTTGTTAAGTGCAAGGTTTTTTCCCTTCTTCATTCTATCCCCCAACCAAAGTGGTCTTCATTAAAAAGATGATTTACGGAAGAAAAAATGGGACTCAGAAGAAACTCAATGGGACTTAACTTTTTCAGTGGCACTGGGTCCCGGAGACTCAGTAAAATTTCATTCAAACGGAAACATTGATTTTGTTAATGAAAATGCATCATTTCAATCGTTTAACTTTGCAATAAAAATGATTCTGTTCCAACGTAATAAGAAAGATGTAATCTGCTCTTAACAAGACAGTCCTCTATTTAATCAAACCTGGGAGAAGTTCCTTTTGAAAACACTGTGGTGACAAGCATTTTCTCCTTTTCCTCAATGTTTTCTTCCCTTTAAGAGAACTTCAGTTCTTTGTGCCACATTAGGAATTTGTCATCTGTAAAAACTTTAACCCTTTACCAAACAATCCCTTGTTTTTACGACCCTGAGGAAGAAGTCTTTTGAAAACATTGTGGGAAAAGGAGAAAATGCTGGTAACCAGCATTTTCTCCTTTTCCCACTGTGTTTCTATCTCATCAGAGAACCTAGGCTTATTTGTATTAATTTTGAATTTGTCGTCTGCAGATATTTTGAATTTGGGAGAGTCTAAAATTTGTTGTGGGGGAAAGGGTTAAACAGTAAAGGGTGTACAATGTGTGGTTTGGTAAAGGGTTGAGACTTTGATGTCATTTTATTACCTCAGCCTCGTATCTTGCTTTATCAGCAGCTGCTTTGTCATCATACTTCTTCTTAGCCTTGGAATCCATTTCTCTCCACTGTTCTGAACACTCTTTGGTGAATTCTGCAATCTGTCATGAGAAAATGTGGTAAGGTTTGAAATCTTTTTTCAACCATGACTATGGATTATTTTAATGGATTTTGTATGTTTTACTAAATAGATCACTTTTCTACATGTACTGTAGTTTACACTAGTTTCACCTACAGTCAATACAACCTTGTAAATATTCAACTAGAAAATCTCAGAGAAGTGATGTCTCCCACCTGAAAAAAATTCATCTGTGCTAAGGATCCCAGTTGACAAGACAAAATACCTATGTAAATTCAGAATCTGACTTCATTTTCCTTGCAGTCTTACCTAAAAGCACTTGTTATAGCCCAACACATGGCAAGATGTTAATGTTTGCAATGAATGTCAGGGTTTTCCCTCAGCTTTAAAAATTGGGGGTCATTGTGACCCCCTTTCTCATTAGTTGCGGGTCATTTCGTTAACTTAGGGGGTCAAAATAAATGGATCTCTTCGTCATCAACTTCAAGCACAATTTACAATGCATTTCACCTTTTAAACTCGAAGACAGGGAAGTTGGTCAGTCATTTCTGACGGAAAAGTCGATTTCACTTTTTGACAGACCAAACATTTTCGTCTGAATCGCTGCTTGGCGTGGCTTGATTAAAATTGCGTCTATGACGCAGGATTTGTGCGTCATGGAAAACCCTGAATGTTTTCTGCACACTTAACCAATTTCTTCAATGCAAGAAAATCTTTAACAATTACATGCTTCTGCTGGGTGAAGATCAGGATCAGACAGTGTAAAACCTAGCCCAATCTCTGATTTACTCAGATCAATTATGATTACAATGCTGAAAATAGCTTTCTGATTTCAGTTGTCTCTTCAGGTTAATCCTTTACCAAACAATCCTGGGTTTTCACATCCCTTACAAAGAAGCCTTCTGGTAACCATCATTTTCTCCTTTTCCCACAATGTTTTCTACCCTTCCAGAAACAAATTTCAATTTTTGAGTCACATCAATTTTGTTGTCTGCAAATGCTCTCAATTTGGACTAGTCTAAAATCATGTAGTTTGGTTAAGAGTTAAATTTACCTTTGAGAGGGATCTTCCAGCTTTCTTTGCCTGTTCTCGACATTCTGCTAAAAAGAAGAAGTATGCTGATGTTGCTCTCTTTGGTTTGTTGGGGTCTTTGCCCTTCTTCTGACCAGGTCTGCTGTCCATTTTTGTACGACCTGAAAAAAGAATCACAGCAAGTAGTTTTAAAGCTTTATAACCAATGAATAACTCATTTTCTCCAGTTGTTCATGTCCCTGAGACAGTGCAGCTTTCATGGAGATTGGTGTTGGGGAAAATGTGGTTGCTTGGAACTGCTAATTACCCATTTTGCCATTGTTAACTCATAAGATGTTGAACTTAAGATGTCTTCCTCACATTCAAATTTAATCTTCTGTGTCATTTGCACTTGTTTTCTTTAAGTTAAAAATTAGTCTGTATTTTTAAGGGATAACAAACTAAAAATGTCTGGGTTGGCTTTTTTTTTTTTTTGTCCCCTATGAAAAAAAATTGCAACCCCCAAAATAAAAACATGGTCCAAACGTATCTATAATGCAAAAGTTTAGGACTATCAAATCGTATTCCAAGATCTATCTTAAATTAAAATGCATTGCCGGCGTTTGGATTTTTCATTTACTTACCCCACCCACTGTGAAATGCATTGCCTGTTATATGAACAAAGAGCGCTTGTTGTCGGCTCTTTATCGTTTTACAATTATCCGTCACAAATCACTAAAAAAATGCCATATAATGCCAAAAAACCATACTGGTGCGTAACTTCAACGATTTAGAAACATATGAACATTAATTCCATCTTCAGATATGAATTTGAAAGTCGTGTTCGAAAACATTTTGTTTTCTCAGCGCTAACGCATTCAAAATGGCACCATTGAACATGCTAGGATTTTCGGCATTAATTTTTTCACGAAAAAAACACATATCGGCGAACTCGTACTAACGGAGACCATTCTTTAAACTAATTCTAGCAATATGCACAATAAAATTGCAAAATCATAGTCTACTTACCCATTTTGCAGTTTGTTTACAAGTACGCTTCTCTGTGAAACAACGATCCTTCTTTGTCTTATGTAGGTCGCTCTACCGCCTTTTCAGCTTGGTAGAGAAAATAAATCAAATCACGTGGCTTACAAAACTGACCAATCAGAGAGCAACATTTTCCCGCCGGCCTAAGGGATTTAACTCTTCAATAGGGGCCTATCAAGGGGTGTATCTAACCCTTAGGATATCGATTGCAACTTCCGTTTTGATAGATCTAGCTTACTGATGGTGCAGGTCAGACTCAAATCCACGTGTGCTTCTGATCTTAAAACTTTGTTTGTCTTATATTGAGTGAAATATTCTTATTAAAATTAGCATTTCATTGACACTTATAGATCTAGATCCAGGGCTGGCAAGATCTAGGTATATTATTGCCTTACCAAACAACAAAATCCTATACTTCGAAATTGAAAGCATTTGCAGACGACAAATTAAAAATTACTCACAACATAAACTTTGTCTGAAAGGATAGAAAACGCTGTCGTAAAAAGACTTAATTCATGCTGGTTACTAGCATTTCCTCCTTTTTCACGCAATGTTTTCTAATCTTTCTTTCTCTGGGTCGTTAAAACTTGGGATTGTGTGGTAAAGCTTTAACTAATGTTTAGTTCTTTTTAAAGATATAGAATTTTATCCACCTCCCTTTACCCCTTACTATAAAACAGTCCATATGGTCTGCCGTTTAAATTACGCCCCTTAGGAAAGGGTTTTGATTACATAGTCTGAAAAGGTGAAAAGTCTGTAACCAGCAGCATGTAGATTAAGTCTTTTCCCACGAATACAAGTTCATTCCATGAAAAGTAATTCTCTAGGTCTTGATCTATCTGATTTAAATTTGTCTGCAAAACGAAAAAGGCCTACCAGACGTCAAAATTTTAGAATTGACTAAATTGACAGCAGACGACAAATGTAATCTGGCTTTAATAATAATATATGCATGTGTGAAGCGGTAGAAAACATTGCGGGAAAAGGAGAAAATTCTGGTGACCAGCATTTTCTCCTTTTCCCACGATGTTTTCAAAAGCCTTCTTTCTCTGAGTCGTCAATCCTCCGGCCTGTGTGGTAAACGGATACCTTTATTGAAAACTCTGTCTTCCGGTCACGAGCAAATGGTACGAGAAGGGGTTTTATCGCACCCCACCCAGGCACTCTTATTAGATTATCTATATAGTAAAGAAAGACTTTTTGAGATGGTATTATAAATCAGTTATCAACCGATAGGCATCTGTATGGCACAATTAACTCTTTACCAGACGACGAAATTTTAGACATGTCCAAATTTGAAAGTATTTGCAGACGACAAATTTAACGTGGCTTAAAAAATGGTAGTTCAAGTTGTCTTTTGAAATGGTGGAAGTCATTGTAGGAAAAGGAGAAAATGCTAGTAACTAGCATATTCTCCTTTTCCCACAATGTTTTTAAAGGCATATGACTTCCTTCAAGGTTATTAACATGTGGAAACTGTTTGGGTGAAGGGTAAATTAATTGACAATACTGTTGTAAAAATAATTGTTTTACAATATCCTGCCATGATTTAATTAGATCTGTACGTATTTCCTGGAAAAAATTCAGCAGACATTTTTGAAAACACCTTAGTAAATTAGGTTTTCTCGGCATAAACTATAGTTGAATACTTGATTAACCTTTAACCACACAATCCCAGATATGAACCAACCTGAAAAAGAAGACTTTTAAAAGCACTGTGGGAAAAGGAAAAAAAAATGCTAGGTAACCCCTTTTGAAAACATAATGGAGAAAAGAGAAAATGCTGGATTACCAGCATTTTCTCCTTTTCCCACAATGTTTTCTAATCTTACAGAGGCGCACTCTATCATTTGATTCACATTTGAATTGTAGTCTGCAAATGCTTTCAAAGTGGACAAGTCTAAAATTTTGTTGTGAGGTAAAAAGACGTGAAAACATATTTCCTGGTTTGGCCAGGATGAGGATGCATTACTGTCAAATTCCAAAATAATCTTGAGAATAAGACTAAGAACATTCCGCAGGTCAGGAAAGAAAAAATGCCGAGAAAAGGGAGTAATGGTTTCTATTCCATTTAGATCCAAACAGGCAGCCTCAAGCGTATATCACGATCCCTGCCTTCGCTTCCATTTCAATGATTCTTTTTTAACCCTTGGGCTGCTAAGCGCGAATCAAGGACCTTTCACAGCGTAGATAAAGATCAGACTGCACAAAATAAGATCAGACTGCACATTTTGTGCAGTCTGATCTTAGATCTACGCTGCCCAACAAGGAGATATCATTTTCCAAAAATACTTTTGAAATAGCAAAATTCTGATTTCTGCTAGATCTATATCGGTTTAGAAATTTTCGTTTCACTTATCCAGCAGGATAGGACTAAGTAAACAGCCAGCAAATGTTGCAGCGGGATAAAATGATAGATCTGAGAATAAAAGAGACACGCAAAGACAGTCTTCGTAAGATTTTCTTCGGACTCGGTGCAGATAGTTCACCGCGTAAGTTATTTTTAGAAGAAATGGTTTTCCCCGCTTTCAATATGGAAGACATATACAGCGGATAGGCCTACACATTCGTATTGAATCTAGATACATGTAGGCCTATATGTTTAGCTCTATCAGAAATTATGCAGATAATTACACGTAAAAAATACAGCTCCCTTGTGCATGGTAAAAACATTGTAGGAAAAGGGTAAAAACTAAAAAAACGTCCTGGAAAAAGAGACAATCACTTCTGTTCACAAGCGATCGCTTTTTTCCTCGACAATGATCTACCAGAATTACTAAAACATCATTTAATATATCTAAGGATTTAAAAAAAAAAGTCGTTTTTCTGTGTTCTAAGCGTTCGGGTTAAAAAAGCAAAATCGCGGAGATTTCATGACTGGAGGCGTAAATTGGTCTATCTTTTTAAACAGCTATTTCTACAGGACAATATTTCACGTAAATCAAAGATAGGAAATCAGTGATTTTTATCTTTTTCGCATGCGCATATTTTTTGACAGGAAATGTGAATTGATACCTGTCAATTAGTGTAGATATATTTTCTCTGATCTTTTTACCAAACGACAAAACTTTAGACTTGTCCAAATTGAAAACACTTGCAGACGACAAAGTATAAGTTTCCAAATTTGACGAATTTCGTTTAAATAGTGTAGAAAACATTGTGGGAAAAAGGAGAAAATGCTGGTTACCAGCATTTTCACCTTTTTCCACAATGTTTTCAAAAGGCCATTTTCCATAGGGTCGTTAAATTCAGGATTGTGTGGCAAAGCGTTAATACGACGATCTTCTGATGCATAAAAGCAGACTAAATTCAAAATGGAAACCAATAATAACAATAATTACAGAAGATTTCAATGATGATGATGATGATGAAGATCAAAATTTTTTTGTTGGAGCTATTAAAAAGTTGGCAACTTGGAAAATTCTGTAAAATATGTTAATCAAAACTCCTTTGAAATAGCAATGCTTTGTTTGGTCTGCTTTCCTAAAGCTCGATTTACTCGACCACACAATACAGAGTTTTAACGACCCCGATAAAGGGAGCTTTTGAAATCATTGTTTTCTACCCTTTCAGAGTTCGATTGCTAACTCTGGCCGCATATAATCTATTTTCTGCAAATGATTTCAATTTGGTTGGTTGGTTGTATTGGGGTTTAACGCCACTTTAACAGCTGAGGTCGTATCATGGCGGTCGGTGACGCACATGTGTTTCCTGGCTTTCTCACACCAGTACTAACACAACTTTCTTTCCAAAGCCACCGACTACTTGATTTCAATTTGGACGTCTAAGATTTTGTCTTTTGGTATAGCGTTTACAAGAGTCCATATCATTTACATAGCGCTTCTTGACAACATCAATTATGCCGAATCCTTTATCACACCATCCTGTAAGAAGGTAGGCTTTATAATACATAGTGGGAAATGGAGAAAATGCTGGTTACCAGCATTTTCTCCCTTTCCAACAATGTTTTTCCCCTTCAAAGAAAATCCCATCATTTCAGCCACACTTAAATTTATGCTTGTTAATGCTTTGAATTCGGACAAATCTAAATTCTTGTTGTTATGGTAGAGTTAAACTTTCAAATTTTCATTTTTGTGTAACAGTGACAGTTCACACAGTGACACGTCAGATCAGAATTAAGGAAAGAAGACTTCTAAAACTATTGCAACGAACAGCGGTGCTGCTGAAAATGAGTAATATCTCAATTTGCGACAATTCGTTAAGTTTCACTCTCAGTTTGAATAAATGTATATGAACCATGCTCTGGGAAAAGTGGGTTTTAACCCTTGACCACACCATCCCAAGTTTTAACACCCCTGAAAAAGAAGGCCTGTGAAAACATTGTCGGAATAGGACAAAATGCTGGTGACCAGCATTTTCTCCTGTTCCCACAATGTTTTCCATCATTTTGGTACAAGTCAAATCATTTTAAGAACATCTAATTTATCGTCTGGGAACGCTTTCAACTTGGGTCAGTCAAAAATTTTGTGGTTTGATAAAGAGTTAATGCATCTGCAAAAATTATCGGCACAGTCGGTGCAGGCTGACCTGGGTCAAAACCTTTTGCTTTTGGTAAATTTTGTGCATATCCAAGGACCATTGTACCCTAGGATTCAGTCAGTTGTTGAGCAAAATAGATTCTATGGATTCATAAGTATGTGATAACTAGCTTGGTACAATGCATCATGGAGATGCATTAAACCCCCTTCTGCCAGAGCATGGATCAATTACAGAAAACAGAAGCATGAGGTTGCAACACAGGTATACTTATGTACATGGGCACACATAGACTAACAGAAAAATGGAGTCATTTGATTTGGGGAGTTATAAAAAGAACAAAGACTACAAAAAGTCATTATGTATGTTAAAGGGTTGTTTATTCAAGGATATCATAGTAAGTTAAATTTAGTAAAACTATGTACTGTACCTTTACAAAAAGATGTAAACAAATAACAATGTCAAAAAGAAAAAAAATCAAAACCACCTATTCTCAATCCAAACCATGCATCACAAAGACTTAAAAGTATAGAAATATAATGCAAATAACCAAGTGTGTATAGAAAGAAAACAACAACAACAACAACAACATAAGTTTCCTAAATCATTATCAGATATATCTTTGCAAAATCTTTCATAACAAAGTGTGCAGTCTTTGTAAAGTTTGGCAAATCTTTCATATCATAAGTATACTGTCTCTGCAAGGTTAAGCTTATCTTTATGGCACACATTTGTTCTGTCTTAACCCTTTGTAAAACTGGGGAATCTTTCATAACATATTGTGCTGTTATTGTAAAGTCTCACAAATCTTTCAAAAAATAATGTGCTGTCAATGTAAAGTATGGCCCATCTTTCATACAGTAGTGTGCAGTCATTGTAAAGTTTGGCTAATCTTTCTTAACACAATAAGCAGTCATAAAGTTTGGCCAATCTGTCTAAACATAATGAGCATTCATTGTAAAGATGTACCAAGCTTTCTTAACAGAGTGTAATCAATGTAAAGTCTGGCCCATCTATCATAACATAGTGTACAGTTCATGTAAAGACTGCCCAATCTTACTTTACATAGTGTGCGGTTCATGTAAAGATTGCACAATCTTTCTTAACATAGTGTGCAGTAAATGTAAAGATTGGCCAATCTCTATTAACATAGTGTGCAGTAAATGTAAAGATTGGCCAATCTCTATTAACACAGTGTGCAGTAAATGTAAAGATTGCCCAATCTTTCTTAACTTAATGTGCATTGTGTGCAATAAATGTAAAGATTGGCCAACTTTCCTTAAGATAATGATAGGTCAGTGTAAAGTCTGGCCAATCTTTCTTAACATAGTGTGAGGTCATAAAGTTTGACCCATCTTTTTAAACATAGTGTACAGTTATGAAGTTTGGTCAATCTTTCATAACGCAATGTGAAATCAAGTGTAAAGTATGCCCAATCTTTCTTAACACAGCGCGAGATCAATGGAAGATACGGCCAATCTTTTACAACATAGTGTGTAGTTGTAAAGTTTGGCTCTTCTATCTTAACAAAGTGTGCAGACATAAAGTTTGGCCATCTTTCTTAAAACAGTGTTTGGTCTTAAAGTTTGGCTGATCTTTCTTAACACAGTGTGCAGTTAAAGTAAAGTTTTGCCAATCTTTCTTAATATAGTGTGAAATCATAAGGTTTGTTCTTTTTAAAAATAGTGTGCAGTTATGAAGTTTGTCCAATATTTCTTAACACAATGTAAGGTTTGGTCAATCTTTTTTAACATCATGTGCAGTCATAACTTTTGGCCAAACTTTTTTAACACAATGTGCGGTCATTAAGTTAAGCACTCCTTTCTTAACATAGCGTGATGACGTAAAGTTTGGCCAATCTTTCTTAAAATACTGTTTGGTCATAAAGTATGGCCCATCTTTGTAAACAAGTGTGCAATAAATGTAATCTTTCTTAATACAGTATGGAGTTGTCGTAAAGTTTGGCCAATCTTTCTTTATAAAGTGTGCTGTGAAAGTAAAGTTTGGCCAATCTTTCTCAAAATAGTGTGCAGTCATAAGTTTTGACCCATCTTTTTTAACGTAGTGTGTGTATGTAAAGTTTTCCCTATCTTTTTTTAACGTAGTATGTATTTGTCCCAGAAATTTGTTCTACCCTATCAAAGAATTTCAGTTCATTTAACCCACTTTCAGATTTGTTGTCTGTCAGATGCTTTCAATCTGGATGAGTTTAAAATATGTCTTTTTGTAAAGACTTAAGAGAATTCAAGCTTAGGTACAACAAAGACAAATGCTACCAACTGGTGAGTATATCTGTGTGTACTGGCAACTCTTCAAAGACACGGCTTGCAAAAGCAAGTCCCATAATAAGAAGCACCGGCTGATATGAAGCATTTCTTCTTTTTTCCATCATGCTCCCAACATTTGCATCACATTATATGTGTCATCTGCAAATGCTTTCAAATGGGACAAGTCTAAAATTTTGTCCTGTGTCAGAAAGTAAATATATGATATGGTAAATAATGAGGGGTAAGGAACATGTGCTAAAAAGATATGATTTATGATAGGTTGATTGATTAATGTTTTACAACACTTTCAACATTATTTCAGTCTTATCACTGCAGTAGTTCACATATTCATGTATGTCTTGGGTTTCACTAGTACTAGGTTATGGCTCTGATGTGTCTTGCCTGTGGACATCCTTGCGGAAAAACCCAGTGCTTCCAGTGACGCTTGAACCAGGGGCCTCCAGGTTACAAGTCCTACACTTTACCATTGAGCCATGCAAGAACCCTGATTTAGACCTGTGCTGATTGAAAGACTTACCACAAGATGAGAGATAAGAAAACATGTTTAAAAGGCACCATAACTCTTCACCATAGAAAAGAAATCTAGACATCCAAATTGAAAGCATCTGCTGACAAAAAAACAAAGTGAGGTTTAATTCATGGGACTCTTCTCTGAAATGGTAGAAAACATTGTTGAAAAAGGAGAAAATGCTGGTTACCAGCATTTTCTTATTTTTCCCCAATGTTTTCAAAAGCCTTTTTTTCCTCAGGGTTGCTAAAACAATGGTAAAGGGTTACAATTTAAAGTACAAGAAAAAAAAAAAAAAAAAAAAAACCATGAAAATGAACATTTGAACAAATAACAACAAAAGTCCTTAATGATATTTTGTCGTAACTTAAAGCAAATCAAAAACAAAATAAAAATTCCAGGATCTCAAAAATATCTACACCACATTTTACCAAACAATCCCAACTCATAACAAAGAGGAAATACTACCATCAATCCTGTAAAGAAATTAGCCAAGCTAGAGATTCAAACTGGCGACCCCTGTTTTCAAGCCTTGTATGCTGCTGAATGTGATATGGGGGGGGCGCTCTGTACAATGATACGGAGCAGCTTACATCAACCTCGATCTCTACTGTAACTGGCCTTTCAAAACCCTATTTTTTGTATACCACTTCATAAACAGCTTCCAAACTTTAGCTTAACTCTTTACCAAACGACAAAATTTATAGACTGGTCCAAATTGAAAGCATTTGCAGACGACAAAATAAATGTGACTGAAAAATTGAAATTTGGTTTTAGAAAGGTAAAAAAATATTGTAGGAAAAGGAGAAAATGCTGGTTACCAGCATTTTCTCCTTTTTCCACAATGTTTTCAAAAGGCTTCTTTCTTAGGGTCGTTAAAAGTCGGGATTGTGTGGTAAAGAGTTAAAGATCATCTTCCGTCTAAGACCATTCAGCGATACTCAACAGGGTCATCTTAACATCTTGTCCTTGTAGTGTTAACATTCAGCAACTATGAACAAAAAGGCTCTTGAAAACATCTTTGGTATAGGAGAAAACGCTGAAAACTCTAAAGAAACCAATCCTTCCACTTGAGTCCTATTTAACTTTTCTTTTGCAAAACCTTTCAATCTGGACTGGCCTAAAATCTGTCATTTGGTACCCAAGATTTTAAAAAGATTCCAGTTTGTGTAAAACTAACCAACACAGTGGTAATGGAGCTAAAAATGTACAACTTAATTGCTATCACCAACAGTGTAGATCAACATCAGAATGCATTGAATATACAGCCTGTGCACAAACAGGTACATCTGATGTATTATACACAATGTGCTTTTCTTTTTATTCTTTTCTTGTTGTCAACTATCTAAAGTGCCAAAAATTTAACAAAAGCACACCAAGTAGGTGCCAGGGCTTGTCTGGCATAACTGTTGCTTTTTCAGAGAATATTTTAGGTAAAAAAGGGGTATAACTATGTCAAAAATATTTTGTAGGGTTACCTGACTTTCTGATATGGTTTCCCCTATTTATAGTTAACAAAACGACAAATCTGGGTTTAACCCTTTACCGCACAATCCCAAGTTTTATCCACCCTGAAGGAGCATTTTGAAAACGTGGGAAAAGGAGAAAATTCTGGTAACTAGCATTTTCTTCTTTTCCACTATGTTTTCTTTCCTTTCAAATATACTTTCACCATTTGAGGCACATTTCAGTGGTTGTCTACAAATGCTTCCAATCTAAACAAATCTTAACTCTTATTGTTTGGTAAAAGAGTTAAAGTGAATTTTTTACTAATGACAGGAACATCAGACAATGTCAAAGTTTTTACACAAATGACGCCAGGGCTATGACAACTTTAAGAAAACATGTTACGAATAAACAAAGCATAAAATTTTCTGACAGTGACAGAAGTCATGGATGAACCTTATTACACAATTCCCTAAAATACAACAACAAAACAACCTTACATCTCATCTTACATTGTGCCACAAAAATGAAATGGTGATATCTAGCTGGAAAAATGAGTCCAGAGATTGTAACCTTTTCTACCAAACAGTCCCATGTTCTCATAACCAAGAGGAAGAAGGCCATTGAAAATATTGTGGGAAAAAAGGGAGAAAAAGCTGGCAACCATGGTAACAATGCGATAACCAGTTATACCTGAGGTTCAGCAATCCACAAGGCACACAAATGTTTGTGATGTTTCTGATTGAGTGTAAATACAGAACGACGGTAATAATTGTTTCAACGAAAGATCAAATTATCAATTATCTCCTTCAATAAATCACAAAACTGGAAGTACTCTATAGGAATATGCAGTTTTTTAAGTTCACGTACCTGTACATAAAAGACTTTTTGAAAAAGCCAAATCCTAGAAAGCACTTGACATACAGAAAGTTCAGTGAGATCTTAAGAGGATAAAATCCCAGAGAAACTGTTCTGAGGGTTCTATGAGAAATTAATATATACCAGTAGACATCTTTCTTTGCTTAATAAGCCACCTTTGAAAACATCAAAGCAAACAAATCATTTGTAACCAGCAAGTTTATTTCAAGAAATTTAATGAAACCTTCAATGAACAACTCTGTTTCAACACTTTTTAAGTAAAAATGCTTTGTGGAAAGAGGAGAAAATGCTGATAATCAAGATGTTTTCAACCATTTAAAACACAAATCCCATAATTTGAGCTACACTGAATTTTTTGTAAAGCATAAAAAGTTTACAGCTTAGTGAACAGATAAAAGTTCTTAATCTATTAAATGTTGAAAATTTTGAGAAATTTTCTTTCTTGAGGAAATCAAAAATGGTTTCAAGATACACGAGAAATAAGTATTATTTACCAGTGACAGGGCACTTTGAAATCTTTGGCAAGAAAATTTTAAGGTGATAAAAATTTAAAACTGACCTGAGCATAACAATATTCCTATATAAATCTTAAAAACTGATGCAATAGGGCAAATTTAGGTACATGTATAATAATTATTGAGTTAGTCTTGCAATATGCATCTTGGTTCCTTTGTCCTCACCCTTCAGGCTAAAGAAAAACCCTCAAGAGGGCCATTGACCCTAAAGGACTAACCTGAGTAAAGTCATCTAGGATTGATAAAGCTAGGAGATCTCGTTGTGATGATGTAAAACACATGAGTATAAGTGACATAGTTTTTGACCAGCTTAACCTATTTCAGATTTAGTCAGAACTATCATCAAGGTAAACTTTCTGACTGAATTTCATGAGTATCTGGCTAAAAATGCACCAGGTGCAAATGCTTGGCTGCTTTACAAAAGATCAATTTCTAATGAAAATTCTGTGATGAAAAAGGGGTATAACTGTGTCAAAAATATTTTGAAGGGTGCCTGCCCCTCTTGTATGAGTTCCCCTTTTGATAGTTAACAACAGTCCAAGTCTGAAGTAAATATCTTCAGTAATGACAGAGATATTATAAAATATCAAAGTCAACAACAACAACAACACAGATATAGACAAATGGGCTTTGACAATACTTCAACCTTTTCTCTTCAGTATATCTTGGAGTATACCACATAGATACAGGCAACTGCATTTTTATGCCGTGGAATGCAAAGTCGGGCTTGGCCCTTAACCAAACAATACCTTTTTTTAATGACATTGCGGAGGAAGGCTTTTAAAAGTGATAGTGGGAAAAGAGAAAATGCTGGTGACGAGCATTTTCTCCTTTTTCCTACAACATTTTCAAAATCTATCTTTCTCTGGATTGTTAAAATACTGCTTTGTGAGGCAAAGGCCTGTTGGCACATGTATTCATAAACAACTGAGATAAAATATTTAGGAAAATTAACTTTTGCTTTGCAAAGGACACCACTAGGTGCTTTGTAGATCAAGACCAAGCTGCACATGAATTGTAGTTTGATCTCAGTCTATGTTATTTAATTTAATAGATAAAATCGAACAGAAGTAATCTTAAAATTACAACAGCTGTGTCTCATTCATTTAGCAAAGTAAGTGTTCACCTTTTTCTAAACAATTCCGAATTTTAACAACTATGAGGAAAACTAATTTTGAAAACATTGTAAAAGAGAATATGCTGGTTAAAATCATTTTCTCTTATCCCACAATGTTTTCCACAGTTTTCAACTTATTTACATTCTTGGGCCATATTTGTAATCTGCAAATGGATGAGTTTAAAATTTTGTCATCCAGTAAAGTTGAATCTGGGAGGGTATTTTAAGACCTATCAAAATCTTTTGCCAATAACATGATAAAGAAGAAAATGAAACACAATCCATATCTGGTGGCACTAAAACACTGTTAGAAAAGGATCCATTGATCCTTTCTCAATAATGTTTTCAAATGCATACCACTTCAGGGAAAAAAAACCCAGATATACACAAGCCATACTCTGTGAAAAGGAGGTTTACTACATCTGCAAAATGTATGGACCCATGTCAGCCAGCGCAGTCAACACAGACTGACATGGGTCACATTTTTTAGCTTTTTGTAATTTTTCTGCATGTCTAAAGGCAATACTAACTGATGACTCAGTCTGTTGTCAGACAGAATAAATTTTATGTATCCATAATTCTATGATGACTTGCTAGGTATAATGCATCATGGAGATGCAATAACTCTTTATCACAAATTCCCGATTTTTTAACACCCCTGAGAAAGAAACCTTTTGAAAACACTGTGGAAAAAGAAGAAATACTGGTAACTGGCATTTTCTCTTTTTCCTACAATGTGTTCTACCCTATCAAAGAGAAATATTATTAGTTCAGCCACATTTAAATTGTCATCTGCAAGTGCTTTCAATTTTAATTAGTCTAGATTTTCATTGTGTGGTAAAGTGTTAACCCTTTACCACACAATCCCGACTTTTAACAACCCTGAGGAAGGACAGATTTGAAAACATTTTGGGAAAAGGAGAAAATGCTGGTAACCAGCATTTTCTCCATTTCCCAAAATGTTTTCTGCCCTTTCAGTAATAAATCTCATCATTTGAGCCCTGTTTAGTTTCTCCTCTACAAATGGTTCCATCAAAGGTAAGTAAAAAATTTTGCAGAGTGGTTAAGTGTTAAACCCCGTTTTCACAGGGCATGGCTCACATGTAAATGAACATGAACCCTTTACAAAACAATCCCATGTTTTTACATCGTCATTGATTAATTGATTGTATTGGAGTTTAACCCTTTACCACACAATCCCAAGTTTTAAGAACCTTGAGAAAGTTAGTTTTTGAAAACATTGTGGGCAAAAAGGAGAAAAACCTGGTAACCAGCATTTTCACCTTTTTTTTTTAAAAAATGTTTTCTACCCTATCACAGACAGAAATCATCACTTGACCTACATTTATTTTATCAGTGCAAATACCTTCTAAATGATCAAGTCAAAAGTTTTGTCATTTGGTAAAAAAGTTAACACCGTTTTAACAGCTTAGGTCATATCAAGGTAGTCAGTGAAAGTACACATGTGTTTCCTGACTTTCTCACACCAGTACTGACACAACTGTCTTTCCATATGACTAACTACTTTTCTCACATGTATCAGAGGTGAGTGGCTGAAAAATGCCTTACAGAAAGTTTGCCTCAACAGGGTTTCAAACTTACAACCATCAAGTCACAAGTCAGTGTGTAACGCCTGTGCTACCCAGCCATGCTTTTACATTTTCAAGAAGAAAGCTTGTGAAGATATGGGAAAAGTAGAAAGTGCTGGTAACCAGTTTCAAGCATTTTCTCCATTTGTCATACTGTTTTTACTTGTGTTCATACATCAGACCTCAACTATCATCCATATTCAAGAAGAATGTTTTCCACAGGTGTCAGCTTTAACCCTTTACCACACAATCCCAACTTTTAATGAACCTAAGAGAGAAGCCTTGTGAAAACATTGTAGGAAAAAGAGAAAATGCTGGTAACCAGCATTTTCTCCTTTTTCCACAAAGTTTTCTACCCTTTCCAAAACAAATTTCATTTTTTTAATCACATTTATTTTGTTGTCTGTCTAAAGTTTTGTCATTTAGTAAAGAGTTAAGTTAAAAAATTTCTAGCTAAATCAGTTGGTTTTGTCTTTGAAAGTGTTAAACCTTTACCAAACGACGAAATTGTAAACTAGACTTAACTGAAAGCATGAGCAGACGACAAATTTAATTTGGCTTAAATGATGATAAATTGTCTTGGATAGGGTAGAAAACATTGTGGGAAAGAAGAAAATGCTGGTTACCAGCATTTTCTCCTTTTTCCACTATGTTTTTAAATGCCCACTTTTTCAGGGTCTTTAACCCATTACCACACAATCCCGAGTTTTGACGCCCCTGTAGGAGAAGGCTTTTGAAAACATTGTGGGAAAAGGAGAAAATGCTGGTAACCAGCATTTTCTCCTTTTCCCACAATGTTTTCTTCCCCATCCAAAACAAAAATCATCATTTCAGTTACATTTGTCTGCAAATCCTTTCAAGTTGGACTAGTCTAAAATTATGTCGTTTGGTAAAGAGTTAATACTCAGAATTCTGTTGTAATGAGTAAAGTTTTAGGAAAAAAGAAGTAAATGCTTGTTATCAGTATTTTCCCCATTTCCTCCACTGTTTTGAAGAGCCCTCCCCCTCAAGTTTGTTAAAATTTTGGGTGGTTTTGTAGAGGGTCAGAGACAAAATAAATTGTAAGCTATGAAAAGGTGTAAAAAATACTTCCCAAAAATAAATCACTCAATAAAAATAAACAGTAACAACGATATTACACATGTACACAGAACATTGTATTCAAAATGACACAGACGGCAGACTTCAAGCTCCATTGCACACTAAATCGATTTACATCCTTGAACAACTTGCTGCGAACAGCTTTAAAACCGCCCTCTAAGGGATATCAATATAGAAGTTTCTAATAAACCTTTATCAACAAGTTCCCTAAAAATGCTAAGAAAGATGGTTTTCTATAAATATTTTGAGAAAAGGAGAAAATGCTGGTATCCAGCATTTTCACCTTTTCCCCCAATGTTTTCTATCCTTCCAAAAACAATTTTCATCCTTTGAGCCACATTTAATTTGTCATCTGCAGTTGTTTTCAATTTGGACAAGTCAAATACCATGTGGTCTGGCAAAGGGGTAAAAGACATGTTTTGAAAGCTTGACGAGTTGCATTTGTAGGTCACAAATATTGACAAAAACAAAATTTTGATAATTTTGATGGACAAATCTCCCCTGTCTAAAAATGGAGCGTAAACCAGAGAGACTAACTTAAGGGTCTGTAATAGACCTTAAGTGGGAACTGACAAAGAACTATAAAGAAACTATACACTAGAAAGAAATTATACAAAGATAACTGCAATTAGGATATCAACCATTTTTTACCGGCAGGTAATTATAAATATGTAAAGCATGTTGACCATCTTGTGTCATATGTCTGTGATTGTTCTTGAAGTATTTCTCTCCTTTTTTCCAAACTGTTTTTACATGTATTCTAGTATTTAACCTTAGAACTTTATCACACAATTCCAAGTTTAACCCTGAGGAAAAAGGCTTTGGACAACATCATGGTAATAGAAGAAAATGCTTATAACCAGCATTTTCTCCTTTTCCCAGGATGATTTCTACCCTTTCTAATGAAAATTCCATCTTTAATTTGTCGTGATTGTAAAATTTGTTGTTTGGTAAAGAATTTGTTCATGATTTTTATTCTTTAATTCTTTACCACACAACCCAGGTTTGACGGCCCTGATGGCGAACTCTTTTAAAACATTGCTGAAAAAGGAGAAAATCATGGTTATCTCCATTTACTTCTTTTCCCACCATGTTTTCTACCCTTTCTGAGATATTATCTGAGTATCATTTTATTGGTCCTCTGCAAATGATTTGAATTTTAAATAGTCTAAAATTTTGTCATTTGGTAAAAAATTTACCCATTACCACACAATCCCAACTTTCCACAACCCTGGTAAAATATGGATTTTGAAAGTGTTGTTGAACAAGAGCGGCAAATTGTTGCAAGATACGCCCGTCCCATCGCCAGTTGTCGAGGGGGGGTAATAATCATAAAGGGCAGGTAGAGGAAAATAGTAGTGCAGCATAAATCATGTACATGACTGAAATAGGCATGAATGTCTCTTCTAATGTTGAGGAAACATGCATATAAAGTTTCAGGTCATTCCAACATGAAAAGACGAAGTTATATTGTAGAGAAGCATGAAAAGCTGTTAAAAAAAATAATGAATGGGGAATAATTCCATAAGGGCATTAGGTAAGGTTACAGCTCCAGTGCATTGCACTTTTTGTAACTGCAACAAACATGTTTACCAAGTCTCAAGTCAATTTGACTTGAGGTGACAAAGTTCCGTTCCGGACAAGCAAGAAATACTGTAAAAATGAAGATCAAAGTGGAATTACTCAAAATGCGCGCTAGGTAGAGTTATTGTTCTTACACACTGTACTTCGTAATATTGCAACAAACATGCATACCAAGTTTGATGTCGTTCTGACTTGAGATGACAGTTATATTCCAGACAAGCACTAAATGCTGTAAAAATGATGATCAAAGGGAAATAACTCAAAGACAGCACGAGGTAGAGTAACAATACTTGCGCACTGCACTTCCAAATATTGCAACAAATAAGCATACCATATTTCAAGTCATTCCTACTTAAGATGACAAAGTTATGCTCTGGACAAGCAAGAAATGCTATAAAAATGAAGATCAAAGGGGGAATAACTCAAAATTCCTGCTAGGAAGAGGTATCGTTCTTGTGCACTGCACTCCGTAATTTTTCAACATCATGCATATCAAATTTGAAGATCTTCAGACTAGAGATGACAGCTATATTCCGGACAAGCAGAAAATGCTGTAAAAATGACGATCAAAGGGAAATAACTCAAAGACAGCATGAGGTAGAGTTATGATTCTTTCACACTGCACTCCGTATTATTGCAACAAACACAAATGCCAAGTTTCAAGTCAATCGGACTGGAGATGACAAAGTTATTCTCCGGACAAAGAACTGGACGCCGCCCGCCCTGACGCTACGCCATGGGTGATCCCATAATACATCCCGTCTTCAACGGGCGTATAAAAAGGAGAAAATGGTGGTAACCAGCATTTTTCTTCTTTTTCTACAATGTTTTCTACCGTATCAAGGACAGAAAACATCATTTTAGCGTCATTTGTCATCTGCAAATGCTTTAAGTTTGTTCAAACCAGTCCAAAAGTTTTTCGTTTGCTATAGACATAAAAGATTGTTTCCTATTTATCATACAAATTTGCTTCAGCTGGTTATGAATTAAACCAACTAGTCTACATGACATGATCGTGCACAGGGTAAATATATCTCTCAACATAAAAAATGAGCATAAAAACGAACATTTCATTAAAAAAAAAAGAATTAACTGATCAAAATAACTCATGCTTTTTACAATCACCTAATTCATTCACTCATCATATAAAAAAAATAACAACACTGTCTTAACTCTCTACCAAACGACAAAATTTAGACTCATCCATATGAAAACTGTTTTGCAGACCACACACTAAATATGACTTAAATACTGGGATTCATCTTTGAAAAGGGTAGAAAACATTGTGGGAAAAGGAGAAAATGCTGGTCACCAGCATTTTCTCCTTTTCCCATAATGTTTTCAAAAGCCCTCTTTCTTCACATTTTAAAAATAAAGAATAATTTGGTGAAAGGTTAACAAACATAAAACTTGATGACAAATATAAGGCCAATGGATTTCTTCAGGAAAGAGCTTCCGCACTGGTAAAACTAAAACCTGTAAACAGTCTTTGATTCATTGTCTTCAAGAGGTCCTTATCTCCTGGGGTCAGGGTGACCTTCTCCATCGTGAAATCTGTGTCAAAGTTGGATATGTCACTGTCAGATTTCTGTAAAACATATGGCATATAAATAGATTATTAGTATATGGTAAGAATATACTTATTTTTAGTATATGGTAAGTAAATGCACAAATCTCACAAGAGAGCTGTATTATCAGAACGCACACATTGCCTGTAATGTGGCAAAATCGTTAGCTAACCCATTACAGGATTGGAAAATGGGAAACAAAGGCCTCAATATTCTTATAAGACACTGCATTGCCATGAAATGTGCCTCCATTATACAGGTGGCATTTGCCAAAGCTCTGGTGATCTGGGGATCAAGTCCCTCGGCTGTATCACATAGCTTGATATGCACCTACACGGTACATTTCTTCGCCGGAAGTACTCTGCTTTACCATTTTTAAAATCGTAACACTCCACGTAGAAAGCAAGGACTACTTACAATTTTCCCTGGGAGTCTTTCTAAATTCATTTCCCATGACAAACAGTTTGTGCATTTATTTTACAAGTCTATTTATCAATTACGTTGGCATTTTTCAGCGATAGTATGCTTATGACCGTGGCTGCTATAGATGTTGCTAATCAATCTACAGGGTGCTGCCATGTTTAAGATCATGTGACTGGCAGTATTTCAAAATGGAAACCCCTTTGATACAGATGAGGTTAGATGTAGGTACGGAATCATAGTTGTGACTCATATATTACGACATCGATTTTTGTTTATGCATGGTCCCGGTAGTATGTCTAAATCCTCCTTTAGCTTGAAGAGTCCCATTAATGGAAATAAGAAGTATTAGAATGATTGTTCAATACAAACCCTAAACTCAGGTGAGCTATAAATGATTAAACCATAAATGAAGGCACAACAAGAGCACCACATGTGGGTGCCTATGCTCAGCTGCAGCTCCTTGTTTTTCTGTGAAAATTATCAGTGAAAAAAGTGCATAACTGTGTCAAAAATACTTTAATTAGTTACATGACCTTTTTGTATGGGTTCCTCCTTTGATAGTAAACAACTTGTCCAAGTATGAAATAAACGTCTTCCGTAATGACAGAGATTTTATAAAATATCAAAGATTTTGAAAATGTCAAATTTTTTTTTGCATGACAACACAGAAAACAACTATGACACAGACAACTCCAGGGCCATGACAAAATCTCAACATTTTCTTCGCAAACAGCTCTTAGCTAACAAAACTGAACTACAAACTTACAATTTTTGGTTTAAATGGAGGATCAATTTGTCTCCTCTCTATCTTTTCCCATTCTACATTGCGGAAATACGGAACAGCACGTATTGGCCCAGCTGGACATGTTGGCATTCCAAGTCGATCAGCAGGACTTCTCTCAAACAACTGGAATAAATAGGCAGTTTTTGTAAGGTCTGAAGTTTTGTACTAGTAGGTATTGGACTAGCAAATAGGCTTATGGCTAAAAGATAATGAAACTTTAACCTTTTACCACACAGCACAATTTTAGACTCGTCCATATTGAAGAAAATTACACACAACAATACAAAAATTTCAAGTTCTTCAAATGAATGTATTTGTCCTTGAATAGACAGAAAACAGTGGGAAAAGAAGAAAATGCTGATTACCAGTAGGTTAACCAGAGTTAACCATCAAAACGTAAGTGTAACAAGCAATTGTCAAATGTTGATTGTATGAAGCAATTTCTCTTTGTGCTGCAATAGTTTCAAATGTGATCAGACATTAACCCTTTACTAAACAATCCTGGGTTTTCACAAACCTAAAACAGAAGGCTTCCGAAAACATCGTAGGAAAAGGAGAAAATGCTGGTAACCAGCATTTTCTCCTTTTCCCACAATGTTTTCTATCCTGTCACAGAACTTAAGCTCATTTACATTAATTTTGAATTTGTTGTTTGCTAATATTTTCAATTTGGGAGAGTCTAAAATTTGTCGTGTGGAAAACGGTTGAGCAAATTTGTCCCAAGTTTGAATTTGTCAACCACAGATGTTTTAAATTTGAAAGAGTCTAAAATTTGTTGTGTTGGAAAGGGTTAAAGCACAATTGATTATGCCTATTTAATTTAAGACGTATCCAAATTGAAAGCACTTGCAGACAACATATCAAATGTGACCCAAATGACAATCTTTGAAAGGGAAAAAAAAAACATTGTGGGAAAAGGAGAAAATGCTGGTTACCAGCATTTTCTCCTTTTCCTACAATGTTTTCAAATGCCTTCCTCCTCTGGGTCACTAAAACCTGGTATCGTATGGTAAAGGGTTAAAAAGTTTCAGAAAGTAACAACTTAAATGAGTTATTACTTACAAGACTGAGTATTGAACCCGCCTCCTTGGGTAACCAGCGTGGATAATGTGGTGTGTCGTTGAGAATGGAGTGGAAGAGATCATCTTCATCGTCCCCGTGGAACGGAGACTGGCCAATCATCATTTCATACAGTAATACACCGTATGACCACCAGTCTACTGATGTCGTATATTTCTGTCCTTTCAAAATCTACAATGATACAAATATACAGACAAAGCTATCTTAGGGAAGCCATCAAGCAACCATTTTGTCTGCATTGTGCGTAGCGGTTTCATACAAAAGTGTGATTAGGATTTTTCTTTTCATACCTCCATGAAAACAAAAAAGATCTCTTCATTCCTTATAATTCAATTCACAGAAAACAAATACGCACATAAAAAATACTAGAGCTAACTGCATTTTTTTGTAAATCCAATATTGCAGTTTCTAATGGCCATTTCATTGGTATTTCATAGCACAGTAAAACTACTCGTTCAAATGTGTAATTTATGACGTCATTATAGCATTGAACACTGTAATTTAGTAGATCTAGCATTAGAAGTTTAATATGCTGGAAGTAAGATCTATCATTAGAAGTTTCATATGCTGGAAGTAAGTTGAAAATTAGATATTTGTGCCCAGTAAATTGACAATGAGTTTTAATCTCTCTCTTAGACTTTATGAATTTATTGTTGGGTATTTTTTCCGATTTATGATATTCAAAGAAAATAAACTTGGCTAACATTTGAACTTCAGACTCAGTATAAAATTAGAAAGAAAAACTTTATGAAATCTCGTATACATGTTTATTTACATTAGTTTGACAGCAACAGTAGTTCTGGCACTGTGTAATTATATCTGTCACAGAGCTATGAATTCTTTTTTTTCAGCCACTCAGAACTCGCCAATATTGACTAAAACAACTTATAAAGTATTACATATAAAACAAGAGGGCCATGATGGCCCTGAAGTCGCTCACCTGAGCCTTTTGACCAAACATGACCCATTTTTAATCTTTCAAGATATTATGACAAACATTCTAACAAGCTTTCAAAAATTATTGGACTGAAAATTCAGCCTCTAGCTTGTACACAAGCTTTCTTTAGGCTCAACTATTATCAAGACAAACATTTTGACCAAATTTCATCAGTACTGGACTGAAAATGTGGCCTCTAGAGTGTACATATGGTTTTTCTAAGACTTGACCTTGTGACCTAGTTTTTGACCTAAAATGACCCATTTTCAAACTCATCTAAGATATGACAGAGTCAAATATTCTGACCAAATTTCAAGAGTATTGAACTAAAAATGTAGCCTCTAGGTGTACACCAAGTTTTTCTAAGATATGACCTAGAGACCTAGTTTTTGACACAACATGACCCATTTTCAAACTCGTCCAAGATATGATAGAGACAAACATTCTGATCAAATTTCAAGTGTACTGGACAGAAAATGTGGCCTCTAGAGCTTACACAAGGTTTTTCTAAGATATGACCTTGTGACCTGGTTTTTGATCCACCAAGACCATTTTCTAACTCGTCCAAGATATCATCAAGACGAACATTCTGACCAACTTTCAAGAGTATTGGACTGAAAATGTGGCCTCTAGAGCTTACACACAGTTTTTCTAGGATTTGACCTAGTTTTTGACCCGGCATGACCCACTTTCGAACTCGTCCAAGATATTATCAAGGCAAACATTCTGACCAAGTTTCAAGTGTATCAGACTGAAAATGTGGCCTCTAGAGTGTACACAAGGTAAAAGCTGATGACGGACGACAGACGACAGACGATGGACGCCTGACACAGCACGATCACAAAAGCTCACCTTGAGCACTTTGTTCTCAGGTAAGCTAATCATACCATGCTCTGGCAAAAAGGGGTTTACTGCATCTCTGTGATGTATTACACCAAGCAATTCGGCACATTATAATGGATCCATAAAAAACATTTTGTCAAACAACCAACTGGACCATAGGCTAGTATGGTCCTTTTACATGCATGAATTTTAAACTATGAAACAGTTTTGATCCATGTCCGCCTGTTCCAACTGTGCAGGCTGACATGGCTAAATACTTTTTGCAAATGCACTGAACCTCTTTTTCCTCACAGCATGGCTCATAATTTTAAACTCTTAACTAGACAATAAAATTTTAGACTTGAAAAAGCACTGGCAGATGCAAGTTATATGTGTCTCCAATAATGAGACTTGTTTCTGAGAATACAGAAAATTTGTGGAGAAAAAAGGGAAAATTACCAGTATTTCTCCTCGTTCTCAAAATAGTTTCAAAACCCCTCTACTTTAGTGCTGTATAAACAATGATTTGTCAGGTAAAAGGTAAAACAAACACCTACTTTTTCAATATACCTTAATTGCATGCTCAACACAGATTTGATTAAATAATTTTACGTTTGTCACTGGTTTATTTTAAACTGTATATCTAACTTTTCTTCTTTCTATTTGCCTTCTATTAACCCTTTATAAGATGACTGAATTTTAGACTAGTCCAAATTGAAAGCCTTGGTAAACAACAAACTGAATGTGGTTCATGTACTGTTATTTGTTTTCATCAGGGTAGAAGATGTTGTAGGGAAAAAGAAAAATTACTGGTTACCACCATTTCCTCTTTTTCGGCATTATTTTCAACGGGCCTTTTCCTCAGGGTCATTTAAACACAAGATTGTATGGTAAAAGGTTAAAGCAACTTTTACATTACTTTTAGACAGAACTATCAACTGGAGATTGCAAAAGGATGGGTGTTTTATACTACATTCAACATTAGTCATCTCACAGCATCAGTCCACTTACTAATGTCTTTCCTTGGTTTCACTGTCATGATGAGACTCTGCAGTGCCTTGCCAAAGGACACTCCCATGAAAAGCCCAAGGTCAAAAGGTAAGGGTCAATTGCAGCTACTGGACTTTTGCACTGCAGAAAAAAAAAGTCCCCTACAGGTATAAACCTTGTACCTCAAGTGATACCCAGTCAAGGCAAACTTTCTTTCCAGAGATTTTCCACACCTCACCTCTGATGCATGTGAGACAAGGAGTTAGTGACTTGGAAAGAAAGTTTTGTTAGTTCAGTGTGAGAAAGCAAGAAAACACAGGCATAGGTACACTGACTGCCATGATATGACCTAAGCTGTTTGATTAGTGTTAAACTCTAATACAAACAAAAAAAACCACAATCACTGACACTGACCTTTTCCTTAGTCATAAAAAGAAATAATGTGCATAATCTGAATATCAAGCTTATTCACCATGCATATAATCTTTATTATTATTGAATATTTATGCCGCTTTCAACATTATTTCAGTCATATCACAGCATAACTCACATACTCATGTATTTCCTGGCTTTCACCAGTACTAGGCTTAGGCTCTGAAGTGTCCTGCCCAAGGAGATTCCCATGAAAAACCCAGCGGATCAGGTGGGGCTCAAATCTGGATCTCCAAGTTACAAGCCCCACACTTTACCAAGCATATAAATCTAGTTATTCAAAGCTTGTTCTGAAATTCATATTTAGAACAATATGTACAGTGACTGGAAAGTAGAGCCTTTAGTTTATCTATCATGTTTGCAAAGGAAACATTATGACATTTTGAAGCTAAAATCAGTTCTCAATTCTTTACCGCACAACAACTTTTAGACTAGTTCAAATACAAGGCATTTGCAGACAACACTCTAATTGTGGCATTTGTCTTTGAGAGGGTTGAAAACACTTGTGGGAAAAGGAGAAAATGCTGGTTACCAGCATTTTCTCCTTGTCCAACAAGGTTTTCGAAAGCCTTCTTCCTGAGGGGTCATGTAATCTCCGGAACGTTTAGCACAGGCCCAAAACATAGAATTTTAACCTTACCTCTGGTGCAATATAATCTGGTGTTCCACAGAAAGTCCCTGCACGGTTCTCACCAAAAATATTTTCTTTACACATACCAAAGTCTGCTATCTTTATGTGGCCATCTTTGTCCAAGAGAACATTGTCAAGCTTTAAATCCCTGTTAGAAGTGAGAAAATAATCGGTCAATGCCACAAACCTTAATCTTTATTTCATTTTCTCTTTGGAAATAATCATATTTTTTTCATGCTTTTGGGTAGTTGATTTGGAAATAATGGTAGATGATAAAGTTTGATCATTCATGGTTATGACCAGTGAAATTAACCGTAAATATTTCTGTGACTCTTCAATTGAAGACAGAGACAATACTTCCAGTGCACTAGTTACCTAGGTAAACAGTGTGTGCCATATTCAACCAGATGGAAATATGACATAATTTATGCACATTTACCTTACATTTCTCGTGCTTTATATAATATTGTAATGCGTTCTTATGTGGGTGAGGCTATGCCACACTGAAAATAACTGTACTGGATCTTGATGAAAGTCCCAACAAAGAAGGGGTTACAAGCAATGAAATAAATAAAATATGTTGTTTTTTTTTCAGTCAAAGATTGAAATTTAATTCACTGAGAAAACATCATAGGTAATATTTTCATGAGTGGCGCAGCCATCAGTGAAAATATTACCAATGATGTGAAAACCTTTGAAAATATTGAGGAAAAAGAAGAAGATGCTGGTAACCAACATTCTATCCTTTTACCACAATGTTTTCCACCCTTTAAGAAAATCTTTTCAATATCAAGTGAAAAAAAAAAAAATTGAGTCACATTTTATTTTGTTGTCTGCACATGCTTTCAATTTGGACAAGTCTAAAATTTTGTCATTTGATTCAGAGTTTCATTCACAAAAACTCCATTCTGCAAAAAAACATGAATATCCGTTAAGCCAATATAAAGTGAAATTCAAAAGCCTCAGACAGAAATAACAGTTTACCATAGACCGGCAAAACTCAGAGCATGCCATATTAAAAGCCCATTAGCAGCCAAAAGTAATTGCATATAAATTTAAATCATACCATTTAAATGTATGAAAATTATTGTGAAGATGATAATCTGTTATTGTACGGTCAGTCCAAGTGTTAATCGCTGGAAGAAAAATTAATTTTAAAACTGGGACAATGGTTCCAAAGTCATTCTGTCTTTTGTTGACTCTTTACCTGGTTTTGAAATTCATTTTCCTGCCAGCAACTAACACACGGACAGACCGTACAATAACAAATTGTCATCTTCACAATAATTTCCATCTTCTTAAATGAATTAACTCTTTATCAAACGACAAAATTTTAGACTATTCCAAATTGAAAGCATTTGAAGACGACAAAATAAACGTGACTCAAAAATTGGAACTTGACTTCAGAACAGAAGAAAACATTGTGGGAAAAGGAGAAAATGCTGGTTACCAGCATTTTCTCCTTTTCCCACAATGTTTTCAGAAGGCTTCTTCATCTGGGTTGTAAAAACCAGGGACTGTTTGGTAAAGAGTTAAGATGCATTGCAACACCTCATAATTTACTTTTGGCCATTATTGTGACTTTAAGTTATTTATTCCTAATTATCAACAGCAATTTGTAGTTTAACAAGAGCACCTGCACTCATTCACTCCTGATTATCTAATTTGCAGTCTAAAAAGAGCACCCCATCGAAAAAGAGGTACATGTATAACTTTGTTAAAAGTATCTTGATGATTACCTGCTACTGAAAATAGCCGAGCTAAAAATGCATGCAACTGAACAAGCCAAAAATTTTGTCCTCTGGTTAATAATTAAACCTGTCCAAAACAAGAGAAATTTTCTGACTTTGATTTAAAGTCATACTTACCTATATACAATACCATTGGAGTGGAGAAATTGTAACCCAAGTAAGATTTCTGCTGCGTAAAACCTACAAAAGGAAACAAAATGTCAGTATAAAAAGTATCTTAGATTCTGTCTGAAAATAAGCAGTTTCCGTTTCTATTTGTACTGTTTCTTAGGAAACTGTGTCATTGTTTTTTCAGTTTTATTTTCGGATTATAGTGAGAATCGGATTTGGGACTATCTTTGTTATATGCCCCTAATTATTTGATCAAAATTTCTTTTTCCAATCATAAGAAGCCCCCATTTATAACATTTGGATATGTGACCCGTCACCCAAAAAGGGACCATCTGGGAACTGCGAAAAGTGTCGACCCTGGTCAGACTGCGCGGATTGCGCAGGCTGACCAGGATCAACACTTTTCGCTTTTATGATATTTTCTGTATGAAAAGTGGTCATTCTACCTTACTATACAATCATTTTTTAACTATCACCTTATATTGACCTGCACTATCTTTGATTTGTTTTCATCTAATTGATGTACAGAATTCCCAGATTGTCCCTTTTTGCGTGACGGGTCACATATATGTATATTACATTTTGGTACCTATTGATCATCCATTCTATAATTAATTCTAACTTCTAAGACTACCTATCTCCTAAGCCAAGACAATCAGTATCAAAACTTGGATTGAGCACAGGCTGCCATCAGAAAAACTGAAATACATGTGCAAGTAGTGTTTACCAGTAACTCTTAACCATACAACAATATTTTAGACACATTAAAAAAACACGTAGAATCACAAATTATACGTCACTCAAATGGTGCAATTTGTTGTATATGGGGTAGAAAAAATTGTGGGAAAAGGAGAAAATGCTGGTTACTACCGTTTTCTCCTTTTTCCACAATGTTCTCAAAAACCTATTTTCTTCAGGGCTGTTAAGACAGGGGAATGCTTGGCATGGGGTTAAAACAGGGTAAAACAACAAACAAACAAAGGATGACTTACTGAGCTCTTGTCAAATCAAATTTTCCAGACAACTGGATGTGAAACATTAGATCTCCTCCATTCAAGTATTCCATCACAAAGAATAGATGACTCTGAAACAAACAACAAAACAGGTTTAACCCTTTACAAGATGACAAAATTTTGCACTCATCCAATTTGAAAGCATTTGCAGCTTATAAATTAAATATGGCAAAGACCGTAGGATCTGCATTTGAAAGGGTAGAAAATATTGTGGGAAAAGGAGAAAATGCTGGTTACCAGCATTTTCTCCTTTTCCTACAATATTTTCAAAATCCTTCTTTCTCAGGGTCGTTAAAAATCACAATTGTGTGGTACAGGCTGTAAACCGTTAAAGCATTTTGGAAATCATCCATACTCTGTTATACAGTTTGTAATGCTACATTAACGCTTTGTACCTTTCACAACTATACTTCCCTTTGTGGCTAGTATAGATCAAGATCAGGCTGCAAAAAAACATGCAGCCTGATCTCTGATCTACACTGCCGGTGTATTGCAGAGAAATGACCCTCCCCTACAAAATGACCCATGGGTCATTTCACTACGTAGAGGAATGACCCGTGTCATTATTCTATGTAGAGAAATGACCCCAGACCGTAGAGAAAGGACCCCCCTCAAGCTTTAGTAGAATGACCCCCTCATGAAAAGAAAGGACCCCCGTAGAGAAATGACCCTCCCCTTTTTTCCCCTGTAACATTGTTGTTGCTGCTGATGCTGATACTGCTACTACTACTACTACTACTACTCGTACTTCTACTACCCCCTTTTTGCCTTAACATTGTTGCTGCTGCTGATGTTTCTACTACTACTACTACTACTTCTTCTACTACTACAGCTTTTCATGAGGGGGTCATTCTACTACAGCTAGAGGGGGGTCCTTTTTCTATGGTCTGGGGTCATTTCTCTACGTAGAATAATGACCCGGGTCATTCCTCTACGTAGTGAAATGACCCATGGGTCATTTTGTAGGGGAGGGTCATTTCTCTGCATTACACCTGCTTTGCTGAAATACTTTAGACAAAATAAAAGTTAAAACACACATGAACACAGGGCCATGACATTGGCTTGCTGGTCTTTAGCCAGTGGAGCTATAAATCATTTATCCATGGACTGTGTCGGAAGTGAAAATATACTATGAAATTCAATCTGATTGCATAAGATTATGTCTTAATTCAGTAAGTGCAAGCCATGTTTGAAAATTCACATTTCTGCTGGGCCAACTGAGGTGCATGCGCAGTGAATGAACATCAGTTTTTAATAGTACAATAAAATGCTTTATCTAGGACATGGAAAAAAAGGCTTATTTGATGGTCCAAAGGTCCTACAGCCATTAAACATTCTAAATTGCCTTCTTAGTCTACATCTAAATAATAGAAAGAAGCTGAAATTCTTGTGTTACTTTTAAATCTGGAAAATTCTTTTGAATCAGAATAAGTTTGCCATTAGGAATGGCTGATGATTTCGGACCCTTGACCCCAGAATATGCCTAAAAACTTTCACTCATGTTAATAAGAGGCTTCATACAATGAGTGGAAAGAACTACACAATCAAACATGCAACCTACTTAATGTATAACAAATAAATTTAAGAACTCTTTTGTCTATATTGAAAAAAAGAGTGCTTTAATTTACATTTTACATTGCACTTAATTCTCAATGGAACTACTTCTAAGTGTGATACTTACCGTGGTTTGAAATGTACTGTGTAGATGAGTGAGGAATGGGTGAGAACAACCCAACGCTAAAACACGCTTTTCTATCATCGTACATTCCACATCGTCATCTTCTAAAACTACATCCTTCTTTAAAACTTTTATTGCATAGAATTTATTTGATCCTTTCAATTCTGCTAACATCACCTGAAAAATAATGAAAAATAATAATATATAAATGTCTTAAGACCCTGAGAAAAAAGCCTTTTGAAAACATTGTGGGAAAAGAGGAAAATGCTGGTAACCAGCATTTTTCTCATTTCCCTTTATGTTTTCTACTCAAATAAAAGCAAGTTTCATCGTTTCAGCCAAACTGAAAATTGTTGCCTGCAGATGCTTTCAATTTTGACAAGTCTATATTTTCGTCATTTTTTAAAGAGGCAATATATCAAGTCTATCCTCAACCCCAACAGCATTGGGTAGAAAACAATGTGGGAAAAGGAGAAAATGCTGGTCACCAGCATTTTCTCCTTTTCCCACAATGTTTTGAAAGGCTTCTTTCTCTGAGTCATAAAAACAACAGATTGTTTGGTAAGAGGTTAATTAAATTATCAAATTCAACTTCTAACAAAATCGAGGCAAGATTTCTCTCTTCTTACCTTTCCAAAACTGCCTTTGCCTAAAACCTTCAACATATTAAACATGTCTGGGCTAAATTTCTTTTTAGGAGCTGGCGGTGGCGGCCGACCTCTGTTGTTCTTTTCCCAAACTTGCTCATATCCTTCATCTTCTGAAGAGTTGTCATTCTCCTGTTTCGCCTGTGATCAGAAAAAAAAGATTGATTGATTTGATTTTTTAGCACACGAACCATATGAAAAGCCATCCAAATTCAAAGCACTTGCTGGTAACCAGCATTTTCTCCTACGCCCACAATGTTTTCTATAGCCCTCTATATCACGGTCGTTAAAACTCGGCGTTGTGTGGTAGAGGCTCAATGGTGTTTTAACACTGCTTTCAACATTATTTCAGAAACATCACGGTGACAACTCGTTTAATCATGTATGTCTGGGGTTTTACCAGTACTAGGCGTGGGCTCTGAGTTGTCTTGCCCAAGGACAATCCCACAAAAAACCCAGTGCTTCCAGTGAGACTCAAACCAAGGGCTTCCAGGTTACAAGTCCTACATTTTACCAGAGCCACACAGGACCCCAGATAAAAAGACAAGGAACATGAGAGGAGTTCATAACTATATGAGGCAAGGAAATTTAAATCGTGTTGGTATTCAAAGCGTTTGAGCCATGCTCTGGCAGAAGGGGGTTTAATGCATTTCTATGATGCAATAAACCAAGTAAGTCACCACATAATTATGGATCTATAAAATCTATATTGTCTGACAATCAGCTGAATCCGAAGGTAGAATGCTCTCCAGCATGACTAAATTCATGAAGAGTAATATCTCCCTTTGGCTGCATGCCTCTTTCAAAAGTATGGTAAACTGAAACAATGGATTAATTATTCATGTCTTTCATGGGTTTCACATGTGCTAAAATAGGGGTATGAACATGAGCACTCCCACATGACCAGTGTGGCTAGCAGGGATCAAACAAGAATTTCCTAATTACAAATCCAAACCTTAACCCTTTACCACACAATCCCTAGTCTTAATGACCCTAAGAAACTAGGCTTTGGGAAAACACAGTGGAGAAGGTGAAAATGCTGGTAACTAGCATTTTCTCCTTTTCCTAAAATGTTTTCTTTCTTTTACAAAGACAGTTTGTACAATTTGAGCCACATTTAAATTTTCCTCTGCAATTGCTTTGGACTGTACCCAAAGTGAAAGCATTTGCATACGACAAAACAACTGTTGCTAAAGTGTTGATTTTTGTCTTTGACAGGGCAGAAAGCATTAAGAGAAAAGGAGAAAATGCTTGTTACCACAATGTTTTCAATGTTACCTTTTCCCACAATGTTTTCAAAAAGCCTCTTCCTTAGGGTCGTTAAAAGTCAGTATTATGTGGTAAACTCTTAACCAAAAAGAATTCCAATTTACATCAAAACTTACATTTGACAAAACTTTTTCCGGGGACACAGAGGCCCTTCTTTCATCGCTAGTTTTCTTCACTGCTACCAGAGCTTCTGCCAGTAACTTCTGATTGACACCACACAGGCTGGGCATAAACTTCTCACACTTTTTATGACAGTTCACACCACAAACTGAAATTCATCAATAGAACAATTCTCTAACATTGCACTTAACTCTTAACCAAATGACAAAATTTTGGACCTGACCAAACTGAAAGATTTGAAGATGACAAATTAAACATGACTCAAAAATTGAAATTTCTTTTGGGAAGGGAAGAAAACACTGTGGGAAAAGGAGAAAATGCTGATTACCAGCAACCAAAAGACAAAATTTTGGACTTGGCCAAACTGAAACCATTTGCAGACGACAAATACAACGTTGACTCAAAAACTGAAATTTAGTTTGGGAAGGGAAGAAAACATGGGAAAAGGAGAAAATGCTGATTACGAGCATTTTCTCCTTTTCCCACAATGTTTTCAAAAGCCTTCTTTCTTAAGGTCGTTACAACACTTGATTGTTTGGTAAAGAGTTAAACCTTTCACTATAATTATCAAAATGTACTTTTAAGACCAGCAGAAGACAGCTTTAACTCCTAATCAAAAGACAAAATTTTAGACTGGTCCAAATTGAAAGTAAATTCAGACAACAAATTAAAGGTGGCCAAAATGACCAGATTTGTTCTTGAAAGGGTAGAAAACATTGTGGGAAAAGGAGAAAATGCTGGTTACCAGCATTTTCTCCTTTTTTCACAATGTTTTCAAAAGCCTCTTTTCCTCAGGGTTGTTAAAAGTTGGGATTGTGATGGAAAGGGTTAAAGTAAATTCAGTGAAAAAAAAGTATTTCCTTGTTACAAAATTGCTCCTTTTCCAAAAAAAAAAGGATCAATTTATCAATTAAATGGCGTTACAAGCCACTTTCATCATTACTATTTCAGTCATAGCGCAGCGACAGCTCACTTATTTATGTTTAGTCCTTGATTTCATCAGTATTAGGCTGGGGCTCTAAAGTGTCTTGCTCAAGGACGCCACCACCAAAAAACCAGTTCGTCAAGCAAGACTTGAACCTGGGGCCTCCAGGTTACAAGTCCTACACTTTGCCACTGAGCTACGTAAGATTACTCAAACAAAAGAAAGAAAAGTCAAAGAAATAAATACCATCAATGTAGGATTGTTCTATATGTCTTTTTCTTTGAAGGCCAGTATCTCATTGGCATTTCTGCATTAATATCTGGCAAACAAGCACATTCTGTGCAGTCTGATCTTGATCTACACTATCCCATAAGCAATTAAGTCCAGGTTCTACTTTACTGGGTCAACGAGACTGTAACAAAGAGACCAAGCAATTTAGTACAATACTGACCTTGACATTTAAGTCCCTGCCGAAACAACCCATACAACAAAGTACCACAGTGATCACAGAAGGTGGGGGACATGTAGTTGTTCACTTTAAACTTATGAGGGACATTGATGTTAAATCTTTCAGTGAGCATCTGAAACAGAAATGAGAAAAAGAAAATTGTAATGGTTAAAATCTCAGTAATTCAAAGGAATACAAGTAACAATTATCATATCAAATTATCAAGATGATAAGGAATAATCAGAATTCGGTTGGTTTTAATCCTTTAACCACTGAACTCTCTACCCCACATTAACTGATTAATTGAATGGTGTTTTATGCTGCTTTCAATGTTATTTCAGTCATATCACAGTGACAGCTAACATGTTTATGTTTTTCTTGTGTTTTACCAGTACTAAGCTTGGGCTTGAAGTATCTAGCCCAAGGACACTCCAAAGAAAAACCCAGTGGACCCAGTGAGGCTTAAACACTGGCCCTCCAGGTCACGGGTGCTACAATTTACCACTAATTACCACACGTTAGAATTTCAAAAAAGTCCAATGGATTTGCTGACAATGGACGAATTAAAAGCAGCATAACCATTTACCACACAATCCTGAATATTTACGACCCCATCGGAAAAAGCTTGTGAAAACATTTTGGGCAAAGGAGAAAATGCTGGTATCCAGCATTTTCTGCTTTTCCCAAAATGTTTTCTTTGTTTTCAAAGACAATTTGATCCATCTGGTCAATATTTAATTTGTTGTCTGCAATGATTCGGCTTTGGACCAGTTCAAAATTTTGTTGTTTGGTAAAGAGTTACACCATTGGATCTGTATTTGATAATATAGGAAACATCATGTGAAAAACTAGAATTTTCTCCCTTTTCTAAAACGTTTTAAAAAGAATTCTTCCTCAGAAGGTTTAACTATTTACCACACAATCCCGACTTTTAACAACCCTGAAGAAGAAGGCTTTTGAAAACATTGTGGGAAAAGGCGAAAATGCTGGTAACCAACATTTTCTCCTTTTCCCACGTTTTCTCCTCTGCTGCAAACAAATTTCAATATTTAAGTCAAGTTTACTTTGTCTTCCGCAAATGCTTTCAATTTGGACAAGTTTAAAATTGTGTTGTTTGGTAAAGTGTTAAAAAACTTGAAGGCTTGGGAAAAGTGTTAGAAAGTCAAGACTGTATATGTACATTTAGATGTTATCTCACCTTTGTTTCTCTGCTATCTTTGGCACTACCTGGACAGTTGGATAGAATCTTTTCATGACATTTTTTGTGTACTGCGCAGTTACATTCTAGAAAGAAAAAAATAACGACAATTTTGGTGGGCTGACCAGTTTGTGACAAGGCAACAGGTTTTAGGGGATGATCCCGTACAAGAAAATATCACGACAATTTCAAACAAGAGCACAGCATGCTGTTGCCAATGTTCTGCTGCAGTTGCTTGAAGAAATAAATTGATTTTCAAAGAAAATTCTAAGTCAAAAAAGGGGCATAACTATGTTAAAATCATTTTGACGGTTACCTACCCGTGGTGTATGGTTCCTTTTTTGATAATAAACAAAAAGACTGAGTTTGAAGAAATTGTCTTCATTAAGATCAGCGATATTATAGAATGTCGATGTTTTAACACGATAAAAATGGAACAATGTCAAAAATGGAACAGAATTGTGTCATAAATACTTTTTCAGTTACCTGCCCTTGTTGTGGGTTCCCTTTTTGATAGTTAACAACTAGTTCAAGTTTGAAGTAAATATCTTCAGTAATGACAGACACATAGTAAAATGTCTAAGTTTTTGCACAATGACACAGACAACAACAGGGCTATGACAATACATGTGCTACAACGTTTATGGTACTTCAAAAACAGCCCAGCTAACAAAGCACATACAGAATCAGACTGCACACTCTGAGCAGTCCTATCCAACCTTAATTATATGAGAATGAAGAGAAAATGATGTGAAAATATACCACAATAAACATACCTTTGCATTGATATCCCTGTTTGTTCAAACCCCTATAAAAGAAAACGAAAATAAAAAATATTATTGCAGAAATACAGATTAACCCTTTACCAAACAATCCCTGGTTTTTACGACCCTGAGATAGAAGCCTTTTGAAAACATTGTGGGAAAAGGAGAAAATGCTGGTAACCAGCATTTTCTCCTTTTCCCACAATGTTTTCTACCCTGCTTGAAACAAATTTCAATTTTTGAGTTACGTTTATTTTGTCGTCTGCAAGTGCTTTGAATTTGGACCAGTCTAAAATTTGTCGTTTGGGAAAGGGTTAATCACCTTAAATCAAATCTTCACCAGACAAAAAAATTTTAGACTATTTTTCAAAATTGAAAGCATTCGTATTCAACAATGATTGGTTGATTGATTGTTTGACTGAATGAATGAATGTGTTTTATGCCACTTTCAGCATTATTTCAGTCACATCATGGCAACAGCTCACATATTCATGTACTTCCTGGGTTTTACCAGTACTAGGCTAGGGCTCTGAGGTGATTTGCCCATGGACACTCCCATGAAAAATCTGGTGGATCCAGTGAGGCTTGAATCCAGAGCCTTCAGGTCATGAGTCTTACACTTTACCACTTAGCCACTCAGGACCCCACAATTTGACAAAATCATTGTGGAGCAAATGAAATAAGGTCTTAAAAAGATAAGAGAACATTGTGGTTCACCAGAATCTTCTTCTTTTCCCAAAATGTTTTCAAAGGCTCTCTTTCTCAACGTCATTAAACCTCAAGGTTGTGTGGCAAAGGTTTAAAGTTTATAAATGAATATGAGCAAAACATGGTGGAGATGACATTCTTTTTGGTCACAATGTGTTCCAAAGTGATCATCTGCAAGTCAAATCATTAGTGGGTTGTGGCCTGTTAACTCTGTACCACACAATCCCGACTTTTAATGACCCTGAAACAGAAGCCTTTTGAAAACGAAGTTGGAAAAGGAAAAAATGTCTGTAATCACCATTTTCTCCTTATCCCACAATGATTTCTACCCAGTCATTGACAGAAATAATCATTTGAGCTACATTTGATTTGTCATCTGCAGACAGTTTCAATTTTTCTAGTTTATACTTTTGTTATTAGTTAAAGAGTTAACCCTTTACCACACAATCCCAAGTTTTAACGACCCTGAAAAAGAAACCTTTTGAAAACATTGTGGGAAAAGGGGAAAATGCTGAAAACCAGCATTTTCTCCTTTTCCCACAATGTTTTCTTCCCTATCAAATACAGAAATCAATATTGAAGCCACATCTAATTTGTGGTCCTCTGCAAAATTTTGTCGTTTGGTAAAGAGTTAATGCAAAACAGTCTCAATACTGCTTATTGATTGGATATAAATATGGGTGGACATAAAAACGACCAAGAGAATCAAAGCACTGAAAGTACTAATAGAAGGTGACAGTGGTAATCTACAAACAACTAGGTTTTAACAGTGCACCATTTCATAAAAAACATTTTCATCGGACAGTTGAGTACCGGTACATTTTTTTCTAAGACTGATAGCATTATTTCATGACTTTTATCGATAAAATGGTGTATCTAAGCATTTTGCATGCAGTTTCAGGTGTTAGAAGAGTTATTTGGGCTGTAATGACAGTAGCTTGGGGGTGTTTTTTGGAGTGTTTTGGGGTGTTTTTCTTTCGTCAGTGATGTAGACTTTATCAACAACATCTAGTCAAAACTGCAAAACTGAGGCAAATTTCAAATCTAGGGCTAATTCTGTGACATTTAATTCAGATTTCATTCACTGTTCATTGTTTGTGTAATAGGCTTGCACAGTTTTGCAATCCGGATGTTTTTTTTTTCACAAATTGAATAACACAAACGCTTCTGTTCATTGATCTATGAGGACCTATCTTCTTTTAAACAGAGGAATGATTTGTCCTCACCAGAATTCAGTTTGACTGTTGGCATAAGAAGGTGAGACCTTCTAAAAATAAGCTTTGTACCTACCAGCAGAAATCATTACAATATGAACAAAAAGTGGGTTGTCTAAAAAACTTTGCAATGAATTTGTGTCCCCTGACTTCATGCACCTTCTGTTGTTTCATAGCACCTCGCCTCCGAGTGATACCAGGCTGCTGTTTTTCGCTGTTCTGCGATGGAATTTGTTCTGAAGTATAATATAAGACAATGACATTAGAAACCGTCATGATGTGAGCCATGCTCTGGCAAAAGGGATGTTTAACCCTTTATGAAAAAGAGAAAATTTTAGACTTGTCTAAATTGAAAGCATTTGCAGACAAATACATAATTGTGACTCAAATTTTGAAAACTGTTTTTGGGGAAAGGGTAGAAAACATTGTGGGGAAAAGGAGAAAGTGTTGGTTACCAGCATTTTTTCCTTTTCCCCATGTTTTCAAAAGGCTTCTTTCTCCGGTTCAGTAATGGGTTTGTGCATTTCAGTAAGGCATTATACCAAGCAAGTCATCACATAATTACAGATCTCTAAAATCCATTGTGTCTAACAACCAGCTGAATCATGAGGTAGACTGAGTCCTTTCACACACAGAAATTTGACCAATCGCAAAAAGTTTCCACAAAGGTCACCCTGTGCAAACTGACCTGGGTTGATACTTTTTGTTCAGGCATTAAATCCCCTTTGCACATTGGTTCATTTATATTTGATCAATCAGTGTTGCCCTTCACTCTTTACCACAAAATCATAATTTTCAATAACCCTGAAAAAGTAGGCTTTTGAAAACATTGTGGGAAAACGAGAAAATGCTGGTAACCAGCATTTTCTCCTTTTCCCACAACATTTTCTACCCTTTTAGAGGCAATGTCAATCATCTGAGCCAAATCTAAGTTGTCATTCGTAAATACTTTCAATTTCGACGGGTAAAAATTTTTCTCAAGTGGTAGAGAGTTCAGGTGCTGATCATCCATACCAAGTGTGATCTGACCTCTGGTTTCAGAATAGAAGACATTTTACGCAGGGACATGATTGATGAAATATATGAGAATAGGAAAATGCCCCGACTCATCCTCACATACTTGAGCAGATTCTTAGGAGCTGAAACAGTTTTGAAATTTCAGACTTAGGCAATTCAAAGGGAGGCTACACATGCAATTTGAGCATGATCAACCAAAAAGACAATGGCAATAATATCTTTAAAACCACTGACAGATGCCAAAAGGACAATAGACATTGACAGGGTTTTCCCTGGACTCTTTAATATAGGAGTCAATTGACTCCCTTCAAATGAATTAAAGAAGGCAAACATTTAAATTTTGGGGGACATTAAGGAAATTTGAGGGTCCAAGTTCAAAGAAACAGGAGGTCAAGGAAAACCCTGCATTGAGCAATCACAAGAGTTTAGACTGATCACTCCAATCTTAAAAGAATTAGTCATACTGTTACAAACTAAAGTCCTGAAGCATTATTCAAAATTAAATGTTATATAAGTATGTATATAATTCTTGGGACACAGGATTACAAAAATATCATAAGCATCCTTTTTTTCACATTTTTAAAACAGAAAGAAAAGGGTTAATTCTTATTCAATCTTCTCTTAATGCATACCACACAAGTCCCAGTTATAACAACTCCAAGGAATAAGTCATTGGAAAACATTTTGCTGGTAACCAGCATTTTCTCCTTTTCCCACAAAGTTTTTTACCCTTTCTGATACAAATCCCATCCTTTGAGTGTCATATGTTATCTGCAAATGCTTTGACTTTAGACTAGTCTAAAATTTTGGAGGGAGGTATCTCCTTACCAAAGAACAAAATTCTAGACTAGTCCGAATTCAAAGCATTTTAAGATAACAAATTAAATGTTGATCAAATGACAACATTTGTCATTCATAGGGTAGAAATGGGGATCAAATGACAGCATTTGTCATTCATAGGGTAGAAAACATTAAGGGAAAAGACTTCTTCCTCAGGGTAGTTAAAACTCAGGATTTTGTGGTAAAGGGTTAAAACTATGCACTTCACAAAGCAAACAATAACAGTAAGAACTAGAGCTGTCACTGAATGTGACTTAATACCCCCGCCAGCGCTTTGACAGAAACAGGCAATTATTTGTACACAGACGGACACACGGACGGACAGACAGGCTGATTTCAGTATACCCCCGAAAACATTCATTTTGTGGGGGTATAAAAAGGATTAGTAACTTTAAGACTAGTGTAAAAACTGGTGTAAAAACTGGTGTAAAAACTGAGATAAGTAAAACACAGAGAAGAGGAGAATGTCCTGAAATACAACAAAGACGTTTCCCAAACCACTTTTTCTTTAACATCAGCATTAGCAGCTAATTTTCCATTTTCCTTTATTTGAAGCATACAATGTTGACTACCCTCAATCAAAATGAGTCATGCTCTTCAAAAGGGGGTTTAATGCATCTGAAAAAAGTATAGACCAGGTCAGCCTACACAGTCCTTGCATCTGACCTGTGTCAAAACTTTTTAGCTTTTAGTCAATTTTCTGCATGTCCAAGGACCATTCTACCTCAGGATTCAGTTGGTTGTTAGACAAACTGATTTTACGGATTCATAATTATGTGATGACTTGCCTGGGAAAAGGCATCACCATTAGCATTAAACTCCTATTGTCAAAGCATGGCACATATAATTGAGCCGCGCTCTGTGAAAAGGGGGCTTAATGCATCTGCGAAAAGTTTCGACCCAGGTCAGCCTGCGCAGTCCGCGCAGGCTGACCTGGGCCGAAACTTTTCGCTACTGGTCGATTTTCTGCATGTCAAAGGATCAGTCTACCTCATGATTGAGTCGGTTGTTAAAAAAAGTGGCTATTATGGATCCATAAGTATGTGATGGCTTTCCTGGTATGATGGATTACGGAGATGCATTAAGCCCCCTTTTGCCAGAGCACGGCTCAATTATATAGACAAGTCATGATTGCCCCGAAATCACTTCGGCTAATTTGACAGGAACCCTCCTAAGCATCACTTTACATTAGGGCCCTGCAGGACCCCTCCATCTGTCACAATGTTTCAATCTATATTTATATGTAAAACCCTAGCCATGTTGAATACCTATACTTTAACAGGCTTTTGAAGTCATCTGCAAATTTGTTTCAAAAGTTAACCATTAACACTTTACCAAACAACAAATATTAAAATCAACGGCAGACAACAAATTATTTGTAGCTCAAATGATTTTTCTCTTTGATAGAGTGAAAATCATCGTGGGAAAAGGAGAAAATGCTGGTTACAAGCATTTTCTCCCTTTCCCACATTGTTTTCCACAGCCTCTTTTCCTAGGGTCGTTTAAACTTGGTACTGTTTGTAAAGAGTTAATAAAATTCCGTATTCCCAAACTAGCCTTCTAATTGGCGGCAAACAAAAAAGACAACAGATATACACTATAGCATTCAAACTGGCAGGCAACATGAATTCAACGCTCACTAACTGGCAATATATCACAGAGCAGGGGTACAGAGGTTAAACTAAAACTACAATAAACAACAACTTCTAAAAAATGTTTAACTCTTCGCCACAAATCCTGAGGAAGAAGGCTTTTGAAAACATGGTGGGAAAAGAAGAAAATGCTGGTAAACTTTTTAGAGCATGAGAAAAATGCGGATTTGTCCACATTTAAAGCATTTGCACACAACAATTTAAATCTGACTCAAATGAGGAAATTTGCCTTTGATAGGATAAAAAAGATTGTTGGAAAAGGAGAAAATGCTGGTAACCAGCATTTTCTTCTTTTCCCACAGTGTTTTCAACAGTCATCTTTCCTAGGGTAGTGAAAACCAGGGATTGTTTAGTAAAGAGTTCACCAGCATTTTCTCCTTTTCCCACAATCTTTATTACCCTATCAAAGACATAAACCAACATTTGAGCTATATTTCATTATGTTGTCTGCAAATGCTTTCAATTTGGTGCAGTCCAAAATTTTATTGTTTCGTTTAGTGTTTAAAAGCATTTGCAGACAAAAAAGTGAGTATCATACAGTGGGAAAATAATGTGAAAAAAAGGAGAAAATTATTATTGCCAGCATTTTCTCCTTTTTCATTGATGTTTTCATAAAACTTCTTTAAAAGGGTTATAAAACCAAGGAAAAGTTAGGTATAGGGTAAAACTCCTCATAAGAAGTAGAGATTACCTACCTAAAAACATCTCAACTTATATTGTCACAAAATTTTGATTGAATAAATGGTGTTTTAAGTTGCTTTCAACATTATTTCAGTCATATCAGGCCGACAGCTCAAATTATTCATGTATACAATGTCCAGGATTTTACTAGTACTATGCTGGGGTTCTGAATCGTCCTAACCCAAGGACACTCCCCCAAAAATTCCAATGCTTCCAGTGCAGCTCAAACCTGGGGCCTCCAGGTTACGAGTCCTACACTTTACCACTGAGCTACGCAAGACCCCATCACAAAATGGAAAAAGATCTCAAATTTGAACTCTTGTTTTAATCTCACTGAAAAAGTATATAATTTCAGAGGGCAAACCACAAATAAGACTTTTTTTACTGGATAAGGAACCATGGGTAAACTAAGGAAATAACTAATAAAATTCTTGCATACATGTATAATAACTCAGAAAGAAAAGGTTTGTGGTAAATTTCTTAACTTGTTATTTCAAAAAGTAATTTTAACTCTTTACCCACATGACAAAATTTTAGACTTGTCCAAATTGAAAGCAATTGCAGACGACAAAATAAATGTGACTATAAATCAGATTTGTTTTAGGAACGGTAGAAAACATTGTCGGAAAAGGAGAAAATGCTGATTACCAGCATTTTCTCCTTTTCCCACAATGTTTTCAAAAGGCCTTTATCTCAGGGTTGTTAAAAGTTGGAATTGTGTGGTAAAGGGTTAAAGACTACATCAAATGAGTCATGCTCTGTGAAAAGGTGGCTTAAAGCATTTGCAAAAAGTATCTGCGCATGTCAGCCTGCGCAGGCTGACATAGTTCGAAACTTTTTGCTATTTGTGAATTTTATGCATGTCCAAGGACCATAATACACCATGATCCAGTTGGGTATTTGACAAAATGGATTTTATGGATCTATGATAATGTGATGACTTGCTTCATATCACTGTGATGCATTAAACTCCCCTTTGCCAGAGCATACTTCAAATGTATTTCGGACATTCTCAAAGGAATGAAGAGAGGATTAGACAAATTATACAAGGGTGTTGAAAAGAAAAAAATTATTAAGAAATGGAGAAATTGCTCAAATTGAGTAATTTTAAGTCCTTCCATATATTGCCTCATGATCCATATACACAAACAAGTCTATACAGCAGTCTTCCTCTACTTCTAAACTAAATGCTTTAGCCAATCAGAAAATATGTTACTTCAAAATTTAGGAAATTCTTGAGATCTAGCCTAGAGATGCAATTTAGAAAGGATAGTGCATTATGGGCACTGTATAATTAATGGCAATACCTCATTTTTTATTAGCATGGCACTGTTTTCATTCTAAGACCATCAATAAGTGAAATGGATATTTGCAGTATAAAAAATCCAAATATTGTCATTTCATAGGTCTGCTTTGGCCCAGACAAATTTAACAATGAACCATACTCTGTGAAAAGGGGGTTTAATGCAACTACAAAAAGTATCGATACAGATCAGCCTGTGCATTCAGCGCAGGCCGACCTGGGTCGAAACTTTTTGCTATTGGTAAATTTTTTGCATGTTAAAAGGACCAGTCTACCCCATAGATCAGTCCGTTGTCAGATACAATTGATTTTATGGTTTCATGATTTATGTGATGATTTGGTTGGTATTATGTACCACAGAGATTTATTAAACCCCATTTGCCAGAGTACAGCTCAATAAAGTGTATATCGAAGATCAATCAGCATGTCTAAAGAAAGCCTTTTGAAAACGTGGGAAAAAAGGAGAAAATGCCTGTTACAAGCAATTACTCCTTCATCAACAACATTCTCTAATATTTCAGAGAGCTTTAGGCGCTTGCATCAATATATAATTCATAATCTGCATGATCATGCTTAAATTGTACAAGTTAAGTAGTTCGTCAATTTGAAGCAATCTTTTTTTAAAAAGAAAAAGTAGGTCATGGGAACTTGGTATAAATGTGAACGAGGAAAAATCCCCCTTAGAGCTAAGAAACCACTGTATACAAGTGAAACTGTGTTGAGGAACTACACTCATTTAAGTTTAAAAACAAGGTATTAGTGCATTACCTCCCTTCTTTGAGCGGGTGATCTCTGTAAATAAAGGGTAAAAAAAAAGGGAACATACAAAATGCGGTAAAATGCATTTCAAGATGCTACACATGACAATACTTATACACTAACATTTGACAATAAAGATACAACAGCAAAAATATATATACAATAAACATTTAAGTAACTAATTGAATAGTACTCCTAAAGCACTTTAACCAGCTGACAAGATTAAACAAGAGGGCCATGATGGCCCTGTATCGCTCCACTGGCTATTAAGTAAAAACACTACAAGCCAAACATTACAATATTCAGCAAATTGATTTCAAACACGAGGACATGCAAACATTTTTCTATCTTATCCTACGAGAAAGTTGTGATCCATGGGCAAAGCCAATTTTGATCGCAAAGCTATAATTATTTGAATCCTGGTGGAGGTCCACAATATAAAGCTCCATACCAAATAATTCAGTTCTTGAATGTTATAAACAAGAAGATTTTCAAATTTTTCTCAATGAAAAGCCCTGTAAAACATGAAACCCATGAGACAGGGCTAAATCTAATAGCCTTAGTCTTTATAATGGTTAGTAACATGATGACTTAAGATAGTTTTCATTACAAAGGCCATGTAAAACTGGTGACCTTGTGTTCCGCGGTGTGGGGACAAACTTGGGTCAAGGACTATAATTTGGGCCCTCCTTGTAGAGGCCCACTAGATAAAGCTACATGGAAAATTTGGTAGACCCCATGGCTATTATTTGAAGGAACTTGGTAGAGGCCCACTAGATACAGCTACATGCCAAATTTGGTAGCCCTAGGCCTTACAGTTTCAGAGAAGAAGATTTTTGAAAATTTTCTATATTTTTCAGTTTTGTTGCCATGGCAACCAGAGTTTTTGAAGGAATAAAATTCTGTCATGGGATTCTGAAGAAGACCATGGCAGGATCATTTCTTTGAAGTTTCATCAAAATTGGATAAGTAGTTTCAGAGATGTTTGAAATAAAAGTTAATGCACGCACGGACAGATGAACGGACGGACCTTCAGTGCCAGTAAAAAACAAGTATATACATCAATCTCAGTTTGAAATATATCTTTTTAACCTATTACCAGACAATCCCTACTTTTGATGACCCTGAGAAAGAAGGCTTTAGAAAAGCATTTTCTCCTTTTCTTACAATGTTTTCTACTGTTCACAAAACAAATTTCAAATTTTCAATCACTTTTATTTTGTCGTCTGCAAGTGCTTTCGATTTAGACAAGCCTAAAATATTATCGTTTGGTAATGAGTTACATGTGTGCTAACAATTGTCATAATAAATCACTAAGATTTTTTTTCAAACTTATTTTATTAATACTTTTTCTAAGCTAGTCATCATCAAACAGTAGACATGGTGTATTAATATGAACACTTCATAGTTTGTAAACACAGTCAGATATGTGGAGGATAATTTTTTGTTTTGGTGTATGATTGAAAATTCTTTTATTGAGTTGAAACAAATGCTAAAAGCTCCCCTTGAGCACGTTGTGCTCAAATGAGCTAAAAAGTTAACATACGGATGGACGCACAACGGACAACGGGCCATAACATAAGCCTGCTGGCCTTCGGCCAGTGGAGCTAAAAAACTTGTCTAGCACCAATCATGTATCACTGCAGCTTGATAATCAAGGGAGGTAAATAGTAACGAACTTTATCTTTCATAAAAAGAGTTATTTCCCTTGATTAATGTTTAAATTGAAGTGACAATATTTTGAAGCCCATGTTAAACTTGCGATACCTGGATTGAAGGCAATTTTGACCCCAGACCTACAATATGAAACTAGAATGTGTGGTCATAAACAAAAAGATTTTTTAATCTTGCCCAATAAAAAGTCATGTAAAACAAGTTTGCTGAATAAAAGGCCCTGTAAAATATGTGATCCATGACACAGGTTTATCAAGTTTTCACTATAAAAGCCAATGTAAAACTTGTGACCCCTGGTGTGGAGTCAAACTTGACCCCCAAAGTTAAAATTTGGGCCCTCTTGGTAGAGGCCCATTATACAAAGTTACATGCAAAATTTGGTAGCCCTAGGCCTAAATATGGCTATGTACAAGTAGATTATTAAAGTTTCCTTATATAAGACCATGTAGAACTTGTGACCCCCTGGGGTGGGGCTACATTTGACCCCCTGGGCTATAATTTGGGCACCCTTGATAGAGACCCCCTAGATAAAGCTAAATGCAAAATTTGATAGCCCTAGCCCTTATAGCTAGATGCGAAAGATTTTCCTATATAAGCCCGCCCATGTAAAACATGTTACCCCCCCCGGAGCGAAGTCAAATTTGACCCTCGGCTATAATTTGGACACCCTTGGTACAGGTCCACTAGATAAAGCTACATGCAAAATTTGGTCGCCCTAGGCCCCATGGCTAGGTCAAAGAAGAATTTTAAAGTTTTCCCTATATAAGCCCATGTAAAACTTGTTATATAAGCCCATGTAAAACTTGTTACCCCCGGGCAGGGCCTAATTTGACCCCAGGGCTATAATTTGAACAATCTTGGCAGAGGTCCACTAGATAAAGCTACATGCCAAATTTGGTAGCTCTAGGCCCTATGGCTAGGTAGAAGAGGAATTTTAAAGTTCTCCCTCAATAAGCCCATGTATAACTTGTAACCCCCGGGGCGGGGCCAATTTTGACCCCAGGGCTATAAATTGAAGAAACTTGGTAGAGGTCCACTAGATAAAGCTACATGCCAAATTTGGTAGCCCTTGGCCTTACGGTTTCAGACAAGAAGATTTTCAAAGATTTTCAAAATTTTTCAGTTTTGTTGCCATGGCAACCAGAGTTTTTGAAGGAATTAAATTCTTTCAAGAAATTCTGAAGAGGACCATGGCAGGATCATTTCTGTGAAGTTTCATCAAAATTGGATGGGTAGTTTCAGAGAAGAAGACGTTTTAAAAAAAAGTTAACGGACGGACGGACGGACGGACGGACGCACGCACGCACGACGGACAACAGGCCATGACATAAGCCCGCTGGCCTTCGGCCAGTGGAGCTAAAAACTTGTCCATTTTAATTATGACTGTGATTGTATGGTGCTTTACGCCATTTTCAACATTATTTCAGTTGTATCCAATGCAACTATTCATGCTTTCTTGGGAGTTTCTGTTACCAAAACTCCGCACAATGTTCTCTCCAAGCCACTGGCTGCTGTCCCATATAACCATCTTCGAAACATCATCGTAGTCAGCGTTGAGACAGGAATGAATCTTGTCGAAACGACTATCATCAATCCTCGGAAAGAAATTGGCCAAGCCAGGGATCAAACCAGCAACCTGTTCTCAAGTCTTGCATGCTACTAACTGAGCTACTAGGGCTCGACTTGTCCATTTTGAAAGCAAATTACAAATTCAATGTAGCTTACCTCTTTCCCACCAAACAGAATCTTAGAGTCTTGTACATATTGAAAGCATTGCAGTCAACAATTGAAATGGGTCTTTGAAAATTGAAATTTGTTTTGGGTAGGGTGGAAAACATTACAGGAAAAGGAGAAAATACTGGTTAAAAGCATTTTCTCTTTTCCCCAAAATCTTTTAAAAGGCTTCCTTGCCAGGGTCGTTAAAACTCTGAATTGTGTGGAAAAGGGTTAAACAATCTGATTCAGTTTTGAAAGAGTATGAAACATTTTCTTCTTTTTCTAAAATGTTTCAAAAAGGCCCTTTTTCCAAAGAGTCATAGGTTTATTTTGTAGATGGTTAAAAAATAAAGGCAGTCTCGTTGCTTTCAGAGAAACTCCTAACAGCACAATGAATATGAGCAACAGATTGGGTGTAATTTATAATGTTGTGGATGCTTATACAAACTGACCTGGACTAAACAATTTAACCGTTAACTCTTTACCAAACAACAAAATTCTGGACTAGACCAAATTGAAAGCATTTGCAGACGACAAAATAAATGTCGCTTAAATAATGATTTCTTCCTTATATGTGGTAAAAAACATTGTGGAAAAAGGAGAAAATGCTGGTTACCAGCATTTTCTCCTTTTCCCACAATGTTTTCAAAAGACTTCTTTCTCAGGGTCGTTAAAAATCGGGATTGTGTGGTAAAGAGTTAACACTGTTTTCATCACAAATGTATCTTAATGAAGATACCATGTTAAAGTGAGTCTAAAAATGAAAACATATTATGCCTACCAACTATTGTATTTCATCATGCTGACTTTTCACACATATGCAAAAATTGCTTTGGAGACAAAATTGCAGAACGATCTGTCCTATAAACCCTCCATAGGGCACAAACAATAATGGTCTCTAATGGCAAGTGGCTGTTTAAAACAGGGAGTATAACATTCAAAATTGATTTAGGAACTTAGAATAACGATTAGCTTAACCCTTGCAGCCCTGAATGCAGATTTAATTTCTTATGAGGACAGTGTAGATCAAGATCCGACTGCACAGAACATGCAGTTTGGTCTTGGATCTATAGTGATCATTCCTTCGCCAGATATTCTTACAAAAAAAGCTGCAAATTGCCATATCTACATCTATAATATTGACTAAGAATGTCAACTTTATGCTGTACGACGCAAGTAACCACTTATCCCTTTAGCAAACGACAAAAATTTAGACTTGTCCAAATTGAAAGCAATTGCAGACAACAAATTAAATGTTACTCAAAACATAAAATTTGTCTTTCATAGGGTAGAAAACATTGCAGGAAAAGGAGAAAATGCTGGTTATCAGCATTTTCTCCTTTTCCCACACTGTTTTCAAAAGAGTTTTTTCCCTAGATCGTGAAAACCCCAGATTGTTTGGTAAAGGGTTATTCAGGCTTGACTGCATTTGAAACCAAAGATACAATCTTCACTAAACCAAATAACAAAATTATGGACATGTCCAAATCAAAATCACTTTCAGACAACAAATAAACTGTGTCTCAAATGATGGATTTTGTCTTTGAAGGGGCAGAAAGCATTGCGGGAAAAGGAGAAAATGCTGGTTATCAGGCTTTTCTGCTTTTCGTAAAAGTTTTCATAACACATGATGATTTTGCCTGTCGCATGCAACTTTTAAAGAACTTAGTAGACAGTTCTGAAAAAGATCAGATTAATATAGAATTATGTAGTCTTATCTTGGGTCCTGACTATCAAACATTTCATGACATTCAAGATATCAGCTTTACGTTCCAGTAGACAACAAAAAACAACCTGTAATATACAAAGAGTCAAAAAACAATGCAATGGACAATGCTATATCAAACTTAGTTAATCTTTTAGAAAACCATCCAAGGTTTGAACAAGCCTGCGTATGATGGCTTTTGTAAACATAGTAAAGAAGAAAATGCTGACAAGTTTTTTTCTATTTCCCATGATATCCCAGGTATGATTTTTCCAGACAAAGCACAAAAAAAACATAATCTCCACAATGCTTCCAAACTTGACCAGTCTATCATTTTCTCTACCAGTGCACGGTTAACTCTTTTCCGCATGACAAAATGTTAGACTTGTCCAAATTGCAAGTTTTTTTCAGACATGAAATGTAATGTGCCTCTAATGATGGGATTTGTGTTTGAGACGGTAGAAAATATGGAAAAACCAGAATTTTTTCCATTTCATACAGTGTTTTATAAGCCCCTTTTTCCTCAGGGTGGTTAAAAGAGACGGTTGTTTGGTACAGGGCTATTGGCCAAAACATCTAAATGCTTCAATATAGAGAGAAGTTAATTACATGCTTGACTGAGATAATTACGAAACCGAATTTGCAGCATCATGCAAAGTAATTTCTGTATCTTCATGAGATATTAAAGTTAATTCACAGACATAGCTCACCCATTCAAGTTTCTTGGGAATCAAACTTATGCATCTCTAGCAGAAAACAATAATCCACAAACCACTGCTTTATGAGAATTTTTTACCAATCAAAAAAATTCAAGAGAGTTACATCTCAAATCAATACAGCAAAATTCATAAAGGAAGCTTTTACAAAGGAGGAAATTTTTAATCGCGTCGATTAATTCTGAATAATCTTTTTGTATAATGGTAGTTAATGTTAAATATATATGTATGCATACTTTGTATGTCTGTCATTGCCATATATCCATGTTTTTTTTTGTAAATGGCCAATGGCATATTAAATTTTGTTTGCCGAATGCCTGATAAAGTTGAGTTGAGAGTACATCAAGAAACAGAATCAACAGAAGAAAAGATCGAAAGAGGTATTCACACCCATTCCTAACCCTTTCACAACACAATCCCGAAGATGAAAGCTTCTGAAAACAATGTGTGAAAAAGGAGAAAATGCTGGTAACCAGCATTTTCTCCTTTTTCCCACAATGTTTTCTACCCTTACAAAGACAACATCACCTTTTGAGCCATGTTTGAAATTTTCATCTACAACTGCTTTGAATTTGTACAAGCCTAAAATTTTGTTGTTTGGTAAAAAAAGAATCAACTCTTAACTAAACAACAATATTTTAGACTTGTCCAAACTCAAGCATTTGCAGACAACAAATTTAGTGTACCTCAAAAAGTGATTCTTTTTTTTCAAACGGTCGAAACATTATGGGAAAAGGGAGAAAATACTTGTTAACCAGCATTTTCTCCTTTTCCTAAGCTGTTGTCGAAGTTCTCTTTCTTCAGGGTCATTAAACACAGGATTGTTTTGTGAAGGGTAAATTCAAATTCTGTTATACGGTGTATTGTGAGATATTCTTGCAAAAGAGCCCTGAAATTGTAACTTTGGGAATTTTTTTTTCCTATCTGAAGATGTTCTGGGCCCATATTCATCAACCATTCTTAAGAACATTCTTGGTTTTAATCTCCAATGGTTTAGCCAATCACAAGTTGTGTTCCTTTCAAATTTAGAAAATCTTGGAGAATAGAACAAAGAACACTCTCATAGATGGCCGGTAAATACAGACTCGGGTCACTTTTATATGACACAGATTTTTAGGCTGAATTTATTTGAAGTATGCTAACAGAGAATACAGTTAGTCATCATAACAGACGATGCAGTAGCAATAATACATATTTACCGGTAATGTTTTGCATGGATACTGTAAAAAAAATAAACTAAAATTGTTAAAAGCCTTGTATCTGTGTAAAACAATAACACATTTCCAAGTTCAACCTAAAACAAGAGCACAGCATTTGGGTGCCAAAGCTCGGCTACAAGTACTTGATATACAGCGGAAATTCTTTGGCACACTTGGATGCAAGTGCGTGATTTTCAGTAAAAATTCAAAGTTGACGACGGGGCATAACTGTGTCAAAAATACTTTGATAGTTACCTGCCCTTGTTGTATTTGGGTTCCCCTTTTGACAGTTAACAACTTGTCCAAGTTTGAAGTACATGTAAATATCTTTAGTGATAACAGAGATATTGTAAAATGTCAAACTTTTTGCATGACGACAACTACGACGCAGATGACGAAGCCATGCAGGACTGTAACAATACTCCGACGTTTTCTTCCAAAAAAGGCCAAGATAAAAGTTCATCAGAATTGTGATCAGCAATAAAAGAAAGAAAGCCAAATAGCATGCCATTTTTGGTAGCCTGACTATAATGGGATGCAAAACGATGGGGCTCTCACACTTTCAATACAGCTTTTATATTCTGAACACTATTGATGTCTAATAAATATCGATCAGGGATTTATACACGTGTTATATCAATACATTACAAACAGTGCTGTAGATAATTTTAAGAAGCCACTTTTGAAAACAGTGAAGCAAAAAAAGTAAATCTTAATGCAGTAAATCTTAATAAATGCCAATTAACTGATGATGACTTTTTTTCGGAGTTGTAATAAGGTGGTGATGACTTATATTCTTTACCAGGCAACAAAGTTTAAGACTTGTCCAAAATGGAAGCAATTGAAGACGGTAAATAAAATACAACTAAAAAAACAGGATTTTCCTTTGACAGAGTCGAAACCATTGTGAGAAAAGGAAAAAATGCTGGTTACCAGCATTATCTCCTTTTCTCTCAATGTTCTTAAAAACCTTTTTTCCTCAGGTTGTAAGAGATGGGATTGTGCGCTAAAGAGTTAGCATACAATAATGCATTACAAAACAAAACCTGGTGGGTCAAATTTGTCCTAGTTTGAGAACATAGAAAGAATCCAGAATTCCAATACATGTATATCAAATCAAAAGCCATAACTACTCAATCGCAGTCAAAAAAATACTGGACATAATTGAGTCTGAGATAATGACTGCCTCTTGTATTTGAAGGCTCTAATTCATATTTCTTCGGTATGTTACAAATCAGTCAATTGTTGCTTAATCAAGTCATATACAGAGTAAACTAGAGCTGTCACTGAATGTGACTTAATACCCCTGCCAACGCTTTGACAGAAACAGGCAATTATTTGTACACGGATGGACACACGGACGGACACACAGACGGACAAACGGACAGACAGGCTGATTCCAGTATACCCCCGAAAACATTCGTTTTGCGGGGGTATAAAAACATGATGCGGGTAGACTAAAATAGGATTCCTTTCTCAATACCTCTCAAAACAAAGTTAGACTACTCATGGCAGATTTTGGTGCCTTTCTGGAAAATATAGATAATGATCACGCGTCCATATCCACCAACCATTCTTAAGGACATTCTTAGTCTTATTCTTATGCTTATTCTTTCTGAATTTGAATGTAACACAACATTTGATTGGCTAAACCATTCAGAAGTTGTGTTACTGTCTCAATCTAGAAAAAGACTAGGAATGAAAATAGGAATGGTTGATAAATATGGACCCAGGGCCCCTATTCACTAACTATTCAAAATTGCATTCTTAAAGTTATATCCTAGATATAGAAAGTAACACAACTTTCAACTGCCTATATGGTTTAGCCAATCAGATGTTCAATTACTTTGGAATTTGGAAATTTTTGTGAATTAGACCGAGACTGATAATACAAATGGTTGCTGTATATGGGCCGAGACTGCTAATAGCATGTAATCTGACTAAAGATCCTAACAAAATGTAGCTCAAATTATGAGATTTGTCTTTGGACTGCATGACAACATTGTGGCAAAAGGAGAAAATGCCGGCTGATACTTTTTTTCTCATTTCCCTGGATGTTTTCCATCTTTCAGACAAAAACCTCACATCATCTGAGGCACACTTAGTGTTGTCTGCCAATGCTTTCAATATGGACTAGTCAAAAATGTTGTTATCCGAAAAGTTTTATGGTAACCAAAAATCCCCCCCAAAAAAAAGCTAAGATGAATTTATCTGCCACTTTCTCTCCTGAACAGACTAGAAATACCATGGTAATTTCATTGCAACAGCAACTCTTCATCTAATCTACTTTTCAAAAGACAGACATCTCCCTTGAAAACTAATTAAAAACCTTTCTTTGACATTTACACGCATAAGTACAGCTGCGGATAAAAAGAGCATTTCAGGATACAAATTGAAACTTTTTTTCTTTGATTCTTCATCAAAACCTATGCTGTGGGTGTTCATTAGAATTGTCTCATCAAGACAATTCTAATGAATACCCACAACATAGGTTTTAGTTCAGAAATAACTTTCTTAGAGAGTAAGATTAACCACTTTATCTAGATCTACAAATCATGTAACAATAGCCAATAATCAACACAACAAGAGGGATGGATAAAAAAGGCAGCAAGTAGAGAACATCATCTCTAGACACAATATAAATGCAAATCTAGAACTTATTACCTCCCTTGGGAGCTCTCTAATGTCAGGAAAACTTACCTTCATTCTCATTGAAGTATCGGATCTGACATTGTAAACGCCCTGAGGGTTTCAGCTCCAGCTGAAAGGATAGAAAGATGAAAAAGTGATAAAGATAAATCATTCTTCTATGTTTAAGCAACACAATCCGGAGTTTTAACAACCCTGAAGAAGATGGCATTTAGAACCATTGTGGGAAAAGGATTGACTGATTGTGTGGTGTTTAACGCCGTTTTCAACATAATTTCAGTTATATTGCAGGGGCCAGTGCAACTATCCATGCTTTCATGGAGCTTCTTTTACAGGTACTCCGCAAAATATTCTTTCCAAGCCACTGGCTTATTTCCCACATAACCATCGTCGAAACAACCGTCAGCCATGAGTGATGAACGAATCCTGTCGCAATGACTATTATAAATCCTCGTGAAGAAAATTTGCCAAACCGGGGATCAAACCAGCGACTCCCTGTTCTCAAGTTGAGTACATTACCACCTCAGCTACCAGGCTTGGCTGTTGGAAAAGGACATGAAGCTGGTAATCAGCATCTTTTCTTTTCCCTCAATGTCCTTAACTCTTTACCACATGGCAAAATTTAAGACCAGTCCAAACTGAAAGCATTTGCAGACGACAAAATAAATGTGACTCAAATTTCGAAGTTGTTTTGGGAAGGGTAGAAAACATTGTGGAAAAAGGAGAAAAAGCTGGTTACCAGCATTTTCTCCTTTTCCCACAGTGTTTTCAAAAGGCTTCTTTTTCAGGGTCGTTAAAAGTAGGGATTGTGTGGTAAAGGGTTTACCCCTTCAAAGACAGAAATAATCATTTGAGCTACATTTAATTTGTCGACTGCTAATGCTTTCAGTTTGGTTGAATCCCAAACTTTGTTGTTTGGTAAAGACTTACCAACCCTGAGAAAACACACTTTCGAAAACATTGTGGGAAAAGGAAAAAATGCTGGTTACCATCACTTTCTCCTTTTCCAACAATGTTTTCTACCATTTCAAAGAGACAAATCATCTTTTGAACTTCAATGAATTTGTCGTCTGCAAATGCTTTCAATTTGGGAAAGTCTAAATTGTTGTCATCTAATTAACACTTAAACATCAAATAAATTAGAAACTTTAGTTCGACTCTAAATGTCTGACAACAATTTTTTCTTGTAACCAGCATTTTCTCATTTTTCGACAATGTATTTTGCCCTTAAAAAGAAATATACCAGTACTTGACTAACATCTAAATTGTCACCTGTAAATGCTTATTATCTGAACAAGTCTAAAATCTTACTGTTTGGTAAAAAGTTAACACTTAACCACACAACTTAAATAATGTTAAAAAACTTTTCCAAATTGAAACCATTAGTGCAGGCGACAAATTAATGGGGCTCAATTGATGAAATATGTTTCTGAGAACACCTTGTCGGTAACCAACATTTTCTCCTTTTCCCACAAAGTTTTTAAAAGCCTTCTCTCTTGGGGTCGTGTGGGATTGTGTGGTAAAGGGTTAAAACTGGAATCGTTCTGTAAAAGGTCAAGGGTTGTAAATAAAGTTATATATACAACCCCATTTCTGTCCTCATATTTGAAGACAGAGGTAATTTTAGAAACAGGTTCGAACAACAGCCTTATAATAATTGGTGCCTAGTTTTCCTTGACCCTGTTTCTTTGGATTTGGACCCAAAAATTTTCTAAAGTTTATATGTGTTCCTTCCTTAATTCTATGAAGGAGGTCAAAATGACCCCCACACCAAAAAGTTCAGGGAAATTCCTGTTGATACCTTAGTAGGAGCTCCAAAAAACAACCTCATTTCTGTCCTCATATTTGAGGACAGGGGTAATTTTGCAAACTGGTTTGGAACACCAGCCTAATAATAATAATTGATGCAATAGTAGGAATCCTAAAAATCAACCCCATTTCTGTCCTCATATCTGAGGACAGAGGTAATTTAGAAAACTGGTTGGAACAACAGCGTAATAATGATTGATGTCATCATAGAAGCTCTCAGTAGTGAGGCAGTCGATTGCTTGAAATAATTAGGTAACTACTGACCCTTCATTACACAACCTTGACTTTTAACGACCCTGAAGAAAAAAAGACTTCTTGAAAACATTGTGGGAAAAAGGAGAAAATGCTGGTAACCAGCATTTTCTCCTTTTTCCAACAATGTTTTCAATCCTTGCCATAACAAATTTTAATTTTTGAGTCACATTTTGGTATGTTGTCTGCAAAATGCTTTCAAGTTGGGACTTGTCTACAATTTTGTTATTTGGAAAAGAGTTGATATGGAACACACCAGGGAGTTTTGAAAGTGTAACTTGTTAATGAGTACTACTATTTTCATAGATTGTAGACTGGTACATAGACCTGAACAGGCTTTGGAGTTTGCACATAAAATATTGACTGTATGACCAGTGTCCTTTTAGTCTGTATTAAAAAAGACATGTCACTGAGAATGAAGGTAATACAACCCTTTCCTATTGATTGATTGATTAATTGACTGATTGATTGATTCAACATTATTTCAATCACAATGGAATGATAGTTCATGTATTCATGTATTTCCTGGGTTTCACCAGTACTAGGCTAGGGCTTGGACATATCTTGACCAAGGACGCTCCCACAAAAAACCAGTGCATCCAGTAAGGCTCGAACCCAGGGCCTCCAGGTCACAAGTCCTACTTTTTACAACTGTCCCACACAGGACCCCACCCTTTCCTGTGAGCAATGAACATGGAAGTCAACTATGGACACATCTCTAAAGGTTACAAACACTTCTGACCTTGCGCTGACCTTGATCGTTGACCTACAGACATGATTCTTGCTGGTGAAACATTGTATGTGATTGTATACATGATATTTCTGCACAATGATGCTGAAATTCATTTAGAATGTAAATAAGTGACATGCCTCACCATTTCCATTTTTTAAACATATCTGACCTTGCTGTGACCTTGACCTTTGGCCGACAGAAATGGTTCTTGTGTGAGACACATGGTCTGTATGTAGTTGACCAATCTGCAAAGTTATACTGAAATTCATTCATGATCTAAAAATTTTATGACCCCTCCCCCCCCCCGACATATGACCTTGCTATTACCTTAACCTTTGACCTAAGGACATGACTCTTGCTCATGACACAATGTTTTGGTTAATATTTATGCAAAGTTATTTTGAAATAAAGTGATAGGGAAAAATGTTATGGTCTGGACATGAACATGTCGATGATGGACAGATGGACAATCAGATGCTGAGTCCAAACAAAGGTACCAGTGTCACAATTTTTTTTGGGGGCGTATAAAAACTTAGGTAAATGTAAGTGTAACTCTTTCCCAGACAACGAAGTTGTAATTGTTTCCAAATTGAAAGCATTTGTAGACAACGAGGTCAATAAAGCTAAAATAGTGGAATTTGTCTTTGATAGGATAGAAAACATCCTTGAAAATGGAAACTGCCGGTTACCAGTACCTATTTTCTCTTTTTACCACCACGTTTTGAAAAGCTTCCTTCCTAGGAGTTGTTAAAACATTCAATTGTTTGACAAAGAGCTAATCTTATATAACCACTGACCTCCCACAAGAATACAAGCTCTTGAGGTGCTTTTTGCTGACAGAGTGATATCGAACACAGATATGCAGTCTTTGACAAAAATGTCAAAAAGATAAAAATTTATTGAGTACTTGATATTGACAAATGGAGGTTCCCTTTACAGGTGGACTCCACATTTCAAGTACATGTATTCATTCATATTCTGAAACGCTGGTAACCAGCATTTTCCCCCTTTTTCCACAATGCTTTCTACCACTAGAGACACATCATGTTTTTCATATGTTGTTTGCAAAATTAATGCTTCTACATGAAGAAATGTAAATTTCTGTTGTCTGGCTTGATCAGAACACCCAGAGATTCAAATAGTGACCTACCCAAGCTGTTGCTATATTTGAGTCTGTGCATTTGTCTGCCAGTGCCCGTGCACTGAGTGTGGTGTCTGCGAGAAAAACATTGGGCCTCTCCATGGCAACCAGCTGTATGACACGCCCCTCATACAAATGAGCGTCGAAGCATGTGTTCCATTCTGGATAGATAGTCTTCTTTCTCTGTACAAACTGTATCCCTCGACCTGAAATAGAGAAATAGCAAGTGCACTACCATCCATGTTGTAACTAAAATAGTGTTGAATTCGGCATAAAACACCAAGCAATCAAACAAACAATTTTTTTATTTTCATACAAATGCTTTTAACATTTACCAAATAACAGAATTTTAGGCCGGTCCAAATTGAAAGCATTTACAGACCAAAAATTAAGCTGTAGCTCAAAAACTGAAATTTGCCCTTGGGACAGTAGAAAACATTGTGGGAAAGTGAGAAAATCCTGGTTACCAGTATTTTCTCCTTTTCCAACAATGTTTTGAAAAGCATAATCTTCCTCCAGCTCACCTTTTTTGAATCTTACTTTTCACCAGAGACAAAATTTTAGACTAGACCAACTTGATAGCATATGCAAACTACATTATTAAATTTGAGGTGGCTCAAATGATGTACGGGTAAAATCAGTGTTTATTCTAGAAACTGAAAGCGAGAGGGATTTTCCACCCTCTATCTAAAAGATATATAGGATATTTGTTTTCTACGGTGAAAGATCGAAATTTATTTTATCTCGTGAACATCATTGGTAATATTTTCACTCGTGGTGCAGCCACGAGTGAAAATATTACCGATGATGTTCATGAGATGAAATAAATTTCGATCTTTCACCAAAAAAAAAACAACAAATATTCTATTTATTTCTTGCTTTTAACCCTTTCTGGGAGAAACTTAATCAAAATCCAGTACAGTTCTTTTCGGTTATTCCCTGTGGCGTACCCCCTCCGCATAGCAACGCATTACAATATAACATCAAGCGCAAGAAATGTAAGGTAAATTACGTCATATTTCCATCTGGTTGTGAGGCACGCGCATTTTACCTAGGTAACTAATGCGCAGGAACAACCGTTTCTACCTTCAATTGAAGAGAATATAACTAGAGGCGCTTGAGCGCCTGTATCGCTCCACAGGCCTGATATTTCTATAATGGCGAAAGGAAGTTTTTAACAATTATCATTCAATCCTGCATTTTAGCTCACTGAAGAAACAATTTGGTAGACAACCACCATAGGAACTTACCTGCAAAACAACAATGAAATCCAATGAATAGTTTTAGAGAAGAAATTTTTCAAAGATTTTACTTTATACCATAAAAGGAAAATGAGTCTCCCATAAAAACCATGTTTTTTGACAGATCTTTTTTTTTTTTAAGGAATTCTGTAAACCTGTATCTAAGGAACATTCCTGCAAAATAATAATGCTATCCAAATAGCGGTTTGGGAGGAGAAGATTTTTAAAGGTTTTTTACTTTGGTTGCCATGGCAACCAGAATTCTTCATGGAACACAATTATTTGAAGGAATTTGAAAGAGGACCACCAAAGGAACATTCCTGTGAAATTTGGTAAAAATCCAGTCAATAGTTTCTGAGGAGAAGTTTTTTAAAGAAAAAGTTTACAGACGCACGCACGGACGAACGGACGAACGAACAGACGGACGCACAGACGCACGGACGCACGACGGACACAACACCATGACAATAGCTCGCTGGCCTTCGGCCAGTGGAGCTAACAACAATGAAATCCAATGAATAGTTTTAGAGAAGAAATTTTTCTAAGATTTTACTTTATACCATAAAAGGAAAATGAGTCTCCCATAAAAGCCATGTTTTTTGACAGATCTTTTTTTTTTTAAGGAATTCTGTAAACCTGTATCTAAGGAACATTCCTGCAAAATAATAATGCTATCCAAATAGCGGTTTGGGAGGAGAAGATTTTTAAAGATTTTTTACTTTGGTTGCCATGGCAACCAGAATTCTTCATGGAACACAATTATTTGAAGGAATTTGAAAGAGGACCACCAAAGGAACATTCCTGTGAAATTTGGTAAAAATCCAGTCAATAGTTTCTGAGGAGAAGTTTTTTAAAGAAAAAGTTTACGGACGCACGCACAGACGGACGGATGGACGCACGACGGACACAACGCCATGACAATAGCTCTCTGGCCTTTGGCCAGTGGAGCTAAAAATCATTATTTTCACTGGTCGTAACCATGAAATATCTAAAATTATTTCACCGATATTTCTCCATAACCTACAAGAAAGCATGAAATAAAGGGGGACTATCAAAAGAATGGGTGGCACTTTTCAAACAGTGCCCAGAAAAGTGGACAGTTTTGGACCATACAGTTTTGAAGTTGGCACTTTAGACCCACTCCCTGTCAAGGGAGACTACTTTAATGGACATAATAATGTTGCAAAAACAGCTTTGGTAATGATGCCATTTTATTCAAAACAGCAGTATTTTCTGCGAAGCAAGAGTAGATTATTTATTTTGGGACTATTTCAACGTTCATTTTTAGCTTGGCACTGTCACACATAGGGTCTGAATTTATGCAGGATCTGAGGAAAAATTATGTGGAGCCTGCAAACAGGTATCCTAGAAAAGACACTGTAAAATGTTTTACGAAGATAAACTAGATGAAAATTCCATCTAAATTTATTGCTTTCATCACTCATGTGCACTAATGAAAGACTTTTTTTCCTGTCTTCTTCCTCCTACTTATATGAATGATTATCTCATTTTCCTCAAGCCCATCTTCTTGCACCTTATCAACTTATTTCATTACTAGAAACAAAATGTTAGACTTGTCCAAATTGACAGCATCTGCGAACTGCAAATTAACTTTTGGGGAGCATCAATGACAGAGTTGTCTTCACAGGGTAGAAAGCATTGTGAGGAAAAAAGTGGAAATGCTGGGTGTCAGCATTTCCTCCTTTTCCCACATTGTTTACAAAAATCTTCTTGGGTTTATACATCAAATTGTTGGGTAAAGGATTCACCCTATACTGCACAATCTTGACTTTAACACTTTACCCCACAATCATGACTTTCAATGACCCCGAGGAAAACAGCTTTTGAAAACATTGTGGGAAAAGGAGAAAATGCTGGTAACCAGAATTTTCTCCTTTTCCTGCAATATTTTCTACACCATGACAAACAGATGTCTTATTTTGAGTTACATTTAACTTGTGCATCTGTAAATGCTTTCAATTTGAACAAGTCTTAAATTTTGTCAAATAGTAAAGCGTTAAAGAAGCTGAGGAAGATTTTGTGAAAAACATCATGTGACAAGGAGAAAATGCTGGTAATCAGCATTTTCTCCTTTTTCCCACACTGTTTTATATTCCTCTGAAAGACAGGTTTCATGTTTTGAGTAACACTTAATTTGATGTCTGCAGATCCTTTCAGTTTGGACAAGGCCAAATTTTTTTTCCTCCGGTACAGACCTAACCCTTTACCAAACAATTCCAACTATAAAAGACACTGAAAGAGAAGGCTGTTGAAACATTGTAGAACAAGAGGGCCATGATGGCCCTGTATCACTCCACTGGCTAATACGTAAAATCCCTACATGCCAAACATTACAATACTTGGCCAATTGGTTTTGAACATAAGACCCCTGAGACAGGACTAAAATTGGTAGCCCTAGTTCATATGGTTAGTTACAAGAAGATTTCTGAAGATTTCACTATATAAGCCCATGTAAAACTTCTGACCCCTCGGGATGAATCAAATTCCACCCTAGGGCTATAATCTACGCACTCTTGGTGAAGGCCCTCTAGATATAGCTACATGCAAAATTTGGTAGCCCTATGCTTTATGAATAGGTACAGGGAGATTTCTTAAGTTTTCTCTATATAAGCCGATGTGAAACTTGTGTCCCGGGGCAGGGCCAATTTTGACCCCAGGGCTATAATTTGGGCACTCTTGGTAGAGGCCCACTAGATAAAGCCACATGCAAAATTTGGTAGCCCTAGGCCTTATGGCTAGGTACAGGGAGATTTCTAAAGTTTTCCCTAAATAAGCCAATGTAAAACTTGTGACCCCCAGGGCAGGGTCAAATTTGACCCAAGGGCTGTAATTTGGGCACTCTTGGTAGAGGCCCACTAGATAAAGCCACATGCAAAATTTGGTAGCCCTAGGCCTTATGGCTAGGTACAGGGAGATTTCTAAAGTTTTCCCTATATAAGCCCATGTAAAACTTGTGACCCCCGGGGCGGGGTCAAATTTGACCCCAGGGCTATAATTTGAAGACACTTGATAGAGGCCCACTAGACGAAGCTACATGCCAAATTTGGTAGCCCTAGGCCTTATGGTTTCTGACAAGAAGATTTTCAAAGATTTCCAATATTTTTAAGTTTTGTTGCCATGGCAACCAGAGTTTTTGAAGGAATTAAATTCTTTCAAGAAATTCTGAAGAGGACCATGGCAGGATCATTTCTGTGAAGTTTCATCAAAATTGGATGGGTAGTTTCAGAGAAGAAGATGTTTAAAATAAAAGTTAACGGACGGACGGACGCACGGATGCATGACGGACAACGGGTCATGACATAAGCCCGCTGGCCTTCTGCCAGTGGAGCTAAAAAAGGAGAAAATAATGCTGGTAACCAGCATTCTCTCTTTTTTCCCACACTGTTTTATATTCCTTTGAAAGACAGGTTTCATGTTTTGAGTAACATTTAATTTGTTGTCTGGAGATCCTTTCACTTTGGACAGGGTCAAAATTTTTTCCTCCTGTAAAGACGTAACCCTATACCAAACAATCCCAACTATCAATGACCCTGAAAGAGAAGGCTGTTGAAAACATTGTAGGAAAAGGAGAAATTCTGGTTACCAGCATTTCTGCTTTACCAACAATGTTTTCTAACCTTTCGCAAAAAAATCAAATTATTTCCAATACATTTATTTAGGCCTCTCCAAATGCTTTCAGTTTGGACAAGGCTAAAATTTTGTCATCTTTTTAAAGAGTACCGGTAATTAAAGTAATAATAAAGGCCAAAAGTATACAAGGCAGGTGTTTAAATGCATTTAAATTTTTATCATAACATTTAAAAGTATGAAAATTATTGAGAAGATGACAATCTGTCATTGTACGGTTGGTCCAAGTGTTAGTCGCTGACAGAAAAATTAATTTCAAAACTAGGTTAAAACCTGCCAGGTAACTATGTCTTTTGTTTACTTTTTGCCTGATTTTAAAATTCTTTTTTCTGCCAGCGACTAGCACATGGCCCGAGCACACAATAACATACTGTCATCTTCACAATATCTTCCATACTTTTAAATGGTATGATTTAAACTTAAATGTATTATGACACCTGCTTTGATATTTTGGCCTCTACTGGGCCTTTAATAGCCAAAAATTTTCTGTACAAAGGAAAAAGTCAAATCTTGTATTATGTTGCTGGAAATTGATAACCAATAAATCTGATTTATGCTAAGTGGGAAGAGTTCCCTTTTTCTGCAGTATGTCCATCTGCTGTATTATCTGATTGCTTCCAGCTCAAGGTGCATTAAAAAGCATCAAAGAAGACTTAACCCTTTACAACAAAACTTTAGACTGGTCCAAATCTAAAGAACTTGCAGACTACAAATTAAATTGTGCTGAAATGGTGAGGTTTGTGTCTGATCTGGTTATCAGCATTGCATTTTCTCCTTTTCCAACTTTGTTTTCAAAAGCTTTCTTCCTCAAGGTCATAAACCCTTTACCACACAATCCCGACTCTTAAGGATCCTAAAGAAGAAAGCCTTTGAAAACATTGTGGGAAAAGCAGAAAATGCACATGGTGTGGTAAAGACAACCCTTTACTAAATAATCCTGTATTTTAATAACCCTACAGAAGCATCTGAAAACATTGTAAGTAAAGGAGAAAATGCTGGTAACCAGCATTTTCTCCTTTTCCAACAGTGTTTTATACCTGCTCAAAGACAAATCTCACAATTTGAGCTTCATCTGATTTGTTGTCTGCAAATGCTTTCAGCTTTGACAAGTCCAAAATTTTGTTGATTGGTAAAGAGTTAACTCTTTGCCAAACGACAACATCTGAGACTTGTCCAAATTGACAGCAGCTGCAGACATTAAAATAAATGTGACTCAAAAATTTAAACTTGTTTTGGGGAGGGTAGAAAGCATTGTGGGAAAAGTATAAAATGCCTGTTACCAGCATTTTCTTCTTAACCCCCCAAATATTTTCTATAGCTTTCTTTCTCATGGTCATTAAAAGTTGAGATTGTCTGGTAAAGAGTTCAGGATATAATGACAAGACAGAGAAATGCAGAACAAGGATGATAATGAACTGGCAGCGCATCCTTGTCTAGGGAATAAGTTTACCGCTTTATACCACTCGGCAAAGTGTTAGACTCCTCCATTTTAAAAGAATTACAGACCGAATTTCAAATGTTTTCCAAATGATAGTATTTGTCCTTAAGTCAGAAGAAAACATTGTGGGAAAAGGAGAAAATGCTGGTTACCAGCATTTTCTCCTTTTCCCACAATGTTTTCAAAACCTTATTCCTCAGGGTCGCTAATACTCGGCACTGTGCAGTACAGGTTTAACTCTTTACCATATCACAAGAACGTATACCCATCCAGTCTGAAAGCTTTTGCAGATAACAATCTAAATGTGGCCCAAATAATGGAATTTGTGCTAGATAAGGTATTATACATTGCAGGAAAAGGAGAAAGTGCTGGTTGTCAGCATTTTCTCCTTTTCCCACAATGTATTCAAAACTTGTTTTTATCACGGTTGTTAAAACTCCGGATTGTGTGGTAATGAGTTTACAAAGTCACTTACGAGTACAGGCTACCTAACCCTTTACCAGAGAATCTAAAGTTCTAACGATCCTGTCAGGGAAGTCTTTTGCCTAGTTCCAATGTTAAGAAATTTCTGTTTGGTGAAAAGGTTATTAATTTAACCCTTTACCACACAATGACGCCTTTTAACACCCCTGAAAAAGAGGCCTTTTGAAAACATTGTGGGAAAAGGAGAAAATGCTGGTAACCAGCATTTTCTCCTTTTCCCACAAAGTTTTCTACCCTATCAAAGAAAAGCTGCGTCATTTGAGCCACTATGAAATTGTCCTCTGCAAATGCTTTCAATTTGGATAGGTCTTAAATTTTGCCGTGTGGTAAAGGGTTAACAGATTGATTGGATGTAGGTGTTTTAGGCTGTTTTCAACATTATTTCAGGTATATTGCAAGTGTGCTTTCCTGGAGTTCCTTTACCAGTACTTCAATATTCTTCAGATGCTACTGGCTGCCTTCCCACCTAACTATCATCGAAACTTTGATCAATGGTGATAAAGAAATGAATCCTGTGGCAATGACTTATCATCAATCCTGGGAAAGAAATAGGCCGAACAGGGGATTTGAACCAGCGACCCCTGTTCTCAAGTCCTTTATGTTACTGACTGCACTACCGGGGCTTTATGTTAACCCTTAACCTGATAATTAAGTTAAATCAAACTTTCAAAGAAATAGTAAAAACCCAAATGCTGCTATTTCAATGTTATACTTTGGGCGAAAATATCTCCTTATTGGAAAGTGTAGATCCAAGATCAGACTGCATGTTCTGTGCGGTTTGATCTTGATCTACACTGTCTGCAAAGGGTCCTTCAATTGTGCTAAACAGCCTAATGGTTGACAAAGGAGTTAATTCCAGAAACGATCCTACTGAAAGAGATAGACTATGTACAATACTAATGAAAACTAAACACCAGTCAATAGCCTATAGATTTTCCAGCAAAAATGGCCTAGAGAAGTAATCTTAATGAAAACAATCATTCCATTACAACTCTTAGCCATTTGTACAGTAGTAACCCCACAAAGCCGAATTGATTGATGGTGTTTTACGAAGTTTTCAACACTATTTCAGTCATATCACTGTGACAGCTCACATATTCATGTATTTCCTGGGTTCCACCAGTACTAGGCTAGAGCTCTGAAATGTCTTGCTCATGGGCACTCCCATGAAAAACCCAGTGGATCCAGTGAGGCTGGAACCCAGGGCCTCCAGGTCACAAGTCCTTCATTTTACCACTGAGCCACACAGGACTCCTTACAAAGCTAATGATTGATTGATTGTATGGTGTTTAACGCCATTTTCAACATTATTTCAGTCATATTACGGTGATAGCTCGACATATTCATGTATTTCCTGGGTTTCAACAATACTAGGCTAGGGCTTTGAAGTGTCTTGCCCAAGGACACTCGCCCAAAAAAACCAGCATATCAGTTGGGGCTCAACCTAGGGCCTCCAGGGCCTGTATTCACCAACCATTCTTGAGAATATTCTTAGTCTTAATCTCCAAGATTTTCTAACTTTGTAAGTAACATAGCTTCTGGTTGGCTAAACCGAATGGTTTAGCCAATCAGAAGTTGTGTTACTTTCAAATGTAGAAAATTCTGGAGAATAAGACAAAGAAAGTTCTTAGAATGGTTGGTGAATACGAGCCCAGGTTGCGAGTCCCACACTTTACCACTGAGCCACACAGTACCCCGACTTTGAGGAAGAAGCCTCAGAAAAACGTTGTTGAAAAAGAAGAAAATGCTGGTAACCATTGTTTTCTACCCTTTCTGAATTTGGTTTTAAATTTCAATTTTTCAGTCACATTTATTTTGTCGTCTGTAAATGCTTTCAATTTGGACAAGTCTAAAATGTTGTTGTTTGGGAAAGAGTACAGGCAACAGGAAAAAGAAGGGAAATATGATGAAAGGACTTAATGGAATCAATTTTCTATTAATCCCTGTATGCCATCACTCAAAATGTCTTGAATATCTGCTATTAGCCTCTCTGCCTAACCCTTTTTCAAACAATGATCCTTGTTAAAGTATTTACAAAATGAGAAAATTTTGGACTGGACCAAATTGAAAGGATAAGCAGATGACAAATGAAATGTTGCTAAAACAATGACCTTTGATAGGGTTGAAAAAATTGTTGGAAAAGGAGAAAATGCTGGTTTTCAGCATTTTTTTTTCCTTTTCAAACAATTATTTCAAAAGGTTCCTATCTTGGGATTGTTTGATAAAGGCTCTTAAAAACATTTATGGAAGAGAAGAAAATGTTGGTGAACAGCATTTTCTCCTTTTCAAACAATGTTCTCTATCCTTTCAAAGACAAAATCCACTTTCCACTCCATCCCCTAGGATGAAATAACTAATTCCATGAATTTGTTCCAATACCATCCAGTGAAAAACTATTTTCTTGAAGTTTTTTTCCCATTAGGATAACAAACTGTTCTTGAGTTGTTCTTCAATAAGGTATTTTTGTTACTAAGAAACTCATAAACACACCTCTCTAGATACTCATGAACTAAGTTGGATATTCATGAACCAAGTTGTTTCTTTAAGTGTTCATTAGACCAACCAAAATAAGCACTTTTTCTAATTTCACAATGGACAAACATCTGAAAAGGAAAGAAATGCTAAAACAGCCAACTTGTTTAAAGTTTTCCTAGCTTACGCCAGTAAAACGCTGGGTATATGCAGGGCCTTGCCAAATGATGCTCCTGTATGAGCTGTGCTCCCAGCAAAAAAAAAAATATGGCTTGCAACACGCCAAAAAGGGGCATTTGGACATTTGTGTAAAGTGTCGTCTCGGATCAGCCTGCGCAGTCCGCGCAGGCTAATCCAAGACGACACTTTACAACTACATTAGATTTTGTTCTTCATTAGACTTGTGCAAAACAGAAAATTACATAAAAATGGAAAGTGTCGTCTTGGATCAGCCTGCGTGGACTGCACAGGCTGATCCGAAACAACACTTTACGCAAATGTCCAAATGCCCCTTTTCGCATGTTGCAAGCCATATCTTTTAAAAAAAGACAATGTAAGAGATACAGAAAAAGGAGCAGTTGTTTCTGACAAGAGAACCATGCTGATGCCAACACTCTGCTGCAGTTGCTTTTAGTGAAAATAAGTCAAAAAAGACACATAACATTGTCAAAAATAATTTGATGATTATCTGCCCTGTTGTATCTGGGTTCCCATCTTGATAGTGGTCCAAGTTTCAAGAAAATGTCTTCAGTAATGAAAGAGATTTTATAAAATATCGAAGTTTTTGGACAACGATGCAAACGACGCCAGGGCTATGACAATACCTCGAAGTTTTCTTCAAAAACAGCCATGCTAAAAATGATATGTATGAAAATAAATGTAGACATATAGTAACAGGTTTTAGGGTAGCCCTTAAAAACCCATTAAATTGCTAATTCGTACCAGAAAAGGATTATCCACTATATCATACCCCATTTGCTATGTATGTATGAAAATAAATGTAGACATATAGTAACAGGTTTTAGGGTAGGACTTAAAAACCCATTAAATTGCTAATTAGTACCAGAAAAGGATTATCCGCTATATCATACTCAATTGCTATGGTGTAAATAAGCACTACTGTGTATCAATTTGCATTACCAATGCTTATGATATTGTACATCTTGTCATAAATTTGCCTGCAAATAGGCCTGCAGGGCCCACAGAATTAACATGTACACTTTCTTGATCAATCGTAAATAACTTAAAATTCATACGGGTATATCAATACCAAGAAGAAGGTCAAAAGGCAGCCTAGTCAGCTACCCGAAAAAAATCTCTAAATTGCCCTAATCACAGATCCTAAGCTCACTTTCTAAAATATCCCTAACCCTTTACCAATCAACCCCTAGATTTAACAACCCTGAGAAAGAGGGTTTTCAAAAACATTGTTCGAAAAGGAGAAAATGCTGCTTATCAGCATTTTCTCCTCTTCCCACAATCTTTTCTTCCCTTTTACAGAGAAATCCCATTGTTTGAGTCAATTATTTAATTAATCATTTGCTGAAATGCTGTCAATAGCTCTTCTTTACAGCATAATTCAGAGTGTTAACTGCTATGGAGAAGAAGGCTTTTGAAAACATTAAGGGAAAAGAAGAAAATGCTGGTAAACAGCATTTTCTCCATTTCCCAAAATATTTCCTACCATTTCTAAGACGGATATCATCTCATGAACAACACTGAATTTGTCGTCTGCAAATTCTTTCAATTTGAGCAAGGTGAAATCCTTGTCATGTGGGAAAGAGATAGGAACAAGTCTGACACTTTGTTGTACAGCCTGACTCTTTGAACCAGCATTTTCTCCTTTTCCCACAATATTTTCTACCATTTCAAGGACAGATATTATCTTTTGAACAGCAATGAATTTGTCGTCTGCAAATGCTTTCAATTTGGACAAAGTTAAAACTTTGTTGTACAGCCTGACTCTTTGAACCAATTATCTTGACCAACAGTTATCTTCTGTCCCTAACAGGTTCCACAATTCTCTTGAAAGATGAACACACGAAAGGTTAAAGGTCAAGCTGCTGTCAGACTCCAGGCTCCAAGAATAAATGATATCTGTCCAGCTATCCTGTTATGGTTAAGCATTTTGGTCATCTGACATATGGAGGGAAAATATCATTCCATTTCCCCCAATATAACATTAACCCTTTACCACGCAACCCAGACTTTTCACGACCCATGAGAAAGGAGGCTTTTGAAAACATTGTCAGAAAAGGACAAAATGCTGGTAACCAGCATTTCCCCTCTTCCATCAATGCTTTCTTCCCTTTTTGAGACAAATTTCATCATATTAGACACAACTGATATGTCGGCTGCAACTGCCTTGAAATTGGAAGAGTCTAAAATTTTGGCATCAAGTAAAAATTTAACCCTTTACCAAACGACAAAATCTTAGACTTGCCCAAATCGAAAAGATTTGCAGACGACAAAATAAACATGACTCAAAAATTGAAACTTGACTTTGGAAGAGTAGCAAACATTGTGGAAAAAGGAGAAAATGCTGGTTACCAGCATTTTCTTCTTTTCCCACAGTATTTTCAGAAGGCTTCTTCCTCGGGGTCATTAAAACCAGGGATTGTTTGGTAAAAGGTTTAGTCTTTATCACATGAAAAAAATTCTAGACTGGTCCAAATTGAAAGCAATGCAGGCAACAAATAAAATATAGCTTAACTCTTTACCAAACGACAAATTTTAGAATCTTCCGAACTGAAAGAGTTTGCAGACAACAATGCTACATTTGATAAAAGTGGTACAAAGTTGTCTGAAAGGGTAGAAAACGTGGGAAAAGGAGAAATTGATCACTATGAGCAATTTCTCCTTTTCCCATAGTGTTTTCAAAAGACTTGTACTGCAAACATGTAAAAACATAGGTTTGTTTGGGAAAAGGTTAAATGGGGAGATTTGTCGTAATGGATTAAAAGAAGGAGACATTAATGCTTGTTTTCAGAATTTTCTCTTTTTTTCCTACAGTGTTTTCCAAAAGCCTGTTTCCTTCAGTTGTTAAAAGTCAAGATTGTTTGGGAAAGGGTCGAGGGAATTTTTTAATATTTTCCTTTGTACATAACTTTAGGTCTCTTACAATAATCCCATAAAGCGCCAAACAAACAACATAAAGATAAACATAACCATTTTTTTGTAAGGAAAACAAAAATTAAACCTACACCACATGACACATTGTTAGCCCTGTCCAAATTAAAATCAGACGACAAATTTTCAGATCATAAAATTTGTCGTTGCTTCATTTTTAGTGAAAATTTAAACCTGAACAAGGGACATAACTGTGTCAATAATACTTTGATAGTTACTTGCCCTTATAGTATGGGTTCCCTTTTTTGATAGTGAAACTTCTGCAAGTTTAAAGTAAATAATTCTTCAGTAATGACAGAGATATTATAAAATGTAAGGGTGTTTGAAAATGTAAGTTTTTGCATGACGATGCAAATAACGATACAGATGACAATGCCAGGGCTACGACAATACCTCAACATTTTTTTCAGAAACAGCCCAACTAAAAATGTTCTTTTTTCACTCAATGATTTCTTAACAATTCAAGAGGAGTTTCCTTTCTTGCAAGTTCATTCTAGTCCTTCAACCACTTGTAAAAGTCTTTGATTGGTCTAGATTGAGCCTGTTCATTGATAGGTCAAGGGTTATTTCTTTACCAAACAATCTCGTAAGTTTTTACCCTTAAAAAAGTGGCTTTTTGAAAACATTGGGGGAAAAGGAGAAAATGCTGGTAACCAGCATTTTCTCCTTTTCCCCCAGTGTTTTCTATCCTGTCAAAGAACTTCTATTCATTAAATTTGTACAACATTGAGATTTATCTATTGCAGATGCTCTCAATTTAGTATGGTCTAGAATTTGTTGTATGGGAAAGGGGAAAACTGTCAGAACCCTAATTCCCACATTGATGTACAGAACCAAACAGATCCTCTATGGGATTGATATTTTGTCACAATTCTGTTGATTAAATCTTTCTGCTTTCCTGATTTTATATCTGACAATCACATACCATTATTCCATACATCCATTCTGCAAATCTAGTTAGATAGATCTATGAAAAGAAATTGTTGATCTAATATCTGAATATGACACAGTTTAATTTTCTATGTCCCTTCTTGATATCAAAGTACTGAAAGGGATTAATTTTACGCACAATGCAGACAATTTTGTTACAAATGGTCATTTAACAAGTCCTTTACCAGACAAAAAACTGAAATTCAGTGACCATGAAAAAAGGACTTTTGATAGAAAAGCCACAAAACAATGTTTAACTTCAATAGTCATTTATTTTGTCATTTGTTCAAGAGCATAAAAATTACAAAAATTGCAATGAATGAATAGGGTTACAAAATAAGCATGTAAAAAAAGGATTTATAACATTTAAATATTGAGATTTTTTAAATCAAATTTAAAAGATAATATTCATTGTCTTCCGCATTCTTCATTCAAAATTGCCTTGTTTGTACTTGTATTATGAATAACTTGTCATTCTGACATGATGCAAGTCACAAAAACATTAGGATTCAAAGAATAAACTGATGATTAAGATAATAAAACATCCCAAATTATCATGACAAAGTGTGATGAAATTTTGATAGCAATTTCCTCCTTTGCAAAGCACAAGAAGTTCAAAATTACACCAAAATCTATGTTTTTATGAAACATTGCATAAACTGTCTCATTTAACTGATTTATTCAAGTACCAACCACCTTGCAATTTGGTAGACAACTAATGATTTCATACAGAACATCCCTATTTATCATGACTACAGTCTTTATTTTCTGAATTTTCTCCATTTAACTTGATTTAACTCTTTACCACACGAGAAAAATTCAGACTTGTCCGTATTGAAAGCATGAGGACGATTTATATGTGATCCAAATGAGGAAATTTATCTTTGATAGGGTAGAAAACCTTGTCGGAAAAGGAGAAAATGCTGGTTACCAGCATTTTCTCCTTTTTCCACAATGTTTTCAAAAGACTTCTTCTTTAGGGCTGTTAAAAGTCGGGATTGTGTGGTTATGGGTTAATCAAGGCTGTTTTTTTGTACCTTGCCAGTTGAAAAGGCCATGAGCTATGTTAATTTTCAGTCAGAAAAAAAGCTTGGTGATTGGTAATTGGAGGGGGAGGGTGAGGGCGTCAAATGGAAAATTTATGGTAGTTTGGTTGGTGTATGCAATTTTCTCCTCGGATGAGTACAAGAAATTTAGAATTGAGTTACTATATATAGCTGCTCCACAGAAAGATTTATGAGCTATTGTGTGCATTTATCTTTTCCACAATGACAAATCAATGTGAATTTGGGGACAAGGCACAATTTTCTTCTTTTCTATCCCATCTGATGTTGCAAAACAACCCAAATGTTTTTGATAAGGTTTTTATTTTTACTCAAAACCAGATAACAATATGTTAGATTGTCCATATAAAAAGCACTTGAAGGTGACAAATTCAGTGTGACTCAAATGATGGGATCAGTCTTTGAAAGAGTAGAAAACATTGTGAAAAACGAAAAAATGCTGGTGACGTATAATTATGTTCACCATTTCCCACAAAACCATCATGGTAACCAGAACTTTCTCCTTTTTTTCAATCGTACTGCCCTATCTTAAAAATTTCCTCTCATTTGAACCACATTTAATTTGTCGTCTGCAAATACTTTCAGTTTGGATGAGTCTAAAATTTTGTAGTCATATAAAAGGTTTTAAGTGAGGGATCGAGAGCTCACAGACTGAAAACCAATCTAGTCATCTCAGATTGAACTCTGACTGACCAATACTGCATGGTCCAGGTGACTGACCAATACCTTGTGCCTTTTATTCAGGCTAATCAAGGCAATTGAATAATAATTGAATTTGGGAAGGGTAGAAAAGGTTGTGTAAAAAGGAAAGAATGCTGGTTACCATCATTTTCTACTTTTTCCATAATGTTTCAAGAGCTTTATTTAGCAGGTAACAGTTATGCACTAGAATGCAATTTAGAACTGTTGGTGAATAGCACCCATAGGACAATACCAACTGACAAAGCTGGCACAGGGCTCCAATAAGCTCTTACATGTTCAGGTACCCCTTACAATGTTGCGACTTGTGAAACCCAGTTCATATCCAATAGTGGACAGTATCCAAACCATATAGTAGTACAAGCTCTTAACCCATTACCACACGGCAAAATTTAAGACCTATCCAAATTGAAAGCATTTGCAGACAACAATTTCATAGCGGCTCAAATGACGCAACTTTTCTTTGATAGGGTATAAAACTTTGTGGGAAAAGGAGAAAATGCTGGTTACCAGCATTTTCTCCTTTTCCCACAATGTTTTCAAAAGGCCTCTTTTTTAGGGGCGTCAAAAGGCGTCATTGTGTGGTAAAGGGTTAAACGAAGAAACCTCTCAAGCACAAAAATGTTATTGCAATGCTTGTTGGCTATATCTGATTTCAGTTTTCCTTCCATTTCAGAACTCCAGAGCCATATATTTGTATAGTTGTCTATCTCAATTGCAGGAAAATACATGATCACTACAAGTCATATGGGTTAACTCTTCACTAAATGATTGCCTATTTCATGTCCATGAGGTACAAGAATTTTCATTATTTAAAGATGCATCCTTACAGCTAGAGAGAAAAAATAAAAACAGTTAAAACTGTTAGAAAGTGCGCAGAATGGCTCAGCTGTATGAACATAATAAATTACCAATTTCGCAAGGGATAGAAAAACATAAGGGAATTGTCCTGATTTAAAAACAAAAGCGACAATGGTGGTTGCTTTGAAGGCCTCCAAAACATCAAATGCATTTTCTATCCGTCATAATCTGTGCAATCTTGCAGCCATCGGGGCAACATTTGGTATGGAGATACAAAATTATTGTTTCATAAAATAGGAATGAAATGGGTTAGAAATTGGCTGAAAACTGCCTGAAAATGAGTGAAGCTATATCTTTAAGTCACAATAGATTTGTCAAATGTAAAATGCCTTCAAAATGGACAAACCTAAAAATTTGTTTTCCACAAAGAAGTAAATAGCACCATCTGTATCAAGAGCTTACTCAGGGACAAATTCATGATTGATGGCCAATATAGTTTGATATATTACTAAACAAGAGGGCCATGATGGCCCTGTATCGCTCCACTGGCTATTAAGTCAATCATGTATCACTGCAGCTTGATAATCAAGGGAGGTAAATAGTAACGAACTTTATCTTTCATAAAAAGAGTTATTTCCCTTGATTAATGTTTAAATTGAAGTGACAATATTTTGAAGCCCATGTTAAACTTGCGATCCCTGGAATGAAGGCAATTTTGACCCCAGACCTACAATATGAAACTAGAATGTGTGGTTATAAACAAAAAGATTTTTTAATCTTGCCCAATAAAAAGTCATGTAAAACAAGTTTGCTGAATAAAAGGCCCTGTAAAATATGTGATCCATGACACAGGTTTATCAAGTTTTCACTACAAAAGCCAATGTAAAACTTGTGACCCCTGGTGTGGAGTCAAACTTGACCCCCAAAGTTAAAATTTGGGCCCTCTTGGTAGAGGCCCATTATATAAAGTTACATGCAAAATTTGGTAGCCCTCGGCCTAAATATGGCTATGTACAAGTAGATTATTAAAGTTTCCTTATATAAGACCATGTAGAACTTGTGACCCCCTGGGGTGGGGCTACATTTGACCCCCTGGGCTATAATTTGGGCACCCTTGATAGAGACCCCCTAGATAAAGCTAAATGCAAAATTTGATAGCCCTAGCCCTTATAGCTAGATGCGAAAGATTTTCCTATATAAGCCCGCCCATGTAAAACATGTTACCCCCCGGAGCGAAGTCAAATTTGACCCTCGGCTATAATTTGGACACCCTTGGTACAGGTCCACTAGATAAAGCTACATGCCAAATTTGGTCGCCCTAGGCCCCATGGCTAGGTAAAAGAAGAATTTTAAAGTTCTCCCTATATAAGCCCATGTAAAACTTGTTATATAAGCCCATGTAAAACTTGTTACCCCCGGGCAGGGCCTAATTTGACCCCAGGGCTATAATTTGAACAATCTTGGCAGAGGTCCACTAGATAAAGCTACATGCCAAATTTGGTAGCTCTAGGCCCTATGGCTAGGTAGAAGAGGAATTTTAAAGTTCTCCCTAAATAAGCCCATGTATAACTTGTGACCCCCGGGGCGGGGCCAATTTTGACCCCAGGGCTATAAATTGAAGAAACTTGGTAGAGGTCCACTAGATAAAGCTACATGCCAAATTTGGTAGCCCTTGGCCTTACGGTTTCAGACAAGAAGATTTTCAAAGATTTTCAAAATTTTTCAGTTTTGTTGCCATGGCAACCAGAGTTTTTGAAGGAATTAAATTCTTTCAAGAAATTCTGAAGAGGACCATGGCAGGATCATTTCTGTAAAGTTTCATCAAAATTGGATGGGTAGTTTCAGAGAAGAAGACGTTTTAAAAAAAAGTTAACGCACGGACGGACGGACGGACGGACGCACGCACGCACGACGGACAACAGGCCATGACATAAGCCCGCTGGCCTTCGGCCAGTGGAGCTAAAAATTGAAAACATTATTAACAACTTCAACATCTCTGTAACTTTTCCTGCTGTCATTTCTTTCGATCATTTTTATGGATGACTCGGGGCATAGTTGAACCCTATTGCTGTTTGGAAGCACCTATGTATGTTATTTTCATTTTGACCTTCTTCGTGTCTAACACTAGGACCAACCTACAATAACAGATTGTCATCTTCACAATAATTTCCATACTTGAAAAAGGTATGATTTAAATTCAAATGCAATTCAACACTAATATCGTTTACTTATGACCGCTCTTTGGGCTTTAAAAGATCAGATACTTTGGTACAGCGAGAGTCTTTCTGTGATTATATTAGTTCTCTTCCAGATGTTTCCATAGAAAGGAATATGAATAGATAATTGTCATACGGAATATCTGATTAATATACCTGTAATGGAATGTCCATCAGCTTAATTAATATTTCAAGACTTCACAGTCATGGAAAAAAAAAGAACAAAGGCAGTGATAGCTATTTTGTTCCATCTATATCAATATTTCATCGAAATAACTCCTCCATTGCCATCAGACATGGGCAACACAAATAGCCTTTGAAGACAATCAATATGGCCTGCAACACGCGAAAAAGGGCATTCGAACATTTGCGTAAAATGTCGTCACGGATCAGCCTGTGCAGTCCGCACAGGCTAATCCGAAATGGCACTTTACAACTGCATCAGATTTTGTGCTACAGTAGACTTGCGTAAAACAGAAAATAGTATTAAAACGGAAAGTGCCGTTTCGGATTAGCCTGCGCGGACTGCACAGGCTGATCCGAGATGACACTTTACGCAAATGTCCGAATGCCCCTTTTCGCATGTTGCAGGCCATATAAGATAGCAAAAACCTTAGTCAATCCATAAGTTTATTCTTTTTGTATTTCAAACTGCTTTTAACATTGTTTAACATGATTTACCACGCAATCCAGCATTTTAATGACACTGAGAAAGAATGCTTTTGGAAGCATTGTGAAAATAAGAGAGGATACTGGTTACCAACATTTTCTCCTTTTCCTAAAATGTTTTCTATGCTTTCAAAGACAAAATCCAACATTTAGTTCATGTCTGATTTATCAGCACAACAAATTTTGCTTGCTTTCAAATCGAACAAGTCTAAAATTTTGTCATGTAGTAAAGGGTTGACTGATATCACAGTGCTAAAAACCCCTAATAATACTTTCCAGGACTGTGTATAACACTCCCTCCAAGCCACTGGCTACTTTCCTATCCAAACAGCATAGAAACAATGTTCAGCAAAATATCTAACAAAAAGACTATCATCAATCCTCATACAGAGATTTGCCTGGCTGGATTTGTTTGTATCGGAATTTAATGCTGTTTTAACAGCTTTAAGTAATACCACGGTGGTTAGTACACCTACGCATATGTTTCCAACCTTTCTCACACCAGAACGACACAACTTTCTTTCCAAGTCACTGACTACTTTTCCCACATGCATCAGACGTGAGAGGTGAAAAATCACCAGAAAGAAAGTTTGCCTCAACTGGCTATTGAACCTGCAACCACAGGGTCAGATATGCTAACCACTGAGCCATACAGCAAGGCTTTGCCTGGCTAGAATTCTTACTCACTACCTTGGGTGACAAGTCTAATATGCCCCTAGCTGAGCTACTGTACTTAGTGGCTGAAAACCTAAGTCATATATATGGCAATAGGTTTTAACAGCCTTAATGGACAAGGCATGCAGGTGCCATCGCTCAGCTGCAGTTGCCTGATTTTCAACAAAAATTTTAAGTCAAAAAAGGGACATACCGTATTTCTCCTTATAAAAGCTCCTTGGAGCTATGCAAAACATAGATAGGGAGCCTTTATTTTGTACCCAAAAAGTCTGTCCAATTTTGTATTTCTATTTTTTCATGATTGTTAACAGGAAATATTAATCAAATTAGAGGAAATATTCATCAAATTCTTCAAATATTGTCATTTAATCAACTAATGTACATTAGGTTATCATGATTTAAGGGGTTTTTTTTTTTTTTTGTGGGGGGGGGGGGGGGGGGGGGGGGGAGAATCTACTATTAGGGACAGCGCTTTTATTAGGAGAAATACGGTAAATAGGTAAAAAAAATACTTTGATGGTAACCTGCCCTTGTTGTATAGGTTACCGTTTTAACAGGGAACATCTTTTCTAAGTTTGAAGTAAATATCTTCAGTAATAACAGGGATATTATAAAATGTCAAAGTTTTTGCACCATGATGCAGACAAGGACAGGACAATAACTCAACGTTTTTATTGAAAACAGCTGACTTAAAACTGTGTTTGAAAACATTGTGAGAAAAGGAGAAAATGCTGGCGAACCAGCATTTTCTCCTTGTCCAGTAATGTTTTCAATCTGTTCAAAGATAAATCTTATGATTTCAGCTATAATCAATTTGTCATTTGCAGATACTTTAATTTGGGACATTATGCTAAAATTTTGTGGTCTGACTTTTACTTAACAATCCCGTGTTTTAACGCCCTGAAGGAACAAGTCTTCTGAAAACTTAGTGGGGGAAAAAGAGAAAATGCTGGCAACCAGCATTTTTTCTTTTTCCCACAATGTTTTCTACCCGTTCAGAGATCATTCTTAACATTTGAGCCACATCTGATTTGTCAACAGAAGATGCTTCAAACTATTACATATCAAAAATTCTGTCATTCAGTAAGTAATCAAGGAGCACCCCTTTACCAAACAATCCCTGGTTTTTACGACCTAGTGGAAGAAGCCTTCTGAAAACATTGTGGGAAAAGGAGAAAATGCTGGTAACCAGCATTTTCTCCTTTTCCAACAATGTTTTCTACTCTTCTAAAGTCAAGTTTCAATTTCTGAGTCAGGTTTATTTTGTCGTCTGCAAATGCTTTCAATTTGGATCAGTCTAAGAGTTTGTTGTTTGGTAAAGAGGTACGAGAATAAACTACAGCTGTCACTGAATGTGACATAATACCCCCGCCAGCACTTTGACAGAAACAGGCAATTATTTGTACACAGACGGACACACGGACGGACACACGGACGGACAAATGGACGGAAAAACGGACAGACTTTCGTTTTGCAGGGGTATAATAATCTACAAGATTCTACCTTTGAAAAGATATCTTTATAAGCTCTCTGATAAGACAATAATATTGATCTATCATTAAACATGAAAATTGCTTTTTTTTTAATATAACAACTTTAATAGCTAGAAATAAATCAAAATCGTGTTTTCTCCCACTCCTCCTCAAGGAATAAAGATTGATTGATTGCATTGGGAGTTTAACACCGTTTTAACAGCTAAGGTCATATCACAGCAGTCATGTGTTTCCTGGCTTACTTCTATCCATAATGACATAACTATTTTTCCAAGTCACTGACTACTTTTCTCACATGCATCAGAGGTGAGAGGCAAAAATCGCCAGAAAGAAAGTTTGCCTCAACCGGGTATCGAACTAACAACCACCAGGTCTCAAGTCAGATACGCTAACCACTGAGCTACCCGGACAGGCTCAAGGAATAAAGAAAAAACCAAGAGAGCCAAGAGGGCCCTGTATTGCTGCACTGCCTTTTGAATAAATGTATCATGTGCTTAAATGGCACTGACAGAGATATGAATCGTAAGAAGTTTTTATGGCAATAATCTTTCACCGAGGAAACAGGCTAGCCTTGTCAAAACTTTGATAGCAGAAAACTTTTTTTTTTTCAATACTCATCCAAGCATAACATGTAAAATCAAAGTAAATCACTCTCACTACAAACTGAACATTTTCTATCCAAAACACTCGAATACCAAACACCAACCATGCAATAAAACACTTAGATTATTACGAGAGGTAAATGGTAACAAACAAACATATCAGTTATGAGTGAACAGCGGTTATTTCCCTTGATCAGTATATCATAAGAAAATTGCTAATAAAAGAGCAATTTCTCAACTTGAAACAATGATTTATTTTGCCTTGACATCTGAAATGCTTGAATTCCTTTTTTGGTGTGTGGATGGGGGAGGGGAGAACTCCATTTGGATAAAAAATTTATGCTGTCAAATTTGTCAACATTTTCAGAAGCCTTTTTCCACTGGGAAATAATGACAAAAGATCTTTAAGTAAAAGGTTAAAATATCTTTTAGGTTCACGCTTTGCCAAAGAGCAACATTTTAGGCATGGTAAAATTGAAAACATTTTGCAGATTAAATTTAGTTCAAATGGTTGAGTTTGTCTCTGGGTAGTCAGAAAACATTCTGGGAAAAGGGAGAAATTGCTGGTCACCAGCATTTTCTCCTTTTCCCATAATGTTTTCAAAGGCTTTAATCCTTAGACTTGTTAAAAACAAGCCGTTAAGGGTAAACCATCCCTCTCAGGTATATAAAACACTAAAGTGCCATATTTCTAGAGAAACTTCAAGACAATAAATTTTCATTAACTGTTAATTTCTCCTTTCTGTCTGATGATTGGAGACAAAACTCTTCCTCATATCAATCAATATTTTTTTTTCTCAGGTTACAACAGTTACTTAAAGTAACAATAGCTGCCAAAAGTATGCAAAGCTGGTCTTAAAATGCATTTAAATATAAATCATATCAAAGGTATACAAACTATTGTAAAGATGACAATATGTTATTGTAGGGTTGGTCCAAGTGTCAGTCTGGCAGAGAAATAATTTCAAAACTAGGTTAAAAGTTGCCAGGTCACTCTACATGTTGTTTAGTTTTTCAATTTCATATATCTGCCAGCGACTAAATTTTCCATACTTTCCCTTTACAGCACAATTCTGAGTAATAACAACCCTGGCTGGAGGTGGCTTCTGAAAACATTGTAGAAAAAGGAGAACATGCTGGTAATCAGCATGTTCTCCTTTTTCCACATGTTTTCTACCATTCTAAAGACAAATTCCATGACATGAGCTACATTTAACTTATCATCTGCAAAATTCTGTCATAAAGTCTAGGCTTAAATCTTGTTGTATGGTAAAGAGTTAGATAGTATGATTTAAATTGAAATCCATTTACTGTCTAAGTGGAAATTTTTGCGATTTCGCGAATTTGAAAATTTCGCAAACTTTGGTATTCGTGTATTTTACCAAAAGTATACCAACAAATAACGAGTGTCTTGAATTCGCAAACATTTCTGTATGCAAAATGCCCATAATCAGTGATTCGCAAATTTTTCAACACACATATATATCCACATATACAGTAACACCTGCAGTGTTTGTTTGGCAGCTATTGTGTGCCTTTAACTCTTTACCAGATGGGAAAAAAAGCCACTTGTTCAAATTGAAAGCATTTGCAGACAATTAACAAAATACAATCCAAATAAAGGATAGGGAAAAAAGTATGGGAAAAAGGAGAAAAAACAAGCAATTTTGTTGAAATGATATCCCCCGCCAAAAAAGACCTTTTTTGATACAAACATATTAGAGGTATTGTGTGTTGCATGAACATGTGGCCTTTTTGTTAATGGTCCATGATAAAATTACACATTAAGCCCCCTTTTTCCATGGCACAGCATTTCATTAAATGAAAAATATATAAGCGGTCCATAATGAGATTATACATTAAGTCCCCTTTTACCATAACATGGCATTTCATTAAATGAAAACAAATGATGAAAATATACATCAAGCCCCATTTTTTCATGACACGTCATTATATATAAAAGAAAATAGTATCAACAGACTATCCTAAGGAAGACATGCATGAAGTTTCATAAATGTTTGTCAAGATCTTTAGAAGATATCTGTCCAGGTGGACGAATGGGCGAACTAACTGTTATTGGTCCATAATGAAATTATACATTTAGCCCCCTTTTTTCATGACATGGCATTTCATGAAATAAAATCAAATAACTATTGTCTGTGGCTTAATAAAGATGAAGTTTAATTGCATTTTGTCCTGTAGTGAAAGAGATATTGGTCCATAATGAAAATATTTGTCAAGCCCCCATTTTCCATGACATGACATTTAATGAACAAGAGCGGCAAATTGTCGCAAGATACACCCGTCCCACCGCCAGTTGTCGAGTCAATTTGACTTGAGGTGACAAAGTTCTGTTCCGGACAAGCAAGAAATACTGTAAAAATGAAGATCAAAGTGGAATTACTCAAAATCCACACTAGGTAGAGTTATTGTTCTTGCGCGCTGTACTCCGTAATATTGCAACAAGCATGCATACCAAGTTTGAAGTCGTTCTGACTTGAGATGACAAAGTTATATTCCAGACAAGCACTAAACACTGTAAAAATGATGAGCAAAGGGAAATAACTCAAAGACAACACGAGGTAGAGTTACAATTCTTGCGCACTGCACTTCCAAATATTGCAACAAATAAGCATACCATATTTCAAATCATTCCTACTTAAGATGACAAAGTTATGCTCCAGACAAGAAAGAAATGCTATAAAAATGAAGATCTAAGGGGGAATAACTCAAAATTTGTGCTAGGAAGAGTTATGGTTCTTGTGCACGGCACTCTGTAATTTTTCAACAATCATGCATACCAAATTTGAAGATGTTCAGACTAAAAATGACAAAGTTGTATTCCGGACAAGCAGAAAATGCTGTAAAAATGACGATCAAAGGGAAATAACTCAAAGACAGCATGAGGTAGAGTTATGGTTCTTTCGCACTGCACTCCATATTATTGCAACAAACACAAATGCCAAGTTTCAAGTCAATCGGACTGGAGATGACAAAGTTATGCTCCGGACAAACAGAAAATGCTGTAAAAATGAAGCCTGAAAACAACAAAAACTCACTCAATCCCATAACTTAAAATCGCTCCCAGTCGGCCATTTTGCATCAAATCAAAAAAAACAAAAAAAAAAGTCTCCGCAGAATGGGTTATTGTACATACATATAAAGTTTCACGAAATTGCGTCCAATGGTATTGGAGATATTTACCCGGATGGACACACGGACAGACGGAAGGACGGACGGATGGATGGACAGGCGGACAACGCTAAAACTATATCCTCCCACCTTTCGCAGGGAATAAAAATTGGCTATCTACACTTTCTCTCTTCCCCAGTCCCCATGGTGTTTTCAAAAGCTTTATTATTCAGGGTCAATAAAACACAGGTAAAAGGTTAACTCTTGATTAGAAAACAAAGCACTAACTAAAACCCGGAAGGTAATGATATTGTCCTCCTCCGGAAATTCAATGTTGTTTTTACCTCTATAAACTCTTTCCCGAACAACACTGTTTTAAACGGATCCAATTTGAAAGCAACTGCAGACGACAACATTTAATGGCACAAACGGGTATTTGAATCAAATAGTCTAGAAAACATTGTGGGAAAAGGCGAAAATGCTGGTTACCAGGATTTTTCTCCTGTTCTCACAATGTTTTCAAAAGGTCTACTTCTCAGGGTCGTTAAAACTTGGTATTGTGTGGTAAAGGGTTCAGTCCCCCCCTTTTTTTGAAAATGAAACACCTACAGGGTGTTTAAGAGACAATATGGTACATGTTTATATTGGAGGCGTTTGCAGACCACAGCCTAAATGTGACTAAAACTATGCATTTGTCTTTTGACAGGGTAAACAAAATTTTAAGAATGGGAAAAAACGCTGGTTAACAGCATTTTCTCCTTTTATCACAAAGTTTTCAAAAGCCTTCTTCCTACAGGTGTTGTAAAAAAATGGGATTGTTCAGTAAAGTTTTAATTTTAACAGAAGATCTGTTTCTGGTACCCTGTTACCAATGTATTGCACACTTAACTGGAGTATTTACTGCCTCTTTCACATTGTGGGCAATGTGCAAATCGATTGTACACTTACCTGGAGTATTTACTGCCTCTTGCACATTGACAGCGATGTACTGATCGATTGTACACTTACCTGGAGTATTTACTGCCTCTTTAACATTGACAGCAATGTACCAATTGATTGTACACTTACCTGGAGTATTTACTGCCTCTTTCACATTGACAGCAATGTAAGGATCGAACACATCTGCTGAATTCTGCATGGTTGCGCCTCTCTCCACCTGGAGCAGTTTCACGCGGATAAATCCTACGCCAGGCATGGCTTTTCTTAAGCTCGACGGCTAATGTTTATATTGATATCTTAAGGAAACCTGAAACGAGACATAGATTCACATACTAGTGTTTAGATCGTCGCAAGTCAAGTAAACAATTATATTAAACATGTACTAGAAACTGAACTTTTTAACCTTTTACCAACATTTAAAGTGAAAACATTGTGGGAATGGAGAAAATGATCGTAACCAGTATTTTTTCCTTACCCACAATTTTTTCTACAGTATCAGATCACTTAAGGCCATTTGTACCAATTTCCAGGCTTTTAACACCATTTTACACTATTAGAGAACTTAAGGCCATTTGAACCAATTTCCAAGATTTCAACTCTATTTTACACTATCAGAGATTTTATGACCATTTGTACCAATTTCCAGGCTTTTAGCACTATTTTACTCTATCAGAGATTGTGTGACCATTTCTACCAATTTCCAGGATTTTAACACATTGCTAGAGAACTTATTACCCTTTGTTCCAATTTCCAAGCTTTTAACAATATTTTACACTATCAGAGAACTAATGACTATTTGTACCTATTTCCAGGATTTTGACTCTATTTTACACTGTAAGAGAACTTAAGGCCATTTGTACCAAATTCCAGTGTTAACACTATTTTACACTAGAGAAATAAAGGCCATTTGTACTAATTACCAGGCATTTAATGACCCTCCAGAAGAAAGCTTTTGAAAACATTGTGGGAAAAGGAGAAGATGCTGGTAACCACAATTTTTTTTACACCATCAGAGAGAAGTTAGGGAAATTTATACCAATTTAAAATTTGTCATCGGCAGAATGACGTTTTCTGTCCTTTCAAAAGAAATCCCCTACTTAAAATGACATATTTTGCCAAATGGAATACCTTTCAATTTGGACAGTGGTCATGTGTGATTTAGTGCTAAAGTGTAGGACTCATAACATGGAGGTCCCGGGTTCAAACCTTGTTGGAGGCACTGTGTTTTACATGGGAGTGTCCTTGGAAAAGTCGCTTTAGAGCCTAGTACTGGTGAAGGCCAAATCTATATGAGAGCTGTCACTATATTATGACTGAAGTAACACTGAAATTCGCATAAAACACAATGCATTCAATCGACAGAAGATCAATTTTGACAAGTCTAGATAATCGTTGTTTGGCATAAAGAGTTAAGTTTGATTTGACAGGGCAAGGGCTCACAGAAATCAATCAAAGTCTGTCACCTATATCAAGGAAAGCTCTTGTAACAAGTCACATCTTATCACATTTCTTTAACCCTCCCTCTACAGAACGATGCAGAATTATAACAAACCTGAGGAAGTCTTTTGAAAAAATATTGTGTGAGATAGAGAAAATGTTGATAAACCTCATTTTTTCTTTTTCAAAAATGTTTTAAACCCTTTGAAAGAAAATTCCTGTCTTTAGTAGCATTCAGTTTGTCACCTGCAAATTCCTTCAATTGGTGCATGGCTAAAACTTTGTCCTCTGGTAAACCAGAGTCAACCCATTACAGAGCTCCAGATAGAGGGAGTGATTTTGATTTCAAAATTGAAAATATTAATATTCTCAACTAAACCCTATGTTATTATTAACTAAACCCTAGAATCGTCTCATCGAGACGATTCTAATGAGTACCCACAACATAGGGTTTGGAAGAGAAATAAAGGATTTAGAATACCATCACTCCCTCTTACCTGGAGCTCTGCCATTATAAAAACAACCTATGACAAGAAGCAATTGCTGTGTACAAGCAATTATTTATTTTTGCCACAATGATTTCCATACTTTTCAATACCTCTGTGTGTGTGTGTGTGTGTGTGTGTGTGTGTGTGTGTGTATATATATATATTTAGGCCAAAACAAAATATATATGTGGTTTTGCTTACATGTCTGTGTCTAAATTTAAAGCCAGACTCTAAACATTTTTCAGTCATCTGTTGATCGTGCAATATTTTATCACACTATAATGTCCTTCATTGACACTCTTCCAGCTTTTTTTCTAACTAAAATTAGGCTAAGCAGATGGACAATCCAACAATGAAGTTGAACTAAACAAGTTTGTTTGGAATAAAAATAATCTAAAATAATTCAATGATTTTCCTACCTCACTGACCATAATTCTCAAAATTAAGTCACTGGAACCACACATATATTTTGTTTTGGTCTGATTAAGCGCTGCAATGGTTAGACACTGCCTTTGTTCAGTACAGAGTAGTGTCATACATGGAATCCAATTACAACTCCAGTTCTAATGTTAATCATAATGACACTTGAATCTTAATAATGACACTTTAACCCTTTTTAAACTCCTGTAGCAGACCACTTTGAAAACACTGTGGCAAATGGATCAAAGCGAGTTTGGGAAAAAGAGGGAGAGGGATCACAGGAAAAAGACTCACTAAACACTGCGAAAAATTCCATTCATCCTGCTATTGGGAAATCAATCCTGAAGATGGCTCTTTCATTATCTATCAATCACTTATTTTCTCCAGAATATTTGATTTTTCTAGACATCTTTTCTCTATTCATTAGTCAATTGCTATGTATCAGGAGGAAACGCAAAATGACTTGCAAATTCTGCAAACAAATTTACAATTTACAATAGCACAGCAATTCATCAGTTTGGATTTCTAACAAAAGCATTGGGACTCTGGACTCAATTGTGATAATTAATAATACATTAACTCTTTACCAAACAACAAAATTTTAGGCAGGTCCAAACCGAAAGCATTTGCAGACAACAAAATAAATGTGACTCAAAAATTGCAATTTGAATTGGAAACGGTAGAAAACAATGTGGGAAAAGGAGAAAATGCTGGTTACCAGCATTTTCTCCTTTTCCCACAATGTTTTCAAATGGCTTCTTTCACAGAGTCATCGAAAGTCGGGATTGTGTGGTAAAGTGTTAAATCAAGCAACAGAAATCAATTTAGTACAATGGAAATGTTTGAATCCCTTTGCCATTATGTATCATATTTTACATTGCTTTTCACTCCTTTTTAATACCAAACAATAAAATTTTAGACTTGTCCAAATTGAAAGCATTTGCAGACAAACAATTAAATGTAGATGAAATGATGGTTTTCGTCTGTGAAAGTGTAGAAAATCTTGTGGGAAAAGGAGAAAATGCTGGTTACCAGCATTTTCTCCTTTTCCCACAAGGTTTTCTAAAGTCTTCTTTCACAGGGTTGTTAAAACTGGGAATTGTATGGTAAAGAGTTGAAAAAAGATTGTAGGAAACTGCGCTAATACTAAATCATCCATATTTTTTCCTCTTTCTATGTTTTCCACCCTTTCAAGAGGAAAATCACAATTTTAGTATGTTTAGTTTGTATAGAGTTTAACACAAATTTTTTTGTTACATTGCAGTGGCCAGTGCACCTATCAATGCTTTCACAGAGTTTATTTTACCAGTTCTGCACACACTATTCTTTCAAGGACACTGGCTGCTTTCCTACATAACTATCATTATAACAATGATCAGTGGTGTATGAGGAATGAATCCTTTCTCAATGACTAACATCAATCCTCAAAAAGAAACTGGTTGAGCTTGGGATTCAAACCAGCAATCCCCCTGTATGCTACTGACTTTGCTGCCAAGCTAAGCTCACAATTTTAGCCATATTTGGTATCTTTTATTTTCAATCTGCATGGACAAGTCCAATCAAATCATCTTGTCTGATGAAGGATGAACTCTTTAACAGCCAATCATATGCAAGAGAAAGTTTTTAAAAGAAAAGAAAATGCAGGTAACCGTCATTTCTTTCCCCACTTTTTCTGCATTATTTTCAACCATTTCAACGCCACAATACATCATTCCAGCCACATCTAAAGCAGTGTCAATGAAAATTCTATCAATATTGAATGTTAAACTTCAACCTGCTAAAGAAATTCCAATAAAACTTTGAAACAGACAGTAAAAGCCGAAGTTTTTCTAATTCAAAGGTATTCTTAGGGAGGAAAGATATCTCCTTATCGGACAGTGCAGATCAAAGATCAGACTGCACGTTTTGTGCAGTCTGATCTTGATCTACACTGTCCGCAAAAGGTCGGCGAGTTGCGCTTAGCAGCCTAAGGGTTAAAAATATTGACAAGAGTAGACAATCTCTTCACTGATAGCACTGGCTTAAAACCTGGACAGCAATGCTGAAGTTGTCTACCTTAAACTTGCATTAACTTTAACACTTTTATTTGTTTCCCCTTTCTGAAAATGTAAGGCCTGAAAATGTAAGGCCTGAAAATGTAAGGGAATTAGCCCATTACTGCTCAATATCAAGTTTTAACAACCCTGAAGTGGAAGACTTTTGAAAATACGGTTGGAAAAGCAGAAAATGCTGGTAACCAGCATTTTCTGCTTTTCCCACAATGTTTCCTACCCTTTCAAACATAGATTCTGTCATTTGAGCCACATTAAATTTGTCAGTAGAATGCTTTCAATTCAAAGAAGTCTAAAATTTTGTCATTTGTTAAAGCGTTAAAAAATATTATTTGATAAATGTGAAGTATTGCATAGCACTGTGGTCATGGCACTGGATTTGTTATCACTAAATTCTGAGTCCAATCCCTGTTGGTCACATGGGAGTATCATCTGTTGTGGACAAATAACACATAATAGTTACATTATATCACATACATGGTGCTATCACAAAAATCTCAATCTTATCTCAAAATTTCAAGTTACCAATGAGGAACAAGATAATTTCATATCTGACCTTCAGATAATAGAAGTATCTTGTGATTTAACTTTGAGCAAACCACAAAATTTTGGACTTGTTCAGATTAAAATCCATTTGCAGATGACAAACTAAATGTGGATCAAAATAATGGGCTTTTTCCTTTAAATGGTAGAAAACATTGGTGGAAAAGGAGAAAATGCTGGTTACCAGCATTTTCTCATTTTCCACCAATGTTTTCAAAAGCCTTCTTCCTCAGGGTTATTAAAAATTGGGATTGTGTGGCAAAGGGTTCATCCCCAAAGTGTGGGGGTGTTACATTTTCAGAGAGGGGAAACAAATAAAAGTGTTAAAATCAATGAGAGTTTGAGGAAGACAACTTCAACATTGCTGTCCAGGTTTTAGCCAATTAATCTGGGGTATATTCACCAACCATTCTTAAGAACGTTCTAAGTCTCTTTCTCCAGAATTTTCTGAATTTAAAAGTAATACAACATCTAATTTGCTAAACCAAATGTGTTACTTTCAAATTTCGCAAGTCTTGGAGTATCAGACAAAGAACGTTGTAAAGAAGTTGTGTTACTTTCAAATTTCGCACGTCTTGGAGTATCAGACAAAGAACGTTGTAAAGAATGGTTGCTAATTGTGGAGCCAGGTATTTTAACAGCTTGAGTTACTTTTGTGGCAAGTATAAATCAAGATCAGACTGTACAAAACATGTTGTGTGATTTGTTAATTTGAATGCTGTTCTATACCACTTTGACAACACTGGTTCAACTCTTTATCAAACAAAAAAACTTAAGACTGGTGCAAATTGAAAGCATTTTCAGACAACAAATTTGGATCAAGATTGTAGTGTAATATTTGATTGAATGGAAACGTTTAATCCTTCCATCCTTGATTGAGGATTTAATTGCTTATGCAGACAATGTAGATCAAGATCAGACTGCACAAAAGATGCAGTCTGATCTTGTATCTACTACAGCTTTAAAGCCACAATAACTGCACCTTTAGTATGACCTGAGTATATCCATTCAAAAGCTTTACAAGGATTAAAATTTAAAATTCTGATCTGGAGAAATCAACTTATTCTTACCTCCTTCTAGTGAACAGTCTCTCTGTTATTTTCTCACTTTAAACCCACAAAGTTGCAACAGTTTTTAAGGTTTTCTATCTTACTCTTCAAAGAAAATCCAAATCAAATACTGGTTCCCATTTTGTTCACATTAACAATCTGAAATAGACAGACAGTAGTTCTGTTTACATAATGCAGTCTGCTTTCATCTTTATTCCAGCTGACCATGCTGAAAACATTGCGACAAAGGGAGAAATACCTTTAAATGAGAAATTTCCTCTTTTGCCATGATGCTTCAAGTTTCCTTGTGTATTTAACATCAATACATATTGATATCCATATTTCTATCCTTTACCAAATAATCCTGACTTAACGACCATTGGAGAGAAAGCTTTTAAAAACATTGTGGGAAAAGGAAAAAATGCTGGTAACCAACTTTTCCTCCTTTTCCCACAATGTTTTATAATTTACTGAAACAAAAGCAATAATTGGAACCTCTTAACTCTTTACCAAACGACAAAATTTTAGACTTGTCCAAACTGAAAGCATTTGCAGACGACAAAATAAACATGAATCAAAAATTGAAACTTGACTTTAGAAGAGTAGAAAACACTGTGGGAAAAGGAGAAAATGCTGGTTACCAGCATTTTCTCCTTTTCCCACAATGTTTTCAGAAGGCTTCTTCCTCTGGGTCGTAAAAACCTGGGATTGTTTGGTAAAGGGTTAATTTGTCTTCTGAAAAATAATGCTTTCAATTTTGGACAAGTGTAAAATTTTGTCGTTTTGTAAAGAGTTAAAAGGAATTTTTTTCAAACTAATCTGCAGTTTCTGAAGGTCAAGGTTATACACTGATTCTTGAATAAGTTAACATTTTCAAAAAATATTATCTCTTTACAACATGCCAATTTTTTGTACTTGACCAAATTGAAAGCATTTGCAGACGACAAAATAAATGTAATGGTGATTTTTATTTTTGATATGGTAGAAAACACTGTGGGAAAAGGAGAAAAAGCTGGTTACCAGCATTTTCTCCTTTTCCCACAATGTTTTCAAAAGACTTCTTTTACAGGGTCATTGTAACTCGGGATTTTGTGGTAAAAGGTTAAGTCACCCATCATGTAGCTCGAAATTTCTGCAAAAAAAAATGTTTATTTCACTGATTACGAGCCAGGTAAGGATGCAGAACCCATTTGATGTAGTTTCACATGCTGTCTGCGATGTGATGCATCATACATGTACATTGTTCCACCTTTTACACTCAATTATCGGGATTTGTCTAAACTTTGAAAGGTTAGCAAACGCTGTTGGACAAAAGAAAAAATGTTGGTTAATTTTCGCATCATGTTTTCAAAATCTGTCTGTCTCAGGGTTATCTAAAAACAGAATTATTTGATTGTGGTAATTTTTCTGAAGAGGTTGGTTATTTTTCCAGCAAAGGTTGCATATCACCAGGTATGAATACAATTATTAGCACTATAATCTGCTACTACACCAGTGTGTGGGACCTAAGTATGCATTGTATGTGACTTGGGATTCTGTACAACGACATATGTCGTTGGTCTCAAAAATTGCTTTCACATGGTTGAAGTCAAGCTGATGCTTTTTCATTAAATCTGATAGTTATTATAAAATATTCAAATCCAGTTATTTGTTTTATAAATATTAAAATAAATGAGAAAGCACCAGCTTGTAAACACAATTTTACCACCCCAGTGACAGACAGCACTGTACACTGTACGAATGTAGGTAAAAATGTCAGAGGTAAAAATGCCAGATACTAACATGCCAGAGGTAAAAATACCAGAGATAAAAATGTCAGAGTCGAAGTGGTAAATATGCCAGAGGTAATAATGTCATAGGTAAAAATGTCAGATGTATTATCTATAGTATGTACATATATTGGGAAAAATCAGTAGCTTTCAGGTTAGCTCAGTTGGTCAAGGGGTAGCAGGTTCAAAACCTGGTTGAAACCCACTTATTTCTGGCCTCTTGATCAGCTGAGAAAGCAGTCCATCTAATCAAGATTAGTTTATGGACAAATACTTGTAGAAGAAGAGTGGATTAAGATTGCATACTATCATCTAAGATACTTTTTCAGAGATGTTCTCAGGACTGCAGTGTTTTCATAAAAAAAGTATATTTTGGAGAACTTCTTTGAAATACCCATTTATCGCAATTCATGAACAATTTTGCACAGATACCTCATTGTTTTTATTATATTTTAATTGGAAAACATGTAATGAAACATCAATAGAAATATATATAAATTACACAATAGTCTAATTGTGTCCAATAGCAGAGGAAATTTGAAGAACATTGTGACTAAACAAGAAATTGCCCATAATGTGCTCATAATAAGCAATTTCTCCTTTTGTTCCAATGTTTCCTCATTTATTTTACAACAATTTAACTCTTTACCAAACGACAAAATTACAGACTGGTCCAAATTGAAAGCATTTGCAGACGACAAAATAAATGTGACTGAAAAATTGAAATTTGGTTTGGGAAGGGTAGAAAACATTGTGGTAAAAGGAGAAAATGCTGGTTACCAGCATTTTCTCCATTTCCCACAATGTTTTCAAAAGACTTCTTTCTCAGGGTCGTTAAAAGTCGGGATTGTGTGGTAAAGAGTTAAACAAGTTACCTGTTAACAACGCAAGATGCTATGATGTGATGTACATATATCTGGTGAGGGGTTACAGGCAAAATTTTAATGCTTTTCGCTATACGCAACTGAGCTAACCTGGATGACTACTACTTTTTCCCCACATATTTAAAATAGTTAATACATCTGGCATTTTCACCTATGACATTATTACCTCTGGCATATTTACCACTTTGACTCTGACATTTTTACCTTAGGTATTTTACCTCTGGTATTTTTACCTCTGACATTTTTACCGCACACCCACTGTACAGAATCCCAAGACACATACAATGCATACTTCTGGTCCTACACTGTGTACACTGTTCAATGAAGACAACTGTCTGTTGCAGCCACTGGTACTTCAATAAGCATGTTTAATTTAAGACCAGATTAATGTGCCAGAAACATGCTTTTATTTTTTTTGGCAAATTGTAACAAAAACTTCAGGGCTGGCTGGGTGAATGCAAAAAAAATGCAATCTGGTGTAATTGGAATTACCTGCAACATAAGCTTCAAACTGAAATAAGAACTGTATGCACATAAGGGTTGATAATAAATGAGTACAAATGTACACGTGATTTATTTCTTATTGGCTTCTGTTGACCAACCAATGAATTGGTTGACTACAACCGCAATCATCTTTTCTCGTTGTGGTCAATACAAAGCCCTTTCAAAGACTAACCATACAATTTGAACCGTGTTTAACTCCTTACTAAATGACAAAATTTTGGACTTGACCAAATTTGAAAGCATTTTCAGACTACAAAATACATGTAAATGTTGCTAAAATGCTGATTCTTCTCTTTAAATCTTAACCACGCAACAAAATTGTAGACTTGTCTAAAATGAAAGCATTTGCAAACGACAATTCAAAAGTAGGTGAAATCATACATATTATCTCTCGCAGTGAAGAAAACATTGTGGGAAAAGGGACCAGCTTTTTCTCCTTTCCCCACACTATTTTCCAAAGGCTCTTCCCTCTGGGTCATTAAAGCTCAGAATTGTGTGGTAAAGGGTTAATGGGGGTAGAAAACATTGTGTTAAAAGGAGAAAATGCTGGTTACCAGCATTTTCTGCTTTTACCACAATGTTTTCAAAAGCCTTCTTCTAAATGGCTGGTCAAGTCTGGACTATGTGGTAAAGGGTTAAATAGGCATTTGCAAATGCCTCTTCTTTGGTCAAGTCTAAAATTTTGTCATTTAGTAAAAGTAAATGGGTTTCATTTCAACAATGCAGGTAAAAGCTATAGGCCCTTGCAACATATTCCTTGGCAAGATTTGGCATGTTTTCAAGGCAATATCAGAAAAATAATTCAATGTATTCATTTGTTCCTGCTTTTATCGTCACTTACAAGAAAATAATTATGACTTGCGTACTTCAAATCCAGGAGAATTCATTCTTTACTAGACAACAAGCTTTTAGAAGACAGCAAAGTGGAAGCACTTGCAGACAACAAGATGTGGTTTACCTCTTTACCAAACGACAAAATTTAAGACTTGTCCAAATTGAAAGCATTTGCAGACGACAAAGTAAATGTAACTTAATTGAAAATTGAAATTTGTATTGGGAAGGGTAGAAAACATTGTGGAAAAAGGAGAAAATGCTGGTTACCAGCATTTTCTCCTTTTCCAACAATGTTTTCAAAATGGCCTCTTTCTCAGGGTCGTTAAAAGTCCAGATTGTGTGGTAAAGAGTTAACTCTTTACCAAACGACAAAATTTTGGACAATACAAAATGGAAAGCGTTTGCAGACGACAAATTAAGCATAGCTCAAATGATGATTCCTGTCTTTGATAGGGTAGAAAACATTGTGGGAAAAGGAGAAAATGCTGGTTACCAGCATTTTTCCTTTTCCCACAATGTTTTCAAAGGCCTTCTTCCTGAAAGTCATTAAATCTCAGGACTATTTTATAGAGGGTTAACCCTTAGAGAGCCTTTTACAACTATAGTTGCTGTTGCAGACATTGTAGATCAAGATCAGACTGCACAAAATGTGCAGTTTAATCTTTGATGTACACTGTCTGCTTTGCTGAGATATTCTAGACAAAACTGACCTTGACATTGTATTTATTTGGGTCTTACTGCTACATTATAATTCTTTACCAAACAACAAAATTTTGGAAATGTTCAAATTGAAAGCATTTGCAGACGAAAAATTAGATGTGATTCAAAAACTAAAATCTGTCTGTGGAAGGATAGAAAACATTGTGGGAAAAAGGAGAAAATGCTGGTTACCAGCATTTTCTCTTTTTCCCAATATGTTTAACTCTTTACCACACAATCCCGACTTTTAACGACCCTGAGAAAGAAAGCTTTTGAAAACATTGTGGGAAAGGAGAAAATGTTGGTAACCAGCATTTTCTCCTTTTCCCACAATGTTTTCTACCCTTCCCCAATCGAATTTCAAATTTTGATTTTCATTTATTTTGTTGTCGGCAAATGCTTTCAATTTGGACCAGTCCAAAATTTTGTTGTTCGGTAAAGAGTTAAAGAAGTCTCCATCAAATGGGATTTGAAACCATAGGCTATTCCATGAATATCAATAGATTTGCAGATGGCCACTTGGATATCATTTTTGTTGATTATACATCTTTATGAATTACTGAATCTTATGAAAACACTGAAGCAAAAACAGGTAAATGCTCACTATGATATCTTTTTGATATGGTCAACTTGTTTTCACAGTAGTCTGTAACAAGAGCTATGCATGCAGATACCAACGTTTGGCTGTAGTTGCTTTTAGTTGAAATTGTAAGTCAAAAAGGGGGCATAACTGTGTCAAAAAATTGATGATTATCTGGCCCTCTTGTTATTGGTTCCCCTTAAGACAGTGAAGATGTAGTACAAGTTTGAAGTACTACCGATAGCAATTTAACAGAGACTTTATAAAATGTCAAAGTTCTTTGCATGAAATTGACAAGGCAGATGACGACACCAAGGCTATGACACTATCTTCGAAAACAGCTGAGTTAACAAAACAAAAAGGTAACATCCACATGTGGTTATGAGTGAATTCTGAAAAATTGTTTGTATGTATGGTTTTCAACACCATTTTCAACATTACTATTATCATTATCGCCTTTACCAGTACTGCACACAACATTCTTCCAAAGCCACTAGCTGCTTTCCAACATGAATATTCTGGAAAAAAGCTGACAACAGGTACATGTCATAAACTTAAACTCTGAACCAGACAACAAAATCTAATATTTGTCAGACCTGAGAGCAATTTTGAAGACAACAAATTAAATGTGGCTTCAATCAGTGGATTTGTCTTTCAAAGGGAATGAAAACATTGTGGAAAAAGGAGAAAATGCTGGTGTAACCAGCATTTTCTCCTTTTTCCAGCAATGTTTTCAAAAGCTTTCTTTCTCAGCTTCAATACTAATCAGGAAAATGCTGGTTACCAGCATTTTCTCCTTTTTCCAGCAATGTTTTCAAAAGCTTTCTTTCTCAGCCTCACTACAACTCAGAATTGATGGCCTCCTACATGACGCTGACAGCAGGTGGTTCTGTGCGAGTTCTGGAAATAAACTGACAACACGACATGATATAAAATTCACGATACAGACAAATGATATCGAACAAGATGAAAATAAAATCCCGGAGAAATTGAATTTGAAAACAAGCAGAACACCTGGGTTCATATTCTCCTTCCATGATTCTAAATTAAATCTTTACAACACAATCACGAGTTTTAACGACTCTGAAGTAAAAGCCTTTTGAAAACATTGTGGGAAAAGGAGAAAATGCTGGTAAACAGCATTTTCTCCATTTCCCCACAATGTTTTCTATCCTATCAAAGATAGAAAACATCATTTGAGCTACTCTATATGAATTTGTCGTCTGCAAATGCCTTCAATTTGGACCAGTCTGAAATGTTGTTGTGTGGTATGGAGTTAAATCCTCAGTCTTATTCTTGTTTTAAATCTTTACCACATGACAAAATTTTAGACTGGTCCATATTGAAAGCATTTGCAGACGATAAAATTTATGCGAATCAAAAACTGAAATTTCTTAGGAAGGGAAAAAAACATTGTGGGAAAAGGAGAAAATGCTGGTCACCAGCATTTTCACCTTTTCCCACAATGTTTTCAAAAGGCTTCTTTCTCAGAGTCGTAAAAACAAGGGACTGTTTGGTAAAGGGTTAAAAGATAACACAATCTGTGATTGGCTACACCATTTGTTCTGCTAAGCCGAGCCCCCATGGCTCAGTCGGTAGCATGCAGGATTTGAGAATGGGGGTCATGGGTTCGATCCCTGGCTCGGCAAATTTCTTTCCCAGGATTGATGATGGTCATTGCGACAGGATTCATTCCTCTCCCACCGCTGACCAATGTATCGATGATGGTTATGTGGGAAAGTGGCCAGTGGCTTGGAAAGAAAATTGTGTGGAGTACTGGTAAAAGAGTCTCTAGGAAACCATGGATAGGTGCACTGGCTGCTGCGATATAACTGAAATGTTGAAAACGGCGTTAAACACCATACAATCAATCAATTTCTTACGATTGATGATAGTCATTGCAACAGGATTCATTCCTCTCCCACCGCTGACCAATGTATCGATGATGGTTATGTGGGAAAGTAGCCAGTGGCTTGGAAAGAAAATTGTGTGGAGTACTGGTAAAAGAGTCTCTAGGAAACCATGGATAGGTGCACTGGCTGCCTCGATATAACTGAAATAATATTGAAAATAGCATTAAATGCCATACAATCAATCAATCAATCAGTCAACATTGTTCTGCTAAACATCATAACCCTCAACTCTTTACCAAACGACAAAATTTTGCACTCAACCAAATTGAAAGCATTTGCAGACGACAAATGAAATACAGCTCAAACAATGATTTCTGTTTGTAAAAGGGTAGAAAACATTGTGAGAAAAGCAGAAAATGCTGGTTACCAGCATTTTCTTCTTTTTCCACAATGTTTTCAAAAGCTTTTTTTCTTAGGGTGGTTAGAAGTCCGGATTGTGTGGTAAAGGGCTAAAGCAGCTTTCACAACCATCCTTGCTTTTGCAGTCCGTGTAGATCAAGATAAGACTGCACAAAAAGAGCAGTCTGATCTTTGCTGTACACTATCCGCTTGAAGAGTCATTCTGTACAAAAGCAAACCTAGACATTGATCTTATATTGGGCTCTCTTACCTAAAAAGGAAATATCAGTTGCGTTTCTATGGCACTTCAACCCTTTACCACACAATTCCTACTTTTAACGACCCCTTAAAAAGAAACCATTTAGAAACATTGTGGAAAAAGGAGAAAATGCTGGTAACCAGCATTTTCTCCTTTTCCCACAATGTTGTCTACCGCATCAAAGAAAGAAATCATCATTTTAGCTACCCTTTACTTGTCATCTGCAAATGCTTTCAATTTGGTTGAGTACACAATTTTGTTGTTTGGTAAAGAGTTAAGGGTTTAGTGTTAAGCAATAAAGTGAAAGGTTGACGGTATTTTTCAATTTTACGCTTTCTATGACATACAATACCCAGATTATGAATATAGCGTTACTGAAATTGTGATACCAAACACAACGCATCATTGTATGACATACCAGTTTAACATGTAATCTTAGATACAATGTACATGTAACAGCTTTGTGTAATATTGCATACATTATAGAGATAATGAAGATAAAGTACAATATTGAAGTTTATAATTTCTTCACAACTTAAAGGCCCATTAGCAGCCAAAAGTATACTATGAAGGTGATAAAATGCATTTAAATTTAAACCATGCCACTTAAAAGTATGGAAATTATTGTTAAGATGACAACCTGTTATTGTAAAGTTGGTCCAAAACTAAGTCAATGGCATAAAAGTGAAATTTAAAACTACATGTAGGTCAAAAGTTGCCAGGCTGGTCTATCTTTTATTTAATTTTTATCTGCTTTTAATCTTCATTTTTCTGCCAATGACCAACAAATGAACTGACCGAGGACTACAGTAACATTACGGTGTGATAAAATGTTAAATGATCAACAAGTAAAAAAAATGTTTAGGGTTGTGTGTAAAAATTGGACACGTGGGGTAACCGGAACCACATATATATTTTGTTTTGGTCTTAATAAAATCTGACTTAATGGAATTTGTCCTGTAGGGGGTAGAAACTATTGTGGGAAAAGGAGAACATTCTGGTTATATTATTCAGCATTGCCTTTCTTTGCCCATCAATTTTTTTTTTCAAAAAGAAAGACCCTATCACTGCAGCCACATTAAATTGGTTGTCTATGAAATACAGACAAGTCTACAATTTTGTCCCATAGAAAGGAGTCAAGGCAATGGGTAGAAGACAGTATAGAAAAGACTTGATTCTACCTACATTCTACGTTCATTTAAAATAAGTAGTCCATACAGAATAACAATCCACTATAATAGAACACGATCTCACTGATGATCCACCACCGAGTCAGCTGCTATTTAATATCTAGAGACAATTTCTCTGGAAATTGGATTTTTGTAACAAACCTATGGCCTATTTTTCTCCCCTCTATCACTCTTTTGTCATCTGATCTTTCTTATTGAATTCTCAGTATTGTAACTTGCTCCAAATCTCTTACCTAATTTTCTACTCTGTAAGATTAGATGGGATCTGTTTCCCTTTCAACTCTTTACAAAACGACAAAATTTTACACTTGTCCAAATTCAAAGCAGTAAACTGTTGTGGACAACATATTAAAACGTGGCACACCCAATGAAGACTCAGATTCCAAAAGGGTAAAAAACATTGTGGGAAAAGGAGAAAATGCTGGTTATCAGCATTTTCTCCTTTTCCCACAATGTTTTCGAAAGGCTTCTTCTTCAGGGTCGTTAAAACACGCGACTGTTTGGTAAAGGGTTAACCCTTTACCACACAATCCCGATTTTTAACATCCCTGAAAAATAGGCCTTTAGAAAAAATTGTGGGAAAAGGAGAAAATGTTTTCTGGACTATCTGATTCAAATCCCATCATTTGTGCCATATAAATTTTTTCATCTGCAAGTGCTTTCAAAAATTAATGTGACCCGTCTTAAATATTCTCATCTGGGAAAGAGTCAACTCTATACTTGACTCTTTACCAAAAAACCAAAATTTCAGACTTGTCTAAATTGAAAGCACTTGCAGATGACAAATTCGATGTAGACCAAATGAAGGGACATGTTTTTGGAAAGGTAGAAAAGATTGTGAGAAAAGGAGGAAATGCTGATTACCAGCATTTTCTCCTTTTCCCACTATGTTTGCAAACGTCTTTTACATCAGGTTCATTCAAACTCGAGTTTGTTTAGTAAAGGGTTAAATCCTTTACTATAGAAAAAAAAAAGTATTCACAGACAACAACTTAGACATGGCTCAGTTCTAGATGTTTGGGTTTGTCATTGGAATGGTTGCAATCTGATGATCCACCACCGAGTCAGCTGCTATTTAATATTTGGAATATTAGCACAAGGAGTTATGCTAAAATATTTGCCTTAACCCTTTACCAAACAATCCTGATTTTTAACAAACCTTGAGAAAGGTAGCTTTTGAAAACAATGTTGGAAAAGGAGAAAATTGTTCTCTTCCCTTCCTAAAGCAAATTTCAATTTCTGAGTCTCATTTATTTTGTCATCTGCAAAACCTTTGAATTTGGACTGGCCTAAAGTCTTGTAGTTTGGTTATTACATGTAGTTAACAATACTAAGACAACATTTTTCAATCCTTCAAAGGTTGCTGGCAGTATGATGTGACAGTTTTTAATGGGTCGAAAAACTCAGCCTGCACAGTGTAATAGGAAAACACTGAAAGAGGAGTAAAACTTATCTACAACCAGCCTGAGTAATTTTGAAATTTAATATTTAAAATGTCATTTCTAAATTCACCTATTTCATGACTCATGAATTTCAGATTCAGACCTGACATTTACCAGAAATAATCATAATGGGACAATATCTGAACATACAGAAACTGAATGATGACATGAACAAAATTTAATGGGAAACCTCTTGTATTGATACTTTATACATCCAGGAGTGCTCCAAGGTCCAGTGTTGAACAAATGCAGCAAAGGGGCATAATTATCAAAACTATTTTGAGGGTTACCTACCCTTTATGTTCTTCCTATGATGGTTGACATTTACTTGCCAAAGTTTGAAGAAAATCTCTAAGTATAACAGAAATATCAGAAAGTGTTAAAGTTTTTACACTATGACAACACAGATCATTGAGCTATGACAATACCTTGTCATTTTCTACAAAAATGCTGGCAGAAGGCTGTGCTGTAAGCTGAAACTTTCCTTGTGCAAGGCAATGAAAGCCCAAACCTAAGACTAAGTGTTACCCTGGACAGTAAGGAAATGATGAACTTTGGCCATGCTATTAGTGATATACTGTTGGAAGCTGTGTAAAACATGATTAAAATTGCAAACCTACAACTGAGCATAATCCGAGTAAATTCATGTACGGTAACCTGTAGATTCACTCATACACCTGTAAACATGCATGAAAACACTACAGATCCTTAATATGATATCTTATCACACTCAAACCCCTAGTCTGTACAACTGAAATTTGAACCAGTATTGACTGTTTCACTACCCAACAAAATAATGATCTACATTTTTTTAACAGCTATAAACATACAGTTTCACTTCAACATGGAGAGAAAGCTCCATCATATGTCATGTCTGATCTTGATCTACACTGTCCGCAATAGCTTCTTATGTTGTTTATGGCAAGAAAAGGGTGTTATAGGTAATTTGATACATTAGCTTGTCCATTTCTTTTTTCCATGAAGACCTGTTTTGTATGGTTTAACTCTTTACCAAACGACAAAATTTTGGACTAGTCCAAATTGAAAGCATTTGCAGACAACAAGGTAAATGTTACTTGAAAATTGAAATTTGTATTGGGAAGGATAGAAAACATTGTGGGAAAAGGAGAAAATGCTGGTTACCAGCATTTTCTCCTTTTCCAACAAGATTTTCAAAAGGCCTCTTTCTCAGGGTCGTCAAAAGTCGGGATTGTGTGGTAAAGAGTTAACAAGAGTCAGATTGGTACATCATAATTACAGTACATGGTGAAGTCTAGCCATTCAAAGATGAGTCTTACTGAAGTAGGTATCATGGAATATGCAAATGTCTCCGTAAACTCATTACCTAACGACAAAATTTTTGGACTAGTCCATATTAAAGGAATATATAGACAATAATTCAAATGCCTTTCAAATGATGATATTTGCCCATAAGTTAGTAGAAAACATTGTAGAAAAAAGGAGAAAATGCTGGTTTACCAGCATTTTCTCCTTTTCCTACATTGTTTTCAAAAGCTATCTTCTTAAGGTTCATTAAAAGTCAGGGTTGTGTTGTAAAGCGTTAAACCTTGTCAAGCCATGTAATAGTTTCAAGCAAGGTGCCATGTTATTTTCTAAGTTAAAGCTTCAATCAATCACATAATTAGAGAACACTTCTGTAATACATACATGTATTTCCAGGTCAGATCGAATTGATTGAATGGTGTTTTATGCTGCTTTCAACATTATTTCAGTCATATAATGGTGACACTGCTTCCATTTTCATGCATGTCCTGGGTTTCACCAGCACTAGGCTTGGGCTCTGAAGTATCTCGCCCAAGGACACTTCCATGAAAAACCCAGTGCTTCCAGTGGGGCTCCAAGCCAGGGCCTCTAGGTTTTGAGTCACACTTTACCATGCAGGACCCCTACAGGCTAGATCTAAAATCTGATGAGGTGGGAGCATGCATACAAACACATCCTGTTCATATTGCACAGGTAGATGTGGCCTTCAAACTAGGTGATAAATACATTTCTGCCTTCATTTTCACAAAAAAAAGAAACAGTTTCTTCACCATGACACTAAAATCTTTACCAAATGACAAAATGTTAGACTGGTCCAAATTTGAAGCTTGTGCAGACCAAATGTTGCATGAAATGTGAAACATTTCTTTGAAACTTGATAGGGTAGAGAAATTGTAGGAAAATTTCAGACAATGTTTTCGAAAATCCTTTTTCTTTGGGTCAATCAAACTCGAGATTGTGTGGTTAAGGGTTGACCCTTTAACAAATATTTTTGGTTTAGGCTACCCAAATGCTTTGGAAAACATTGTGAGCAATAGAGATATTATTCTGTGAATTCAACCATACTTCCTTATTTGTACCCCTGATATTCAATAACCAGGAAGTAAATGCGCATCATTTCTTTACTGCAAAATCCCATGTTTTAAACCTTTACCACACAATCCGGAGTTTCAACAACCCTGAAGGCTTTAGAAACTAGAGGCGCTTGAGCGCCTGTATCGCTCCACAGGCCTGATATTTCTATAATGGCGAAAGGAAGTTTTTAACAATTATCATTCAATCCTGCATTTTAGCTCACTGAAGAAACAATTTGGTATACAACCACCATAGGAACTTACCTGCAAAACAACAATGAAATCCAATGAATAGTTTTAGAGAAGAAATTTTTCAAAGATTTTACTTTATACCATAAAAGGAAAATGAGTCTCCCATAAAAGCCATGTTTTTTGACAGATCTTTTTTTTTTTAAGGAATTCTGTAAACCTGTATCTAAGGAACATTCCTGCAAAATAATAATGCTATCCAAATAGCGGTTTGGGAGGAGAAGATTTTTAAAGGTTTTTTACTTTGGTTGCCATGGCAACCAGAATTCTTAATGGAACACAATTATTTGAAGGAATTTGAAAGAGGACCACCAAAGGAACATTCCTGTGAAATTTGGTAAAAATCCAGTCAATAGTTTCTGAGGAGAAGTTTTTTAAAGAAAAAGTTTACGGACGCACGGACGGACGGACGGACACAACGCCATGACAATAGCTCTCTGGCCTTCGGCCAGTGGAGCTAAAAATTGTGGGAAAAGGAGAAAATGCTGGTTACCAGCATTTTCTCCTTTTCCCACAATGTTTTCTACCCTTCCAAAGGCAAATTTCATCATTTTTTGCAACATGATTCAATTTTGTTGCCTGTAAATACTTTAAGACTCGGACAAGTCTATAATGTTATCGTTTTGGTATAGTGTTAAACAACCCTGAACAAGATAGTTTTCAAAAAACATTTTCCACCATAATTTCTGATCAGAGCTCCAGATAGAGGGAGTGATTTTGATTTCAAAATTGAAAATATTAATTATTCTACACCAAACCCTATGTTATGGGTACTCATTAGAATCGTGTCATCGAGATGATTCTAATGAGTACTCACAACATAGGGTTTGGAAGAGGAGTAATGGATTTAGAATACCATGACTCGCTTTTATCTGGAGCTCTGTCTAATGTTTCAAAAACATGTCAAATCAGTACCAGTACTACAAACAATATTCTTTCCAAGCCACTAGTTGCTTTCCAACATAACAATCATTAAAAGGATGGTCAGTGGTGAGACAGGAATGAATCCTGTCTCAATAACCATCATCAATCCTCAGAAAGAATTTGCCAAGCCAAGAATAGAACACACAACCCCCCTGTTCTCAAGTAGTGTATATTACAGACTGAGCTAGCAAGGCAAAAATGCAGAGAGTAGTGGTTAAGAAAGGAAAACAAGAGCCCCATGATGGCCCTGTATTACTCTACTGCTTTTGAATGTATCATGTACTTAGAGCACAAGTAACATCATTCTGATGGCAGAGACATAGCATATTTCTTTGTTTCTAATGAGGAGAGTTCCCAAGCAGCAATACAATAGGGTGTGCCTCTGCAACCATTTGAGGCAGGGCTCAGTTTGTGGCAAAGTTAGTGTACTACCTCCAAGGGCTTGCTCCAGACTGGACGTACAAAAGGTCACATGATCTGATACTTTAGACAAGGGTCCATGGAGACATAACCCTGTGTTCACAAGACTTTTTAAAAAGACATTAAAACCTTACTACACAATCTGATGGTTTAACAACCGTGATAAAAAGGACTTTAGAAAACATGTTGGGAAAAAGGAAAAAAAATGCTGATAACCAACAGTTTCTCCTTTTTCCAACAGTGTTTTTCACCATTAAAAGACAAGAACCATCATTCACTTTGGAATAACAAGAGATGGCCCTGAAGTCGCTCACCTGAGTCTTTTGAGCAAACATGACCCATTTTCAATCTCTTGAGATATTATGACAAACATTCTACCAAGCTTTCATAATTATTGGCCTCTAGCTTGTACACAAACTTTTTCTAGAATTCCTCTCAGTGACCTACTTTTTAGCCAAACATAGTCCATTTTCCCATTGTGGATATTATCAAAACAAAGATTCTGACCATGTTTCATAAGTACTGGACAGAAAATGTGGCCTCTAGATTTCCAAGATTTTGCATCATGGTGACCTAGTTTTTTACCCAATGTGACCCATTTTCAATTTCATCATATTGATCATCAAGAAAAACATAATGACTAATTTTAATATGTATTGGACAGAAAATGATGACTCTAGAGCCACATAAGCTATTTTAGAGATTTGACCTGGTGATCCTGTTTTTGACCAGATGTGACCCATTTTCAATCTCATTCAAGATCTCATTATGACAAACATTCTGACCAATTTTCATGTGTATTTGACTGAAAATGTGGCCTCTAGAGGGTACACAAGGTTTTTGTACAGTTTGAACCAGTGAGCTAGTTTATGATCCGACATGGCCCATTTTCGAAATCATCACGACAACCATTCCGACCAACTTTCAAGAGTTTTGGACTGAAAATGTGGCCTCTACAGCTAGTGTTTATTCTAAAGCGGAATAGCAGGGCGCACCGCCCTGCCCCTTTTTCACGCCGCCCTTGTGTCCCTCGAATCTGTAAACACCCGCCCTGCTGCCCTATACATACAGAAACTTTGCAATCTGTTGTTCTGATTTTTGGGAACAAGCAACTGGGCTACGTGGGCGAAGAACTCGCCTTCAGTGTCTTGACTTCGCCTAGTTAAGCTTTCAAATTTCTTCCAACCTGATTACTTTCATGAAATATGGGCAATCTAAAACTAAGGGTGACACCACTTATCCTTTATCAATTTGGTCAATTAGACAAGACAGCAGGGTATTATGATCCTAATCTGTCATTAACTCACTAAATCCACCCCTTCATCCCGCGAAACCCTGTCTTTTTTCCACAGGTAAAGCGTCTGCTAATTTGTTTAAATGACGTCACACAATAAATAATTCTCAATACATGAATGGTTGTAAAAAAAAGCAGAATTAACTCTTCTTACAGCTGGAGATTATCATTACAGATATTTTTTGCATAAATTACAATTATGGATGGTACACCAAAGGAGCAAACAATCTTGAAAATAATTGATATTCGCTTTCCTAGCATCGGCACCTTTTGAAAGCAAAATCTGCATTGCAGTGTTCTATTTTTAGCAGTCTATTTTTAGAATGGTTATGCAGTAATACACTACTCATCAGTTAGTTGACCGATGTGTACACATTTTATATATGGTAAATTTATAATGGTTTACGACTCTTTTGAATCTTGATGTGAATCTTGTCAATTCTTTTAATTTATGCCGAGTCCTCTAAATTTATGTTTTTGAAACAAAATTGTTGTTGTTTCTTTATACAGCTGGGAAGAAGCTTTTCTTTTTTCATTACTCTGGACATTTTTTTGTTTTCTGATGAGAAATGCCAGAGTTTAAAGCTAAGTGTGACTGGGCATCATGGGGTCATAAATTACAAGGCAATCCAAACCCATATGGTCAGATAATGTTCGATTGAGTCAACGAGTTGCTAAGAATCCTTTCTTGTTCTTTTCTTTAATATGCAATTCGTGTCCAAAGTTATAGTTAGAACCGATTTTGAAAAGAGTTAAGGACACTTTTTTGCTTTTGTCTGATAGTAGTCATTCAACAAGCCATTGTTCCTCCCTGCCCCTTTTTCATGCCTCGCTGCCCTTTTGCCTTGTCTAGAATAATCACTAACAGCGTACACAAGGTTTTTCGAAGATTTGACCTAGTTTTTGACCCGACATGACCCATTTTCAAACTCCTCCGAGATATCATCAAGACAAACATTCTAACCAACTTTCAGGAGTTTTGGACTGAAAATGTGGCCTCAAGCGTACACAAGGTTTTTCGAAGATTTGACCTAGTGACCTAGTTTTTGACCCGACATGACCCATTTTCGAACTTGTCTGAGATATCATCAAGACAAACATTCTGACCAACTTTCAAGAGTTTTACACTGAAAATGTGGCCTCTAGAGTGTACACAGGATTTTTTTTTCTAAAATTTGACCTAGTGACCTAGTTTTTGACCCAACGTGACCAATTTTCATGCTTGTCCGAGATATCATCAAGCCAAACATTCTGACCAACTTTCGTGAGTTTGGTCTGAAAATGTGGCCTCTAAAGCATACACAAGATTTTTCTAAGATTTGACCTAGTGACCCAGTTTTTGACCCAACATAACCCATTTTCAATCTCCTTCGAGATATCATCAAGACAAGCAATCTGAGTATCTGACAAAAAATGTGGCCTCTAGAGTGTACACAAGGTAAAATCTGGCGATGGAAGACGGAAGACGGACAACACACGAGGGAAGACAAACACAGCACGATCACAAAAGTTGAGCTATTAAAAAAATGTCATTCGGTAAATTATTAAAGAAATTTGGAAATAAAGTCATAACAATTGTAACACTGACAGCCAGTTATATATACTTCCTCATAGTAACGAGAATGAAACTTTCTTCATGAGTGTATTGATGGTAGCGTCAACTGTATTGTACACATGAAGGAAGTTGAAGTAAGTTTCATCTTCCGTCAAAAGTCTTGGCCTTTATCCTCATGTCAAGGGTAGATGGAGTCTGCACATGTTTGTATTTGAAATGGGACAGAATGTCGTCAAACACCATGGGCTTGAAGACAGAAACTGTATTGTTAGCAACTCTGAATTCCTAGGATATGGACACCGTTTTATCATTTGACCTTCAAGTGTGATCTTGACCTTGGCCCGAACTGAACAAATGTAACAAATGGCACTTCTGCTCATCAAGGAAAATATTACTGGAAAATTATTTTGAAATTCATCAATAAATGTAGACAAATGCGGACGGATGGATGCATTAACAAACTAAGTCACAGACTCATTTTCACCAAAGCGAAGTTGTAACATTACTATCATATGTCCCATAAGCGGACTCAACAAAAATGAGAGAGGATGTAGATGATCGCAACTTTTATTGGAAGGGATATCATTCAAGCTAATGCAAGCTGTAAGGTGCATTCCACTGTGTCTGTAGTGGCCTTGTCCAATATCCTACTAAGACTGCATGGGGACCACACAGCTCCAGATAAGAGGGAGTGATGGTATTCTAAATCCATTATTTCTCTTCCAAACCCTATGTTGTGTGTACTCATTCTAAGAATCGTCTCAATGAGATGATTCTAATGAGTACCCATAACATAGGATTTAGTGGAGAATAATTAATATTTTCAATTTTGAAATGAAAATCACTCCCTCTATCTGGAGCTCTGAATTATTATTGGGGAGGTACCTTTCTGGGTCCAGGAGTTGCAGCCACAATTGGCATGGAGAGTAATTCTGTCCACTGGCAATAAGGACATGTATGGCCAAATTGCTTTTGACCCATCTGGCCATGAAAAAAAGTACACAATGTTGATGATATTGTGGAAAGTTATTAACTTTTCAGTAAGTTCTAAACCTTTGACCGTACCTGAACAGGCACCATCTAATGTACATGTTCTAAGCTGCAACTGCCAGATTGCAACTGCAGCAGTACAAGGATCTACTGAGTCTCGAGAGAGTTCCCAACTTTAGAATAACAGATGATGTTCGGTAGCACAACTCGACTCCAAAAATTCTACGCTTTCAGTCAATATCTCAATTACCAGTATTTTCTCTTCTTCATTAATATTTTCGAAAGCCTTTTTCCTGCTTGATGGTAAAAACAGTCTAATTTCTGGTTAACTCTTCATCACACAGTCCTGTTTGAACGATCCTTAGGAAGAATGCTTTTGAAAGCATAATGGGAAAAGGAGAAAATGCTGGTGACAAGCATTTTCTCCTTTGACCACAATACTCTTTTACAGGTAGAGACAAATTCCACCATTTATGTCGCACTTGTTTTGTCATCTGGAAATGCTTTTACTCATATAAAGAATAGTCTTATATCTTGTCATGTGATTAAGAGTTTAGGACTGAACTCTAATGTTGTTGTTGTATGGTGTTTAACGCTGTTTTCAACATTATTTCAGTTATATCGCGGCGGCCAGTGCACCTATCCATGCTTTCCTGGAGTTTCTGTTACCAGTACTCTGCACAATATTCTTTCCAAGTCACTGGCTGCTTTCCCACATAACCATCATCGAAACAACAATCAGCGGTGAGAGAGGAATGAATCCTGTCACAATGACTATCATCAATCCTTGGAAAGAAATTGGCCGAGCCGGGGATCGAACTCACGACCCCCTGTTCTCAAGTCCTGTACGCTACTGACTGAGCTGTAACCGGGGCTCGGCAACTGAACTCTAATGTAGTAATCTTGACATATTCTTCATTGAAACTTCTATGGGAAGTTTTCTCATGGAAAATTGTAACCCTTTACCAAATGACAAAACTTTAGACTGGACCAAATTGAAAGCATATTGTAGACGACATCTTAAATGTTGCTAAAATGATAGTTTTTGTCACAGGTAGAAGAGATTGTGGGAAAAGGAGAAAATGATGTTTCCCATCATTTTCTCCTTTTCACACAATGTTTTCAAAACCTTCTCTTTCAGGGTTGTCAGAAGTCAGGATTGTGTGGAACAGATTAACCCTTTACCACACAATCCCGACTTTTAACAACCCTGTGAAAGAAGCCTTTTGAAAACATTGTGGGAAAAAGAGAAAATGCTGGTAACCAGCATTTTCTCTTTTTCCCACAAATTTTTCTGCCATTTCAGAGACAAATTGTGTCATTCGAGCCACATTAAATTTGTCGCTTGAAAATGCTTTCAACTCGGACAAGTCTAAAATATTGTTGTTTGGTAAAGAGTTAACCCATTACCACACAATCCCTACTTTTGACGACCCTGAGAAAGAAGCCTTTAGAAAACATTGTGGGAAAAGGAGAAAATGCTGGTTATGCTGGTAACCAGCATTTTCTCCTTTTCCCACAATGTTTTCTACCCTTCACAAAACAATTTTCAAATTTTCAGTCACTTTTATTTTGTCGTCTGCAACTGCTTTCGATTTGGACAAGACAAAAATTTTGTCGTTTGGTAAAGAGTTAAACAACCTGACTGAGAACCCACAACAAAAATGAATCATTTTATTTAATCCTCTACCAGATGACAAAACATTAGCCCTGTCCAAACTGAAAGCATTTGCAGACGACAATTTCAAAGTGGCTCAAATGGTGCAATTTTGCTTTGATTGGGTAGAAAACTGTGGGAAAAGGAGAAAATGCTGGTTACCAGCATTTTCCCACAATGTTTTCAAAAGCCTTCTCTTTCAGGGCTGTCAAAAGTCAGTATTGTGTGGTACAGATTAAACAACCTGACTGAGAACCCACAACAAAGATGAATCATTTAACGATACATGAAGTCTTTACTGAACAAAGAAATTTAAGACTTTTCCAAACTGAAGGCATTTGCATATGACAAATTAAACCTTTATGGCACAATGCCGACTTAACAGCCCTAGGAAAGAAACCTTTTGAAAACATTGTGGGAAAAGGTGAAAATGCTAGTAAGTCAGCATTTTTTTCCTTTTCCCACGTTTCTGCCCTATCAAAAAAATTGCACCATTTGAAATTGTCATCTGCAAATGCTTTCAATTTGGACAAGACTAAATTTTATCGTCTGGTAAAGAGTCAAATGTTATTCAAAACACGATATGTGTATTTGTCTTTCCTGGGGTAGAGAACATTGTGGAAAAAGAAGAAAATCCAGGATATCGGCAAATTTTTCTTTTCCCGCAAATTTTTCAATAGCAGACTTATAAGGGTCATTCAACCCTTTACCACACAATCCAGACTTTCAACCACCCTGATAAAGAATGAAAACATTGTTGGAAAAGGAGAAAATGCTGGTAATCAGCATTTTCTCCTTTTTCCCACAATGTTTTCTGCCCTTCCCAAAATAAAATTTAAATTTTCGAGTCACCTTTAATTTGTCATCTGCAAACACTTTCAATTTCAACCACTCTAAAATTTTGTTGTTTGATAAAAAAATAAAGTTGTGATCATAATTATCCTGCTTAATACCTGGACTCCAATGGATTACCTCTTTACCAAACAACACAACTTTGGACTGGATCAAATTTCACGCATTTGTAGATGACAAAATAAAATATTGCTCAAATGGCAAGATTTGTCCTTGACAGAATAGAAAACATTATGGGGAAAGGAGAACTTGCAGGTTACCAGCATATTCTCCTACTCCCACACTGTTCTCGGCAGCATTCGCTTTCAGGGACGGTAAAACTCGGGATTTTGTGGTAAAGAGTTAACACATACCCTCAATAGGCAGGTCACAGCTTACTTCCTGATAGACAACAATCATGTCTTTACCACACAGTCCAGAGTTTCAACAACTCCAAAGAAAAGGACTTTTGAAAAAAAAATGTGGGAAAAGGAGAAAATGCTGATTTCCAACAATGTTTTCCGCACTTCCAAATTTGAATTTTCGAGTCACCTTTAATTTGCTTTCAATTTGGACCAATCTAAAATCTTGTCTTTTGGTAAAGTGTGGAAGTATGGACATATCCTACTCATCTGGAACAACCATGGATTCATACCTACATTCAATAGGTAGGTCACATGTTACTTCCTGATCGACGAAAATCACGAATCCATTACTCCATAACCACACAATCCAGGGTTTAACTCTTTACCAAACGATAAAATTTTAGACTAGTCCAAATTGAAAGCATTTGCAGACGACAAAATTAACGCGACTCAAAAATTGAAATTTGTTCTGGGAGGATAGAAAACATTGTGGGAAAAGGAGAAAATGCTGGTTACCAGCATTTTCTCCTTTTCCCACAACGTTTTCAAAAGGCTTCTTTTTCAGGGTCATTAAAAGTCAGGATTGTGTCGTAAAGAGTTAACCCTTTACCAAACAATCCCTGGTTTTTACGACCAAGAGAAAGAAGCCTTCTGAAAACATTGTGGGAAAAGGAGAAAATGCTGGTAACCAGCATTTTCTCCTTTTCCCACAATGTTTTCTTCTCTTCTAAAGTCAAGTTTCAATTCTTGAGTCACATTTGTCGTCTGCAAATGCTTTCAATTTGGACAAGTCTAAAATTTTGTTGTTTGGTATAGAGTTAAACAACCCCCAAGACAAAGTAATTTGAAAACATTGCAAGAAAAGGAGAAAATGTTGGTTACCAGCATTTTATTCATTTTACACAATGTTTTCTACCCTGTCAAGGACAAATTTCATTGTTTAGGCCACTTCTAATTTCTCCTCTGCAACTGCTTTCAATTTGGACCAGTCTAAAAAATTCTGGTTTGGTAAAGGGGATAACCAAACAGCAAAGAATCATCCATATTAACCATTTACCACACAACCCTGATTTTTAATTAAATGACCTTGACAAACAATGTAATCGAAAACATTGCAAAAGGAAAAAATGCATGTAACCAGCATTTTCTTCATTACCCCATGATGTTTTCTTCCCTTTCAAAAACAAATAAAACTATATAAGACTAATTTATATTTTCCTCTGCAATTGCATCCACTTTGGACAAGTATGACATTTTAGCATCTGGAAAAAGGCTTTGCTGACAACTAAGCAAGTTTTGTTACCAGTATTTTTTCCTTTTCCAACTCCTCCTTCTTATGGTCATTTAGCCGAGCCCCGGTAGCTCAGTCGGTAGCGTGCAGGACTTGAGAACACGGGGTCCAGGGTTCGATCCCTGGCTAAGACCCCTGGCTCGGCCAATTTCTTTCCGAGGATTGATGACAGTCACTGCGACAGGATTCATTCCTCTCCCACCGCTGACCATTGTTTCGATGATGATTATGTGGGAAAGCAGCCAGTGGCTTGGAAAGAAAATCGTGCGGAGTACTGGTAAAAGAGACTCCAGGAAAGCATGGGTAGGTGCACTGGCCACCGCAATATAACTGAAATAATGTTGAAAACGGCGTTAAACACCATACAATCAATCTTATGGTCATTTAAAAACCCCTCTGTTTTAGGGTCGTTGAAACGGGTGACTGCTCAGTACAGAGTTAGGCAACCACCCATAAAGTCAATAAAACTGTATGACAAAAGGCTTGGTAACCACATAGGTAACACATTAAAGTAACAATAAAGGCCAGTTGTAAACAAAGTGGGTGCTTAAATGCATTTGAATTTATACCATACCATTTAAAAGTATGGAAATTATTGTAAAGATGACAATCTGTCATTGTACGGTCGGTCCAAGTGTTAGTCGCTGACAGAGAAATTAATTTCAAAACTAGGTTAAAACCTGCCAGGAAGCTGTGTCTTTTGTTTACTTTGGCCTGATTTTAAAATTCTTTTTTTTTTTCTGCCAGCGACTAACATACAGCCCGGTCACACGATAACAGATTGTCATCTCCACAATATTTTCCATACTTTTAAATGGTATAATTTAAATTTAAATGTATTATGACTCCTGCTTAAATCTTTTGGCCTTTACTGGGTCTTTAACTCTTTACCACACAATCCCGACTATTAAGGACCCTGGGAAAGACGCCTTTTGAAAACATTGTGGGAAAAGGAGAAAATGCTGGTGACCAGCATTTTCTCCTTTTCCCACAATGTTTTCTACCCTCCCAGAACAAATTTCAAGATTTGAGTCACATTAATTTTGTCATCTGCAAATGCTTTCAATTTGGATCAGTCTAAAATTTTGTTATTGGGTAAAGAGTTAACTCTTTATCAAACAACAAAATTTTAGACTTGTCCAAATTCAAAGCATTTGCAGACAAGAAAGTAAGAGTGACTCAAAAACTGAAATCCCTCTTAGGAAGGGTAAAAAAATTGTGGAAAAAGGAGAAAATGCCGGTTAACAGCATTTTTTCTTTTACCCACTATGTTTTCAATAGGCTTTGTTGTATGGGTCGTTAAAACTTAGGATTGTGTGGTAACGTATAAAGTACATTTTAATAACTAATGCACTAGAGTAACTTTTCAAAACATAATGATGTAATATTACCATGGATGCCCAGTGGGGTGTCATATTGAACAATGCCACAAGTTACTTTCTGACTAACCCTTTACCAAACAAAAGATCAAGCAGAAGACGGCTTTTGAAAACATGGTGGGAAAAGGAGAACTGAGTAAAAGAAAAGGTAACCAGCATTTTCTCCTTTCCATTCAACATTTTCTGTCTGTTTAACTCATTACCACACGACCAAACTTTAGCCTTGTCCAAATTCAAAGCATTTGCAGACGACAAACCACATGCAACTCAAAGCATGAAATTGGTCTTTCGAAAAGAAGAAAACATTGTGGGAAAAGGAGAAAATGCTGGTTATCAGCATTTTCTCCTTTTCCCACAATGTTTTCAAAAGACCCCTTCCTTAGGGTCGTTAAAAGTCGGGATTGTGTGGTAAAGGGTTAAAGTTGCAGTTCATGATATAACTCTACCAAGCAACAAAAATTCAGACATATCCTAATTGTAAGCATTTTGCAGAAGGAAGACAATTACTGTGACTCAAAGTTATAATTTGTTTTTGAGAGAGTAGAAAACCTTGTCAAAAAGGAGAAAATGCTGGTAACCAGCATTTATTCCATTACCTGCTATGTTTTTAACCCAAAATTCAAGGACAAACACAGTCATTTAACTCTTTACCACACGGCAAAAAAGTAGACTTGTCGAAATTGAAAGCAGTTGCAGATTGCAATTTGAATGCGGCTCAAAAGACAGGCTCTGTCTTTACTATGATAGAAAACATTGTGGGAAAAGCATTAATTTTCAGATGACAGATAAACTTTTCCTGAAATGGGTAAATTGTCCTTGAACATACCGAAAACAATGAGTGAAAGGTACAAAGTGCTAGGTACCAACACTTTTTCTTTTTTCCTCAATGTACTAATAAAATTGTTTCAAAAGCCTTCTTTCTTGCTGTCCTTAACCCTCTTGCCAAACAATCCTAGATTTTAATGAACTTGAAGAAAAAAAGCTTTTGAAAACATTGTGGGAAAAGGAGAAAATGCTGATAACCAGCATTTTCTCGTTTTCCCACAATGTTTTCTACACCCTATCACAGACAGGAATCATCACATGAGTTACATTTATTTTGAAGTCTGCAAATGCTTTCAATTTGGTCAAATCCAAACTTCTGTCATTTGGAAGAGAGTTAATAGTTAATACTATGGGATTGTTTGATATACGGATAAATACCTGAAAAAGAATTCTGAACAGGTCATTCACACATTCGTCGTGATACCCCTTTCTCCTAAAGATCCTTTACAATTATGCAGATAAAAGCAGGGAGTTTACATCCTGGGGCATTCCATTAGACCCTATACACAAGACTAAAACATTTTAGACTAATTCATATATTGTTTGTTACAAGTATGATATTTAATGGTTTTCAACAAAATGTGTTCGACTGTTTTTGTAGAAAACGAAGAGTTATTGTCAGGTGTCGTCGTCATCTGCATCGTCGTCATGCAAAAACTTTGATATTTTGAAATATCACTGAAATATCTCTGTTACTACTAAAGACACAGTTATGCCCCTTTTTCAACTTAACTCCTTATCAAACAACAAAATTTTGGACTCAACCAAATTAAAAGCATTTGCATACAACAAAATAAATGTAGCTCAAATGATGATTTTTGTCTTTGCTAGGGTAGAAAACATTGTGGGGAAAGGAGAAAATGCTGGTTATCAGCATTTTCTCCTTTTCCCACAATGTTTTCTAAAGGCATCTTACTCAAGGCCGTTAAAACTCTGGATTGTGTGGTAAAGGGTGAAGCATTTGCAGCTAAGCCTTGGCACCCACATGAGGTGCTCTTGTTTCAGTTATATTGCAGAGGGCAATACACCTATCCATGCCTTCCTTGTGATTCTTTTGAGGCACTGGCCGCTTTCCCATGTAACCATCATCAAAACGATGATCAAAGTTGAAAGAGGAATGAATCCTGTTGCAAGTGACTATCATCAATCCTTGGAAAATAATTGGCTCAGCAGAGGATTCAAACAAGCACCCACTGGTTTCAAACCTTGTGAGCTGCTGACTAGGGAAAAGAAGAACACAATCTGTAACCAGCATACTGTCCTTTTCCTGCATTGTATAAATTTTTAATCAAAATCAGGGCTGTCTTTAACCCTTTACTGTATAACAATGCCGACTTTTAACGACCCTGGGAAAGAAGGCATTTGAAAACATCGTGGGAAAAGGAGAAAATGCTGGTAACCAGCATTTTCTCCATTTCCCACAATGTTTTCTACCCTTCCCAAAACAAGTTTCAAATTTTCAGTCACTTTTATTTTGTCGTCTGCCAATGCTTTCAATTTGGACCAGTCTAAAATTTTGTCGTTTGGTAAAGAGTTAAGGTGGTGAAAACATAAGATTACTTTGTTAAGAGTTCCTGTAAAAGTTTTCTGAATAAATAGTGCAATTTTATTGGATGATAGGTAACAAAAACATTCCTTTCCATTATTTACCCTACAGGATATTATGCAACGATTGCTTTTGGTTTGATAAAAACTTCTAGATTTATAGTGCTTTTCAAGCCTTAGTAACTCATTTCAAAATTTCTTAACTCCTTTAAAGACAACAAGATTCTAGACATGTTCAAATTCGAAGCATTTGCCAAACCACAAGTCAAGAGTGGTCTGATGAAATTTGTCTGTGATAGGATAAATAACATTGTTGGGAAAGCAGACAGGGTTTTCCATGACCCCTTGCTTCTTAATGAATTCACCCCTAAATTTTCTGAATGTCCCCCCCCCCCCCAAAATTTAAATGCTTGCCTCCTTTTACTCTTTTGAAGTGGATTAAATGACCCCCTTATGAGGAAAGCCCTGGGAAAAAATGCTGGCAACCTGCATTTTCTCCTGTTCCCACAGTGTTTTCAAGTTTTCTTCATCAAGGCCATTAAACATGTGAGTGTTTGGTAAAGAATTAACCCTTTACCACACAATGACGACTTTTAACACCCTTGATAGAGAAGGCTTTTGAAAACATTGTGGGAAAAGGAGAAAATGCTGTTTACCAGCATTTTCTCCTTTTCCCACAATGTTTTCTACCCTATCAAAGAAAAATCATTTCATACGAGCCACATTGAAACTGTCATCTGCAAATGCTTTCAATTCAGACAGGTCTAAAATTTGTCATGTGTTAAAGGGTGTACACCTGAGATCAAATTGTGTGCAGTCTGATCTTGATCTACACTTGATTTTACACTTGTTTAACTGAAGGCCTAAATCCATTTGACAAAAGGAAAGTAATTCAACTGATGGGATTTATCTTTAAAAGGAGTAAAACAAAACAATATGGAACTAGAGGCGCTTGAGCGCCTGTATCACTCCACAGGCCTGATATTTCTATAATGGCGAAAGGAAGTTTTTAACAATTATCATTCAATCCTGCATTTTAGCTCACTGAAGAAACAATTGGTAGACAACCACCATAGGAACTTACCTGCAAAACAACAATGAAATCCAATGAATAGTTTTAGAGAAGAAATTTTTCAAAGATTTTACTTTATACCATAAAAGGAAAATGAGTCTCCCATAAAAGCCATGTTTTTTGACAGATCTTTTTTTTTTTTAAGGAATTCTGTAAACCTGTATCTAAGGAACATTCCTGCAAAATAATAATGCTATCCAAAGAGTGGTTTGGGAGGAGAAGATTTTTAAAGGTTTTTTACTTTGGTTGCCATGGCAACCAGAATTCTTCATGGAACACAATTATTTGAAGGAATTTGAAAGAGGACCACCAAAGGAACATTCCTGTGAAATTTGGTAAAAATCCAGTCAATAGTTTCTGAGGAGAAGTTTTTTAAAGAAAAAGTTTACGGACGCACGCACAGACGAACGGACGGACGGACGCACGACGGACACAACGCCATGACAATAGCTCGCTGGCCTTTGGCCAGTGGAGCTAAAAAGGAGAAATTGCTCCTGGTTACCAGCATTTTCTTCTTTTCCCACAATGTTTTCAGAGACATTTTTCCTCAGGTTCTTTAAGGCATGCGACTGTTTGATAGGTGGTTAACCGAACCCGTTATCCATAATAGGCGGTTTACCAAACTCATAATCTTCAAACATGCTCGAGCCTTTCATGTTGATAGGGTTTATCAGTTTCCTTCACAAAACTGAGTCTGTATTTACCAACCATTCTTAGAATGTTCTTTGTCTTTTTCTCCAAGATTTTCTATCATTTGAAAGTAACACAACTTTTATTGGCTAAACCAAATGGTTTAGCCAATCAAAACTTGTGTTACTTTCAAATTTAGAAAATTATGGAGAAGACAGAGAACATTCTAAAGAATGGTTGGTTTATCTACAGACCCAGATTGTCAGAGTGGATCAGACACTTGACTGTGAAAAAATCCCTACAAAATACTGAATGCTAACATGAATTTAGAGGACACAAATGAAAACATTGTAGCAGAAAGGTAAAAAGGTAAGAATGACTTTGGAAATATCCCTACAAAATTCTGGTCACCGACATGAATTCAGAGGAATTAACCCTTTACCACACGGCAAAATTTAAGACCAATCCAAATTGAAAGCATTTGCAGACGACAATTTCATAGTGGCTCAAATGACGCAACTTTTCTTTGATAGGGTAGAAAACTTTGTGGGAAAAGGAGACTCTCCTTTTCCCACAATGTTTTCAAAAGGCCTCTTTTTTAGGGGTGTCAAAAGGCGTCATTGTGTGGTAAAGGGTTAACATGCCAGAAATGTTAAACAAGAAATTTCTTTTTATGACTTCTTTCTCCTTTTTCTAAAGTAAAACTGTTCTAGACCCTCTTCCAAAGAACCATCTTGTTTTAATAACCCTGTGCTCCCAAAATATGAGTTACTTTTGTTTTTTTTCTACACTTTTGTTTTTTTTCTACTCTGACCAAAACAACATCAAAAGTTTTTACTTGTCCAAATTGCTAGCATTTGCAGAGGACATTCTAACAAGCCTCAAAAACTGAAATTTGCCCTTGGGAGGGTAGAAAACACTCAGGGGAAAGAAGAAAATGTTGGTTACTAGCATTTTCTCCTTTTTCAATCAAATAACAAAGGCCTTCTTTCTCAAGGTAATTAAACTTTGTAAGTGTGACTGATAAACTGGTACCAGCATTTTATCCTTTTCCCACAATGTTTCTGAAAGCTTTTTTCTAAGGATCCTTAAAAGTCAGGATTGTGTGGTAAAGAGTTAATACTGATATGTTTTTTTTTCATCTGATTTGATAGCACAGGACTTTGACCTCAGCTTAGCTATAACCCTTTACTCAACCTTGAACTTGGAGGTTACATGTATTTTTTTACTACACCTGAAAGGAGACAATGTGCAAAGTCTCTAAAAGGACAAGCACCGGTAGTACAGTTGGTAGGATACTGAAATTTAGAACAGGGGTTGCTGGTTTGAATCTCTAGCTCAGCCGATTCAAAGGATTGATGATAGTCATTGCGATAGGATGCATTCCTCTCTCACCGCTGATCATTGTTTTGACATGGTTATGTGGGAATGCAGCCAGTGGCTTGAGAAGAATTTTAAGGGAAAAACTGGTAACAGAAACACAAAGAAAGCATGGATAGGTGCACTAGCTCCGACGATAAAACCCAAATAATGTTGATAACGGTAATAAACACCATGCTGGTAACCAACATTTGTTCTTCCAACCATGTTTTCTACCCTTTCTTGGACAAATCAAACTCTTGGGCTAAACTTAATTTTTCGTCTGTAAATACTAGTAATTTCAATTTTGACAAAACTAAATATTGGCAGTGTGGTAAAGGGTTAAAATACATTGTAGAAAAAGGAGAAAATGCTGGTAACAATAGTGTTTTCTACATTTTTTCTTAACTCTCTACCATACAATCCAGACTTTTAACAACCCTGAAAAGAAGGGCTTTTAAAAAAATTGTGAGAAAAGGAGAAAATGCTGGTAACCAGCATTTTCTCCTTTTCCCACAATATTTTCTACCCTATCAAGGACAAATTTCATCATATGAGCCACCTTTAATTTGTCTACTGCAAATGCTTTCAATTTGTACCAGTCTAAAATAGTGTCGTTTGGTAAAGAGTTAAATCCCATGATTTTAGCCATGGAACTAACCCTTATCTACACATTCCTAACTTTTAATGACCTTGAGACAGAAGGCTTTTGAAAACACTGTGGGAAAAGGAAAAGTGCTGGTAACCAGCATTTTCTCCTTCTCCCCCCCCCCCCCGATGTTTTTTACCCTTCCAAGAACAAATTTTAATTTCTGAGTCACACTTATTTCAAAGATAAAAAGACCTTGCTCATGTAATACATCAACAAGAAATTTATCTTTTCATACTTACATCAGCTATAATCAATCTCAACAAATATGTACTAAGATTAACTAGGCCTGTGTAAACCTTTACCACACAATCCTGAGTTTTAACAACCCTGAGAATGAAGCCTTTAGAAAACATTTCAGAAACAAGGGAAAATGCTCGTAATCAGCATTTACTCCTTTTTCCCACAATGTTTTCAAAATCAAAATCAATTTGCCATTTGAGCAATATTTACTTCTGGTCTATAAATGATTTCAATTTGTCTTAACCCTTTACCACACAATCCTGACTTTTAATGACCCTGAAAGAGAAAGCTTTTGAAAACATTGTGGGAAAAGGAGAAAATGCTGGTAAACACCATTTTCTGCTTTTCCCACTATGTTTTCTACCCTATAAAAGACAGAAGTCATAATTTTAGCAACAAATAATTTGTTGTCTGCAAATGCTTTTAAATTGGACTAGTTCAGAATTTTGTTGTTTGGCAAAGGGTTAAATTTTGTCATTTGGTCCAGAGTTGTCATATATGCAAAGACTAACTGTGTCCTTCTGTTTGTTCCGCTCAAAATATCAAATACAGCACGGATTTAAACACTTAATCTCTTATCAAATGATCCACTGTTTACAAAACCTGACGAATGAAGGCTTTAAAACAGATTGTGGGAAAAAGAGAAGACACTAGAATGCTAGTTATACCAGCATTTCTCCTTTTCCCACGATGTTTTCTAACCGTTCAAAACCAAGCCAGCCACGATGAGTTTGCCATCTGCAAATCCTTTCAAAATGGACGAATTTGAAAGTTTTTTGATTGGAACAGAGCTAATGGTCTTATCTTTTCCAACTTGTTAGATGTCAAATGATGAAGAATACCCCCCACCCATCGAGTGTATGTATATTGGTATAGGTCTACGAACTTTTACATACCTGTCTTATACAGCCTAATTGACCTAATTAAGCTAAAACTGTGTTCCATAAGATATACGAAAAAGATTACCTTGACAATAGTAATGGTCCAACAAAAACGTAAACGCGGTCACCACACATAGGATGAAGTAGAAATATTTCCGGAATTTTATCAACAAAACTAACTTTGTATCTCTTTCCTTCCTGGCCTCGTTTTACTTGTCAGGTAATCTAGTGCGCAAACGCATACGAAATCCGAGTTAAAAATAGAACGGATCACCGATCGTCGAGCTATTTTAAGTATCACCGAAGTTTCCCCCAAAAACCGATATAATATTTCATTGTCATTTGGTCCATGACTCAGTAGAGTACTGTCACGCCCATTTCGAATTCGTGACCGACGGGCGAGACCATTTATTGCTAAATACACAAGTTCAAAAGGCTACCATTCATGATAAATTACATCTTTTTTTACATCCCGAATTGAAATTGTACTGACTAAACTAGAAACCAATTTTAAAGGTGCAAAGATAGGGAACATTTGTATACCTCACACAACCTGTGCTGACGATGTTGCATTACTCTCGCACTCAAAATTTGAGATGGACCAGATGTTAGAAACAGTAGGAACCTTCAGTTATACACATAGGTATGACATTAACTCACAGAAAAGTGCTTGCCTGATCTTCAATAACAAACGAAACAGTGATGAGACAAAACTTATGCTTAATAAAAACCCTATTCCAGTTTCAGATAGCACTGTCCGCTTGGGACTTAAGAGAGAACTAGGAGAATGTACAGACATTGATCGTAAAATAGAACTAGGAAGGAGGACAGCGTACTCCTTACTTGGAGCAGGGTTCCATGGATTCAACGGACTTAAGCAAGATAACAAAGCACACATATGGAAGACTTTTGTAGTACCGAGAATCCTATACGGCCTTGAAGTATATATAATCAGCCAAAAAGAAGTTAAAAAACTGGAACGGTTTCAAAATAAATGCCTGAAACAACTTCAACACCTTCCTGATCGGGCTGCAAATGTAGCATGTAATGCTTTATTGGGAATTTTACCAATGGAAATTCAAATCCACAAAAATATTCTTAATTTATTTATTGCCATTCTACACTCTCCAAACTCAGTTGAATACGAAATTGCAATGAGACAGTTGGCAACCAAGACAATAGATGGAAACAGCTTCTTTTCCTATGTCCGTAGAATTTTACTGAAATATGATCTACCCACTGCCTACTCGCTTATTACAGATACCCCTGACAAATGTAAATGGAAGAAAATGTTGAAAGATTCAGTGAATTTACATGTAGAGAAGAAGTGGAAAGAAGAAATTAAGGAAAAATGTTCTCTTAAATATCTCAACCCAAACTCATTCAAAGTAGGGCAGATCCATCATGTTTACAGTACTGTCAGACCAAACAAGGAAGATATCAGGAGATCGGAGCTCAAGGTTAAACTCCTACTTGGTACCTACACCTTGCAGGCTAATAAATCAGTCTTTAACCAACATGCAGTAGATTCAACTTGTAAATTGTGTAAAAATGAACCTGAAACTAGAGAACATTTCATTTCCAAGTGTAAATCACTCCAGGATATCAGAACTAAATATTCCAGACTTTTCCAGAATACGATTAATACTACAAACATTGGAGAGCAAAAAATTCTAGATCCAAATATGTTTACCCAGATGGTTCTAGACAGCACCCACCAAGAAGTTAGCAGGACAATCTGCATCTCCTCAGGTTCTAGGGAAAGACTGGAATTTTTGTCTAGGGAATACCTATGGAAAATCCACATTGCCAGGTGCCAGCAACTTACAAAATGTCAGTAATGCCTTAAGGACTACTACCCCTCAGTAACATGGCGGAATAGTAAAAAAAAAACTATATTTGTGTTAAGTACGAAATACAAAATCCTCCGCGACGTTTATAGGCATGCAACGCGATTTGTGGCGTATATAGTGTGACGTACATAGAAATAGTGATATTGAAAGTTGAAAACCTCTATTCTGAAAACACAGATACTCAACTATAGATTCACAACCAAGTGTATTCTGAGGTCCTCCGAACAGAGAAACGGAGGAATTTAAGACAACAACAACAACAACATAGCAGACGATTTTGAAAATGTGGAAAATATGGATAATCCACATTGTCTGTACCTAATCCATCATTACCTGTGCTCATGTAGATCTATATTAAAACTTTTGTGGCAAGCGAAGTTCTGTGCAGGCTGATCTTGGTCACGATATCTCAACCATTAAAGTAGATCTATTAAATAATTGAAACGAAAATTTCCACTCAATACTAAAACCAAAATACTGCGATTTCAAAGTTGATTTCACCGAAAAAAAAAAATGCCATGATATGATCAATATTGATCCAAGATTAGTCTTGCACGTTTTGTGCAGTCTGATCTTGATCTATATGCTATCTGCAAAAGTCCTCCCTAGTCGCCTAAGACAAGGGAGACAAACAAAGTTTGAGGTTTTTTTTAAATGCCGTGATGCGATCAATATTGATCCAAGTATTGATTGATTGTATGGTGTTTAACGCTGTTTTCAACAATATTATAGTTATATCACGGCGGCCAGTGCATCTATCCGTGCTTTCCAAGAGTCTCTTTTACCAGTACTCCGCACAATTTTCTTTCCAAGCCACTGGCTGCTTTCCCACATAACCATCGTCGAGACAATGGACAGCGGTGGGAGAGGAATGAATCCTGCCGCTATGACTATCATCAATCCTCGGAAAGAGATTGGCTGAGCCAGGGATCGAACCCTCGACCCCCTTTTCCCAAGCTCTGCACGCTACCGACTGAGCTACCGGGGCTCGGCATTGATCCAAGATTAGACTTGCACGTTTTGTGCAGTCTGATCTTGATCTATATGCTGTCTGCAAAAGTCCTCCCTAGACGCCAAAGACAAGCGAGACAAACAAAGATTTTCTTTTTAAGTAGACAGCAACTTATAAGATGTACTAGAAAATGAATTCTGCTGTAGCTCGTTATATATGAGGCATGCTCCGGCAAAAAGGGGCTTAATGTATCCCCGTGATCCATTGGTACCGAGCAAGCCATCCCATACTTATGGATCCATAATATCCACTTTTTTAACAAGTACTCAATCATGAGGTAGACTGGTCCTTGGATATGCAGAAAATTGACCAAAAGCGAAAAGTTTCGGCCCAGGTCAGCCTGCGCGGACTGCGCAGGCTGAATTGGATCGAAACTTTTCGCAGATGCATTAAGCCCCTTTTTCACAGAGCATGGTTCATATATATTTAACCCAAATCCTGCTGAATTAGTTCATGATGCTTTCAAGTCGATAGTTAAAAAAAAAAATTACTGCTATTTCAAAATTATTGTTTGAGGATAAAGATCTCCTTATCGGACAGTGTAGATCAAAGATCAGACTGCACGTTCTGTGCAGTCTGATCTTGATCTACATTGTCCGCTAAAGGTCAGTGAGTCGCGCTTAATCGACTAAGGGTGAAGAGAAATTTTGAAAATTTACCACGTTGGTAACTGCATCTTTTTCCTCATTATTTTGCAACATAAGTGAAATTTTCAATCACTTTCAAAATTAGAGATATACCCAACTCATCGTTTGAAAATAATCGGTTGCTTCTAAAAATGGTGTGTCGGGAAAAAAAGAGATCTTATTGTTTTCTGTCAAACTGGCGAGCAATATAATACGGAATACGGAATACCATTAGGGCCATCGCCTATGAATCCCTTGTATTGGTGTCATAAAGGGACCCGCAAATAAGCCCGCTAAAAGATCGACAGAATAAACTTGTGCACATATTTAACCAATCGTAAATTTCTATTTATTCATTTGCGACTCATACCAAGAAATAGGTGAAAAGCCAACAAATACATATACGTCGAAAAAGAGTTGTACATACATCTAGATCTAGAACTAAGATGTGTACCTTTCCACAACATAGGCGTACATTTAGCTAGAATTAAAATATCTATACGCACAGTGAGGCACGAAGTGCCAATTGCGGAAGGAGCTGAAACGCCACCATTTATTGTTAAGCTTAGAGGAATTCCCTAGTCATCAGTGCACCAATTTTACCCATCTATTAAGCTTAAAAAGGGCGCTCGGATCTAAAGAAAAGTCAGTACATATATATGATATTGTGAATTACAACTTAGGTCGCAGAATTTTTTATACGCATGAGCGTATTGTGCGTAACGGGCGCTATGCCCATGCACAAGACGTAAAAATTCTAGACTTATCGAAATGGAAAACATTGTATTGTATTATACATGTTCGATATACCTCATGGGTCTACGACCTTCTGGTTTTTTTCCATTTACAAAAAGATATACATTTTGTACTTGGGGAAAAGAATACTAACATGAAAGTCGTACGCTTCAAAATTTTAATAAATGAATAAATAAATAAATGATGATAATACTAATTATTATTATTCTTTTTTTGTTTGTTTGTTTGTTTGGGTACTACATCTAATTGAGTAATAAGGTCTGAATTCCTCTTGAGATCTTGGCTTTCAAATGAAAAACTTTCAACTCAAAAGATTTGAGGAAACGTTTGGTAACTGAAATCATTAACATTTGGCACACGGGTGCTACTAATGGTGTTATCTGTGAATTCTGTTGTACGATGAATATAATTTTGATATAGTTGTTCTCCTGGAATCAGCGACTAAATGCGGTGTTACTTCATAAAACAAAGGTACGGGAGACGTATCTATACTACTCAAAATTTGCTAAGCACCAAGGACATTGTTGTGAATATGGGTTGTAGTTAATTTTTTAGTATTTTTTCCTGTTCAACACGCATCTTCTGCTTTATTTATCATTGTATATAAAGGTTTTACACTTGTTATGCACTCTTTTGATTTCATTTTCAGTTTTAACCGGATGGTCACTAAAACGGCTGTTCTTCCAAAACGTGTAAAAAAAACAGAACTTGAGAAAAAACCTAGCGATTAATTTGGTATGGGCCTAATACCGAGTATGTGACCCGTTACTATCAATGACAGCTTGGCATCGTCTGTGCATGCTCCCAATTAGGTTTTGAATAACCATTTGCGGAATGGAATTCCATTCCTCAACAAGGAATGCACAGAGTTGCTGAATGCTTTGTGGCTGGACCTGACGGGCTGAAATACAGATCTGTAACTCATTCCACATGTGTTCAATTGGATTTAAGTGGGGGGAACGGGATGACCAATTCATACACTTTGCAAGTACTCTTAGACAACATGGGCCGTGTGAGGACGAGCATTATCGTCCATTAGAATGAACCCATCGCCAACAGCACCAGTATATAACTTTTCCTACGGTTTTCCGAGCCTAACCAAATATCGATCATCAGCTACGGATGAAGCACTTCTGCTGCCGCTACCATGTCGCCCAATAGGTGTACCATACTGCTGGTACTTCGCCCAGGCTCTGGTCATGACAGTATGGTTCACACCAAGTGCCTCACCAACCTGACGATTAAGAGCCCCTTGTACAAGATTGGAGCTACCCGCCACATGTCTCCATCTGATAAATGTGTTCTGACATTCGCATATGACATACCAAAATAAAAAAAAGTTCAGCCTTTCGAAAGAAAGTGAAGAATAAAGAGTTTACACAAAAGTTTGGTACATGTATGCAGTGTCTCAAAACACTTTGCAAATTTAGGGTATCTGCATTTGCAAGACTTACTCGAGGAATCGTCATACAAGTGTACACAAAAGTTTGGTACATGTATGCAGTGTCTCAAAACACTTTGCAAATTTAGGGTATCTGCATTTGCAAGACTAACTCGAGGAATCGTCATACAAGGTAATTATGTGTGTACTGGAGACCTTCTCGGTACACCACTGAATGATTTCCAATATTAATATCACAAAAAAGTTATAGAAATCAGACTCTGCTATGGTACTAGGAAATCTTGGTGCAAACTTTGAGTAGTATATCTTCCTCCCAATAGATAATGGTTTCTAAAGGCGAATCAAAATTTGAAAAGCATCTGTCTGTGCGAGGGGGCATCAAAAAGTTCTGAGACAAATGCAGTTACTTTTTAATTATTTGTCCAATCAAAATTAAACTTTCAGTAAATGATAATGTGAATATGTACGCTGAGGGGACAAACTCGAGAGTACGTTCATGCGTTTGTTCGAATTGTCAGTATAGGATCGAAAGAATGCCTCTTTTAAAACGGTATCTATATTAAAAACACCACATAAAACGCATGGTACAAAAGCGATTGAATAATTAACCCTTTACCTCACAATGCCGACTTTTGACGACCCTGGAAGAGAAACCTTTTGAAAACATTGTAGGAAAAGGAGAAAATGCTGGGTAAACAGCATTTTCTCCTTTTCCTACAATGTTTTCTACCAAGTCAAACAAAGATTGCACCATTTGAGCCACACTGAAATTGTCGTACGCAGATGCTTTCAATTTGGACAAGGCTAAAATTTTGTCGTCTGGTAAAGAGTTAAAAGCTTGTCGGAGTCAGCATGAAATATGCTGCATAATGTCCCGCAAAAATGATATTAACTGCAAACATCTGGCGATGACGTCATTCAAAGCAACAAGTCGCGCTGCTCGGTTTTTAAAAACAACGTTATGTCGGGGCGCTTAAAAATGGCGACTCAGGCGGAGATATCCAGTTCCATCAAGTTTTGTGCAATAATAGGCTTTATAAATGACCATTCTGGTGAATGTTTTGAGACGGAATGGTCATATTCTGGTGACAGTTCAGCACACAGTCGGAGACAGATGCGCGACAACGTCTATGACATCACTGATTTTTCGTAATCTTTGTAAGAAATAAATGACCATATCTAAAACTTTGAGGCTGTTAAAAGGGGCCAATTTAGCCCTTCTTTGCCATGAATAAAGGTTTTTGCAAAACACTGAAAATTACATACACGATGTATTTGTCTCTTAAAGCGTTAAAGGCCCAGTAAAGGCCAAAATATAAAAGCATGTGTCATAATACATTTAAATATAAATCATACCATTTGGAAGTATGGAAAATATTGTGGAGATGACAATCTATTATTGTGTGGTCGGGCCATATGTTAGTCGCAGGCAGAAAAAAGAAGAATTTCAAAATCAGACAAAAAAGTAAACAAAAGACACAGCTACCTGGCAGGTTTACCCAAATGGTCTACAACACGCCAAAAGGAACAGTCGGACATTTGCGTAAAGTGTCGTCTCGGATCAGCCTGTGCAGTCCGCGTAGGCTAATCCGAAACGACATTTTCCGTTTTTATGTAATTTTCTGTTTTGCGCAAGTCTACTGTAGCACAAAATATGATGTAGCCATAAAGTGCCTTCTCGGCGGATTAGCCTGCGCGGACTGCACAGGCTGATCCGAGACGGCACTTTAAGCAAATGTCTTAAAGCCCCTTTTGGCATGTTGCAAGCCAATTATAATAGGCGCATGCATGAATTAAGTGACTAATTGTGACATACCGACACGTATGTCCGTCAGTTTACAAAATTTCAGACGTCAAATCATTAAGCACCCCTTTGAGGATATGTATCTCATTTAAGAAAAAGTCATGATATATTTTCTCACTAAGTCTTGTTCGTGTCTTTCCTTTTTATCGATAGATTACCAGCTACGACCTTACCTTGGAATTCAGTGATTAAACAGTCTTGAAGTAGGCAACGGTTTCATTATGAAAATATTCATAGCCCCCATGGAAAAGGGTTACTGACAATGTCATTGTAGAAACCACAGTGGGTCTACGTCCAGTCTGGTGTTGTATCTTTACTTTCTGCGACTTTGAACTAGATCTAGACTAGAGTCTATTAACCCTTTACCACACAATCATGAATTTTAACGGTCTATACTAAGACGGCTTTTGCAAACATTGAGGGATAAGGCGAAAATGCTGGTTGGTAAACAGCATTTTCTCCTTTTTCCCACAATGTTTTGAAATTTTCTTAGAAAAAAAAAAAAGAAAAACCCATCAATTTAACATTTGATTTGTCGTCTGCAATTGCTTTGAATTTTGAAGACTCTAAAATTTTATCGTTTGGTAGCTCTAATGTCAAAGAGCAAAAAATTTCAAAGCAGTGGACTTTGCGGTAGGTAAAAAAGCGGGCTATTTGCATGCTGCAAGGTAAAAGGGACTGTAAATTTGTTTTGGGTTTTATTAAGTAAAATTCGAAATCCACAGGCAAAGTTAGATCCATCGACTTTGTACGGTAAAATATTTTGGAGAAAGGGGACCAATGAGTCCGAGTTAACCTCCAAGCAGGAATCCAGCCGAAATCGAGAGTCGAAATTTGATTGGCTTAGAATCCTTTAGTAAACAGAAAAGCATGGCAGCGTCAAGAGTACGGCCGGTGACAAAATCTATCAAAGTAAGATAGCAACTGGGACAGAATATGCTCTTATTCGTTTGTCAGGGCATATTTCGGAATTTAAGTACCATATGTCAGGAAGTTCTGAACGCTGATATCGAAGCTTTATGCAATCTGCACGCATTTCGGATCGAATCCTGGTGATGACGGCCCTTTATCGTCTCGACCCCTTAACAGTCAAAACGTCCAGTTACAACATCCCATAGTCAAAACGTCCCCAAATTTGCTTAAAACGTCCCACTTTTGAGACAATATGTTCAGAATATCCCACTTTGATAATTGACTCGTTCTAGTTACAGTGATGTATGAATTAATCTGGGTAACAGAATGTTCTCCTTATCCCAGAATGTTTTCAAAAAGTCCTCTTTACCCTAAGAGCGCCAGTTAAACATATCAGACATTTACATCCTAGAAATACACCCAAATAGTTGTAATTTCATGCTTTCATGTTTGTCTATTGTGTTTCAGCAATGTAGATCAAAGATCAGACTACATGTTTTGTGCAGCCTGATATTGATCTACTCTGGCCGACAAGGCAACTGTAGTCATGAAAGGTGCTCTAACCCTTTACTTTTAACGACCCTGGGAAAGGAACCCTTAGAAAACGTTGTGGGAAAAGGAGAAAATGCTGGTTACCAGCATTTTCTCCTTTTCCCACAATGTTTTCTATCCTATCAAAGAAAGATTCAACCATTTGAGCCCAATTAAAATTGTCGTCTGCAAATGCTTTGAATTTGGACTAGGCTAAAATTTTGTCTTCTGGTAAAGAGTTATGGGTAAAAATGTTTGATTAGTAAAAGGTTAATCATGACTGTTTACATATCAACCAGGTATGTCAGATAAAGGTAAAAAGCAATAAGCTGACAATCATGAAAAATTATGACTCGGATGATGAAAATATTATTATATTGGTTAGAAAACAGTGGTAGAAACTGTTCAGCATTTTCTCCTTGTGCATGTACTATCCTAACAGCTGAGCCTGGTATCTCAGTTGGTATCATACAGATCTTGAAACCAGGGCGTAGTTGGTTGGAATTTCATCTTTCTGAGGACTGACCATTGTCACTGCGACAGGGTTTATTCTTATCTAACAGCTGATCATTGTTTTCATGACCATTTTGTGGGAAACTGGTAGCTTTGGAATAATATTGTGCAAAATACTGGTGATAGAATCTCTGGGAAGGCATAGATAGGTGAACTGGCCTCTGCAATATAACTTGAATATTTGTTCATAATGGCGTTACAAACAATGCAATAAACAAAATTGTCCAGAGGTAATGAGGTAATTGTGAGGTAATGAGATATATGAACAAAAGTGCCCCAGGGCTATATTCACATTCTTTAGATTTTTCTTAATTTTAAAGTAAAACAATTTCTGAATGGTTGAATGAAATGGTGAAGTCAATCACAAATTCAGTTATTTCCTAAAATTAGAAGTAGACAAACTGAACAATTCTGAATTTTAATGACCCTAGAGATGTAGACTTTTGGAAACGTTTTGGGGAAAAGGAGAAAATGCTGGTAATCTGCCACAATATTTTCTACCCTATCAAAACACAAATTTCAATTTTTGAGTGGCATTTATTTTTGTTGTCTGCAAATGCTAAATCAATTTTGATGAGTCATTTTGTGTTTGGAAAAGAGTTAACCCTTTACCACACAACCCAGAATATTGACCCTGAAGAATAAAAGTTTTGAAAACATTATGGGAAAAGGGCAAAATGCTGGTAACCAGCATTTTGTCCTTTCCCACATTGTTTTCTACTCTTTCGAACACAAATTTTGGCATTTGAGCCACATTTAATCTGTCGTCTGCAAATGCTTTGAATTTTGACCAGTCTGATATTTTGTCATTTGGTAAAGAGTTAACAATATACTAGTAAGAATGATTGGTGAATGTGGGAACTGATTACCCTTCACTACACAATCCAGCGTTTTTACGACCCTGAGATAGAAAGCTTTTAAAAATATTGTGGGAAAAGGAGAAAATGCTGGTAACAGCATTTTCTCCTTTCCCCACAATGTTTTCTACACTTTCACAGCGAACCTTTATAATTCCAGCCACATTTAAATTGTTGTCTGCAAATACTTTCAATTTGGATGACTCCAAATATTTGTTGTTTGGTTAAAAGTTGATGTCTTTTTTGCCTTAGGGTACAGTGACCTTTATAACTGGTGGCACATCTGGTATTGGGAGAGGAACAGTGGAACATTTTTTAAGAGGCGGATCAAATGTTGTGGTATATGACAAAATGGAACGCTTGTTTAGAACTTCAGATAACATGTTGCCAATCGTGGGAGATGTAAGTGATTTGCTCTTGCTGCAGCTGTCTATGGGTACATGTATACTTGAGTGTCTTTATGCTCTATGTATAAACTCGAGGAGTGTGAGGGTTGATCCAGAAGTATGCAGACTGTACTCATAACCGAGGGAGATATTTGTTAACCAAGAAAGCACTGGAACGACTGAAGTTTTTTTTTGTGGACAGTGTAGATCAAGATCAGACTGCACATTCTGTACAGTCCGATGTTGGATTTACACTGTCTGCTACTTTATTACATTTTCTGGCAAAGACAACGTTCAAATGACAATATTTTGGATATTTTTTCCTAATGGAAAAGGGCCTCTTCATTTATTCAGGGATCTACAATTTTTTCAAGGAATAGCTACATTTGGCAACGTATCAGTGATACATGCTACAAATTGCATTAAAATACAATGGCAACAATTCCAAATTTTGATAGTTAATTGTAAATGAATGGTCAAGTTATGGAAAAAATCTACATACCAATATGGGAGAACCCTTGATCCTTGTATTTTGCCTAGTTCATTTAAGCTGATCCTGACCTTTTAATACTGCTGAATATGTAAGTAGGCATATAAAGAGGACTTTGACTATTATTCGGGAATTTTTTTTTATACATGGGAAAGTACAGGAGAGCAATTTGATTTGTGCATAACATACAAAATATTTCCGTGACCATTCGGGACATATGCCAAAGGCAGCCCTGTGCAATGCCTAGGGTAAAAATAGAATTTTGATTTATGTAAATGATGCTGAACTGGGTCAGGTTAAATGAAGTAGGCAATACCAGGTGAAAAAATTATAGATTTGTCCAAATGGAAAGCGTTATTATAGAGATGACAGGTTAGATGTATATGAACTCTCAACTACACAACAAAATTTTGGACAAAGTGCAGTTTTCAATATTTTTTCCTTTTCCCTTGTTCACAAAAAGTGTTATCTTCTGACTTGTTTATCTTGGGATCATTTGAACAGTTCGATCAATGGTAGGGCTCAACATTAACTTTTTTATCTACTGAATCCTTTGGACATGTAGTTTGTGAAACTGCTTCTCCTTTCCAAGATTTTCTGTTGTCCTTTTATAGGATCATGATTTAAAATTTCTAATTTAAAAAAAGGAATACTGTAATCAGTGCCTTCATGGAGGTCTAAATTTTGAAATTCCAGGTCTAAATTCCAGGTATTTTATGTGAGATTTGAGGAAGTTTTAGAATTCTGAGTTAGATGATGATCCTGTATATTTCTCATTTTATCAGTGGTCTTGAATAAGGGGGAGGGTTTTGGCTTCAGCATTTGAACATATTCTAAAACTGTACTAAAACCCCTGTGGTGTGGGTACCCATCAGAATTGTGACAATCAGCCAATTCCAATGACTACCAACAACATAAGAATGTTTTTCTGCTACACAAATTTTAGAAATCTGGTCAAAGTACTCTCTGTTAGAAACCATTGATATTTGGTATAAATTATACTTGATAGAACTGCTTGTATTCACTGACATCACCTGCATGTGAAAAAGATACAACTTTTTTCCAGGGGGGGAGAGGGAGAAGCTAAGCTTATTTTCTCTTTGAACTTTTATTGCCGTACAGACTTCTTATGTTCTTATGGTTTAGTGTCTATGGTGATGCTTATTAATCCTTTACCACGTGACAAAAAATGTAGATTTGTTCAAATTGAAAGCGTTTGTAGATGACAAAAAAAATGTGACTCAAAACTTGAAATTTGTTCAGGAAAGGATAGGAAACATTGTGGGAAAAGGAGAAAATGCTGGTTACCAGCATTTTCTCCTTTTCCCACTATGTTTTCAAAAGTCCCTTTTATCTGGAGGTCATTAAAAGTCGGCATTGTGTCGTAAAAGATAAATCATATTGCAGTAGAGCATTACAGGGCCATCATTGCCCTCTTCTTCTATTTAGGTTACCAATGAAGAGGATGTAGGCAAGGCAATGAACCTGTGTAAGGAAAAGTTTGGACGACTGGATCATGTCATCACTTGCGCGGGAATTCATCCATCTCAGGGAACATACGCTTTCAAGCGGGATATTCCACACTCGGAAAAAAACTTTAATGAAATGTTGAAAGTAAGACTATCATTATATTTAGCTTGTCTGCGTTTGAAGAAAACGCCAAGTTATTCTATTGCAGTAGCGCTGTCATCTCCGTCGTCGTGGTGGATCCAAAATCGTTGACATTTTACAATATCTCTGATATCACTGAAGATATTTACTTCAGACTTGGACAAGTTATTAACTATTGAGGATAAGTTGTTAACTATTGAAAGGGGAGCTTATACAACAAGGGTAGGTAACACCAAAGTATTTTTGACACAGTTATGCCTTTTTTTCCTGACCTAAAATTTTCACTGAAAATCACACACTAAATCACAGTAAAAATAGACTGTGTTACCGATTGCAAAGCAACGAATCCCTTATTTGAATGCCAGTTTTGCACATTTTTACCGAATATAAGTTTGCAGAGAAAAGTAATTTTGTAGTACTGTATATATTAGTGTTGAATTTTTTTTTTTTTTAATAAAATAATTGAACAGGCAACTCTAAAACGTAGGAAGGAATGGACACAGAATATGGAACCATAACCATTTTGTCTATCAACTGACTGAATGATGAGGTAGACGGGTTCTTCTACACACAGAAAATTGACCAATAGCAAAAAATTTTGACCCAGGTCAGCCTATGGAGATAGCGCAGGCTGACCTGGGTTGATATTTTTGCAAATGCATTAACCGTTTACCAAACAGTCCCTGGTTTTTACGACCCAGAAGACGAAGCCTTCTGAAAACATTGTGGGAGAAGGAGAAAATGCTGGTAACCAGCATTTTCTCCTTTTCTCACAATGTTTTCTACTCTTCTAAAGTCAAGTTTCAATTTTTGAGGACCGTTTATTTTGTCGTCTGCAAATGCTTTCAATTTGGACCAGTCTAAAATTTTGTCGTTTGGTAAAGAATTAAAGCCCCTTTTCATTGAGCATGGCCCATATGCAAAGCCGTTGAAGAAATGAAGACAAACTAATTGAATGTAGCAGAAATGATGTCATTCGTCTCTGAAAAGGGTAGAAAACAGTGTGAGAATAGGAGAAAATGCTAGTTACCAGCATTTTCTCCTTTTCCTACAATGTTTTTTAAGAACAGTCTTCCTCAGGGTTGTTCAAGGGTTTTTTGATGAAACGTTGAAATAGTAGAGGAAGATATTCTATTTGTTACATGGATGTAAGCTGATAAATGAGCAAATAAGAAAACGCTTATTTTCAGGTAAATATCGGCGGTCGATTTAATGTGATAAGACAGGCGGTTGGTATAATGAAGGACAATGAACTAGATCAGAATGACCAAAGAGGCGTAATAATCAATGTGGGCGGGATTGCTGCGTGGGATGGGATGCAAGGTGAGATACACTGCTGTATACCCTTCAGGGCTCAGCAAGTTTTCTCACTTGTCCATGGATAGTTGTATTCCTTTACCACACAATCTTCAGTTTTAATGGCCCTGGCAAAGAGAGCTTTTTTAAACATTATGGGAAAAGGAGAAAATGCTGATAACTACCATTGTCTCTTTTACCCACCATGTTTTATGTCCTATCAAAGACATATTCCATCATTTAAAGATACTTCCTTACAGCTAGAGAGAAAAAGGCTTTCGAAACTTGAAAATGTGTAGAATAGCTCAGCTGTGTAAACATAGATAAAGTACCAATATATTTATGGTGTGAGGGATAGAAAAACACAAGGGATTTTTTCTCATTTAAAACTGGAAGAGACAACAGCAATTGCTTTGAAGGCCACCAAAATAAGAAATGCATTTTCTTTTCGTCGTAATTTGTGCAGTCTTGCAACCAACAGGGGGGGCAACTTTGGGAATGAAGATACAAGAATGATTATAGTATCATAAAATAAGTCTGAAGAGGTATATAGATGTTTCTTTAACATATTACCACACATTCATGACTTTTAATGACTCTTGTGGGGAAAGGAGAAAATGCTGGTAACTAGCTGATTTGAAAGCATTGGCAGACGATAAATGATACTAAAAAACCGAAATTGTTTTGGGAAGGGTAGAAAACATTTTGGGAAAAGGAGAAAATGCTCAGACAAGTCTTCTTTTTTCTTGTGCAGTAAAGAGTTAAACGACCTTCAATTTGTCACCTGCAAAATTTATGCATTCAAATTTGAATAAGTCTAATACTTTTTCATCTGGCAAAGAGTAAGCCTGGCTGGATAGCTCAGTGGTTAGGGTTACCGACTCATGAAATGATGTTTGCTAATTCGATACTTGGTTGAGGCAAACTTTCTTTCTGGCAAATTTTCACCTCTCACCTCTGATGCATGTGAGAAAAGTAGTCAGTGACTTGGAAAGAAAGTTGTGCCAGTAATGGTTTAAGAAGGTCAGGAAGCACTTGCGTTGGTGCACTGACCGCCATGATATGACCTAAGCTGTTCAAATGGTGTTTAACTACAATACAAACAGTTAAAGTAAATTATCTCCCCAACAGGGCAAGCAGGTGTAGCAGCTTGTGAAGGAGCAGTTGCGTCCATGACCCTACCACTGTCAAGAGATCTTTCAGATATCGGAATCAGAGTTGTTTGTATAGCACCTGGTAACTTGTTGAATAATGTTTTTTAGTTCACCTGAGCACAAAGTGCTCAAGGTGAGCTTTTGTGATCGTGATGTTTCCATTGTGTGTCATCAATTTTTATCTTGTGTACACTCAGTCCAATACTCATGAAACTTGGTCAGACTGTTTGTCTTGATAATATCTCAGACAAGTTTGAAAAATGGTTCAGGTCGAGTCAAAAACTTGGTCACTAGGTCAGATCTTAGAAAAACCTTGTGTAAACTCTACAGGCCACATTTTTAACCCAATACCCATGAAACTTGATCGGAATGTTTGTCTTGATGATATCTCACACAAGTATGAAAATGGGTTGTGTTGGGTCAAAAACTAGGTTACAAGGTCAAAACTCTTTAGAGGCCATATTTTCCGTCAAATACTCTTGAAAGTTGGTCAGAATATTTGTTTTTGATGATGTCTCGGACAAGTTGAAAAACTGCTCAGGTCGGGTGAAAAACTGTGTTACTAGGTCAGTCTTACAGAAACCTTGTGTAGCCTCTAAAGGCTACATTTTCAATCAAATACCCATGAAAGTTTGTCAGAATGTTTGTCTTGCTGACATCTCGAATTAGATTAAAAATGGGTCATGTCCAGTTTAAATCTAGGTCACTCGGTCATATCTTTAAAGGTGGCCCTTCAGATTTTGGGACGAAAATTTTACAAAAATACAAGAAAATCATCCTTATGCTCCCAAAGCCTCTTCATTTTCATTCATAAAACCCCAATAGTCGAAAACTATCCGACAACAAGAGAAATTAGAGATTTACTACGGCCCAGGTCGACACCGACGGGAAACACGGTCTATTTTTACATGAGCAGCTCGCTCATTTACATACCGGAAATACACAGACGAAGCTTCAAACATAGCGTCCGAAGAAGACATTATGGAAAATAATTACATGTTTGTTATGTTATTGAATTTAAGCGTCATTAGTCATGTGTCAGTCACTTGACATTCCCACAATGCTTTTTTGATTTCTGGCACGAAATCTAAAAATACCTTAAGAGGCTACGTAGCCTTTTAAGGGAACACCATCAAAAAATTTTTTTTCGTAATTTTATGATTCTTAATTATTGATGATTTGTATTGTTTTTTCACATAAATTTCAGTGATATATATATTTTTTAATTTGGTGAGATGTGAAAAATCTAAATACCCACCTTTAAAAAACCTTGTGTACGCTCTAGAGGCCACATTTTCTGTCCCCTGCTCTTGAAAGTTGATCAGAATATTTGTCTTAATAAAATCTTAGACCTGTTCGATTATGGATCAGGTTGGGTCAAACACTAGGTCACTAAGTCAGTTCTTAGAAAAACCTCTAGAGGTCACAATTTAAGTTCAATACTCATGAAAGTTGGTCAGAATGTTTGTCTTGATGATATCTTGAACAACTCTGAAAATGGGTCACATCGGGTCAAAAACTACAGTCAAACTTCGGTAGCTCGAACACCCAGGGGACCAGCCGATTTGTTCGAGTTATCGGAAGTTCGACCGAGCCGAAGATCATTCACAGATCGCCGGATTCGATCAAGAAATATAGTATGTCCGCAGTAGGTTATGTCCGACATTACCTATGCCCAATAGCATTTTAAATGATCACACGGAAAAATTACAAACAAAATAGTTGCTCAGTAAAATAACTTTTATTTACTTAACTTAGCACATGTCATCTAAATATCATCTGATTTTTAATAAGAAATGCATACACAAGATATAAAACCATTCAAACATCCTCTCTTCTATTTACATGTACATTTATTCTATTTATAGAACACAAGTTTAATATACGGTCTCAGTTTGCAAGAAAAAAAGGAAGAAGGTAATGAATATCCATATCAATGCTTAAAAAAGTCGTGAATGCTAGTCTGGCGTGTGGAGCGTTTCTTCAAGTCAAATTTAAACAGAGATTTATACAAAGAGCACATCACAGACAGTTCATGTTCAGTGTCATTCTCAGATTCAAAAAAGCGGCGTAAGGTATCATGGGCTGTCATGGCTTCGGCGAGAGTCGGTGGTTCGGGAGCAGGCTGGTCGTCGGCTTCTTGAGTCATGTCGTCTTCTACGGGATTTCGAGCTGAGAGTAGGTCAGAAACAATGTCACTGTCACTGGTTTCGGCACACACTGGAATGTCTAAATCGACGTTAATGTAACCACTGATATCACATTGATCACGTTTGCACAATTCGGCTACACGAGCAAGCGGGATATCGTCTTCGTCGTCACTATCTGAAACACTGGGGTAAGGGTTATCTGACACAGAGTTAAATCCAGCATGTCGAAAACACTTGGAGATTGTTTGTGGTGTAACCATAGACCAGGACTGTCTCAGTAAACGTAGGGCGTCTAAGACAGTAAACACGAAGTCACTTTTACTGTCTATGTCGGCTAGTTGTCTCTGTATCAGTTGGTGACGGTAGTGGACTTTTAGGTTCTTGATGATTCCCTGGTCGCAGGGTTGAGTGTGTGATGTTGTGTTAGGAGGGAGAAACACAAGTTCAATGGCTTTGAGTTCTTTCATAGCGGGATGGGCGGGGCAGTTATCTATCACCATAACCACTTTTCTGTTTTCACGGAGGAAACGTTTATCCAGTTTAGTTAGCCACTTTTTGAAGATTTCACTGGTCATCCACGCTTTTTTGTTGTTTTCATACTGAGTTGGTAATGTTTTGACGTTCTTGAAACACCATGGGTTAGCGGATTTGCCGATCACTAGGAGTGGAATTTTATCGTCACCGGACATGTTAGCGCACACCATCACTGTAAAACGGTCTTTACTGCGTTTACCCCCCGCACAGGACACATTTTTGAATTCGAGGGTCTTGTCTGGTGTGAGTCTGTAGAACAATCCGGTCTCGTCGGCGTTGTAGATGTCTCGAGGAGAATAGCGCTTCAGGAGCTGTTCTTTCTGTACAGACCATGCGTCCATGGCCTCTGAGTCTGAATCTACGGATCTGGATTCGCCGCAGATGGCTTTGAAGGAGATCTGGTGTCTGTCTTTAAATCTGTCTAACCAGCCGGTCGATTGTTTGAAGTCGTCTATACCAAGTTGGTCTGCGAAGAATTTAGCTTTCTCTAACATGATGGGACCGCTAATAGGAACGTTCTGGTTTCTGGCTTCTCTGAACCAGCGGAGTAAGGCAGTCTCTAGATCTTCAAAATTTCCCTGTCTCATGTTGCGTCGTTTAGGCCCAAATTTTGCGAAGCCTTCTTTGATGGAATCGGCCTTCTTCAGCCAACCTGATAGTGTATTCTTTGGGATGTCGAACATTCTGGCTATTTCTGTTTTCGACTTCTGACCTTTTTCGAACTCGATAATGGCGTTGAATTTCACTTCTAAGGGTTTCTGGTCAAGTTTTCTTTTTGTTCCTCTTTTCTCTGACTTAGATATCCCCCCGTTACCGGGTCCTTCACTAAGTTGCTCAGAGATCTTTTCTTCCGTAGGTTGAGACATTTCTAATACGTTACATGTATGTTATGATACTGGGATTCAGAATTCTCCTCTTAAATACCGTCGAACACCACAGTTTGATGCAAAAGGCGTGAAAAATTGATTAAAGGCAGAGCAAACATCCAATCAAGAAAAAATACAATCATTATCAATCAGCATTAATTAATGAAAGCTATTTATTTTTCACGGAACGGGTTAATATTACGCACCGTTTCAATCAGTGGACAAGGTGTCATAAACAGATAAACAACCTATATGTGTGAAATTCACCAACACTTGTCAACTAATTTATCGGTCAACCTTTTGTTCGACCTTTCCCAGGTAAAAAGTATAGTGATTTTACGTTTGGGACCATGAAATGTGTTCGAGAGTTCGAGTTTCACGGTGTGCGAGTTTTCCGAAGTCGAACTCGTTGAATTAAGAGCATTTTCTGTCGGGACTGAGATTCTTGTTCGAATTTTCGGTAGTGTTCGAAGATTCCCGTGTTCGAGCTACTGAGGTTTGACTGTAGGTCACGAGGTCAAATCTTTAAAATAGCTTGTTTCACTCTAGAGTCAACATTTTCTGTCAAATACTTATGAAAATTAGTCAGAATAGTTTTCTTGATGAACAATAAGATGAAATTGAAAATGGGTCACATTGGGTAAAAAACTAGGTCGCCATGTTAAATCTTGGAAAAACCTTGATTACAGTTCTAAAGGCCACATTTTTTGACCAATATTCATGAAAGGTGGTCAGAATCTTTGTTTAGATATGTACAATAGGAAAATGCGCTATGCTGGGCTAAAAATTAGGTCACTGAGAGAAATTCTAGAAAAAGCTTGTGTACAAGCTAGAGGCCAAATTTTCAGTTCAATAATTATGACAGCTTGTTGGAATGTTTGTCTCGAAAGAGATTGAAAATGGGTCATGTTTGGTCAAAAGGCTCAGGTGAGTGACTTCAGGGCCATAACGGCCCTCTTGTTTATTTGAGGAATCAAGAAAATTTGTCTGTTTTCATACCTTCACGAAGACAAAAAATTTCTCTTTGTTCCTTAAAATTCTTTATCACAGACAACAAAGATACATATCAATAATATTACTGGATTATTTTATTTTTGCTCAAAACCTTTTTTTTTTTTTGAGTGGAACAGACACATGAGTAGCTGCAACACTGTTTTTCTACACAAAACAACTTGTTCATAGTATTGTAGCATTGAACTTCGGGACTAAGTAGATTTATCAGTAGAAGTTTAATACAAGGGAAGTAAGCTGAAAGTTAGACAGTTTGTATCCAGTAAACTGACGATAAGTTTTGAGTTCCCTCTTAGACTTCTTGAATCGATTGTTGGATTTTTTTCTGTTCTATGATATTCAGAGAAAATTAATTTAGCTAGCATTTGAACATTGGACTCTGTACAGAATCAGAAAAAAAGCACTGACAGCCAATGTAGTTCTGTCACCAAATGAAATTTTTTTTTTTGGAGCTATGGAAAAATTTTTGCAACCTGTCAAAACTCGCCAATATTGATGAAAACAGTTAACATTGCATTATAACCATATGCTAAAATTTTTTACCTTACCAAATCAAAAGCATGTGTGGAGGAGAAATTAGATTTTGCTCAAATGGTAGGATCTGTCTTTTAAAGGCTTGTAAATATTGTCTAAGAAGGAGAAAAATGCTGATGACCAGCATGATCTCCTTTTTGTCATGTTTTCAAAAGCATTCTTCTTTAAAGATGTTAAAACTTGGGATTTTGTGGTAAAGGGTTAATAAAACAGTTATCAATAACTGTACTGGCCAAAGGCCTTAAGTCACGGTGTAGTTCTGTTGTCCATCAGTCATTTGGCGTAAGTCTTTCAGACATTTCCTTATTTTTATTATAAAGTTCACATTTGTAGGGAGATTTTCATGAAACTTGCAAATGGTTCAAATTCACCAACCATTATTGAAGGCCCAATAGTGTCCAAAAGTAAATAATGTGGTTGTTAAAATGTATTTACATTTAAATCAACTTTTAAATGTATTGAAAATATTGTGAAGATGACAATCCAAGTGTAGGTCCAAGTGTTAGTGATCGTTCGAAATGAATTTCGAAATCAGGTAAACAGTTAACAAAAGAAAGAGTGTGATCTGGCAACTTTTAACCTAGTTTTGATATTCATTTTTCTGCCAGCAACTTACACTCGGACCGACGGAACAATAACAGACTGTCATCTTCACATTAATGTCCATACTTTCAAGTGGTATGACTTAAATGCATTTTGGCAGCTGCATTATTTACACTTGGCCACTACTCTGCTTTTAAGGATATTCTTAAGAACTTTCTAAATTTGAAAGCAACACAACACCTGATTGGGTAAACCAATTTCAAAAATTACGACTAGGGATAAAGGGTCTCTATTGTTCCAAGAGAGGTCAGGGTGACTGCTTATAAAACTTTTTTTTTTGCTTAACTTGGCTGAGCATGAAACTTTAAAGTTGTACAAATCTGATTTGATAAATATTATGGAGTAACTTCCACACTTCAGAGCTTTTCTTTGTTTCTGCCTATTGAATCAAAGTCTCCATTTTAAATTTTCGTACCGTCTTAATCATTAACAAGACTTTAAGTCTTGGCCACACTATCCTGTGTTTTAACGACCCTGAAAGAGAAGGTTTTTGAAAACATTGTGGGAAAAGAAGAAAATGCTGGTAACCAGCATTTTCTCCTTTTCCTACAATGTTTTCTACCCTATAAACGACAAGTTCCAGCATTTGAGTCTCAGAAAAATTTCGTCTGCAAATGCTTTCAATTTGTTCACGTCCTAAATTTTGTCGTTTAGAAAGGAGTTAGCCCTTTACCACACAATCCCGACTTTTAACAACCCTAATAAACAAGCCTTGTGAAAACATTGAAGGAAAAGGAGAAAATGCTGGTAACCAGCATTTTCTCCTTTTCCCACAATGTTTTCTATCCTTCCCAAAACAAATTACAATTTTTCAGTCACATTTGTTTTGTCGTCTGCAACTGCTTTCAATTTGGACAAGTCTGAAATTTTGTCATTTGGTAAAGAGTTAAAGTTTGAGTACAAACTCAGTTGAGTATGGACTCCAGATTGATAAGCTCGGATACAGGCGTGAATTTGCTACTTTTTTTTTTCCAGGTCTTATGGATACAGTAATGCAGGAAGACTGGTCCTTTGCTATTCGAAAAATGTACTCAGACTGGAACCTTTTTCCAAGACGTTTTGGAGGGCCATATGAATTTGCAGAATTATGTAAAACAGTGTGTGAAAACCCCATGTTAAATGGAGAAGTCATTCGTTTGGACTGTGGTGCCAGGTTTAGTTTCTGAGTCTCTAACGAAAGAATTGAGATTGATTGATTGTATGGTGTTTAACACTGTTTTCAACATTATTTCAGTTATACTGCGGCAGCCAGTGCACCTATTAATGATTTCCTGGACACCGTTTCTACATTATTTCAGTTATATTGCAGCAGCCAGTGCACCATTTGATGATTTCCTGGAGTTTCTTTTACCAGTACTCTGCACAATATTCTTTCCAAGTCACTGGTGCTTTCCCACATAACCATCGTTGAAACAATGGTCAGCAGTGAGAGAGGAATGAGTCCTGTCACAGTGACTATCATCAAAAAGAGATGAGAAGGAGAATACTGATTGAACTGTACTACCATGTGATGTTAAGTTATTTGCTTGGGAAACAAACCTGCCCCAAGCAGCTTTGCAAAAAATCAGTGTGAAATGTGGATGAGGAACGAAGACTAAGGTTTACATGCAGTGGAATTGTATGTTTTACCCTTTAAAGGAAAAAGTCAGATTTGTTTAGCTAGCAGCAAAAAGAATTAAGACGATTCAAATAAGGGGATAGTTCAAGTTTCAGTGCTGTGAATTGAAACAAAAATCATGTCATTATTGCAGGTGTACGCGATGCATTGTCAAAAAAATTTGAGTGAGATTGAAATAATCATGCTCTGTGAAAAGAGTGTTTAATGCATTTGCAAAAAAGTATCGACCAAGGTCAGCCTGGGCAGTCCGCCCAGGCTGGCCCTGGTGGAAACTGTTTGCTGTTGGTCAATTTTCTGCAGCTCAAAGGACTGGTTTACCTCATGATACTGTTGGTTGTTAGACAGACTGGATTAATCGATCCATAATGATGCGATGACTTGCTCTGTTTAATGTAGCCTGGCATTCAGGCCCTGCATTTGAGTCAGTCTACTAAATAAGGTACACAACTATAGTAAACCTACAGAAATATGTGTTGTTATTTGCCCTTTGTCTAAAATACAAACTTTGAGAACATTATATTAATGTATTTGTTTTGGAGTTTTATTTTATGAACTTTTTTTATGAAAATGCTCTATTTAACTCTTTACCAAATGACAAATTTTTGGACTGGACCAAATCCAGAGCATCTGCAGACAGCAAATCAAATCTTGTTAATATGATGATTTCTGACTTAGATAGGGTAGAAAATATTTTGGGAAAAGGAGAGAATGCTGGTTACCAGCATTTTCTCCTTTTCCCACAATGTTTTCTATAGGCTTCTTTCTCAGGGTCCTTAAAAGTCGGGACTGTGTTGTAAAGAGTTAACAGACTGATACCAGTCTAGGTTGAATGCATCATGGTGAAACCCTCTTTCACCAGAGCAAGGTTAAAGTGCATTTTACCCTTCACCAAACAATCCCAAGTTTTAACAACCCCGATGAAGAAAGCTTTTGAAAACATTGGGGAAAAGGAGAGAATGCTGGTTATCAGCATTTTCTCCTATTCCCACAATGTTTTCCTCCCTTTCGAATATAAATTTAATAAAATGAGCCTCATTCAATTTGACATCTACAGATGCTTTTGATTTGGATTTGTCTAAAATGTTATCCTATGGTTAAGAGTTAAACCTTTACCACACAATCTTGACTTTTAATGACCCTGAAGAAGAAGGCTTATGAAAACATTGAGGGAAAAGGAGAAAATGCTGGTAATCAGCATTTTCTCCTTTTCCCACAATGTTTACTACATTTTCAAAGATAGAGGTCATCATTTGCATTTCAGTTAGTTTGTTGTCTGCAGATGCTTTCAGTTTGATCGAGTCCTAAATTTTGTCGTTTGGTAAACTAAATGCACTGTATAGAATATAGTGAATGCTATTATGTGTTCAGTATGCTGGATATTTTGTATGTTTTAACAATTTGATATTTATTAAAGTCATACATGGTCCATAAACATAGTTATTTTAATGTTTTGCTCAACCATAGTACCTCTTTGTGAGAAACTTCATAAAAATACCCTCTGTTTTTAATTCTTTTTTAAAAAACTTACAAGGATATCTCGTTCTTCCTCAATTTAGACATGCAGATAGCTGATAACATTTGACAGCAACTGTATTGAAAATGCTACGCCCAGTAGCTTGGTCGGACTGGTGATCAGCATTTTCTCCTTTTTCAACAAAGTTTTTAACCTTCTCAAAGACAAACCCCATCATTAAAATTTTGAGCAACATTTAATTTGTCGTTTGTGAAGGCTGTCAATTTGGACCAGTCTAAAAGTTTGTTATTTGGTAACGAGTTTACTGTTTAGAAAATTTTAACACGTAGTTAAAGTTTAGACTTGCGCAATCAAAAGCCTTTGTAGATAATAACTTAAATGTGGCTCAAATTTATTATTTGTCTTCCAAAGGGTAGGCAAACATTGTGAGAAAAGAGGGAAATTCTGGTTACCAGCATTTTCTCCTTTTCCTACAATGTTCTCAAAAGCCTTGTTCTCAGGGTTGTAAAAACATGGGATTATCATTATGTGGCATAGGGTTAAGGCTCCAATATAACTATATTTGAGCTATGTTCTGTGAAAAAGGAGCTGAATGCATCTGCAAAAATATCAACCCATGTCAGCCTGCACAGTCGGCGCAGGCTGACATGGGTTGAAACTATTTGCCATTGTTCAATTTTCTGTATGTCAAAGGACCAGACTACCTCATTATTCAGTCATTTGTTAGATGAAAGAGAATTTCGATCTGTAAGTATATGATGACTTGCATTGGTATAATGCATCACAGATATGCATTAAGCCCCCTTTGGCATGGCTCAACCTTATTACATATATCAAGGCGGTTTAAATAAAATGACAATAACGCACTACAGACATGAAAATTATAGCCAGGTGAAAGCCACAAAATCAGGACTTCAGCATCTTATTCTTTATCCCTATACCAAACAATCATGAGTTATAACGACCCTAAACAAGAAGAACTGCAAAAGAAAATGTAGGTTATCAGCATTTTCTCCTTTTCTCACAGTGTTTTTTTCCTGTCATAGAGATATTCAACAATTTGAGCCATATCACAAAAATGCTCCTTGGATAAACCTCGGCTAGATTTTCACCCCGCTGCAGAATAAGAAATAATAAGATGGCTGCCAGAACGGGATTTATTAAAAAGAAAAACCTTTTGAACCATTTTCCACGCCATGTCCTAGGTGTATGCCAGGCTTAATGATACAAAATAGTTAAAACACTCTCAAACAGCTTCTCCAACTTCTATTACCTAGCATTTCCTAGATGCAATTTTGATCAGAGGAGCAATGTAGGGCTATGATGGCTCTCTTTTCTTGCTTTAGACATAGATCTATTTGTTGTCTTTTTTTTAACCTTTACCACACTGTCACAAGCTTCAACAGCCCCATTATAAAAGGCTTTTAAGAACATTTTGGGAAAGGAGAAATTTTAGCTAACAGCATTTACTCATTTTCCCACAATGTCTTAAAAAGAATACACAGCGATATGATTGATAGATGGCTTTGTGATCGTTTTTTTTTTTTTCTTGTTTGCCAATACATTGTGGTTATGGGGGGATTCACCCTTAATAACACAATCCCAAATGTTATTAACAGTAGGGAAGAAGGATTTTGAAACATTTTGGGCAAAGGTGAAAACGCTGGTAACAAGCATTTTCTCCTTTTCCCCACAATGTTTTAAACTCAGTCAAAAACTAATGTAGTCATTTTGGCCACTTTGAATTTCTCATCTGCAAATGGTTTCAATTTGGTCCAGTATGAAATTTTGTTCTGTGGTAAAGACTTAATGCAAAATAATTATGATCGACATTAACAAGTTTCCTTTAAAGACACGACATCCCATTAGTCTGGCTTAAACACCTTTACAGTCGAATCGCAGTTGACGTTAGCTTTCCATTTTCTTTTGTTTTTGTTTCAATGAAGTATCACTGTCGCCAATCTTCTTCCTTTTTAGCTCACCTGAGCATGAAGTGCTCAAAGAGAGCTTTTATGATTGTGCTGTGCCAATCGTCCATTTGGTATCGTATGTCATAAACTTTTACTTTGTGTAGCCTTTAGAGGCCATAATTTCAGTCTGATACTTATGAGAATTGGTCTGAAGGTTTGTCTTGATGATATCTCGTACAATTTAAAAATGAGTCATGTTTGTCCTAGTGATCTTTGACAAATTAAAAAATAGGTCGTGTCTAGCAAAGCCTAATACCCCCATTCCACTAGGCCGCGATCTACGGCGCTCTGGGCGCTCATACAGAGCTCCGTAGATCGCCTCAGATCGCTGCCGGATTGGTGATTATGAAGACACTCCCACTCAGATAACCAGATGACCGAGTGCTACTGCATTTCTAATGGTCGCTATCGGATCACATCGGAGCGCGATTACCAGCATACTGGTGAACATTTTCTCTCTTGAGCGATCCGATAGCGCTCAAGTTACGATGTTTACGTTCAAGTTGCATTTCGATAGCGATTTAAGCGATTAAGTAGCGATGTGACGGCGTTCTGAACAGATCGCCACGGATCTTTGTGTAGGGGAGTAGACTGATGGCGATCTTGGCGATCCGTGAAAGATCTGTTAGCGTTCTTGGCGCTCTGCATGGCGATCTACGGCGCTCTGTGAGAGCGCCGTAGATCGCGGCCTAGTGGAATGGGGGTATAAGGCCACTAGGAAAAATCTTTGAAAAACCTTGTGAACACTGTACAGGCCACATTTTCACCCCGATAATGATGAATTTTTCTCAGGGGTACACAGGCTCAGGTGAGCGATTCAGAGCCACCATGGCCCTCTTGTTTTCTTTTTACCCTTGCGTTTGGGCATAAAGCCAATAATCACCACCTCCTCAGATCTATGAGCTTATGCTTTAAAAGTTATTTTTTTTTTATGGATTGTTGACATTTTCATTCATAAAAGCAGGACCGTGAATTACTTTAAATAATTGGATTATCATTATTATACGTTGCAAGTGGGAAAAAGAATTAGATTTAGGTTTACATGTTTGACCCGCCAGATTCACAACAAACGAGGGAATTTCATTGTATTTCTCATGGTAAATGTTTTCCTTATGGCACCGTTGATAGAATGTGATTGGATAGAATTTCAGAGCGTGAATTTGATTGGACCTATGAAAAATTATGACCTATGACCCTGCTGAAAAAACAGCATGGCTACCATTAGGACACTCAAGGTAAACCAAAATCACGTTCTTAAAACGTTCATTGTTTGTATTGCGTTTGAAATAATGGTGCATGTGATTGTAAGAATATTCTTCTAGCTTACTATGACAAGTAAACGAAATGTCAATACGTAGTTATCCAGCAAGTTCTACCAACGTGTAAATCATTCCTCTGAATATTGTGTCCATTGGCAATGGCATTGCATTGAATGAAAGGGACACATTCCCATCTGTGTGCAATACAATAGGACCTCTGATTCAGTGGTATAATGTCCTTGAATCTCTGAACACTGAACCAGTGAAGTTTTATCGGCATAATCCGGGGAACTCCCCACCATGGATTTTACTTGGCAGTTTCTGGAAAGATAACGCAAGAAATTCACGGAATGAATGTTGAAGTGGTGAATATGCAGAACTTACGTATTTACTATTTCAATATTCATTCTTTACATTTCTTGCAATTTTCTTCAAAATTGCCAAGCAGAATTCAAGTTGGAGGTTCCTATGACTATGCCATAATTTGCCCTGTAGACGAGATAAATATAGCATGAAACACCGAAAGCGAATAAAACAAATTCTTATATCCCGTCACAGAAGGATTTAACTTCCTGTGGATCACTCATTACTAGGATTAATTTTCTCATAATAAACTGACCAACCTTTAGACTGATTGTCTGGGGAGCCATTTTGGTTGAAACATGCATTTCTGTGGGTTTTTATTATCTGTGCTTGAACCAGGGGTAGGTACTGGCCTGATTGTGCTTTCCTAAGTAATATTTTCAACAGCTTTTGCTTTTTTTTTTCAACCCATTGAGGCTTCCAAAGTACCTAGAAAATCGCTTCATTGTGATGTTGAATGATTAGCGGAAGCTAAAAGAATCGTAACCTCTAGTTCCCATTTTTCTACCAAAACCATTGGATGCGAAGATCACAAAAGCCTACCAGTTTTATCTTGGCCATAACATCCGTATCAATAAATTCTCGTTATTAAGCTGAGCCTTATGTTTATGGAGCTGAAAAGGCAGAAATGGACAAAAAGGACTCTAATTTGTGGAATGGCACTTTTACAATCGAGTGCGCCCAACAGGCCCCAGGTTGGTTTAGAATTGAACACTGGTGGTGCTGCCGATTACTTGCTGGAGCTCTGAGTTGTCTTGAATCTATTGTGTGGGCTTAGTAATATTATGCACCATATAAGCAATTTGCTCAAATGAAAAATGTGTGTTGGCCACATCTCACGCATACTTTTTTATGGCGCAAAGTAAAATTCAAAAGCGTAATATTTGTAATGCTAAAAGAAGAATTCGGCGCCTGCACAAGTCAAACATTTTTCACAGTGTAAGACAAATAACCCAGAAATACTTTTTCAAACACAGAACTACACAAAAAAAATAGATCTATGTAAAACTCTCTATCCAATTACAGAACAAATGTCTGTTTTACATTCTCCACACATAGACTTTTAAAACTGTATTTTTAGTCTTAATAATGATTACCTACATACTGACTAAAATTTCAGGGTAGCTCTTTTCCAGAATGTCTCAGCAAAACAGTCTGGATAGATCAAAGATACGACTGCACATTTTGTTGATAATATTGATATTAACCCCTAGGCTGCTAGGCGCGCCTTAGGGACCTTTTGCGGACAGTCTAGATCAAGATCAGACTGCACAGAACGTGCAGTCTGATCTTGATCTACACTGTCCGATGAGGAGATATTTCTACCCCCAAAAATAACTGATATAGCAACATTTGGGTCTCTTACTGTCAACTTGAGGATATCATTTAAGTTATTCAGCAGTAAACCCAGACAGACACTTTCAGTCTAGAAATTAGAACCAACTGATGGCAACACCAAGGCTGCTCTTGTCCAGCATGGCTCAGCAAAGTAGACAGTGTAGATCAAAGATCAAACTGCATCTTTTGTGCAGTCTGATCTTGATCCTCACTATAGTTGTGAAAAGCTCTTCAAGGGTTAAGATATTGTGTGTTAAATGACTCACTTTCAATCTCAAATTGGCCCACTTTTTTGAAAGGGGTGGGGGAGTTGACCCATTGTTTCTCAATCCTAGATTCAGCCTTGGGGGTTGAAACCAGGGAACTCGGGTTTGAATCCCCAGCTGAGCCATTTTTTCCCCAAGGATTGATAAAAATCACTTCAATAGGATTGATTCTTCTCTCACCTTGGTCCTAGTTATAAGCCTCAACTTATGTTATTTTTCTTGCTAATTCATGATCTAAATTAATTCGTACACTATAGTTTTGTTATGCATTGCTGTGGAAAAAATGGGAACTGTCTGAACAAAACACCAAAAGAAAATTATAGAATCACATTGTTTCTTTTTTTTATTAAAACAAAATTTTGTTTGGCATAGTCCAGTTTGATTATTGAAACAGATTTCGTTGAATAAATTTGTAGTTGATTCTTGCATGTTACTCAAACATCTGCATGATTAAAAACCATAGTGTGGTACTCTTCACATGACAATGTCTTGATTGAATTCTGAATTAACCTAGCCATTATGCAGCAAGTCAGTGGCTGAATTCTTTCAAACAAGTATTTTTGAAGTACGAGGGCTGTTCGATATGTAATGTGTATTGTACCACAGCGCGATAACACTTTCAACCATTTCGTAGATGATGATACGCTTGAGTAGCTCTATTCAATACCTTTCCAACGGTATAAACACGAGCCTTTAGCTCGACATAGTTTTAAACTTATAGTCATTTCAATAGAGCTAGTTGGTGACCACTGTTGTAAAAATGGTTGGGAAACGGATTAAGAATATTGAAGAAATTAGAGCTTATCTACAAGTTTGCACAGAACTCGGTCATTCAGTAATGCAGATTTTTACTGAATTGGGGGAAGTTTATGGGTCTGATAAGGTATCTTATGAGACAGTTCGTAGGTGGAGAAAGAAATTTCTGACTGGCACAGAGTCCGTCAAAGATGCAGCAAAATCTGGCCGACCTGTGACTGTAACAGGCAAGGCAAATGTCTCAAAAGTCAGGGAAATAATTGAAAGTGATGGCAGATACATGATTCGTGATATTGCCAACGCTGTTGGCATATCGCTATCGCGGGTGCATTTCATTTTGAAGCGTATTTTGAAAGTACGAAAGATTTCTGCCAGATGGATACTGCATATATTGACAGATGACCAAAAACGGGTTCGAGTACAAATCGCTAAGCAATTGCTCAAAATGTTTCCCAAATTCAATCAAAGACAATTTGCAAACATTGTTACTGGTGATGAAACATGGGTTCACTATTTCAAACCAGTAAGAAAAATTGGAAACAAAATATGGCTAACTAAACACAGTAGAAGGCCTGTAGTTGCCAAAAGAAGCATAAGTACAAAGAAGGTTCTTTATTGCATATTCTTCTCATGTGATGGTATAGCCATACAAATTCCGGTGCCGAAGGGCAAAAGTGTTACAGGTCGGTATTACCGAGATGTTATACTAAAAAAGCTCAAGAAGTATTATCTTGAACGACGCCCTGTGTCAGGATTTAGGCATGTTCGTCTACTTCATGATAATGCTCCATCACATACATCTGAGCTTGTGAAGCAATTTTTGAAGTTGGAGAAGGTTACCATCTTGCCACACCCACCATACTCTCCAGATCTACCCCATGCGACTTTTTCCTTTTTCCAAAACTTAAAAAGTTCTTATCTGGTCGTCGTTACAAGTCCCGACAAGCCCTTGGCTCAGCCATCAGTCAGTGCCTCAGAGGTCTACCTAAATCAGCGTACCATGACACATTTCAGAAATGGATTCAGAGATTGAAATTATGTATTTCAAATCGCGGAGAATACCTTGAAGGGATGTAATGTTCATTTCACTATTTGAGTCGAATGCTTTTGAGATATTGTACAATACACATTACATATCGAACAACCCTCGTAATTGTACCTCTTTTAGAGGGATGGGTTTTGCTATCATGTAGCCATTACATGCAAAAGAAAAATAAAATGTGAAATGTCAGATCTATACATAAATGTTGGGAGGTAATTAGGTACATAGTGGTAGTACATACTTTATTACATATACATGTATCTTATAAGTAGGCATGTGTATATCTAAATATTTGCATGACTCTTACCACTGAACATTGTTTCAACAATGGTTTTGTGAAAAAGCAGCCAAAGGCTCTTGAATAATATTTGAAGTGAAAAGAAACTCAAGGAAAGTATGGAGAGATGCACTGGCTGCTGTCATGTAACTAAAATAATGTTGAACACTTTGTTTAGCAACACACAATCAACAAACCCTCTTTCTTCAGGAATCAGTATCCCTTATAACAGGAGGAGCATCGGGGCTTGGGAGAGCTACAGTTGAAAGATTTGTCAGGGAAGGCTCTAAAGTGGTGTTATGTGACTTACCCAGTTCTACTGGAGAAGAGGTGGCAGAGAAACTTGGACCAAACTGTGTGTTCCATCCCACAGATGTATGTACCTTTTGACATGTCACAAAACAAATCCGTGTTTGTATTAACCCAAGGTCTGTATTTACCAACCATTCTTAAGAATGTTCTTAGTCGTATTCTACAATATTTTCTGAATTAAAAAGTAAAACAACTCCTGATTGGCTAAACCATTTGGTTTAGCCAATCAGAAGTTGTGTTACTTTCAAATTTAGAAAATTCTGCAGAATAAGACTAAGAACATTCATAAGAATGGTTCAGTGGTGAAAACAGGCTTTGGGGTTCCTGCGCGGCTTCGTGATAAAGTGTTAGACTTGTATCCTGGAGGCCCTGAGTTCAAGCCTTATTGGAAGCACTTGGTTTTTGGTTGGAGTGTCTTTGGGCAAGACACTTCATCAGAGTCCTGGCCTAGCACTGGTGAAAACCAGGAACACATGGATATGTGGGATATGATATGACTGAAATAATGTTGAAAGTAGCGTAAAACATAATAATCAGTCAATCATTTATCAATATTGTATCAACCCAGAGAAAGATAGAAAGCTTACAAAAAAAAACCAGAGAGATTTTGTTTACTGTAAAAGTCCCACTAGCTGCCAAATATGCATGATTGTTAATTCATGCCATTTAAAAGTATGAATACTATCATGAGTCTGATAATGTGTTGCAGTGGAATCTGCCAGTTTCAGTTGGTGGCAGAAAAATGTATTGGAAAAGTATAAGAAAAACTGCCACATTTTGTTCTAATTTTACAACGAAAGGGTTAAAAAAAACTTTTATCATTTAAGCCAACTTTAAAATGTGAAGTACAAATGCTTTTTCAGGTGACCGTAGACGAAAATGTGCAGTCAGCTGTACAACTATGTGCAAAGAAGTTTGGAAAGCTGAACTATGTCGTGAATTGTGCTGGTATTGGAATTGCCATGAGAACGTACCATTTTGGTAAAAATGAGCCCCACCCACAAGCTGCATTTAATAAAGTACTCCTGGTACGTTTCTTTCCATTTTGTAGTATGCTAAGGCAGTATTCTGCTGAGGATACCGGTATTTGAAAGAGGGGACAGTTGTTCCATAATCCTAACTCATTACCAATCAAAAGAATTTTAGACTTTCTGGAATTGACAGCATTTGCAGACCACAAAATAGATGAGAGTCAAAAATTTAAAATTGTTTCAGGAAGGGTAGAAAACATTGAGGGAAAAGGAGCAAATGCTGGTAACCAGCATTTTCTCCTTTTCCCATAATGTTTTGAAAACTTTCTTTCTCAGTGTTGTTAAAACTCAGGATTGTATGGTAAAGAGTTAACCCTGAGAGTGCCGAAAAATTTCTATTTCAGGAAAAAAGAATGCTAGATAAAACACAAATAAGGACATCTGAACCCTAAACCAAATAATCCTGTGATTTTACTCTTTAATAATTTAATATCAATTGTTTTGATGGACACTGGCGAGTTCTGATTGGCTGAAAAAATTTTTTCATAGCTCCATGAAAAAAAAAAAAAATCACGTTGTGCCGGAACTACTTTTGCTGAAGGTTATTTTTGCGGGTCCTACACACTGCTGTGTTCATTTACATTCGTTCTATTTGTTAATTTTCAGTATTGGGGATCTGAAAACTGCTTCCCTATTGTGATCTTGCGCCATACAAATATGAGTGGAAGGGGCTGTAGAAACTCCGTTAGATTTAAAAAATAAAGAAAATGAATGCAGTTTGAATTATTTCCATGGGTGTATGTTATTAAATTATAAGGAATGAAGGGAATTTCCTTAAATTATAAGGAATGAAGAGAATTTAATTTTTTTCATGGAGGTATGAAAAAAAAAAACCTAATCACACTGTATGAAACCGCTCGCTTCGCGGTTTCATACAGTGTGATTAAGTTTTTTTTTTCATACCTCCATGAAAAAAATTAAATTCTCTTCATTCCTTAACCAAATGACTGGATCTTAGACTTGTTCAGATGGAAAGATTTGCAGACAACAAAATATACATGTATGTGACTCAAAAACTGAAATTTGTTTTGAGTAGGGTATAAAACTCTGTTGGAAAAAGAAAAAAAGGCTTGTTATCAGCATTTTCTTCTTTTCCCAAAATGATATCTATCCTTTCATAAATTAATTCTGTCATTTGATCCACATATGATTTGTTCCTTAGCTGAAAACTGAATGGACGTAAAAACCTGTGTTTAGAATTCTTCAAAACATACAAATATTAATATACAATAAGATTTTAGACAATATTGATTGGCATATACGAGTAAATGACGTAATCTTAATTGCAACAAGTTTAGGTGTCTCTTCCACCATTGTCCAAGAAATTCAATAGAATTTAATTGAAAAATCTGTTACGTTTGCCAACAGTGTGTGATACAGAGCAGCAGGTCATACGTGTTACTTACCTCCGAGTAATAATTTTTAGGAGCAAGGTATTGCAATTTTGGAAAGTTAACTGGATGAAGAAAATCACGAATGATTTCTTTTTTTTTTTTGCTCGGCCATTGTTATCACAGGTACTCGGCACATGATAATTTGTGTTTAAAGACAAAATTTCAATAAAAAAATCTGAATATCTGTATACAAATATTTATATACAGATAGATCTATTCGGATATTTTATCGAAATGTTCTCTTTAAGCACAAAGTAGCACGATCATCATGTGCCGAGCCACTATGATCGTTATGATCGTAGTCCCCGGAAATGGGGATTTCCACAAGGGAGATAATCTTTGAAGGGAAGTAACCGAGTTTCCCTAAAGGCCTATACATGTTGTTCTTCAAGGGAAACAAGCCCTGTAGCTCAGTTGATAACATACAGGACTTGCAGCCAAGGGGATTTCTGGTTTGAATCCCCAGGTTGGTCAATTTTTCTCTGCGGATTGATGATACTCATTGCAGCAGGAAGCATTTCTCTCTCAACACTGATCATTGTTTCGACTATGGTCACGAGGGAAAGCAGCAAGTGGCTTGAGAAGAATATTGTACGGTACTGGTTAGAGAAACTACTCAAAAGAATGAGAGCACTTGCTGTCTCAATAGAACTGAAATAATGTTGAAAACAGTATTAAACTCCGTAGAAACAAATCTTGGTCTTGAATATTTTCTTCTCTTTCCAGATTGTTTTCAAAAGTCTTCTCCTTTGAGTGTCGTTAAAACACAGGATTGTGTGGTAAGGAGTTAACCCTTGTAGCGCTGAATTATTGAAATGGACCATTTTGATCAGGACAAACATCAGAAGATTGTTTTGTCTAGAATATGTAACATAATAACGGATAGTGTAGATCCAAAATCAGACTGCACGTTTTGTGCAGTCTGATCTTGATCTACATTGTCCGCAAAAAACAACTGAAGTCGGTTCCAGCACTGTTTGGGTTAATGTGACAGTTCTTTTTGTAGACCAATGTGGCGGGTACCTTCAATGTGATTCGGCATGCTGTTGGGCTGATGATAAAAAAAGATGGGCTGGATACTCCAGATGGTGAAAAAGGAGTCATCATCAACACCTCAAGTGTAGCAGCATATGAAGGACAGAGAGGTAAGCTTTCAGGGAATCAAGTACAATACTCAAAACAAGGAGCTCGCAGGTTCAAATCCCCATCTCGGCCAATTGTTATTGGGACCCATCTATTTTACATTAATTCTTTTAAAAGCAGTTTGATTAGCAAGTAGGGTAGTTTTCAAATTATTGAAATATTTACGTGGTAGTAGCATATATCGCCTAAGAATGACAGGTTGTAAGTGTTATAGATCTTATATGATGCATACATATTTTGAAATGGCATTTCAAAGTCTTATCTTTCTGCACCAAATTTGATCAGCAGGTAGGGTAGTTTTCAAACCGTTGAAATTTTTACCTGATGGTAATATACAAGCATATTGCCTTAGAACAATGAGTCGTAAGTGTTACGACCTTCCATTCTATGATGCCTAATTATTTGGAAAACACATTTCAAGCTCTATCTTTCTGTGGCAATTTCATTGAAATGGGACCCTTTTATGTTTAACAATACAGGCACTATAGGTGAGAGTATGATTATCATTGTAAGGATTCTTATTTTTTCCGTACGACAGTACTTTATAACTTACGACCTCGTTTTTTCTGAGGCATCGGTATAATGAGTAATGTCTCCTTTTTTGTACATTTTGTTCAGATCTTTTTATCACAGCCTTAACTTTATCATTTAAAACTTTTCAGTAGATAGGGATTGCCCTGGCACTCAATAATGTCTTTTATACATATCAAGATCACACATAATCTTTCTCAATTCAATACTCTTTATCGTAATCATTTTGTTCGAATCTTTTTTAGCTCAAAAAATCCATTTTAATCATTAAATACAGATATGCGCATTAAATGACCAAAGCTGTTGATGTGCCATAAAACAATATTCCTTCCTTCCCTCCCTCCCTCCTTCCTTCCCTTCCTCCCTCCCTCCCTCCCTCCCTCCTTTCCTTCCCACCTTCCCTCCCTCCTTCCCTTTCCCTTCCCACGCTCCCTCCCTCCTTCCCTTTCCCTTCCCTCCCTCCCTCCTTCCCTTCCTCCCTCCTTCCCTTCCCCTTCCTTCCCTCCTTCCCTCCTTCCCTTCCCCTTCCCTCCCTCCCTCCGTCCCTACCCCTTTCCTTGCCCTCCCCTCCCTTGCCCTCCCTCCCCTCATTTCTTCCTTCCTTCCTTCCTTTCTTTTTATGCCTGTTTAAAATGGTTGGCTTTAACCCTTTACCACAAATCCCGAGTTCTGATGTTTCTGAGAAAGAAGCCTTTAGAAAACAATTAGGGAAAAGGAGAAAATACTGGTAACCAGCATTTTCTCCTTTTCCCACAATGTTTTCCACCCTATCACAGACAACTTCCATTTTTTGGGCCATATTTAATTTGTCGTCTGCAAATGCTTTCAATTTGGACAAATCAAAAATTTCATTGTGTGCTAAAGAGTCAAGATGAAAATAGTTGAGGTAATGTGCCATTGTTGTATATTTACATAATGTTTTATGACGTTTTTAGCAATTTTTCAGTTACATGAACAGAACAGCTATAAACTTATTCATGACTTCCCTGGGTTTCTCCAATACTGATTTTGGGTTATGTGATGCCTTTCACAAGGACACGTGACACATTGCACATTCCAGATGACCAATGCCTCAAGTTTGAATTGATCTTATGATTTTCTGAGCATGAAACTGACCCCTTTAACAAACAAAAAATTTTAGACTTGTCCAAATTGAAAGCCTTTGCAGACGACAAATTAAAATTAGCTCAAATACATGTACTGATATTATTTGTCTTTGAAAGGGTAGAAAACCTTGTGGGAAATGTAGATAATGCTGGTAATGTTTTCAATAGGCCTCTCTTTAAGGGTTGTTAAATGTCGGGATAGTGTGGTGAAGGGTCAATACCCAGAATTGTAAAAATATTGTGGTATAAGGATAATGTAAGTTTAATGTTTCTTTTGAAAGGTATTTCCAGTATACAACTTTTTAAACATCCTTGCAAAATGTGGACAGTCAATATAAATCAAGCATGTGAACATAAAACATGTGGGAAACATTGTGGCAAAAGGAGAAATTGCTCATTATGAGCAATTTCTCCTTTCGCCACAATGTTTTTCAAAGTTGTCTAATTCGAGACAGAAAGTTGTCTGCAAGATATCATGTCTTAACGACGTTTCGTCGGGTTGTCAGTGCGCAACATTTTTGCGCATGGCTCTTCGCTTCTCTGTTTTCTAGCGCGTAACTTTGTCTGATTGTAGTACTATTATTGGACTACTGATTTTTGCTGCAAGACGTGGAGAAAGTAGTGGTAGATACATTTTTTCTTAAAGATCAGTTTATGAAGGTGTAAATAATTCCTAAACAGCGAAAATAGAACATGTACATTTGTCGGACATTACTTATCCAGATAGTAAGTTTAGTGTGGTAAAAAGAGAAAATTACAAGTATTTTCTCCTTTTCAACGTTTTCTAACTCTCTTTCCTGGGTACTGATAGAAATCAGGATCGTTTGATTCATTTTGCTATAAGGTTCGTAAGTAATCTATGCCTTTGAGTAATTCTGGACAGTTCTACTTGTATTCTTCTTCCATTCTCCCATCTATTAAAATATACCACTTGTATTTGGTATTAACCCTTTCCTAAATGAATTAAATTAGAACTTCAAAATTGAAAGAAGCTGCAGACGACAAATTAAACAAGGTTTAAATGAGATTAAAAGAACCGTTTGTGCAGAAAAGGTTGTGGGGAAAGGAACAATTGCTTGTAATGAACAACTACCCCTTTTACCAAAATGTTTTCCAAAGCCGTCCCATACCAATGTTAAATCGAGACTATATCAAGGAAAGGGTTGACAGAGTACAATCTTTATTGTGAAAAAAAATGATCTAGAAATAATACATCTTACTAAGTAATTTGAAATCTTGGGTGTTTTGTGTCACTTTCTTTGTTCCAAGGGAGGTAATTGAGTTCAAATATTGGGAAAAGTAGCTTGGCAACCTATTTTTTTTTTTGCATTTCTTGATAAAGGATATAATCATGTATATTTCTGAAAAAAATGAGAAAAATCTTTGCGCTAGATTTTTTTGAGGGTCAGATAATGTCCTGATTTTCTGTGATAAAATAAGCAATTTTGTGGGCTAAGGGTTTTATTGAAACATAGATAGCGTATCATTAATTTGAAATATCTGTTAATTTCTCATCAAAGTCAGAGGATCCATTGTTTCACTATGAATTTAAAACACAGATAACATGATTTGATTGAAATTACAGATTTTAATCACAAAATTCTGATGTATGCTGCAATAATTGGGTTTTTGTGTAATTTGAAAAAAGGGTTATGTTCTTCGTGGGCTCAGAACTTTTTGGTTCATCTGTCAACGTTTGATTATCTCTTCGCATATTGAAAGAACATACTTTGAAGTGTTTCTGTGTCAAATTTCACGAAATTCTCTGCTCTAGAAATAACTCGCGGAAACGTCTTTAAGAGTTAGTTTTTAGCAATGTCGTCTTTCTGTCACAGGGCAAGCTGCTTACTCGGCCAGCAAAGGAGCTATCGCATCAATGACCCTTCCTATTGCAAGGGATTTATCACCACAAGGTATTCGAGTCATGGCAATTGCTCCAGGTGAGTTGTTTAAACCCTGTGCCACACTATTCCGAGTTCTAATGAGACCTGAGAAAGAAGCCTTTCTTAAAACATTGTAGGAAATGGAGAAAATGCTGGCAACCAGCATTTTTCTCCATTTCCCACAATGTTTTCTACCATTACAAAATCAAAATTCAATGTTTGAATCACACAGCCTCTCACATAAAAGGTTTTGGGGTCAAGTCTAGTGCCCAGCCCTGGTAGCTCAGTCAGCAGTGTGCAGGACTTGAGAACAGTCGGTTGCTCTTTTGATCCCCAGCTCGGCCAATTTCTTTCCAAGGATTGATGATAGTCATTGTGACAGGATTCATTCTCACCGCTGACCATTTTTGATGATGGTTATGTGGGAAAGCAGCCAGTGGATTGGAAAGAATATTGTGCAGAGTACTTGTAAAAGAAACTGGAGGAAAGCATGAATAGGTGCACTGGCCACTGTGAAATAACTGATATAATGTTGAAAACTGCATTAACCCTTTACCAAACAATCCTGGGTTTTTATGACTCTGAGAAAGAAGCCTTTTGAAACATTGTGGGAAAAGGAGAAAAATGCTGGTAACCAGCATTTTCTCCTTTTCCCACAATGTTTTCTACCCTTCCTAAGACAAATTTCAGTTTTTGAGTCACATTAATTTTATCGTCTGCAAATGCTTTCAATTTGGATGAGGCGAACATTTTGTCGTTTGGTAAAGAGTTAAACACCATACAATCGATCGAATCGAGTGTTGAGCGGGGTCAACCTGTGGAACTATCCACATGGGGCAAGTACTGGTTTCCAGGAAGCAACCATTGATGCATCCTCGCCTTTGGGTTATTTCGCTGGCATTTCCTCGTTCTCATGAATTATTCATGGCGCATTTTGATTGGTGATCTCAGTTTTTCTTTGAGAAAATTAAAACTATTTTTATCACAAATACGCCGTCATTTCTATTTTTTACTTGTCGATATCCAATCACATCATTCGTTGCAAATCATGCTCAGCAATACCTTCAGTATGGCGGCGCCCATCAACACCACAATCGAGAAGCGTTTAAGAGATTTTCGGCATAACACAGAAAGATTGTCAGTTAAAATCATACACAAAGATCGTCCCTGTATTGCAGAATGGCATATCTCACAGGAGACAAGCACGCCGTTGACCGCCATATTTGTTGATACCCTTGGGTTTTTCCCAGTGTTATTTTTAGTAACAAGGAATGAAATTATCTTCTCTACAAGAGAGTATCATTATGTCATCGATCTTTCGATTGGCTGTTAGGGTACCTACGGGCCATATGAATATTCATAAGAAATGGTGATTTGCTAGTCAATTTTCCCAGTGGTGATGCATGGAGAGTGACGTAATGCTTCAAACCTGGGTTCCGAGGATGCCATTGATAGTGATTAATACAAGTTGTAAGAACTTGTTTCACAATTGATGTAAAATAAATAAGGAATATTGTGTTTTAGTGATTTTCCTGGTGCTTGTATCTGATTGGAACAGTGTGAGAAAATTTGATGTTGCATGAGACCGAAGGTTGAACAAGATGTCAAAATTTTCTTGCATCGTGAGAAGCAAATACTTGTGCCAGGAAAGTTACTACAGCATAATATTCCTTTTATTACATACCTACACCTTTCAACGATAAAATATTGCAAATAATTGACATTTTATTCGAAAATTGTAAACAAAATAAAATGAATAATGGTATAGTAGCCAGTAACTTCTTTTGTCTGTGAATGACATGAATATTACAGTGTAAATTTTGACCAGTCAAATTGCAAATAAATACATAACTATTCAGTGTGTGAGTTATGTCATCATTACGTCATCATACTATATTTTCACAGTGTGTGTAGATGTGATTTTTTTTTCCTGTAGTGTGAGATGTTTGATACACGTGCGAAGCATGTATTTCAGACAGAAAATTTACAGATATAGAATAAATAGGTTTAAAGTAAGTATTTGTTGTGTTTGACAGGTTTGTTTGACACACATCTTCTGGCTGGACTTCCGGAAAAAGTGCGCAAGTATTTGTCAGAAACTGTTCCTTTCCCACAGAGGTTGGGAGATCCAGATGAATTCGCTCATCTCTGTCAAGCGATCATAGAAAACCCAGTGTTAAATGGGGAAGTGATAAGGTTAGATGGTGCATTACGAATGCAGCCTTAGTTGTTTACCACTCGAACAAGTTTTAGACTGGTCCAAATTGAAAGCATTTGCAGACGACAAATTAAATGCTGCACAAATTATGGAATTCGTCTTTGAAGGGCTTGAAAACATTGTGGGAAAAGGAGAAAATGCTGTTTACCAGCATTTTCACCTTTTCCCATAATGTTTTCTAAAGTTCTTTTTCTAGGGCTTGTTAAGTCACAGGATTGTGTGGTAAAAGTAAATGGTCAGGAAGTTTGTAGATGAACAAAGGGATGGAAATGGAGTGTATGAGAACCATTATGTGATTCAGAGGTACACTTAGCCCTTTATCAAATAATCCTGACTTTTAATCCTGTACCAAACAACAAAATTTTAGACAGGTCTCAATCGAAAGCATTGGAAAAGGGGGTTTAATGCATCTGCAAAAAAGTATCAACCAAGGTCAGCCTGCGCAGTTGGCGCAGGCTGACCTAGGTCGAAACTTTTTGCTTTTGGTCAATTTTCTGCATTTCAAAGGATCATTCTACCTCAGGATTTAGTTGGTTGTTTGACAAAATGGATTTTTATGGATCCATAATTATGTAATCGCTTGCTTGGTATCATGCTTTATGGAGATGCTCTGAAACCCCTTTGCCCAGAGCATGGCTCATTTATTAGCTCGACTGTTTTTGAAGCCCTGTCAAAGCCCTGGCGGTGTCATCGTCGTCGGGGTCGTCATTGTCATCGTCATTGTCATAAAAAACTTTGACATTTTGTAATATATATCTGTTATTACTGAAGATACTTACTTCAAACTGGGACATGTTGTTAACTATCAAAAGGGGGGCTCATTGAACAGGGGTAGGTAACCATCAAAATATTTTTGATACAGTTATGCCTGTTTTTTGACTTTGAATATCAAGCACTTAACACTCGCGCTTTTGCATCCGCTTATGGTGCTTTTGTTTAATACTTGATTTTGTTCATACAGTATTTGGATAATAGCTTACCGAATAAGCCTTTGTTTTTAAGACCCCCTTGGCAAAATATTAATAAACATTATGGAAAAGTATTTTTCTCCCTTTTCTGCAATGTTTTACAAGGATGCCTTTGTTTAGGGTTTAAAAACGTGGGATTGTATGGTACAGGGCAAAGTGGGGCCTTACCAAAGCAAAATTGAAGTTTATACTGATTTTGATGTGATAAAATGAATTTTATATGCATGAAATAGTAAAGGATTGAAATTTATGCTTAGAAAAAAAAGAAGAAAAAAAAGATAAATAAAATACAACAGATTTGTACATTCATGTATATTTTTCTTTTATTTTGTGTGAAACCATTCTTCTTGTATCCCAACTTATCCGTTGACCCTTTACCACATGACAAAATTTTATACTTATCCATATTGAAAGAATGTGTAGCAGAGACACTAAACGTGACTCAAATTATTAAATTTGTTTTTGACAAAGTAGAAAACACTGGGGGAAAAGGAGAAAATGCTGGTTACCAGCATTTCCTCCTTTTTCCACAGTGTTTTCAAAAGCCTATGTCCTCAGATTCATTAAACTTGAGATTGTGCTCAAAGCGCCTAATAAACCCTGTGGACAATTTCATTCTAAAATAAGACCGGGATAATTTGGAATTCATGGCTTCCTTTTATCTGTAGTGTTTTAGCAAACCAGACGGTATAGATCAAAGATCAGACTGCACATTTTTTTTACAGTCTGATCTTGATCTACACCAGCCGCAAAGCCAACTGTGTTTTAGTGAAAAGTGCTTAAAACTCTTTACCACACAGTAGCAACTTTTAACGACCCTGAGGTAGAAGCCTTTTGAAAACATTGTGAGAAAAGGAGAAAATGCTGGTTAAAGGCTGGTAACCAGCATTTTCTCCTTTTCCCAAAATTTTTTCTGCTCAATCATGGAATAATTTTTGTCAATTTTGCCATCTTTAATTTGTCGTCTGCAATTGCTTTCAATTTTGACAAGTCCAACATTTTGCCGTTTGGTAACCAGTTTAGGGTTGAGATATCCCTTGCTCTTTGTAGAGCTAACTGGACCTTATTTACCACATTCTGAATTTAATTCTGATTCTGAATGCCAAGATAAGCCATATGATTGGTCAGGACATTCTGACTCCACCAATCAGGTGAACTTGGAATTCTGGGCCCGTATTCACCTACTTTTACACTGCTTTCGTGGCTTATCCTTGCCGGGTTCCAGTAGCTCAGTCGGTAGCGTGCAGGACTTTAAAATAGGGGGTCGGTGGTTCGATCCCTGGCACGGCCAATTTCTTCCGAGGATTGGTGATAGTCATTGCGACAGGATTCATTCCTCTCTCACCACTCACTTCTCTACTATGGTTATGTAGAATAGCAGCCAGTGGCTTGGAAAGAGTATTGTACAGAGTACTGGTTAAAGAAACCCTAGGGAAGCATTGATAGATGCACTGGCCGCCGCAATATAACTTGAATAATGTTTAGAACGGCATTAAACACCATAATCAATCAATCAATCAATCAATGGCTTACCCTTACTGCTACATAAATAGAATGAAGATTTCCAGCCAATAGTGTATACCGAAAAATCGCGATTAAAAAGTTCTTGTTGCTGGGAAAAGATCATCGTATCGGACAGTATAGATCCAAGATCAGGCTGCACGTTCTGTGCAGTCTGATCTTGATCTACACTGTCCGCAAAAGAGCATTGAGTAACGCTTAGTAGCCTAAGGGTTAATTCTAGATTTAGAATGTAACGCTAATTCTGATTGGCTAAACCATTCGGTGAAGTAAATCAGAATTTGCATAACTTTCAAAACTAGAAATATCTTGAAGATAAGAAAAAGAATGTTCTTGAGAATGGTCAGTAATACAGACCCAGACTTAGAGCAATATAAGTATAGAATTGTTGAATGGGTATCCCGGCACTCCCGCCTTTATTGTCCTTTCTTCAAAGGGCCGTTAAACCATCCATGAAATGAATATAGACAGGTTATTTATTGCCTCCCTTGATTCATGTATAGCTGAATCGGTGATAGGGTACCCGACCAAATAGTTCCATTTCAAAGCCAGAATGGATGGAAGTCATAAAGTATCAGAAACCGAAGATCCAGCGTCAGACTGCACGTTCCATGCCGTCTTTAGAAACAATAACCATGGAGTGCTCGACACCTGCAGCAACGAATTTACTCTTTCAGTCCCAAAAAATGTGAGTCATGCTCTGGCAAAGGGGGTCTTAATACATCTCTATGATGCATTTTAGCAAGCAAGTCATCACATAATTATGAATCCATAAAAGCCATTTTTTTTAAATAATCGACTAAATATGAGGTAGACTGGTTCTTGGATATACAGAAAACTTCGGTTATTAACCAATAGCGAAAAGTTTCTGCTCAGGTCAGCCTGCGTGGATGCGCAGGCCGACCTGGTCGATACTTTTCGCAGATGCATTAAGCCTCCTTTTCACAGAGCATGGCTCATATAGATTCGATCTCTTCCGACGGCTCAAAATTCAATCTTGTGAAACTCAGAAAGACTTTATCTTGCAGGTTTGACTAAACACGCGGACGGTATAGATCCAAGATCACACACTGCACGTTCTGTATAGTCTGATCTAAATCTATGCCTTCCTCAAAAGCACCGAATTTCGCCTTTGGCGCTGAGAGATGAGTGGAAATGTGTGGTGGGGAGGTTGGCAAGAAACCAAAACTGCGCAACTTTTAATTCTTAGACTGTGCAGCATGGCTCCATACCTTCCTTCGGACCGTGCAGATCCAAGATCAGACTGCACGTTCTGTGCAGTCTGATCTTGAATCTATGCCGTTCGTAAAAGTCCATGATTTCGCCTATGGCGGTGAAAGGGATAATAGTAGTTTAACACATGGATGAATGTTAATCAAGAAATATTTAAAAAAAAAAAAGATAGACAGCGTAAGAGATTCTAGAATATGAATATTAAACCTCATTTGTGGCTCAGTTTGAAGTAAAATAATGAAAAGTAACCCCACGAGCAATTGCCTCTTTTGCTTAACTGTTTTTCATATTGTTGAAAAGTAGTATTGGTTTATTAGGTAACGCTTATGAAAAATACACTATTAAATTTCCACATAGCGCAAGAAAAGAATCATTCTCTACTACATTAGTTTGCTATGGTATGAATCAAGGCTCCGGGGTAACGATTAGCGGTAGCAACGCTTGTTAATAGAGGTTTCTTACATGTGCGAGCAAATACGCCAGCAGGGACCGAATAAACAAATGCATATTTTTGACCAATTGCAAATTACCATTTATTCATTCTATATCAAGAAGTAGGTCAAAAGTTAGCGCATTCAGCTACGCCGAAAAAGTAAGGTTGACGATGAAATTACACGTTTTCAGCACAATTTCTGCTCAAGAAGCAATATTTTCAAAACTCGTCCATTGACAGATGAAAAGAAAAGAAAAAAACAACGTCGTTTGCAAGATTTAATTAGTTAAATGAAGCGATTCCAAGAAACTAATGTCTACACATTTTGATTGGTCGGGTATTTTTGTCTTTTCTTGTACATTTCCCGTGTCTATAATTAGTTGTACGACTTGCTTCCCGTAACTAACACCAATCAATGTAAACGATCTAAAGTGTCAAAGAAGTTGCTCTTTTACATCGACCGCGCCATACGAAATAGTGGCTTAGGTCAGTACAGATGATTCATTTTCATTTAAGTCTTATAAATCTTATGCGAAAGCATTACGACAAATGGATATGTTTGTTTGTATGGTGTTTAAAGACGTTTTCAATTATATCAGATATCACGGCGACCAGTGCACAAATCCACAATTTCCTGGAGTTTTTCCCCAATAATTAGCACAATATTTTTTCAATGCCACTGGCTGCTCTCCCACATAACCATCGTAGAGACAATGATCAGTGGTGAGAGAGAAAAGAATCCTGGCACATGGACCCCCATCAATCCTCGAGAAGAAACTGGCCGAACTGGGGATTCGAACCAAGACCTCCCTGTTATTCAGTCCTGCACGGCATCGACTGCGGAACCGTTTAAGCTTCGGCCAAATTGAGAAAGGAATGCAAAACCAAAAGATTGGTCTCTTAATCCTTTAACACACATTCCCGATTTTCAAAGAAGCTGCAAGAAAGCTTTTTAAAAAGACTGTGGAAGAAAATTCTACAACCAGCATTATTCCCCTTTTCTCACAATGTTTTCTACCCTTTCTCTGCCAAATTTCATAATTTAAATTGTCATCAGCAAATGCTTTCATTATTTGGACAAATCCAAATTTTGTCGTTTGGTAAGAGTTTAAGCAGTGGGTTGCTCAATAAGGGTGCAGCCCGGTCGGAGTAGTGGTTTACGTATCTGACATGTGACCTGGTAGTGGCGAGCTCGATTCCCGGCTGAGGCAGACTTTTTCTCCGGCGATTTTTCACCTCCCATATCTGATGTGAGAAAAGTGGTCAGTGGCTTGGAAAGAAAGCTGTGTCAGTGCTGGTGTGAAAAAGCCAGGAAACACATGCGTAGGTGCACTGACATTCGTGATATGACCTACGCTATTAAAACGGCATTAAACTCGAATTCTGTTAAATCAATCAAACCCTTTAACACACAACCCCGGTTTTTAACGACCCTGATAAAGCTTTTGAAAACATTGAGGGAAAAGAAGTAAATATTTGTCGTTTGGTCACAATGTTTTCAAAAGACGTCTTCCTCAGGGTCATTTAAAGTCGGGATTTTGTGGTAAGAGTCAATTACGGGTGCTTTCTGAGGTAGGAAAAAGAATATTTCTTAAGCCACCCATTAACCTGACACGGTCACTTACGACTCATTAGCGAGTGTGTCTGTGGCGAAGATCAGCGAGGAACATTCGAGTGATAAAGCATAATAAAAAGCAAAACGGTGTACGAATAATGTACTTCCGGTGAAACTAATGATCTTTGAATCATGGGAAGGGACAATGTGATTTCCGCTAAATGAACTAAACGGAAAAATAAACACATCATGAGTTCAATTCCGCCAATTAGGGATATAAAAGAAAGAGCCATAATGATCGTGTTAATTTCATTTCTAACTATTGACCTCTGATACAAGCTATATTTAGAAACTGTCAGTTTGAAGGGCGATTGAGAAGGGTGATTGAGAATTACGTCCGTTTTGATAAATTGGTGTAACTAAATTTGGCGGCATCATTTGAAATAGCCATATTTACCCAGTACCTAAGGGGAAAAAATGGAAATGTCCAGATTGGATGAAATTATGCTCAAATGGTGGAATCTGTCCTTGAAAGGGTAAACTAAATGACATTTGCAAGGAGGCAAATTTTACGGGATGATTGATTGAATGAATGAATGATTTTATACACGGTTTTTAACATTTGTTCACTGCTATCATAGCTACAGCTCACGACTTTTAGTGTGTATCTTAATTTTCAATGGTACGAGGCTGGGTCTTTGAAGTGCATTGTCCAAAGGCACTTGAACGAAAGATCGAATGCCTCCGACGTGGACTGAACCTGGTACCGCCAAATGATACTCTCATCTTTTCCACTGGGAAATACAGAACCCTTCCTGCTCAAATAAACATTTGCGTTGACCTCATCCACACAAAACGCTTGTTTAAGGTCCTCCTCTTGTTCGAACTAGTCAATGAACTATTTGACTTTGTTTGAATGATGTTTTACACTGAAGACTGATCTAACTGCTATGACGCATCACTTTCCTGTACAGGACAAGACAAATTTATGATGCATGGCATCATAGAAGCCGCAATCTTTTGGTGGACAATTTCAGAAATATTCACTTTCTAGAAAAAATGTGATGACATTTTTGTATCTCTTCCCCCCCCCCCCCCCCCCCACACACACACACACACACAAACGGAAGATCATGACAAATGATACTAAAATGCAGGATAAAAAAGGCAGAAGTTAAGAGAGGAATCTTAAATCTTAAATTATCTTGTACCATTATTATCATCATAATCATCATTATCATTTAAAGTGATGATGCGTATGTGAGAAAACATGTAAAAGCATTGGAATTTTCAAAATTCTACTCAAGTTTGAAAATGGAGAAATTGCGCATGAATTCAAGTACAGAATTTTTCATTATTAAATGATTTTAAAAAGCAAACTTCTGTAGGGGCATCAAGGCGATACTGCAGAATTATGTAAGTTAGTAATTATTGAAAGTGATATTTAGATCGTTAAGATCTACATGCATTTACAATTTTTTAGTGATATTTTCTTTGAGTTTCATTTTCTTACAAATAGAAAAAAGAAAAAAAATATTCAGCAACTTTCTTCTAAAACATTATCATTTTGCTTGTCAAAAAAAATCTTAGCCTGCTTGTAACAAAGTGAATCTTTACATTTCTACACCAGAATTAGAGACTTTTGCATAGTATTTCCAAAATTGTTCTGATCATAGCCTTCACAGTTGGCGCAAACCACTAAAAAAAAAAAGAAAATTATTTTTTAAGCCTTTAAGGATCTGGATATATTCAACTACAACATAGTAACTATTACTCTATATATATATATCGTTTAATAAAAATTAGTTTGAACTAATTTCTGCAAATGCCTTGTACAAACCTATAAAACTTCTAATGTAAACTTCAAGAACCATTCCAAAGTCTTGACCAACAGCGACGTAAAAAGTTGTATATGCACAGTGATAGGTTTGGTAATAACTTTATCCTTTCAACTACACCGAATGAAATTAATATACTGAGTAAGGAAAATGAAACAAAATTTTTTTACGTTTACAATATCTTATAAAATATTTAAAAAATATTACACAGGCTTATGTACTGGCTGATCTTGATCTATTTCTGTCATTTTCGAACAGTTTCAACCCTTAGAGCACTATGCACCACTATGGTATTTTTTGTGGACAACGTACATCACGATCCATACATTTTTCACGGGTATTGTAGATCAGAACCTTACTGTACAGAACTTACAGTCTGATCATAACAGCTTCGGCATACACAATACACTGGATGCTAAATTTTACAGGGCTCATAAGGTAGATCGTCCATGTTACAAAATTCGATGAGTCTAAAGTGTCGACGAAGGGAAGAAAAAGTGTTATCTCTTCACAAGTAGGCCTATTCTATAAATAGCTGATGTCGGCTCTTACTGTGTAGGGAGGTAACCAATCTATACCTTGATCAAAGGTTAACCGCCCTATTATCGTTACAGATTAAAAATGGACGAAACACTTGTACATAAAACTGCTTCTGATTATCATATTCTAAGATGCTCTCCATCTCATAATTGTTATTAGTATGTTTTGCAAAAATGTAGACAAATGCGAAAACGGTTTAGAGGTGGGAGAGCCTATGATAAACCAGGGATCGTATATACGATCCCTGGATAAACGGAAAGCATTATAATTTCGTTTGGGAACAAAGAAGGAATCCTTTAAGTTGGAAAAGTTCGAGGGACTAGCCAATAAAAGGAAGTTTATTTCTCTGTATTTTCATTGTTATTTGAGAATGAACATGTATTGCAAGAAAACCAGACTTGATGTTCATGTAGGTCTGATTGAATATTTGAGAAAGAGTAATGTGGAGTAATTTTGTAACACTAACACGACATTATTAGGAAATTTCCAAAAATAATAACCAGTCGAAAAATTACTGATCATCTACATGGTAAATAGTTTAGGTACATTCCTACTGGAAGCCGCTTTCGAGCGGCTTCCGATAAATATCAATGCACTGTAAGTAAAAATCAAAACACTACTGCCAAAAAGTAGCCAGCGAAAAATGGCTTTAAATAATACGTTTGTGGGGAAGTCAAACCTGTTTTTCGCTCCTAAATTCTTATGAATATAATACGTAATTGTTTGCTAAAAAAATAATTATAAGAAACACATTCTTTACTGTAAATCTTTGTACACAGTTTCTAAATATGGTCATGGGGAAAGCCCGAGATTGATGCAGCGTTTTATTCACAGATTGATTGCTTGGTTTTTAACGCCGTTTCTAACATATTTCAGTAATGTCGCAGTGGACAGTGTACCTATCCATGCTTTTCAAGCCACTGACTACTTTCCTACATAACCATCTTCGAAACAACGTGGAATGAATTCTGTCGCGATGGCTTTCATCAAACCTCGGAAAGAAATTGGCTGAGCTTGAGATTCGAACGTGTTGGTTTCAACTCCTTTATTCTACCGATTGAACTAGCAGATTTGGCAAGGTTTAACATATATCAGGTTGCTAAACAAGTTAAATTAAACTTTCAAGTTGGTAGTAAAACCCGTAATAATGCTACTTCAAACTTATTTTTAGGAGAAAAAATATCTCCTTATCGGACGATGTAGATCCAAGATCAGACTGCACGTTCTGTGCAGTCTGATCTTGATCTACATTGTCCGTAAAAGGTCAGCGAGTCGCGCTGAGCACCTAAGGTTTAAGAGATTTTTACTTCGTCCATAATGATTAGATCTGAACAGACGCTTTTCGAGGATTTATGATTAGGACTGGGTTCACTTCGTTTCGACAAATTCAGTCGGGGAAGAGTTTTGTGTAATGTAAGGGTAAAATACACTAAGATTGATTAATTTTATGATGTTTAACGCCGTTTCAACATTATTTCAGTTATATCGCAGCGGCCAGCGCACCTTACCATGCTTTCCTGGAGTATCTTTTACCAGTGCTCCGCACAATATTCTTTTCAAGCCACTGGCTGCTCGTCGAAACAATGGTCAGCGGTTGAGAGAGGAATGAATTCTGTCGCAATGACTATCATCAATCCGCGGAAAGAAATTGGCCGAGCAGGAGATCGAACCAGCGACACCCTATTCTCAATAAAATACATCAAGAAGCGAATGGACAGGTGCACTTGGCCGCCAGGATAATGACCGTTATTTAATGATGAAACGACAGGAATGAAACTGGTTGGATCATTAGTACGATAGACGGGCATTAACAGAAATATGAACGACAGTTTTCAAGAAAACAATAGATTTATTAGACATATAAAATTCTATATTTCAAGTTCACGTATAATTGAATCATACTCTGTGAAAAGGGAGAACAAAGCATCTACAAAAAGTATCGATCCACGTCAGCCTGCGCGGACTGCGCAGGCTGACATGGATCGAAACTTTTTGCTATTTGCAAATCTCCTGCATGTCCAAGGACCATTCTACCTCATGATTCAGCCTAGTTGTAGGACGAAATGGATTTTAAGGATCCACAATTATGTGATGACTTGCTTGGTATCTTGCATCACGGAGATGAATCAATCCCCCTTGTACCAGAGCGAGGCTCAACTTTAAAGACTCTCAGCTAGAACAAAATTGCGTGTCACTCAGATAACGTAACGCTAACGCTGACGTTAATTGTCTTTCTGCGAGTGGGTCGAACGTTGACGTTGATGACGTCATCGGAAATGAATATACATTAGGAACAAACATGGGTGGGTGTTTCCATAAACGTAAATTATGCATGTTATGTACACCGTTAAAATGGAACGCACTCTTCATCAAGTTCATTTCCGGTGATTGTGAATCTGACGTTGTACACGTTTCCGGTATTTTTCTACGGTCTCGTGGCGAAGATCCGGTGCTTCTGACTATTTCTTCTATTGAATGCAATGGCTTGGCAGGTGCTGGACTCGAATTAGTTTCGGATTTATGTTCAGTGGTTTTGTCTGTTGTACTGCTTTCGTCTAAAAATAGATATGACAAGCATTGTAATAAGTGATAATAAAATGTATAATCAACTTCATGCTGTTGTGGCGTGTCCCAAACGTCCTTGCAGGTTCCAGCTACTGGAACAAATTATCTCCTGAAACTAGAGCTATCCCTAATCTTTATGCATTCAAGAGAGCAGTAAAGGAACATTATTTGTCGTAGTAAATGTAGATATTATGTCAGACAATGAAACTCAAGATCAGTATGCACAGTATATGCAACCTGTTTTTGAATCTAAACTGTCTGCTTTATTTTAATAATGTGTGGTTTTTAAGGCCTAGAATGTGATACTCAAGTCTTAACTGTGATATGTACAAGTATCTCTGTGATTTGTCATTTTCCTAAAATAGTATTCAGCCCTTCTGTGATTTACTTTAGCGTTAAGCATATATCAAAATGTTTGTCTTTTGAAATATTTCATTCCCATGTCTCTCGACGTCAGACCGTCAACACTTGTGGACCACAATGGAAATCAGGGATTCTTTCCCCTTTTTTTGTGATATCCTTGGTGCTGATGTGCCTGATATGGTTCTATGCATTTCCATCATATTTGACTTCTTATTTGAATATGTTGTGTGCTACTGTTAAAACCACATTATGTACATTCAGTGCTAAATAAAATAACAACGTCGAGTGAAATGGTAAGCTTGATAAATAAAAATGCCCCAATACTAACGAACGAACGAACGAACGAACGAACGAACGAACGAACGAAAGGGACGGACAGATTCCCCTTGACTTTAGGTTTTGACAGGCAATACATACATGTATACAAAAGTGACGTTTGTCCTAACAGTCATTTGTCTAAAACATTTATAATCCCTTTGCTGCATTTTTTTTTTTTATTTTGGTAAACATAATAATTCAATTACGCCTGAATAATATTACCTAACTAAATATCAAATTCCTTCCGCATCATAGAAAAACAAAATTTTTATTTGTCATCTAGTTTGATGTTGCTGCTGAATGCAAAATGAAGTATTGTCCATGTATTGCAATGAATAGTTAAAGCGGCGGTCTGACAAATAGGGGTTTAATGCATCTCTGTGATGCATTATACCAAGCAAGTTATCACATAATTATGGATCCATAAACCTGATACATTTTGTCTAAAAACCGATTGAGGTAGAAACGTCCTTTAACATGCAGAAAATTAACCAACAGCAAAAGGTTTCGACTCAGATCAGCCTGCGCGGACTGCGCAGGCTGACCTGGGTCGATACTTTTCGCAGATGCATTAAACCCCCTTTTCACATAGCATGGGCTTCAATATATCTTCCCTCAGCCTTTTTCACTTCCCAGATGATTATTTCAAATGCCAAAATATGCCAGATACTACGAGATATATATTTTCCTACCGACGGTAGATTCCTGTTCTATTTATTTAGCTACAACTGTAAAAATCGATGTAACACGACTATAGGTAATTATACAGAGACAATTTTCTTAAACCGGAGACCGTCACTAATTTTACAGATAAGCCTTTGAATAATTAAAATCAAATCGAATTTTAAACTAGATAGCGTGACATGTCCATCAATTATCTTAAGAATTAGAGACAGGACCTAGTCTTAGATTCCCCAGACTTTTCAGATGTTTACGTTGATTTGCACCGTGTAAAAGCCACTTTAAAGGTAGATAAACTCTTTTAATCTTGTACCACACAATCCCAAGTTTAAACGACCCCGAGAAAGACGCTTTTTGAAAACATTGTGGGAAAAGGAGAAAATGCTGGTAGACCAGCATTTTCTCCTTTTTCCTACATTGTTTTTTCTACCCTTCAAACAGGCAATTTCAATTTGAGAATCACATGCTTTCAATTTGGACAAGTCTAAAAATTTGTCGTTTGGTAAAGAGTGTACCCTTTACTAAATGAACCTGTCTTTTTACTACCTTGAGGGAAAAGGCATTTGAAAACATTGCACAAAAAGGCGATGATGCTAGTAACCAGCATTTTCTCTCCCCCCAAATAAATGAATAAGTAAGTAAGTAAATGAATAAGTAAATAGATAGATAAATAAATAAATAAATAAATAAATAAATAAATAAATAAATAAACAAATAAATAGATAAATAAATGAATAAATAAATAAACAAATAAATAAATATTTTTTGTTTTACTTCTTTCATAGACAAATCGGATCATATAAAAGAGCCGTATTTCATTTGTCGTCTGCAAAATTTGATACTTTTAATATGATGTCTTAGAATTTTGTCGTCTGCCAAAGTTCTGATAGGAGCTTCTATGATAATTTTGCAGCTGCTGTATACGAATGAAAATAGTCTTGTAAAGTATATACAATCAGCGTGAATTAATGTTTATTTCAAGAAAAGATTTTTGAAAAAAGAGGAGAAATCGCTCGTTACTAAAGTTATTTTTTTTCCGGGAAAAAAGAGGAGAAATTCCACGTTGCTAATCACGTTTTTTTTTTCAAGAAAACATTATGACAAAAAAGGAGATATCGGTTGTTACTAATGCTTTTTTTATCAAGCAATCATTTTGGGAAAGAGAGGAGAAATCTCTCGTACATAATGTTTATATCAAGATAAAGAGGAGAAATCAGTCGTTACTAATGTTTATTTCAAGAAAGCATTTTGGGAAGAAGAGGAATAATCGGCCAGTACCAATATTTACTTCAAGAAAACGTTTTGGGAAAAAGAGGAGAAATCGCTCGTTATCAATGTTTATCTCAAGAAAACATATTGGAAAAAAAAAAGAGGAGAAATCCCTCGTTACTGATTATTTCAAGAAAAAAGAGGGGGAAAAACCCTCGTTACTATGATTATTTCAAGAAAACATATTGCGGAAAAAGGAGAAAATGCTCGTTACGAGCAATTTCACCTACTTTACCCAAATTGTTTTCGAACTGGTACGCTGCAAAATGGGCGAAAAAGAGTCTGCTGGTCGTAAAGTGTTAATTAAAGGCATAGCGTGGGGTCTTTGAATTCAGAGAATGTTGTGGTTTTTCTGAATAGATCTGAAGGTTTCTATCCGTAGATTCTATAAATATGCGATTTTCAAGTTTGAATTCGTTAGTTCAGGTTAAAAAAAAAAAAAAAAAACCCTTTCCTTATATGGTTGTGTACAAAGTTAGCGTTTAAAGGTCGTAAGGTGTTAATCAAAGACAAAGCGTGGGGTCCGTGAGTTCCACGAATGTTGTGGTTTGTTCTTAACCCTTTCATTCCTGAATAAATTGCATTTTCTCAAAGGCTGAAAATACATTTCCTCTGCAAGATCAAGAGATAGTTCGGTCATAATCTTGAATATAGCAGTGGACAGTGTAGATCAGAGATCAGACTGCACGTTCTGTGCAGTCTGATCTTGATCTATAGTGTCCACAAAAGCTTCTGGTGTCGTCTATCGTATGGAAAGAGTCAATAGATCTGAAGGTTTCCATCCGTGGATTCTGTAAATACTAGTGTGCAATTTTGAAGTTTGAATTCTTTAGTTCACGCAGAAAAGAAACAAATACTCTTTCCTTATGATAGTGGACAAATTTATAGTTTAAAGGGGCATGAAACCAAATTTTGTTTCGCATTTTTTTCCTCGAAAATCTTAACAAAAGACTGCCTTTTTTTCATCCGCGTGCAAAGATGGCTGTAAAATTGAAACATAGATGGCAAAAACATGGTGAAAACACCAGGAATTACCGAGTCTTTTTGCATCTTTATTGTAAAATCGCGTATTCCGGTAGTAACGGCATAGCTGTTGTTGCATTAGCCAGGGATATATACATTTTTAACACTGCCTTATATCGGTTGGTGGCATAGTTAAATTGGTGGAGACGTCAGCTACGGCCATAAAGGACAACGGTTAGATTTCCACTGAAAGCATTAAACCCCCCCCCCCCCCCCCAATATTTCTTTTGTTTTTCTTTTAGAATTTAAAAGTCACGTCCTCAAAATTTTCTTTACAAAACATCAACTTTCTTGACCACCCCACCCGGAAAAAAATCTGGGCCAAAACAAATAAATAAGTAAATGAATGAACAAATTGATTAATTAATTAGTTAAAGGAAGGTCACTTAATTTCGTTTGTATGTAGCTTAAGTGTCGGCACGGCGATTGAGTATTCTGTCACATAGATAAAATGAATCTTTTCAACCAATTGTCTAAACCAAAATATTGCTAATTCTAAGTTCCTTCTCGAAAAACTTTGGGGTTATCGGTAAGTGTAGATCTGAGATCAGAGTCCACGTTTTGTGCGCTATGATCTTAATCTACCTGGTCCGCCATAGCGCCTTGAGTCGAGCTTAGCAGCCAAAGGGTTTACATAGACAGAGCTCAACAACTAACAACGGCAACGAAAATTCAAATAGACTACATGTATTTACGCCTATATAGTACTACCTTTAATAATAATTTCAGCCAACAGAAAAAAGTACCGTATTTTTAAGTCCAGAAAAAATCACCATATCGGACAGTGTAGATCTAAGATCAGACTGCACAAAACGTGCAGTCTGATCTTAGTTCTACACTGTCCGCAAATTCGCCGTAAGTCGTGCTTAGTAGCCTTACGACTCGGCAACTTGCAATGGCCATGCTATTAAACTGATGACACGAGAGATAAATATTTAAAGACAATAGTCTCGTGCAGACCAAGTTTACCCCAGAACTTTCCGGGAGGGAATGTTAATTTTATAGACCATAATACAGACCATTCCGTCAGATCAGATACATAGATTAAAGCAAAGCTGGTTCATATGGAACAACGTACAATTAAATCTAAGCCGGGCCACTTTGTTTTTATTTTTTTCCCATGTCAGAAAGGTTTGTAACTTTTCAGAAGAGATCCAATCACAAAGAATAGATAAATACCAAGTGAAGATGTCAAAGAATACGGACTAATTGACAATCTTTTTATAATCGAAAAACTGAGTTGGACCAAGGGCTGTTCTTACAACTCTTTCGTGCATAAAAAAGAATGATTTCAAATCACCGCTACTTTTGCTCCTCTGCAGCTTTTTCCCTGACAAAAAAGGGGAGGACTCTTGTTTTCTTTTGCTTTCTCCAAAAACAGTCCCCCTAAGAAAGCACCCATGGCATACTCAAAATGTGCTTGCTTAAAGATACATCCTTACAGCCAGATAAAAAATAAAAAAAAAACGCTGTAAAATTTGATAGACTGCAGAATGACTCAAAATTTAGTAAGTTGTGTAAACAAAGATAAATTATCTATATTGTGTAAGGTAAATATATATATATATCCGATACCTTCGATTTAAAACCGGAAACGTCATCTCCCCAAAAAGGAAGAAAATGAATTTTGGCATTCTTGAACTTCAAAAATTAGCTTTGCTGGTACATGATTAAAAAAAAAAAAAATCTGCATATTGTTATAAATTTCTACGACATTCTGCACAACGTTTTTTCTTTAAAATTCAATAAAAAGCATGCACGGGAAATTCGATGTTACGCGTTTGCGTACATGCGTATACCTACATGTATGCCTGGCAACGCCACTGCACAAGATACATAGCTGCAAAACGCAGCCCCCAATGTAAAACAAAACTGCCTCATTGGAACACTGAATGCAGACAACAGACTGTAATATCTCCCATTTCAAGTAATATGCTTCAAACGGAACATTTACTGACATTCAAAAACAATAACATTTTGTAGTGGCTACAGCCATACAAAAAAGGTGGTAGGTTAAGGCACTAAAAGGTTAACCATTTTCAAACGGCAATGAGTTGAACACTAAATGAAGGCATACCCACTAAAGAGAAATTCTGGGAAAAAAGTGATCCGGAATCGTTTATTGCCGCCATTATGTTGAAAATAAACTCTATGACAGGTAATTGACGAAATCGAACACAAAAAAGCACGCACCAAGATTTAATTTCCTGAAAGGAATTTATCATGTCGTAAATGACGACGTATGGTTATTTTCGACTCAAAGAGCATAATAATTCCTCCTGCATATTGTTTTCGGATAGATAATCGCCATTTCATGCGATGGTAACGTTTCATGAGAAAGTAACAGTTTTCGTAGTCATTTGTCCTGTTTAATAATTGATGGAAAACGGTACTATTTTCTCGCGCCCGCAAATTACACTGGTGAAGTCTTCGATTGTCAAATTATCGCGTAGATTGGTCTCGCAAAATCTCATGAAATCTCGTCATTTCGTCACATGATACTGCATATTTGGTTACGGAGCGTCCAGGTGGTTTTGGCAGGCGACATCCTATTATCTGCGTAGGTATCAACTATTTAGTGATTCTATCCGTATCAAAATAGTACCTTCGTGGGATTACTTTTCTCGTCGTGCAGAAGAGCACTTTTGAAAACACCGTGTTTAGAGAAGAAAATTAAGATTTTGTAACTACTTTGGCTTGCCTTCAAGAATCAAATCTTAATCGTTGTGAATAATTCATTCTTTAGAAAGATCTTGCTAAGTCGTCTGCTGAAAATTAACGGCAGAAATTTAAGACTAGTCCAAATTAAAAACAGTTGCAAACGACAAATAAAAAGGTGGTCCAAATGATCAAATTTGTCCTTTATAAAGTGGAAAACATGGTGGAAAAGGAGAAAATGCTCTCTCCTTTTCCTACGTTTTTCAAAAGCATTTTTCCTTGGCATTGTGTGGTAAAGGGTTGCGGAGATACAGAGTCCATGCATATCTGTTATACATCTGCACAAACGTAGGAGATGTCGTAAACGCGGACTGCAAAGACTTATTATTGTCTTAAGGTATTACCATCCTAACTCTTCTAGTGCAACATAGAAAAAAATTCTTATTAGTTGATAAATACGGAATATTACGTTGTAGTAACTTTCCTGGTGCTTGTATTTACTTCGAGTTGCGTGTGAAAATTTGATATCGCGCGAGACCGAAGGTCGAGCGCGATGTCAAAATTTTCTTTTTCTTACGCAGCGAGAAGTAAATACAAGCACCAGGAAAGTTACTACAACATAATATTCCTTTTATTATATACCTACAACTTTCAACGACAACATTTTGCAATTATTGACATTTTATTTGAAAACGGCAAACAAAAAGAGACAATTAATAGTGTGGATGGTAGCAACTCTGTTTTCATGAATGGCGGATTAATATTACAGAGTAACATTTTGACCAATCCAATCGCAAACCAATGCATGCTTAGTCCGTGCGCGAGACACGTCAGCATACCATATTTGGGAGCGCATTTCACTGAGTGCAGATACGGATTTTTTTTTCTGTCGTGTGTGTTACTTCACCCGATTCAACGCATGTATTTGATCGGGAAAATTTACTGGTATATAATAAATAAGGATTTATACTGATATAATATTTTGAACATTTCTAGCCGACCAGAAATTCCTTTGATGTCTATCTTGAAATTATTTGTTGATACTTTTGTTAGTTTTCTGAAAAGGGAGATAATTATTTTATCCCTTTGTAATGAGAATATAGTGGTTTTAGATTTATAAATGATAACTCTAAGAAAAAAAAAAGGAAAAAGTGACTCGGTTAAAGTAGTACAATAATACTCATTTTTAATCATAGCAAATTTTGCAGGATAATATTAGAGTGGAAATAGATGTTTTCCCATTAGGAGGGTACTACCTTAACTCATAACTCTTTACGAAACAATCCCATGTTTTGACGAACCTGAGGAAGAGCTTTTTTGAAAACATTCTAGGAAAAGGAGAAAATACTGGTAACTGGCATTGCCACCATTTTCCACATGGCCATTATCCTAGCAGAGGCAAATCCAATCATTCAAGACCTTTGAACGTCTTTAAACGCTCTCAACTTGGTCACATTTAAATTTTTGTTGTCCATTAAAGAGTAAAAATCCGTAATGCGGTTAAAACATTGCTTCTTTTCCACAGATAAAAATATAGTTTGGGTAACACAGTCAAATGACTTTCGGCAAACGACTTTTTTATTCAGTCTTGCAGCAGATTGGTTTTCAACAAGATCTTGGCTAAAGGAGAAGATAGTTCCGCAGTGGTAACGAGCAATTTCATCCAAAATGCTTTTGATCGTATTTTAGAATTATTCCATTGTTCACGTGGGTTATCAATGTTTATCTCTACCACACAATGCCGACTTTTAACGACCCTGGGAAAGAAGCCTTTTGAAAACGTTGTGGGAAAAGGAGAAAATGCTGGTAACCAGCATTTTATCCTTTTCCCACAATGTTTTCTACCCTATCAAAGGAAAATTGCACAATTTCAGCCAAATTGGAATTGTCGTCTGCAAATGCTTTGAATTTGGACAAGGCTGAAATTTTGTCGTCTGGTATGAGTTAATAGAAAATGTTGTAAATGTCTCTGCTGCAAATTTGTTCAGTGTTGTAGGAAGCAACGAGTATACAACAGACTGGGTAGCTTAACCAATTGACCAACAAATTCGTATGTTAATGACCCAGCGAAAGAGGCCTTCGAAAACATTGTGGGAAAAGGAGAAAAAGCTGGTAACCATCATTTTCTCCTTTTCCACAATGTTTTCTACTCTTTCTACAGACAAATCCTATCATTAGAGTTAGATATGATTTGTCGTCTGCACATGCTTCCAATTTGGACAAATCTCACAGCTCTGTCGTCTGATGAAGAATGAAAGGCTCGACTCCACCTCCTAGACTCTGTGTTGCTATAGATAAGGGCTAAAGTCCGGTAAGACTAGCAGCTTTAATGGCGGTTTTACGACCCCATTGCCTTGATCAGCAAGTTTTCATTGGCAATAATTACGGCTAAATCGGGGCAGTAATTTGGTTCGTATTATCTGTTATGTGCTGTCGAATTACACAAAGAATGTTAACTTGTGTGAAATTTATGCCCTTTTCAGTAGCGCGAGACTATAGACCTGTCAATCACTGCAGGTTTTAACCAGAAGCTATCTCCTAAACGGCGAGAAGCACCTGCGCGCGAGCGAGATTTCGCCATTTTGAAGTGACAGGAATCACCTCCCTTATCCTGGCGCAAGAAATAGACACGATGACGTAATAGCAGAAAATAACGGTTAATTGAAACATGAGTAGCTTTAACCCTTTACCGCACAATACCGACTTTTAACGACCCTGGGAAAGAAGCCTTTTGAAAACATTGTGGGAAAAGGAGAAAATGCTGGCAACCAGCATTTTCTCCTTTTCCCAAAATGTTTTCTACCCTATTGAAGAAAAAACTGCACCATTGAGCCACATTGAAATTATATTTTTATTTTTGTTTGGATATTTTCAGAGAAATAAGATGATAATCCTCAGTGGAAAAAATTGAATATTTACGGAAACGTTGGTACATAGGAAAATGTAATTTTTCGTTATTGCAATTTCTGTTTTCATTGAAGCAAATATTGGTACATGATTATAACGCAGTAACGTTATAATTAATGTTGTGTTCTTTGTAGAAAACAATGAATAGGAAAACTAAATTATCTAAATCTTTTTCTTTTCTTTTCTATCGTTCTTTCAACGAATTCTACATATCAAATTTTTTCACCTGAGTGATCGGCTTGTAAAAACGTATCCAACCGGTCGTGTCCGCTGTTCAAAAGATTCTACGAACCAATCGGTCATATCCGCAGTTCCAAAGATTCTACGAACGAACCTGTCATGTCCGCAGTTCCAAAGATTCTACGAACCAACCGGTCGAGTCAGCAGTTCAAAAGGTTCTACGAACGAACCGGTCGTGTCCGCAGTTCCAAAGATTCTACGAACCAACCGGTCGAGTCAGCAGTTCAAAAGGTTCTACGAACGAACCGGTCGTGTCCTGGTTTCCAAAGATTCTACAACAGGAATTGTACGCGAACTTTATTCTATTGGGATGCAGTTCTTTTGAACCACTTTTGTAATAAAATCTATTTTAAACCATGTCTATGAAGACTGAGATTTCCTGTGATTTGAAAAAATGTACATTACATGTATATACGGGTACAACAGTGGGTCATGCCTTGCGAAAAGGAGGCTTAATGCACCTGCAAAAAGTATCGACCCAAGTCAGCCTGCGCAGTCCACGCAGACTGACCTGAGTCGAAACTACTTTTGATCAATTTTCTGCGTGTCAAAGGACCAGCCTACCTCATGATTCAGTCGGTTGTTATACGATATAAATTCTATTGATTCATATTTATGTGATGACTTACTTGGTATCATGCATCACGGAGATGCATTAAAACGCCTTTGGCCAGAGCATGGTTCTTATACATGAGCTATGCTCTGGAAGAAAGGGGGCTTAATGCATCTCCGTAATGCATGGTACCTATCTAGCCATCACATAATCATGGATACATAATAGCCATTTCTTTTCAACAAACGTTTAGATCATGAGGTAGACTGGTCCTTGGACATACAGAAAATTTACCAATAGCGAAAAGTTTTGGCCCAGGTCAGCTTGCGCGGAATGCGCAAGCTGACCAGGGTCGATACTTTTCGCAGATGCATTAAGCCCTCTTTTCACAGAGCATGGTTCACATGTATATAACAGTATAAAGCGTTTTATCAAAATAGTGCCAGATATCTTATGAGATATTCTGGCCAAAAACAACGTGAACATTGCAAATATTGACTATTTCTTACTCTCAGAAATGTATGATCCATGTGTTGGCAAAAGGGGGCTTATTGCATCTCTGTGATGCATGATACCAAGCAAGTTATTACGTAGTTATGGGTCCATAAAACCCATTTTGTATGACAATCGATTGAATCATAAGGTACACTGGTCCTTTGACAGATAGAAAATTTACAAATGGCATGAAGTTTCGACAGGCTACTCTTTTCGGGCAGGGGGTATTAAAAGAAAAAAAAAAAAAAAAATAGCACAAAATAGCACAAAAATTTCATGATTGGGCTTCTTACAAGCAAGTCGTAAAACTTAAGAGAAGAACTTTTTAAGCCAAGCTTTCGTTACAACCATTTGTTCTGTATCATCTTTGTCAACTGATTGTATTGCTACTTTTTGCTGTATATCGTATTACTGATGAAGAAAAATGTTTAAACTAACTCTAACAACTGGATTAGCTGGTGTGTCTACCGACCAAGCAAATCGGGCCTAAAATGTACTTCTTTCAAATGTGGTTAGAATTCATTTGAGACGTGCTCTGGCAAAGGGGGGCTTAATACATCGTACCAAACAAGTCATCACAGTATTATAGATCCATAAAATCCGTTTTATCTAACAGCCAACTGAATCACGAAGCACACTCGTTCTTCAACATGCAGAAAATAAATTGACCAACGGCAAGTTTCGGCTCAGGTCAGTCTGTGGGGACTGCGCAGGCTGACCCGAGTCGATACTTTCTGCAGATGCATTGAGCCCCCATTTGCCAGAGCATGGCTTATTCATATTGTGATACACAACAGCAGCTAACCCCGTGACTAACGAAGTAAGGACTTTCAACTTGAAATAACGAACAACTAGAACATCCGAAGTGTGTTCTGTATATATTTTCTTTCAATGTCTTAGTTTCATGCCCACCTTTGCAAGTGGACATACTGGATAAAACATTTTGCATTCTTTTCCCTGTAAAGTTGCCAAAAAGAAAATATGGAAATGTGCCACTTAAAAAAAAAAAAGGAAAACACACACACAGAAGACGCCATAAATCTCTCAGTCACGGCCTTAAAAACTGATTACCTCTGTTTTCAACACGCTGTCATCTTTTTATGGCCCCATTTTCTTCATGATTTTCAATTGGATATAACAATTTTAAGATGGTCGACATACCAGCCTTTTCGTTCCCATCGTATTTTAGACCCAAATTACCCGTTTCGCATTACTCAGCTCCACGCCAACCCTTAGGCTGCTAAGCGCGACTCACTGACCTTTTGCGGACAGTGTAGATCAAGATCAGACTGCACAGAACGTGCAGTCTGATCTTGGATCTACATTGTCCGATTAGGTGATATTTTTCTCCAAAACAATAAGTCTGAAATAGTATTGTTCGAGTTTTTAACCATCGGTTTGAAAGTTTCATAAAATTCATTTAGCAGGTTAAGGGCCAATAACGAGTAACCTTTTTTTTTTTTGTTTTATCTTTATCCAGTGAAACCCAACTACTCATCTGTTTTGCGGAGAGTGTAGACGAAGATCAGCTGGCACATACGTGCAGTCTGATCCTCGTCTACACTCTCTCACTTTTGTCCTCATTTTATTTTATCCATGTAATTCCTATCACATGCAGTAGTTTTCCCCTCCCGAAATTTGTCTATGTGATTGTAAAAGAAAAAATAAATTTAGCAGGAACGAAATTCATTCACTTGGTTCTTGTAATTGCACGAAGGTACAAAGATTTTTTTTTAAATGAAGGCCTCTGGCCCATAACACAATGTGAAATTATGAAGAATGTTATTAAGAAAGAACTGCTGCTATGCGGTCTTGCTTAAAGCAACGAACGAAACAATATCTTACATACTATATTGAAATAACACGCCTGTGATGGTATCTATGTTGCTGTGCATAATTAAGCCATGCTCTGTGAAAAGGGGGCTTAATGCATCTGCAAAAAGTATCGACCCATGTCAGCCTGCGCAGTCCGCGCAGGCTGACATGGGTCGAAACTTTTTGCCCTCGGTCAATTTTCTGCATGTCAAAGGACCAGTGTACACCATGATTCAGTCATTTGTGAAATGAATTTTATGGATCCGTAATTATGTGATGACTTGCTTATTGTAACGCATCACCGTTAAGTATCAAGCCCCCATTTACCAGAAGAGGGCTATTTTTTTTTTCCCAATCAAAGAAACTTGATTAATTACATTACATGTAAAAAAAATTCCCGAATTAATTCACAGCCTTGAAAAGTTGTTTTCAAAAATTTCAAAATTATTGAAAATAGTATTAAAAAAAATGGATTCAATACAATATCGCCGCATACATTGTTCACTTGTAGTTTCATTTTAATTCAAAAAACAGTTTTATCGAGATAGATTTAGATTTCCCTGCCTTCAAAATTTGACTGAAGTTTACTCATAAAAAACGGGGAGGCGGGTTTCAAGTTTTCAATAACTACAGAGTTCAGAACGTAATTGTGTCCCCGTTTCAGCCCACCCTTTTATTAAGAGCGCAAATAAACCGGTCTTAATCGTCCAATAAATGATTCATCGGTAACCAAGACGTTTTATTCATAAATAATTTACAACCAATTACAAATAATCGGCTGTAAATATGGAAATAAAGTGATACCTTTTGTTGTCGCTCTGCCATTTTTATCGTTCTCCCGGCTCTTGTAATTTAGGCTGTCACTTCTCAGTCTTTTTGCCGTTGGAGATGCAGTAACGCTGTCATTTTCCGCCAGTCTTTTTCCACTCGACGTGACGTCACAGTTCTCGGTTCTCGCGAGCCTCGATTCCGCAGCTGACTGGTTCTCTAGAGTTGGGAGTTCCCCAGGTTCAAGTGATTGTAATGGCTGTACTAATTTGGGATAAGACAGTCCAGGAATGTTGAGTGGGTACAGCGCAGCTGGATGTTGATGATGATAAAATGTTTGAAAAGCATGGGCGTGATGGGGCGGATAGAACACAGACGATGCCTCCGCTGACAAAACTCCGTCGCTGTTAAAAGCCCCGGCGTTTCTTAAGATTCTATTTATAGAACTTATGCTTGGAATGGACTGTTCGTCACAGATTCTTTGTGCCAATAGAAAGTCTCGGATTTCCCACGCAAATATTGACGGGTTTTCCTTCTTTAGTTGTAAAATCTTGCGTACCACCAATGGTGTTGCCACTTGCTGCAAAGATGTAGAATAAATATGTAACACTTTAAGCCGAACATAAATCATGTGAATAATATAATAATAAATGAACCATACTCCGACAAAAGGGGGCTTAATGCGTCTCCACTTATGGATCCATAATATCCACCTCTTGTAACAAACAACTAAATCATCATGACTTAGACTGGTCCTTGGACATACAGAAAATTGACTAATAGTGAAAAGTTTCGGCCCAGGACAGCCTGCGCGAACTGCGCAGGCTGACCTGGGTCGATACTTTTAGCAGGTTACCAGCATTTTCTCCTTTTTTCCAAAATGTTATCTAACCTTTCAGAGAAACATTTTATAATTTGAGACACATTTAATTTGTCGTCTGTTAACGCTTTCAATTTGGATGAGTCTAAAATTCTGTCGGATGGTAAAATGTTAAATTTGTTACCATTTTTTGGTTAATGTTACAACGCTCACCATTTACCAAACATTCTCGTTTAACGACCACGAGATTTCTTTCGAAAACATCGTGAGAAAGGAGAAAAATCCCGGAACTCGAAGTTTTCTCATTTTTTTCTCAAAATATATACTTCCTTTTTTTTCCTGACAACTCATTTGTATCATCCTTTGAACTGTGCTCTGCGAATCGGCCTTCAAGTTTTTCATCTAGCCGAAATTTTGTCGTATGGTACAGACACGGTTAACAAATCAAACTTCCAAAAAAGTACAAATTTCTTTTTTCTTTGGTCAGAATTAAAAAAAAAAAAAAAAAAAAGTGAAGTAAACTGTGACGGAAGTCTCTATGCCTTTTGCCTTGCTTAAAAAGTTCTTTGACAAAGAAAGTAGTCAAAAATCAGACCGATTGAGTGAGCAGGCGAACCCCGGTCTTCTTTCCCCGATCACCAAAGGCAAGGTTAAATCTTTATCCGACAACAAAAATTTGGACTTGCCCAGATTTAAAGTGTTTATAGACGACAAATTAAATATAAACCACATGATGGAAACTGTGTTGTAAAACCCCATTTCCCTGAATGTTTTTAAAAGCCTTTTCCTCATAGACTCTAAAACCCAGGATTGTTTGATAAAAGACCGATGTGATATCTGATTGTCAATTGCATAAAACAGTTACATACCTTTGGTTTGTTTCCACCAATGGAGCCAGGCTTGATGGATCCCGTCTCATAGTAACGTGTTAGTATTTTACTAACACAGCCGTGGGAAACCAGCAGCTGTCTAGAAATGTCACATGGTCTCACACCCATGTGAGCTAGTTCCACGATTCGACGCCGAACGTGATCCGGCAGTGGGCGGCCATTGACAAAAACACCGCCTAACTGGTTGACCCCAGTTTGTCCTGAAACAAAAAAACACATTTCAGCCATGCTCTGGCAAAAAGGAGCCTAATACATCTACGCTATGCATGATACCAAGCAAGTCATCACATGATTATTGATTCGTAAAATCAATTTTGTATAACTATGGGCTGAATTATGAGGTACACTGGTCCTTGGAGCTGCAGAAAATTGACCAATAGCAAAACGTTTCGGCCCGGGTCAGCCTGCTGACCTGAGTCGATACTTTGTGCAGATGAATTTAGTCTCCTTTTCACAAAGCAATGCTCATTTTTTTAATTAACCCGTTACCAAGCCATCTGGTGTTTTAACGATATCTAGGAAACAGACATTTGAAAACATTGTGAAAAAATGAGAAAATTCTGGAATCAGCATTTCTTTAATTTCCCACAAAGTTTTCTATCCCTTCAAAACCGAATCCCATTATTTGAGTCACATTTAGAATTTTTCTCTGCAATCGCTCTCATTTCGGAGAAATCTATTACATGTACTTTATCGTTAGGTACAGAGTCAAGCAGTAAATTGGTATCCAAACTCTGAACACTCTGCATTGGGTTCTGGACAGTATTATGCAACTGTCAGAGATTGTATGAGCATTTCTGTTTGCAGAAAGACGAACATGCATTGGTATCGATACACTAGTCTCATGGAGTTTGGGTTGGAATGGCCAGTGAATTTTGTTAGACCAAATGGTTTAATTAGAATAACGTATACATCGTTAGAGTATGAATTGAAAACAAAAGTGATGATAGAATGTTTTCATGTTACATTAGGAGAACACACACAACTGTTTATTAAAGTGGGAAGTGTAAGTGTTGGTATTAAAATGGACAAAGTGCACGCTACATAATTGCTAGACAAAACATTACAGTACATTACTTTTTTTTGTACGCCGATTTACATGCACTGTGTAGTTTCTTCTCTAGATTTTGTTAGTTCTGGATTACGAGGGAACTTTTAAAAGTTATAGTTTGCGGCCTTACATTAAAAAAAGAAAACAATCGATTTTGCTAGATATATTTTACTATGTAATTTTAATACAAGGTCTCATAATTGTATTAACCAGAGCTGCCGAATCTGCTGCGTTTACAGATTCAGATAATACAATTTTAATATGTGTGCGAACGAGGAAAAAAAAAAACCTATTGCCCAAGTCCACACAGCACTAGTGACGGTTGCGATTTGAACTGGCACCCAATGCTCTTTTGATCTTGCACCAACCATTCTTTAGAACGTTGGTTTAGCCAGTCAGAATTAACTGTTGTGTTACTTTCAAATTTAGAAAACTCTGGAGAATAAGACTAAGACCGTTGTTAAAATTGATTGGAGAGTACGGACCCTGATTTCTACATTGTCAAATAATAGAAATTTCACGTTCATGGTCGCCACTTTCAAAGTGATAATGGTGTCATTTATACTGTTCCAGAGTATCTTGAAAGACAAGATGTAACCTTCTTCCAAGCAGGGATTGCAAATTTTGAATATCGATAGGTCAATCGCATTGAAGTTCATGAAAACTATGGTAACCCTTAACTTGCTAAAAAGTGAAATGAAACTCTTAAGCCGATAGTAAGAGCCTAAATCATGATGTCTCATAGGTGAAAAATATCTCCTTAGGGATCGGACAGTGTGGATCGAAGATCAGACCGCACATGCTTTGCAGTCTGATCTTAGATCTACAGTGTCCGCAAAAGGTCTTTGAGTCGCGCTTAGCAGCCTAGGGTTAAAAAATAATATGGCCTGCAACACGCGAAAAGGAGCATTCGGACATTTGCGTAAAGTGCCGTCTCGGATCAGCCTGCGCAATCCGCGCAGGCTAATCCGAGACGGCACTGTACGACTACATTAGAATTTATCCTTCAGTAGTCATGCGCAAAACAGAAAATGATATAAAAAACGGAAAGTGTCGTTTCGGATTAGCCTGCGTGGATTGCGCAGGCTGATCCGAGACGACACTTTACGCAAATGTCCGAATGCCCCTTTTCGCTTGTTGCACGCCATATATGAATAATGATCTTTCCTTGACGTACTCCTAGCGAGGCTAAATACTCTCTGAAGAGTCCCTGTAAAATGGACAGTACAGGATGACACAATGTCTACGGAACATTTTTTATAAAGTACAAAAATCAATAATAATTACTATGACCTTTGAATAAATCATAAGCACAATAAAGATCGATTAAACGATATCTGAGTGAATAGTAGCATATCAACTAAAAACTCTTATAGAAAAATAACAGATGCCACATAAAAACAAAATAGAACAGGATATCAACCAACAACTCTTATAACAAAAAAAATAGACGCCATATAAGGGGAAAACAAAATAGAACAGCATATCAACTAACAACTCTTATAGAAAAATAATAGACGCCACATAAAAAACAAAATAGAACAGCATATCAACTAACAACTCTTATAGAAAAATATAATAGACGCCACATTAAAACAAAATAGAACAGCATATCAACTAACAACTCTTATAGAAAAATAATAGACGCCACATAAAAACAAAATAGAACAATAAATCAACCAACAATTCTTATAGAAAAATAATAGACGCCACATAAAAACAAAATAGAACAGCATATCAACCAACAATTCTTATAGAAAAATAATAGACGCCACATAAAAACAAAATAGAACAGCATATCAACCAACAATTCTTATAGAAAAATAATAGACGCCACATAAAAACAAAATAGAACAATATATCAACCAACAATTCTTATAGAAAAACAATAGACGCCACATAAAAACAAAATAGAACAGCATATCAACCAACAATTCTTATAGAAAAATAATAGACGCCACATAAAAACAAAATAGAACAATATATCAACCAACAATTCTTACAGAAAAACAATAGACGCCACATAAAAACAAAATAGAACAGCATATCAACCAACAATTCTTATAGAAAAATAATAGACGCCACATAAAAACAAAATAGAACAATATATCAACCAACAATTCTTATAGAAAAACAATAGACGCTACATAAAAACAAAATAGAACAGCATATCAACCAACAATTCTTATTGAAAAACAATAGACCCCACATAAAATCAAAACTATTTCACTTCCTCATACGCTAAAAGATCAGAATTACACTATAAAGAAAATGTAGAAAGTTGACAAATAAACGCATCCCAAAGGCAACACGAATCGTTTTGACAGAAAGTATATATCAAGATCAAACTGCACAGAATTTGCGACCTGTTAGCCTTTCTTGCATCTATGATGTCCAGGACTTGACATGGATCGAAACTTTGTGCTATTTGTAAAATTTCTGCATGTCCAAGAATCATTCAATCTCCAGTTTCAGTCGGTAGTTAGACTAAATGGAGTTTATGGATCCACGATTATGTAACAACTTGCTTGATATAATGCACGATAGAGATGCATTAACCCCCCTTTTTCCAGAGCGCCTCTCATTTAATACGGTGCCGTAAAATTGCACCTTGGGTTTCCTAGGCATTAGACATTCAATGTAGTCTATCCCAAAAATTAGCTTTCTTTATTACACCGACGCCCAACTGGAGCATATAAAACAATAACTCTATGGCCCTCTATATCATGTGTACGGATTAAAGCACACAGCTTAACAAATTGACTAGCTTCATTAATCACATTTTATTCTTGTAATGTTACGCATTTACAAGACCATAAGCTCAAAATGTGTATCATGTCTGTATACTGAAGTCTTTTCTAAAGTGAAAATGTTTGTAAAGAAGTGAAGCAAGCGTTGCATTGTCATCGATTTTGACAGTCGTGTTTGCATTCTTCTCCAACCTTGGATATGTTCGGGGCCTGTATTCACCTAGCTTTAAGAGCTTTCTTAGTCTCATTCTCTACATTTCCTAAATTTAAAAGCAACACAGCTCCTAATTGGCTAAACCAAATGGTTTAGCCAATCAGGGGTTGTGTAACTTTTAAACTTAGAAAATCTTAGAAGAATATGACTGAGAACGTTCTTAAAAATGGTTGCTGAATACAGACCAGGGGACTGCCTCGTAAATATCATTTTTGTTTTTCACCTACACGAGTCATTAGCGTGATTGTCTTTAGAAAAGACACACTATGATGGCTTTAAAAACATTTTCTCTGTTTACTTCCTCTGAAGGACATCAAAATCTAAATTCATTTGAAGTCATTCTGGATTTGTAATCACACAAAGCTGCCATTTAACAGCACAAAAAAGACCCAACGCCACGGGTTTCCCCGTAAAAAAACACATTTCCCGTTTACCTTATTGAAAGCTGGCTTTTTAATTAGTTAATAAAAATGCATCTTTAGAAATTATCAAACCCTATTTAGCTTATTTACGCCCCTCACGCAACCCTCTCGTCTTTGAATTTGAGTTTTTTGTTGATCTTGTGTCAAAAGTGGCAGATACTAACTGTCAATCAATCCTTTCATTGGAGCAATAAAACAGGGATGACGTTATTAAAATTTAGTATTAATTGCGCAAAAATAAATTTATGCAAGTTTTCAACGATATTTCCTCGATATATCCTTACGTTTATTTTTTGTTATTTTTCTTACGAAAAAATTTTTTTGTTTTGAGTTCTTAGGTTTTCTTCAAGCTTAAACTTTAAGCTACCAAACTATCGTATAATGGGCAAAAATTAACCTGTATTGAGCAATCAACTCCGCAAGTAAACGCGTTCGCGCACACGATCGGCCTATCCGGTCACGTGGCTGTGTCATATTTAATTACGTCATCATGAGATGGAGGCCACCCGAAATTGATACCCGTAGGTTTGCGGGACACACAATTAAAACTGCTCCTAAAAGGACTATATTGCCCATTTGGGTAATTTAAAACGTGTGTTGCGGCAAAGGATATTGCTGGGACATCAAAGATAAAAGAAAAAGATATGTCCAAATTTGACAGCCAGGAAACACAATCTTATTGCGATGATCGAGGCCAAAGGAAAACACAAAATGTTGCCACATTAACGACACGCGCGTTGAAAAAAAAGTTCTGGCCCTCACAGAAATAAATTACAAAGTCATTGAATCATCTCAAGTAATTTGTTTTTATAGTACTGACTTTGATAAACATTAACCTTGAAAGAGTGCGGGAAATATGGGGAAAAAATGTAAATTACAGTTATTTAATGAAACCAGTTAACTTCCGGTAAGGTTTTCTTTTAAAGTTAATTGTGACTAGCTGCTACATTTTTACGTGATTGTCTCTCCCGCTCTGATTAACAGAGTAAGTCTTTTTATTTCATGCTCTCCGGTAGTTTATCTAGAAATAACGGTGGAATATTTTTCGATATTTCATGGTTACGACCAATGAAAAATACCTATTTTATTTTCTAACTCTTCAACTGAAGGCGGAAACAGTAGTTACCGCGCACTAGTTACCTAAGTAAAATGCGCATGCCACTCAACAAGATGGAAATATGACGTAATTTGCCCTACATTTCTCGCGCTTTAAGTAATATTGTAATGCGTTGTTATGCGGAGGAGGTACGCCACGGGGAATTACCGAAAAGAACTGTACTGGATTTTGATGCAAGTCCCCCCCCCCCCACCAAAAAAAAAAAAAAAGGTTTAGACGCATGAAATTTGTTTTATTTTCGGTGAAAGATCGACATTTATTTCATCGAGCGAACATCATCGGTAATATTTTCACGAGTGGCGACAGGTTTCGACCCAGGTCAGCTTGCACAGTACTACCGAACTACGCAGGCTGACCTGAATCGATACTTTTTGTAGATGCATCAAACCTTTTGCCAGAGCACTAACGTTACTCGAATGGCACCCACGTTTTCATGAATGGTGATCTGGTGTACTTGTAAAGTTAAAGGATCAAACTTGGATTCTTCGGACGACATTCACTGTGCTGCAGCCTTTCGGAGGAGCCTATATATATATATGAGCCATGCTCTGTGAAAAAGGGGGCTTAATGCATTTGCGAAAAGGTTCGACCCATGTCAGCCTGCGCAGTCCGCGCAGGCTGACATGGGTCGAACCTTTTCGCTATCTTCAAATTTTCTGCATGTTCAAAGGCCATTCTACCTCATGATTCAGTCGGTTTTTATGGATTTTATGTATCCGTAATTATGTAATGACTTGGTTGGTAAACTGCGTCATGAAGATGCATTAAACCCCCTTTTGCCAGAGCGTGGTTTACATATGTCAGGTCAACACCAAATCGTATTCGTATGCCTAAAAGTCGCATTCTAAAACGTGTAAATATTTAACTTATTTCCTATCTAAAGATTCAATACATTTTAACTCATGGTCTTATTTTGAAATTCATTTTGGCAAAACCAGTGATTTTTGAAAGAGTTCTAAGGAACAGTGAAATTGCCACAAGCCGTGATCTTGATGGAAAGAGAGCCAATGCTCGTTTTGAGCATTTCTCCGTTTACCGGAATGTTTTCAAAAGCTAATTTTGAAACGGATCTTTGTCAAAAAGATATACGTAAATGTTTTGACAAAAAGAATGGTTAATAACAAACTTATAATGCATTATAAAATGAAATCCGCAAAATAATCATTGAAGACAGAATCACCAGTTGGTACTATCGGCTCGAATCGAGAGCTGTGGTTTAAATTTAGACGATTGCTTTTGCAAACTGTTTACAGTCGATTGGTTTCCAACATGTCTTGTCGCAGTACATCCAGAGTAAAAATTTCGGTCATTCAACCTGAAATAACTCTCCCCTGCCGTCAAGGCCGTCATCGGATCGGACTACATTTTCGGCCGAATAAAGCACTAGACATGCAATCTCTTTAACCTTTCTTCTGCTTAAAAAAGTGATATGAAACTTTCAACCCTATAGTAAATATCTCCTTATCGGACAGTGTAGATTCAAGATCAGACTGCACGTTCTGTGCAGTCTTATCTTGATCTACATTGTCCGCTACAGGTCCTTGAGTCACGCTTAGCAGCATGAAGATTAATGTACCTCTCGGCCTTAACGGCCTTAAAATTCATAAAGTTTTCTTCTAGCAAAGTTTTGAATTGAAAAAAAAAAACCTGATATTTCTTAGTACAACGAACATGTTAAAAAAATGTAGTTGCACGAATAATACCCTATTAGAACGTTTTCAGTGAGAACAAGAAATATCTCCTATAAATTATTTTTCTCTGACGGTTGGTCGAAGACCCCTTTAGAATAATTTCAATTACAGATTTTATTCTAAAAAACTGGCTAATTAAACGTGTAAGATATTCACTTTAAAAGAACATGTAACAGATCTAATTGAATTAAAATATACAATACTAGTATCCACTATTTGATATAGAAAGCTGGCATCAATTGAACTGTTAATTCAGACAGAATGATATTCTTCCTGAAGAAAGTGTCAAAAAATAACCTCTGTCAAGGAATAAAAAGTTTTAAAGATCTGCAATACCACTACCGTCATTTGGTACCAAACGATTTATTAGTTCGACAAATAGGTCAAAATCCATCTTGACAGCTCCATCAAAACGATGAAAATCTTGGCTGGAGTTTCTCAACATACATGGAAATATAGATTCGAATACAACTAGTAAATTCTGTCCTGTTTAGAGCTGTATTTCCCGGCCTTTATAGGCTTTGTTCATGTTCTACAGGAAGTCGCCATAAATATTTCTTTCACATTCCCGTTGACTTACATGTATTTTTCAGTGTGCACAAAAAATAATTACGCTGCTTTTGATCATTCGATCATAAGGAAAACTACACTGGTAGTAAGCGAGGTTACTGGAGCTATTTACTTAAATACGGTACTAGTTTTCGTAGCCTGACATCAAAGTTGTAGCTCTCTAAAACGTAGTGGTGTTATAAACTTTCCGCTAAATTCTGGTGACGTCGCCATTGACGTCAATGTGAAAAACGATAATGTTGATCACTTTTTAAAAGAACTGTATACAGTATTTATAGCATGACGGTGCATCGAGTTTGAATGTATATATTCCCCCCCCCCCCCCCCCACACACACACACACACACACAAAAAAAAGTTTGACATAATACGGGTTTTCACTATCGACTTGAAAGTTTTTTTTATGGACACTACAGAAAAAGGCTTTAGAAAACTTCGTGGGAAAAGAAGAAAATGCTGGTAACCAGCATTTTCTTCTTTTCCCACAAGTTTTCCACTCTATAAAAAACAACTTTGTTATTTAAGCAACCTTTAATTTGTCCGCTGCTTAATGTTTTTAATATGGGTAAGTCATCTGGCATAGAGTTTGAAAGCATTCCCCTTAAAAGATCTCAATTCTACTTGACAGTGGTGTCAGAGACTCATTTCTCGAAATGCTTATTTTTTCGTAATGTCTACTACTAAGTATAGTCATCACTATCGATCATTAAATCGTAACTATGATACGACTTTGCCCAGTAAAATGCATCCTTGATAAATAAGTTCATTGTATCGTAGATACAAGAAAAATTCATACTATTGTTCTGGATATACGTTACTGTCAAAGTAGAAAACGTGATAAAAAGAAAATGACATATTGGGACGCCATTATTCCATATTACACTCTTGGTCTAATTCTAGATTTAGAAAGTAACACAGTTTCTGATTGGCTAGAGCAAATGAGCCATGCTCTTTGAAAAGGTGGTTTAATGCAGATCTGCAAAAAGTATCGATTCCGGTCAGCCTGTGCAGCCCGGGGGCTATGCAGGCTGACTTTGGTCGAACTTTTTACTACTGGTCAATTTTCTGCACGTTTAATGACCAGTTTACATCATGATTAAGTTGATTGTTGGACAAAATGAATTTTATGGACCTATGGAATCTACATGATAACCTGCTTGGCAGTATAATAAATCACAGGGATACATTAAAACCTCTTTTGACAGAGGGCCGCTCAAATGGTTTAGCCGATCAGATATTCTGTTACTTTCAAATTAGTATACTCTTGAAAATTACACTAAGAACGGCAATAAGAATGTGTTGGTGATCTCTTTTATGGCGTGTTACTTCACCTTAAAGCGCTGAATGAACGAAAGAGGTTTTGGTTTTCCGCCGGTTGAAAAGGCAGAGATGTTGAAATTTCAAAGCTATTCATATCAGACCGTATCAAAGAATGTGGAAAGTGAAGATCTAAGATGAAAGTGCGCATTCTGTACAGTCTAATATTAACCTACACTGTACGCAAATGCATTCGAAGCGCATATCAACATCTTAATTGTAATCAAATAATTCACCTCCAATAAATGACGCCAAGCTCGACGGAGCCTGCCTTCAATATGGTTGAGTTTTTCAGATAGAAAACAGTCTGGGTCGTTTTAGCTTGTATAAACTTTGGACCACCAATATTCTATCCATTGTGCGTGTACATACCAATTCAAACATGCTACGTCGTTTTTGGCCATCAGCATTTTATGGAACTATTAAAACATTGTTTGGAAATGATCAACTGCTTGCAAAAAACAAATAATCTATTATCAAACAGTATTAAAAAAGCAACTTTTGCAACGGCGTTTACAGTCGTATATGTATCTTGAATGGTTAAAAAAAATAAAATTAAACTAAAACGTAGTCAGTCATTAATTGGTTATGTTAAGATATTAACTTCAGCAGATGATATGGGTCACGTTTTGGTCTAATGCATCTGCCAAAAAATATCGGCAATGTCAGCCTGCGCAGTCTGCGCAGGCTCACATGGTCGATACTTTTTGCTATTGGTCAATTTTCCGCATGTCCAAGGACGATTCTACCTCCAAATCCTGTAGATTGTGAGACTAAATGTGTTTCATGGATCTACAATTACATGATGACTTGATTGGTATAATGCATCGTGGATATACATTAAGTGTCGCTCATATATTTTAGACTTGCAACAGACAAATTTTAAAACCATTGTGGAAAAAGACTAGAGCTGCTCGTTTTTCTCACAATGTTATCGCAAGCATCTATGTTTTCTTGTAATCTTTTTTCCTTGGTGAATGCTATCCTAGTTTTACAGAAATGCCTTTAAAAAAACAGTGTGCGGTAAATTTGTTTTAGTCAAAAACAGTGTGCGGTAAATTTGTTTTAGTCAGATAGTGAATTGATCCTGTACTGCACAGTCCCTAGTGTTAACGACTGAAAAAAAAAAAAACTTTTGAAAACATGCTGGGAAAAGGAGAAAATGCTGATAACCAGCATTTTCTCCTTTTTTCCCATCATGTTTTCTACAGTATCATAGAAAAAAGAAATCATTTGACCCACGTTTAATCTGTCGTCTGCGAATATTATCAATTTGGACAAGTCTAAAATTTGTCGTTTGGTAAAAAGTTAAACCAGTCTGTATTTGACTCACATTGTAAGCCGCCAGTTGACGGTGAAATGACTTCGTCGAACCCGTACAGCGTCAGATAAATTTCGCTGACATTTTCTGTCAAGAAAATAAACTACAGTGCATTTTCCTGATTTGGTGCTCAGAATATATGCACCATTTACTGGCAAAAGGGGACCTAATAGATCTCTGTGATGTATTATATCAATCAATTCATCACATAATTATGATTCAATAAAATACATTTTTTTCAAACAAATGACTGAATCTTCAGGTAAAATGGGCCTTCGACATGCAGAAAAATGACCAATAGCAAGAAGTAACGACCCATGTCAGCCTGCGCGGACTGTGCAGGCTGACATGAGTCGATGCATCTTTGCAGATGCATTAAGCCCCCTTTCACAGAGTATGGCATATATATAACAAAATAGCAGTGTAATTTGAAGAACCAGACTGCACGTTCTTCGCAGTCTGGGTCTTGATTTACACTGGCAACAAAAGCGATTGTAGTAGGTTAAGACTTTTTCCAATTGCAGAAGGTTTAGATACAAATGAAACAGAAGTCTCTTTTCTCCCAAGACCACCCCACAAAATAATTAGTAACTTACTATGAGAATTTATCTTTCTGTCACGATGTGATCTTAATATCTTTACGTATATTGTAATGAAAATCTTAACTTGTGTATTAAATTAAGTCCTTTTTCTCACAATGTCATTAAAATTAGAGATCCCAAAATATGAATGCTAGATTATGATTTTATGGAAGGCTTATAAAGCCGTTTTAATTGACTCTTCCCTACACAATCCCGTATTTCAACCACCCTGAAAGAGAAGACTTTTGAAAACATTTTGGGAAAAGGAGAAAATGTTTGTAATCAGCATTCACTTCTTTTTCCAACAGTGTTATCTACCCCATCAAAGACAGAGATCATCAATCAAGCTATATTCAATTTGTCGTCTGCAAATGCTTTGAATTGGGTCCGGTCCAAAAATTTTGTCGATTGGTAAAGTGTTAAATAGCAATAATCCTTTACCTCATGATCCCAACTTTTAACAACCACGAGGAAGGAGGCTTTTGAAAACATTCTGGAAAAAGGAGAAAATGCTGGTAACCAGCATTTTCTCCTTTTCCCAAAATGTTTTCTACCATTTTAAAAACAAATCACATCAATTGAAAAGAATCAAATTTGTCGTCTGCAAATTCATTCAATTTAGATGAATCTTAATTTTGTAGATTGATAAAGAGTATTTAATACTTCGTATCTGTCCTGGAATCGATTGAGGTTGCAAACTAAACAGCGTCAAAAGTCTAGTCATAAAGCTATCACTTTTATCGTTTTGTACAATTTAATGTTTTCTAGTAATAATGTGGTGTAACATAACATGCGACGTTGAAATCCTTGTAATTGTTTTCAATACAGAAATTTTGGTCATTTATACCCGCTATAGCTGCCAAAAGTATACAGAACAGGTGTTAAAACACATTTGAAATTAAATAATACCCATTTTTAAAGAATATGGAAATTATTTTAAAGACTGACCAATTTGTTATTTACTTTACTTTTACTTTATTTCTCTCTGTTCTTTTACAAGAAAACAAGAGGTTCAGTTAACAATATATCGTATTGTACAAGGCAAATTAAATGAAAAAGATATTCTATCTGTGATCAGAACGCGTTGATATATGTTATTGCATGGTCGGTCCTATTGTTAGTCGCAGGTAGAAAAATGAAATTTAAAAATAGATAAAATGTAAACAAAAGACAGAGTGACCTGGCAACTTTTGTCCAACTTTTCAAATTCATTTTTCTGCCAGTGACTAACACTTGGACCGACCGTACAATAACAGGTTGTCATCCTCACCAAAATATCCATACTTTTGGATGGTATAATTTGAATCTAAATGCATGTCAACGTCTGCTTTGTTTACTTTTGGTAACTATTGGGGCTATAGAGCGAACATAGGAGCTTCTTTGATTAAGCAAAAATTTGAAACATGAAAAAAGAAAACTATTAAAAGCATAACCAGAAAGGACTTTTGATTTAGCAGAGATTTCAAATATGCAATAAGAAAATTGGTAAAATGGTCAAACAATATAAATCACAAAGCAACTTGTTTCAATACGTTAAGAATTATTAAGCTGTCACGCAAATAGTGAAATGTGACCCTATCAAATTTTAAACATTTTTTATTATACGAGCTGATGTTATGTTGATAAGCGGACAAAGATAAACAAAGTCAGCTATAAAATAAGAAAAATAGACACAAATTTTAAAAGTCTTTGAATTTTACCGAGAATACTACAACAGTTAACGAACAGTTTAAACCAGGATATATCAAAGTCTTTCTGAAAAGCACCTGAAACTGCCAATGGCATGTCATTGGCTAACGGCTAACGGTAGTAACTTGTACCTCATTGTTCTATAAAATACTAGTACTTTTTATCTGCTTATTAGCACCGGAGCAGCGATTGGACAGATTTTGATTGCTAGAATTTACTAAAAACCGAAATAAAATGAGAACCTCCTTAAAACGGCCACACAATGTCAACAACAGGGCAACTAATTTCACTTTCAACGTCAAGTTTTACATAGCAAGACACGACTTCTTTCTGTGGAAGCATTTCAAAATAATCATAAACTCTTTTAGCGCAAACTTCTAACAATTTTAAAGGTACAATAATGTGACTGTATCAATTAGATATTTAAACTAATAAAGATATATTTTTGTAGTTGTAGTTGAAAAGAAATAACTGAAACTGAAATCTTAAATCGCTGAGTTTGATTTTCTGACCTTGTTGCTTGCTGTAGGATGTGAGATATAAACCACAATGTTCGGTATTAAAAGAATGTTGATGCCTATTAAATAGCATCTGTCCTGTCATGTTTATCGACGAAAAATTCTTGAAAATACTTCTTTAATGTATTTAAAGAGCTTATGGAAAGAGCAATATTAAAATTATTTCCGCACTTAACTGATATCTAATTTATTTAACTATGAAATTTATATGTAGTGGTTTGTATGGTTCTGCAATTAATTACATATAATCAAACTCGTGGAAAGTATACTTCGCAAATAATTAAACCATTTGATGACACATAAACAAGCATTCTCGCAGTTTCACGTTCCTACTAGTCTACTCTTGCAAGAACTATCTTGTTCGTAATATTGTAGAGGTACATAGGACGATTGTGTTTGTAACCGTGTCAAACTTTAGTCTCAGGTATCTGATCGGTCATTAAGTGTCCATTGAAAACAAGAAATATCTTTAAAAAAAGATAGCGTAAATTCCAGCCAAACGGCAGAGACCCTTAAAATAAACATATCTACACTTTTGACCAATCACAAATTTCTATGTATTCATTTATTATCAGTACCAAAAAGTAGGTCAAAAGCCAGCACATTTAGCTACGCCGAAAAAGAATCTTTTGACAGCTACAGAATCGCAACAAGGATAGTTTAAATTCTTGTCTAATGTTATCAACTACAAGTATAAATTGTCTCAGAAAAAATGAAGAGCACCAGAAGAACCTGAGAGCGGCGTCAATGTATTCAAACAATGGGTACAGTACATGAGCGGTACGCTGGCATAAAGTTGTTCAATGCCTCTCCGTGATGCATTATACCAACTAAGTCATCACATAATTTGGGATCCATAAAACCCGCTTACTCACACAAACAACCAAAATGTGGAGTTACTTTTAGAATATGCATGAAATTTACGAATAGCAAAATATATCGACCAACGTAGTCCGCAGAGGCTGACATTGGTCGATACTCTTTGCTGATGCATTATGCCCCCTTTTCCACAAAGCATGATTCATTTATATGACCCATGCTCTGTGTAAAAGGGGCTTAATGCATCTGCGAAAAGTGTCGACCCAGGTCAGCCTGCGCAGTCCGCGCAGGCTGACCTGGGCCGAAACTTTTCGCTATTAGTCAATTTTCTGTATGTCCAAGGACCAGTCTCACTCATAATTGAGTTGGTTGTTTAAAAAATGTGGTTATTATAGATCCAAAAGTATGTGATAGTTCACTTGGTATTATGCATCACGGAGATGCATTAAGCCCCCTTTTGCCAGAGCATGGCTCATTTGTTAAATAGTTTAGTTTCATTGGTATAGAGCTACTCCATTGTACCACATGCTCCATAGGTATCAGAATTTTCATCAGAATTATCAAGATAGATTACAAAATTTGATCTCGAAGGCCTACTGATCTTTACTCGATTCTAGCCAGTTTTCTAACCCATTTCAACTTTATTTCATGGAACTATAATGATTTTTGTATCTTCATGCCAAATGTTGCCCCTGACGGTTGCAAGGTGGCACAGATTACGTCCGATAGAATTTTTCTTTCATGCCATTCAGCCAACTATAAAACATTTATGTTCTAAAACCGTACTCCCCAATGGGTCAATAACTAACACAACACTTAATAGGAGTAGCGGAACGGACTACGTAAGCATTTAATCGACATCTATATGTGAATAACATATCAATTCTTGACATATGCAACTGAAATACAGGTTTAACAAAGCACCATTTGGAAATATTTGACGTTCGAAACGGAAAGGGCGGGTGGCCGGGAATTCTTGAACGATGTGTAGCGTAGTCCGTACAGCCGTCGAATGACCAATTCGTAGTAATTGCCACGTAATACCAAACAAGGCCGTGCACGTGCACGGTCCAACCCGCAAAACCGAGCAATTAGATAGCCTGGCTACCGAACATAAATAAATTTTCATTCTGCTCTAGGGTCCATCAAAGAAAGCACTGTTGTGCCCCTGTTTTAAATCAAGGACAAGTACCTTCAGTTTCTTTATCCCGTACACCATATTTATTATTTATTTATGTTTACACCGTTGACCAATATCTTAACCATTCTACACACTATAGTTTTAACAGCATTTTTGTTTTTCTTTCTGGCTGTAAAAATGTAAAAAAAAACCCGTCTATAATGCACCATTCTGTGATAACCTGACTCAAACTGTTAGGCCTAAAAGAACATATCAATTTCATATTTCTTATCTGTTTCTAGATATCAAAAAATAAAACCTTTCTCTCCGCTGCCTATCTGTGGCTTGGAACTTTCAATCCAATCTTCATAGAACAGTCATAAACATACTTGTAATTTAAAAGAAATCAAACTCCCCACTTCAAAAAAACGGCTTAATTCAATGGCTACAATTTGACGGTATTGGTGTGATGACAATCTCAGGTTAGAGAAAGGCGGTGCCAGTAACCCGAAGGTTAACATCTGTCTACCGCTGTCCCGGTGTCCATTAAAACCGCTGACACTCGTCTGATATACAAGATATTTGAAGAGATGCGAGAGAAGAAATCAAATTATAATAATGTATATCTGATATTAAAGTCAAAGATTAGGCCGACCCTTTTGTGTGTAATCATGTTATGCTTTTCTTTTCCTCCATCACGTCAGGAAAAGGAAAGATCAGCTGACAAAAAAAAAAAACAACAAACTTGTAGCCTTTGCTTTCTGTATTTAATTGCAGTCGCATTTCAGCACTACGACAATAGACTTTCTGGAAAATAAAAGTTATCATCAATATTTTAACACTTATCCTTCCAAATGAGTTAAAATAAACTTTTAAGCCGACAGTATAAACCGGAATAATAATTCTTCAAACTTATTGTTTTGGAGAAAAATATCTCCTTATCAGACAGTGTAGATCTAAGACCAGACTGCACATTCTGTGCAGTCTGATCTTGATCTACACTGTCTGCAAAAGGTCAGCGAGTCGCGCTCACCAGTCTAAGGGTTGAAAGACTTGAAGAGTCTTGAAAAAACTCTGAGCACCATTTGAAGAAAATTAATCTACTTACGTCGTTTATGTAATATGAGTCATGCTCTGTGAAAAGGGGACTTAATGCATCTGCAAAAAGTATTGACCCATGTCAGCCTGCGCAGTCCGCGCAGGCTGACATCGGTAGATACTATTTGCTTGGTGTAAATTTTATGCATATCAAAGGACCATTGTACCCCAAGATTCTGTCCGTTGTTAGGAAAATGGATTTAGTAGAGTCATTATCATGTGAAGACTTGTTTGGTAAAATGCATCACGGAGATGCGTTAAATTCCCAATTGCCAGAGCATATCTTATATTATATATTTGAGCCATGCTCTGTGAAAAGAGAGCTTGATGCATCTGCAAAAAAGTTTCGACCCAGGTCAGCCTGCACAGTCCATGCAGAATGACCTGGGCCGAAGCCCTTTACTTTTGGTCAATTTTATACAGGTCGAAGAAACAGTGTACCTCATGATTCAGTCGATTGCTACAGAAAAATGGATTTTATGGACCCGGAATTATATGATGGTATCATGGATCACGGAGATGCATTGAGCTCCCTTTTGCCAGAGCATGGCTCATTTATTCTATCGTTGTTCACGCTTTTTTTTTCCCACCCTAATATGGTAAGAGGTCCTATAATACGGTCACTACCTCCAGACACCTTTATCGTTCAGGAGCAGACCATTATCATAATATTTTGGGATAGGAGAAACTGCTCGTGCCGAATTCATTTATCAACTCTTTCAGAAAGTCACCGAGTTTTAACGACCGTAGGAGAATAGCCTTTAGAAAACCTTGTGGGAAAAGGAGAAAATGCTGGTAACCAGCATTTTCTCCTTTTCGCACAAGTTTTTCTATACCTTCCCATATAATTACCATCATTTCAGCTACATTTAATTTCTCGTCTGCAAATACTTTGAATTTAGGCAAATTCAAAATTTTTCGTCTGACATTTCAATCTTTACCACACGTCGAAATTTTGGACTCCACCAAATTAAAACTTCGCAGATGACAAAATAAATGTAGCTACGATTATGTTTTTTTGCCTTTAATAGGAAAGAACACATTGTGAAAAAGGGAGAAAATGCATTAACCACCATTTTCTCCTTTGCCCACAATGTTTTCAAAAGCCATCTTCTTCAGGGACGTTGAAACTTGGAATCTTTGGTAAAGAGTTAAAAACCACGTTAATTTTACGAGAAGGTTTCCAAAGTCGTCTGTGGCAGATATTCCAGGAGGCTGACAGCGACTCTCATGGGGTTGCTTACCTTACAGATCTATTGGGTTTCCCCCCCCCCCCCCCCCAAGCTATAGTCAATGAAATCAGTCGAAAATCATCCATTTTTTGCCTATTTCTGTATTTAAAATATGCATGCCGCTTTTAAAGAATTGTAGCCAGATTAGGACCATTCTTTCTAAAAATCGACGAATTTATTTGTTATTATATGAACATCAGCTTGCCATGATTGCCACTATGGCTGAGCATCCAGGCCGTGTAACTGAGTCGTTCTTTTCAGCAGACAACTTTATCAAACCATACGCCAGATTTCTTTATTTGCATTTGGCAAAATTTTCTTTCAGCCTAACCAAAATAACATTTTTTCTCAAAATATGGTGAATCTATATGTCATAATTACCATTATAATCTGGTATTCAAGACCTGTGATTGAGTCATTCTGATAAACACGGTATAACATTGTAGTAAGCCCAAAGAAATGTGTATCATTTGCCCTGTATTTCCTTAAGCAAAAATATTGGTATAATTAATTTGCAAATATATTTTGTAATTTTTCTTTTTCTGGACAATGCTGTATCTAAGGGACTGATACTACTGCTGCTAGTATACTAAATCGTGCTGTATACGAATATGTTCTAGAGCTTCACAGAGCTGTTTATATAAAACGATGCATCTTGCCTTGTCACATGCTTGTGAGCAGTTTTTACCAATGTTCACCATTATAAAATAGGTAAATCTATAAAATCTAAAATAACATAAAAAGTTTTGGATATGGATATTTTAACTGTTGGTACAGTTTGTTACATAATTCTTTGCATAACAAGTTAGTAAATGCGACCTAGTAAGAGAGAGAGAAAAAAAAGAGGTAATTGTTTCAGGAAAAGGTCAATCTATATTGTTAGTTGTCTTCCAGATTTCGAGAAAAATATCGACAATATCCGATACCAAAAATTAATTTTCAAAAGGTCAAAGTTACCTAAAACCTAACAAATTGAATTTACAACAGACATGTGGTGTTAACTTCAAATATTAGCATAACATTTAGTTCATAATTATTTTTGATTTTACTTTTCAACTTTTGATTATTTATTCTGAAGAAGATGATTATAGAGAAAATATAGTCACGGACCGATAAACAAAGTTCAGGGCCATAACCGAGTAAGGGCACAACGTTTCGGACCATATAATTAATGTTATCACATATGGTTTTTTTATTCGGATGATTTTTGATTTCATGGGTTAGTGGACTGATCAAGATATGTCAAAGTTGATAACTCAATCCCCTCAATCGGCTAGCCTCACATTAGACTGATATTCAACATGGGAAGCCTAGAAAATCACGTCATCGATTTTATCAAGCCTTTATCTTTTAGTCCCTAACTGGCTAAATAAGTGAAATGAAACCTTCAAGCCAACAATTAAAAAAAAGTAAAAGAACCCCTAAATTTCGCTATTTCAAAGGTATATTTTGGTGGTAATTTCTCCTTATCGGACAGTGTAGATTCAAGATCAGGCCGCACATTCTGTGCAGTCTGATCTTAATGTACACTGTCCGCAAACGGTCCTTGAGTCGCGCTTAGCAATCTAAGGGTTAACTAATGATATTATATATTTTATAGATAGATATAAATATACGTATATGTGTATACAGATACAAAAATTGTTTTAGAAATTCTAAATTCTATACCCCGTAATATAATAGCTTAAAAAAAAGAAAAAAAAAAAAAAAAAAAAAAGAACATTTGCTTGTAGCTAACATTAACACCTTTTCGTATATATATATATATTATTTCTATTTTATCTTATTTGATTTTCCAAATAAAAATTGACTCATACTCTCATATTCATACGAAATACGCAGAAAATATGACACAGTTATACTTTGATTGACTGAATGCCAGAAATTGGTAATTTTGTGCAAGAGCTATATTTCAAACGCCATCATGTGTATCCTACTATAACTTTTCAGCTTCTATTGCTTGCTTCCCATTTTCCCCCATGTTCCTGTAGTAAGATGCAGATATTATGAAAAAAAAACAAAACATACACGTGTATTTTCCGATATTGTATTGTAAAATAGTTCGTTGAAATAAAGAGATGTATTATTGTGTTTCAAGGTATGAAATTCAAGTGGGGTTTGGATGTCCTATGATGGCTGGGAAATCTACAGTGAGTGGCCATAAGCACATATTTCATCAATGTCCGAATCCCCATTGACTTACCTGTGCATGTATTTTAAACTTGCCTTACCAATTCATTATAGGTTATAAAATAAAGCTACTTTTTTGAAATTCATATTGAATTAATATGAAAATAGATCAAAATAAATTTGATATTGAAATATACATTTTCAGGCTCGATACGACGTAATATGATATAAAAGCACCTGTTTCAAACGTAAGATTCAATATTTTCGAAAAACGTTTTTATATTGACGTCAGTGGCAACGTAGCCAAATTTTAGCGGAAAAAACACCACTGTGTTTTAGAGAGCTACAAAGAGCTACAACTTTGATATAGGTGATGAACATTAATTAATAGCAAATTAGTGTAAATAGCTCCAGTAACCTAGCATTCTACTAGTATAGTTTTCCTTATGATCACATGATCAAAGGCAGCGTATATAATTTTCTTGCACACTGAAATATACCTGTAAGTCAATGGGAATTTTTAATTCGGTGAAATATTTATGACCACTGACTGTAAAGGGGAACTGAAAAAGCGCTATATTTGTTTCACGATTTTTGTGTAGATTTTATCAAATCTAGCTTTATTTGAACACTGGCTCATAGGCCCATAGGCAGCCAAAGGTAAACACATGAGTCGAAATACTGTTAAATTCAATTCTAGCTTCAAAATTCATTTTTTCTGCCAGCGAGTGGAAATTTGACAGACCATACTAGATCTATATAACACTTTGTCAGGCTCATAAAAATATCCATAATTTTGAATATTATGAATTGAATTTGCCTGCATTTCGACTTCCGAAATGTCTGCTTTTGGTCACTTATAGGTCTTTAAAGTATCGCTTTCATAAAGCTTCATTATCTACGTGAAAAAAAAAAAGCGTTAAGAAATTTCAGAGTTAGTGAGTTTGTTGGTTGATAGATTGAATGGTTGATGAGGTGAGTAATGATGGTGAATAATATCATCACTATCAATATACCGTTATTCTACATAATTCCTGTCATCAAACCATTCTTTCTTTCTTTCTTTCTTTCTTTCCTTCTTTCAAAACAAACTATCTTTCTCCTTATACAAAACTGCTTACTCGTGAAGACTACACTTCGCATAACCGAAAATATAGTTATATAGATTGCACATTAAGTCCATTTTTGACGAATGCGTTCTCTCTTTCATCTGGACCGACCAATGGTTTAACGGATCGAAAGGAATGCTGAAAAACCAGATCGAAAGAATCTTGCAAGAACAAAATGGTTAAAAAATGGAATGAAGAAATTAATACCTCTGTTAAAAATTCAAATTGTAGACAATGCAAACACTAGGCTCGTATTCACCAACCATTCTTAAGAACATTCTTAGCCCTGTTCTTCAAGATTTTGTTAATTGGAAAGTAACACAACTTTTGGCTGACTAAACCATTTGGTATAGCCAATAAGAAGTAGTGTTACTTTCCAATTTAGAAAACTCTGGAGGATAAGACTAAGAACCTTTTTAAGAAAGATTGGTGAAAACGGGCCATCGTGCAAGCATAATATAGTAAAAAGTGGAATGAAGATATGAATACATGCATATACCTCTGTTAAAATTCAAATTGTAGATAATTTTAACTTGGCTTTAAATTAAAAAATGGTCTCACCATCAGGGGTAACAACCTACGTCATAGCATACGTCATCGGAGACATTTTAAATCCGCCACTTTCGTTTTAAAAGGTAAATTTTTCAGCTTGTACATTATTGTTATTGAAGATCTGTCCAAACAAAGCAGTGCATATGGTACCTGACAACTTTCTTCGTTAGTATACATTAATATTTTGTTCATTAGTTTCGTTGATTTTGCAATTACCTCCGCACAATTTTCTGCAGAAATGTACCCGATATCTATTTATAATTAGACTGTTGACAATGCCGTTAAGAATAATTGTGTTGAAGTGTTTAGAGCTACAACATTGTTTCATGGCATTTTGAGTTCACGAATAGGACAAATATATTTACCGTCACCAGATGAAGTAGGTATTATAAGTAAATTTTAGATACATATATCTTTTTAAAGTAATTAATCTGCACTTTGCGCACAAAATGGCGGCTATTCCGACACCTCTGCTATGACGTAGGTTGTCACCCTTGACCATGCTCAACGGAAAATTATAGAACGACATTGTTAACAGTAGATGGTGCAATCATTATTTTACCCGCAGAAAAGCGATGGTAGAATGCTTCAACCCTTAACCTGCTAAATAAGTTAGAAGAGACTCTCAAGCCGGAAGTAAAATCTTAAAATGTTGCTATTTCAAAAAAATTTTGCTATAAAATTATCTCCTTAGACAGTGTAGTCGCGCATAACAGCTGAATGGTTAATAATAATATTGGAACATGTACCCTTTGTCACAAAAATGAAATTGGTGACGAATTTCGTTACTTATTCAACTGCAGGTTTTTTTTGTTTTCTTTTTTTTTTTGTTTTTAAATAAACGAAGATTTTTTTTTTTTGTAGGCCGAGCTCAAACTGCAAGATTGCTGATCCTGATTCCAGTCTATAATCTCTGCTGGATGGAATGTAAACACTCTAAATGTACTATGTAACATATAATGAGCCCGTGGCCATAGTATTGAATAAACTACTGAATCGTATTTACGGCGCTGTAGAAATCCAAGTACATGTACATGTATGTACCTCTCCAGTGATATCATGAACAACCATAATGAAATGAAATTGGTCAATATTTGTATCTGAAATATGTATTTATTAACTCATATCCCATAGTATTATATTCCAATTTTAATAAGAAACTTATAAACTGTAAATTTATTTCTCTCTCATTCTTCTTTCCATTTTTCTTTCTTAATTTCCTTTCGTACCCACTTTCGCCTCTCTTTCTATGACCATTTCCCTCTCTTATTCACCTCTCCGTTTACTGTCTTTTTGTTCTGTCCCCTATCCAAATATTCGTTCAGAAATATATGATTCATTTCGAAATAGTCCCAACTGCCAAGCAAAAAATCCAGCTATGCTACATACAAAATTTATGCAGATTTCATCATGCTAAAATTAATGCAATAACTTAAGGACGTGGGAGGGACAGACAAATTATTATCTGGCGAATTAAATCTTTACCAAACAATACAGTGCTTTTGCAATCCTTGAAAGAGAAAGCTTTTGAAAACATTGTTGGAAAAAAAGAAAATGCTGGTTAGCAGCATTTTCTCTTTTTCCCACAATCTTTTCGATCCTTTCATGGGAAAATCCTTCATTTGAGTCGCATTTAATTTGTCGTGTGCAAATACTTTCTACTTAGACAAGTCTGAATTTCGTCGTTTGGCAAACGAGCTAACTGGTAGGAAAAAAACTAAAAAGGTATTTTAATGAAACGTGTTTTTTTTACTACAGTGACATGGGTGTTTTGCGATGATTTGTTGAAATACTGTCACGGTTAAGATTGTAGCGTTCCAGATCAGATAGGGAGGTTTTATTATCAATTTGACTGGTGACAAGTCGTGCCAGATTAACTCGTTACAATGTAGATATGATTTTTTGACTCTTTACCAGACGACAAAATTTTAGAATTGAAAATATTTGCAGACGACAAATTAAATTTTGCTCAGATAACCAGCATTTTCTCTGTGTGTCTGTGTGTCTGTCTCTGTGTGTGTCTGTGTGTTTGTGTGTCTCCCCCAATCTCTCTCTCTCTCTCTCTCTCTCTCTCTTCCTTGATTTTTTTTACCCTTTCAAAGACCAATTACATAACTTGTGGCCCTGCCGGGTAGCTCAATGGTTCGCGTATCTGACTCGTGACCTGGAGGTTGCGGGTTCGACACCCGGTTGCGGCGAACTTTCTTTCCGGCGATTTTTCGCCTCTCACCTCTGATGCATGTGAGACAAGTAGTCAGTGGCTTTGGAAAGACAGTTGTATCAGTACTGGTGTGAGAAGCCAGGAAACATATGGGTGCGTCACTGACCGCCATGATATGACCTTAGCTGTTAAAATGGCGTTAAGCTCCAATACAAACCAAATATAATTTGTGGCACTTTCAAATTTTCGTGTGCAAATGCTTCCAATTTGGACAAGTCTAAAATTTTGTCGTCTGCAAAGGACCTGCACAAGTCTTAGGTCGTCTGCAGATGATTTGTTTTACGAGGGATGGAGTTAAACCAATATGACTGTTCTTCAACTCTACTGATATTTTTTTGATAAAAACCATCTTTTATAGGGTGTTTAAAATTCCTCTCTTATTGAGAATATTTTACGAGCCAAAACATAACAGCTCAACCCTTTTGCCACGAAAGGCAATACTTGCAGCTTTGGCGGACGGCGTAGATCAAGATCAGACTGCACAGAACGTGCAGTCTGATCTTAGATCTATGCCGTCCGCGATTTGATTATTGATTATAAACGAGAGGTATTTTCATTTGAGAAATTTTGTGTTTTTAGACATCGAAAAAAGTAGAAGTTGTTTTAGTGTTGCGGCGACAAAGTTAAGTTTGATATAAATCTATCATTAATGTGTAGATATTTAAAGGGGCTCCGTTCTCCGCCGAGGTATTATAAGCAAAAAAATTATTATGAGACGCATTAGAATTAATATAGAATTAGAGATAAAAATGTCAACATTAAAAACATTAGTTGAGCTTTCAATTTAGTTTAGATCCTTTTCGGTACAGTAATTGATAGCTGAAAAAATGCTGTTCCAGTCTGTAGAAAAAAAAAAAAGTTTCTTTTTTCCCCTTTTCAGTTAATTGATATTCTTTCCAGTGATTCTTTAAATATTTCTGTGTTTTGTATGGAATATTTCACATTCGCTATAAAGGAGAGTTCAATTCTGTCACACATGATACTCCACTGTATTTTTGTCTTCATTAAATTGTTTAAATTGCTTAAAACCTTCGGCTGCTAAGCGCTGCTCAATAAGCTTTTGCGGACAATGTAAATCAAGATCAGACTGCACAGAACGTGCAGTCTGATCTTGATTTACACTGTCCGATAAGGAGATAGTGTTCTATAAACATATCTTTGAAATAGCAACATTTGATTTATACTACTGGCTTGAAAGTTTCACTTAAGTAATTTAGCAGGTCCAAGGCTTTTGTCTCATCACTTGGTTTGCAAGGTATCATTTAACATAACGTTAGGTACGCAACTTTAATATTTATTAGTTTCTTTTACATATGCAATGCCATCTAACCATGTTAGCAAAGGATACCATTGCTTCGAGAGCAATGTTTCAATTTCTAAGATTTACAGTTACTACGCCCAAATATATGAACTTTTTCTCTTCTATTTTTTTTTTTTAAATCTTCTGAATTTTCTCAAACTCATTGAGTAGACAGAAATCGAGATTGTAAAAGGGATATTAAAAATGAAAAATAAAGAAGGACGTTGTTGATATACACGTAGGGAAAAAAAAAAACATATTGACCAATAAAGAATTTGCTTAAAGAGAGCATTTTCTCTCCGTTTATCAAAATGTTTTTTAAACTCATCGACAGAAGTTCAAAATTGAGGAGACGAAAGCGCGAAAGAGAGATATTAAAACATGGAAAAGATAACAACAGTTTCGTTACAAACTGGCGGGTCGTACTGGCGGAAAACGACACTGTAATGTCTTGTTTTTATCACTTTTCTAGAAGTTTTAGACATGACTCATAATCCCAAAACGTTTATATAACATAAAGATTATGTGCACTGGTACAGCCGGTTTTATCAAATTAATTCGTTTTGTGCTCGACATGATTTTTCAAAGATATCATTCTTAAGAAAGCAGTGTTTTTAGGCTGCATTTGTTACGGCGGTCAGACGGAGATGTGTATCGCATTTCTGTCAACAAAATTATATTCTTCTCCAACAGACTGTTAACTTCCTGACGCTTTATGCTTCAATTATTACGTTACTCAGTTTGAAGTTCAAGTCGCATTATCTATAACAAAATTATTCTGCAAAGAAAATTAAGTCTTTAACGTCATTCGCGGAATAAAATGTTAACTATAAATATGAATTTCAATGACTCCTGTCGAAGCCGTTTTTTTCCTTATTTATGTTGCAGCATTGACTCTTAGGGTGCAAGTGGCTAAAGTCTAAAATTTTGTCGTTTGGTAAAGAGTTAAACCATTTACAAAAAAAAAAAAAAAAAAAAAAAAAAAATGCAGTTTGAACATTTAAGTCGTTTTCACCATCTGAATATACTCTCTTCTCACTTATTTGATGCGTAGAAATCAACTAATCGGTTCAGTGCCGTCAGTGCTTTGAATTGATTAAGCCACCATTGAAGCATTTTACCCGTATAATGATTCTTTGTGAATCTTCGACCGACGTGCACTCATAATACTTACTCTAAGTTTTTAACCCTTTACACAAAATTCCGTGTTTTAAATAACCCGAGGTTAATAGCTTTTGAAATCAATGTGGAGAAAGAAGAAAATGCTGGTAACCAGCATTTTCTTCTTTTCCCACAGCGCTTTTTATTCTTTCGAGACATACTCAGTTTGTCGTCTGTTAAACAATTAAATCATACTTACCAGTATGTGGCATCGTTCTGGTCGTGTCTACTATGGAAGACGCCAGAGCAAAGGGCTTATCTAGCACTGAATCTGAAACATAAGAAATGGTCGAGTTGCGATTACTACTGAATTTTTAATCGGAATGCTTTGTAATGATCGTTAGAGCGCGTTTAACTTACACACGCTACCGTTAAATGAGAAATAATTGTATTGAGACTCCAATATGTTGGGGGAGATAAATCTGATTCTTTTATTTATTGGATCCTCACAATAAACCAATCTTGTTGGTACTTTTACGAATTGTCTCATTAAGAACCCACGACATAAGTAGTGGAGAAAGGCACAGACATTCCAAATAAAATTATGTCATCAGTAATTCCATTTACTCTTACAGGTGTTTCAATTGACGTTTAAATAAGACGCGAAATGGTTGTCTTATAGCGACCTGGCTTAGAATTAAAATATTTAACGAAATGGTGCATTTTTTGTGCATGTACATGTATCTGAACATGTTTGAAATTTGATACCATTATCGATAGACCACAGGCACCGAAGCGTTGATGCACATAGTGTACTTTGCTTTTTTGCAGATGACAAAATTTTAGTGCGTCCATTTTGAAACCCGGTTTGCAAACAACACAATAGACGTGGCTGAAATAATTGGATTTGTCTGTAGTTGAATAAAAATTTGAGCAATGTGAGGAACGGAGAAAATGCAATAATAAAAATGATGAAAAACATGAAACACAAATAAAGATACTAAGAGAACTATTTATCTTCAACACAAGACAGTAATCCTTTTTGCGAAACACGTATTTTTCTTCTGACGAATTCGGCACGACTGAGGACTAGTTGGAGTCTTAATACATTATTTATTTGTTTGTTTATTTATTTTCTTAATCATTTATCTTCTTATTTATCTTCTCTTTTATTGGTTCACGCAGTTATTCCCAACCGTTTTTAAAACACATACTTAATGATGAAATACTATGAAATCATTTTGCTATGTTGTTGATTGCTAATTTATTTATCGACAGAACTGATTGCATAAATACTTAAATGATAAAAAAATTCAACATTTTATCCAATTAAAGTTTACGGTGTCGTATTTCGAAATCCAGCATTTTTTTCTCTTTTTTTTACTAGGATATTTCCATGTTCCGAGTTTTCTATCGCAAATTTGTTTCAGATGACAGGGAGTTAATCGAACGTGAAAGGTGGATCAAACTTGAAAGCAGAAAGTAACTTAAATTACCAAACGAAGATAATGAACTTATTCAGTGTCTAATAATTTATTGATGCAATTTTGTCGATTTTTTGGGGGGATGTTCTTAACATATGTATTTATTTTTGACACAAGATTAAAATTCGTAAACATACAGAAGATGAGGTAATCGTCTATAAAGAAATTCCCCTTGGTTGCAAATCGTGACATCTTCCAAAGTTTTGTAGACTTAGAGGAATGTTATTACTTTATCTAAATACCATGTTGAATCTCATAAATATACAGAAGATGGGATAACAAAAGATAAAGAAAATTTCTCGAGAATGTTTGATAAAGGGTAAGTATTATTTCAAACCATAGAAATACAGAGAAATAGGAATATATGTAATACTAATTATACATAGATATTCTTACTAGTTGCAAATAAAATTAGTTACAAATAAACATATCTAAAAAAAAAATCTTTAAAACAATATGAACACATTCCTTCCCGCAGTGGACTTTTTGGATTTCACTGCAAGCCACATTTTGAATCTGAAGGAAAAAAGCGTTGCTGTGAAAGGAGAAATTGAACGTAATGAGCAACGTTTGTGCCATAGTATTTTCTTGTATACTACATTCATTCATTTAATTAAGATAAATTAAGTAATATTAAATTTAGTAAAATAAATTAAGTAAAATAAAGTAATGAATAGATAAAAGAATTAATATTTTCAGCTTTATGTATGCTATTAGTGTCTAAGAATAACAATTCCTGCTGCAAAACTGACTAGTATTTAAGGGAATTACGAAGTAACTCTTGAGTTCTGATGTGAACAGTTTCATGTCACGACAAAAATATTCATTCACTTCTAAACGGATGCTATCAAAATAAATCGTAAACTAACATTGCAAGTCAGAACCAGGAAGAGAACTGGTTAATTTAAGTATGACATTTCATCGATAAATTATCCTTCAGAGGACAAAAATGAATTTTTGTCCATATTGAAAGCTTCTGGGTTCACCAACTTCTCTTAAACATAATCTTTGTGTTATGCCGAAGATTTTTCTAAATTTGACATAACACAACTTTTAATTAATTGATTTGATAGTAACACGAAGTGTGGTTGGCTAAACCAAATGGTTTAGCCAACCACACTTCGTGTTACTATCAAATCAATAAATTCTTGAGAATCAGACAAAGAATGGTGAATACGGTCTACAAATCAAACAATAGCCACGATTACAGAATATGTCTTTAGAAAGGAAAACGTGACTATTGTGGGTCAAACACATGTTCTAGTCAACAGCATCTTCCCTCCCTCTTCCCTTAATATTTTCAAATACCGTCTTGCTTTGTGTCACAAAAGCTCGGGGTCGTCTTGTAAAGTGCATATTTAGTGCAAAGTGGAAGACCATGATGTTTCTTTTCTTGGTTTCTATGGAAAACATTCAGGAAAAGAAACAGTGGTTTGTTGCGTACAATCACTTCCGTTCTCGCAATGTTTTTGGAGAGTTATCGCCAGCAGAAATGATAGGAGTCTTACAATATGAAGACAGCATCATCAATATAGTAGTTATCTAAATAAATGCGTTAAAAATAGCATGATTTACAGTTTGATTTTGTACACTAATTTGGGGTTGGGGGTTTGAACTAACATTCATTTGTACGATGTTTAGTTTTAGAAGTCAGATATCCTTTCAAAATGACAAACATAGGGATTGAACTGAGCAATTTCCTGTTTTCGTCTTGAGTAAAATATTTAGAAAATTACTTCGTTCACTTTTTTAATCATTAATGTACAAGTATACGTCATCGTCTATGTGCCTTGTTGATTTTGTAAATGGTCTTTCAATTTCCTGATACCGAATAAATTACACGTTGAGTTTTGTTGATTAATAAAAAAAAAAAAAACTTATTCCAAAAAGATATTATTTGAGGACATGAAATCTACTGAAAGAAACCTGAAAGAATGCAATCAGCTTTTACTCTACTTCGATCCATATTCTTGGAAATGTATACTTAAACCGCGACTAAATAATTATAATTACATTTTAAACTTATCTGTTTTTTTTCTGTAATTCGAATCAGTATTGACCAAAAAAGAGATAATTATCTGAGTAAACACTGTGAACTTACGAGCATGCAAAATGCATCGACATATCACTCTAAAAATGCATTTCTTTGGGAGCTAGTTGGCAGCTTTGGAATCCATTGTGGGAAATGTAGCAGTTACTTGAGACAAGCAACTGCTACATTTCTCACAGTGTTTTCCATACTGGGGAAAAGAATATTTTTCTGGAAGTCTTATTTTTTCCCGAGAGTAATGGTACTAATTTTTTGGCGGGTCTCAATTATTTCCGAACAATAATCAGTTAAACCGCAGCAACGTAACTCTTTATGACATAATTCCTACATTTTATTTTTACCTTTTTTTTTACAAAATCATTGTTTTACTTAATATTTCCACATCTTAGTGAATCTACATAAATTGAAAACAGTTTGACAAGGAAAAAAAAAATGCCATGAGTAATGTCCTAGTTTTTGTTATTTGCCGAATACCAAAATAAAGTTATTTGAGTTGAGTTGAGTTAAAACTTCACATTTATTTATTTTACATGGGGAAATAGTAGCTTTACAAATTGTCGAATTAGTCTTTCATCTTTTCTTGGGAAGGGGTGGGAAAAGGGGGAGAAAGAGTTTATTGGTTTTCAATTCAGAAGATACAATTTGTAGTAAATGATTGAAACAATTTATCGCTTTTCTTTGTAACTTTCTGATGTGGTAGACCTATATATAGGGCTTTTTGAAGTGGTAAAAGTCTCTGTAGTTTTCTAATAGATATGATCATACAATGCTGACCTATCATGTAGATACAATCGGTCCAGACTTGACATAGAATGAAACCAACTAATTTTATGTCAAAAGAGAAGGTTTAGCACTGTATTGCATGAACTAACTGTCAAGTGTAAGATTCGTAACCTGGATGCCTCGGGCCTTTCATGGGAGTGCCCTTGGGCTAGACACTTCAGAGTCCCAGCTTTGTAAAGGGTCCGTATTCATCAACCGTTTTTAAGAACATTCTTAGTATTGATCTTCAGAATTTTCTAAATTTGAAAGTAACTCAATTTCTGATTGGCTAAACCAAATGGTTTAGCCAATCAGAAGTTGTGTTACTTTCAAATTTAGAAAATCTTGGAGAATGTGAAAAAGAATATTAAGAATGGTTGGTTAATACGTACCCTGGTGAAATCCAAGACATACTTAATTGTGTGAGTTGTCGCCGTGAAAGAAATAATTGCAATTTTGACAGCGGCGTAAAACGCCATTAGATAAATCAATTTTTCGCTTAAAAGTAAATTATTGAGGCAATTTGTCGTCAACTAAGAAATGTGTCAGATCTCATAAACCATTTACCTAACCGTCTCACGCTTTAACAACTCTAGGGAATAAAGCTTTTAAAAACATCGTGGAAAAAAGAAAAAAATGCTGGTAACCAGCATTTTCTCCTTATCCACACAATGTTTTCTTACCTTACCAAAATAACAAATCCTATCAATTTGGCCACTTTCATTTTTACGTCTGAGTATTTTTTTTTTTTGGTCAAGTGTAAATTTTTTTCGTATTGTAATGTGTTACAGGTTTACCATACAAATTCGTGTTTTAACGATCCTAGGGAAAAAGCCTTTTGAAAACATCGTGGGAAAGGGAAAAAATGCTGTTTACCGGCATTTTCTTCTTTTCCCAGAATGTTTTCCACCCGTCCAGAGACATATCTCACCATATTAGCAATATCTAATTTGTCGTCTGTAAATGCTTTGAAATGGAACCAGTCTAAATTTTTGTCCCACGGTGAAGGGTTAAAGTCTTTTGAACTCTCCCTGTAGATATGATCATACAGTGCTGACCTAGAATCCAGTAACAATCGGTATATGTCGAGACATGATATATGTGTACTTCACGGAATTAATATCGTAGAAAAACATAATCAGTTAATTACAGCTTTGCTTTTCTGCTTGAAAGTAAATAATTGAAGCAATTTATCGCCAGTTAAGAAATGTTTCAAGTCGATATATATGGCTTTTTGAAGCTGTAAAATTCTTTGAACTTTCCCTTATATAGATAATGATCTTTATCAGTTTACAGTGCTAACCTGAAATGTAGGAACAAATTTAACAGTCCTAATTTTGTGGAAAGAGACCTAAAAAAATATACAATTCGTCTAAATTAAAAATTATTTAGACGAACCTGAGGGATCAGGCTTTTGTGTTCACAGACGAATCTCATCGTTTGAACCGATATAAATTTGTTATCTGCAATTGCTGTCAGTTTGGACAAGTCTGTTTTTTTTTTTTATGGTCTGGTAAACCAAAATAGCTAAGCACTCCGTTGCTTGTGTGCTCACAACATTACCTACAAAAACAAGTCTTTTACGAGGAGAGTATACTTCGATTAGCCTGCACATCCGTGTAGTCTGATCTGTATTCCTAATGAATTATTTATATGTTATTATACTCATACATGTATAACCCCTAGACTGCTTAGACGCAACTCAAGGCGTTTTTAAGAGGTTAATCCTCTACCAAGCCACAACATTATGAACTCAACCCTAATATAAAATCATTTGTAGACGACAAAATAAAATATAGCACAAAAGTCGACTTTTGTCTTTGAAAGGGTAAAAAACATTGTTGGAAAAGGAGAAAATGCTGGTTACCAGCATTTTCTCCTTTTCCAATAATGTTTTCAAGAGCAATCTTCTTCAGGGTCGTAAGAATTCGGGATTTTGCTGTAAAGGATTAATAGGTATTGCGACAAAGTGATCGTATGGGTAAATTAATTCAAAGACAAAGTCTTCAAAAATCAGTAGTAACACAATTTTACTGAAATGATGACGATCGCAGTTGTTCTACTTTGTCATTTACTTGTCTATATTAATTAAAGGGCCAATTTTAATTTCTATACTGCAAACTTTTTGTTATACGCTGAAAGATTCCTCAAAATAGTGTGCCATTTCGCCCGGAGGTATTCTTAGGAACTGACTGGTTAATTAATTACGAAAAGGTGCAAATTTAGAGTTCAAATAATGAATCGCTTTGCAATCGCTTCCGTCGCTTTGCAATCGGTATATTCGTCTACTTTTATTCATGACGTCAAATTATGACGTCGCCGTACTGATTTAAATTCACCCCCACACAATCGACGCGTGTTACTGATCACGTGACATTCCCACAAACCTTTGCGAAATTCTGGAGCGATATCTATAAATACATGAACATGCTACGTAGCCCAGATAGGAAATACTACGAAAAAACACTTAAAAAAAATTGTCTTTTTCTTTACTTATGGTTTGCAAAACTATCGTTTTACTTGATTCAGTGAGGAATCATTTTATAATTTTGATTAGATCATAAATATCTGCTCAGTCTCGCAGTTTAAACCACTAATGATACTTTTCATCGTCTGAATTTTAATTCTTTCGGCGACAATAGTACTTGCATTTTCAGACAGTGCGTTTCATGATCAGACTGCATAGAACACAGTATTGTACAGCGAGATCTTGGATCTACATCGCCCGCTATGTTTTTAGATAATTTTGTATGGATCAAAAGCTTTGAACTTTGGAGAAGGGTTGGGGAAATCTGGGACCGTTTTCAACCACCTTTCTTAATTCAATTCTTATTCTAAATTCCTAAAGTAGCAATTTCATTGACTGAGACTTTCTGTCTCAGCCAATCAAATTGCTAGTTTAGGAATTTAAAAAATGATTTTTATCGGTTTCACTAATCAAAGTGTAAACAAATTCTCAGTAATCAATGTGAAATGAGTACTTCAAATGATTGAATCAAATATTTCTACGATGACTAACGTGAGTAATATTCATAACTATTTCAACAAGTCTCCAATTCAAGCGATTATGGCCGTATTAGCAAATATTTAAAATCTATTTAAGTCTAATATCAGTAAAATTAGTGTGAAACTATTCGTGAATAAAACAGTATGAAAAAAGGGCAGAGGTTGCCTGTATGAATCAGAGAAAATAATAGGTTAATTAGTGTAGTTTTCATTCTTTTACGACGGTTATTTTATCCAAAAACTATCATAAACAAATTATTCCCATCTTAAGTCAAAAAAACTTGTTTCTTTGATGGAGTCAAAATTATTCATTATCGTGAATTGTTTCGTTCTGTCATCCGTAAAATTTGTTCAGCTTATTTATTCTTAGTGACTGTAACGCCTCTAGCGCCAGGGATTTAAGCATAAAATAAATTATAATATTAATAATAACAAAATTAAAAAAAGTCAATTCGGAAAAAGAAATATGTCCAAAATATCTAACCGAAATATAGGACAGTTTTAATCCATAATTATTCATTCACGTTTTAATTATTAATCTTTTTTTGTTTTGTAACGTGAGTTTATAACTTGTCAATAATGAAAGGGTTTTTGGATGATGAATTTAATGTGACGCAAATGATGATTAAGAAAACATCGTGAGAAAAGAATAAAATGCTAGTTATCAGTATTTTCTCCTTTTCTCACATTGTTTTCAAAAACTCTGTTCTTCAATCTCGTAAAACATGCACTTGTAAAGATTTAAAACGAGGAATTAAAAAAATAAATAACATGCAAACAGGAAGAATTTCGAGCACTTGAAACTATAAATGAAGGGAGGAAAAAGCATGACGTTTCTCGTTTCTCTCTATTTGTTTTTTTTTTGTAAATATTTTGAAGAAGTATTTCAGTTCAAAGTGGTTTGTTGAAAAATAATGAACTACAGAAACATGGCCACTTGTGTCATTCTGGAAAAAAGGCTGAATTACATTTTGTAATGAAATGTCCTTTATACGTTAAAATTCTGTGAGGAAATTTTCTTTTTGGAATCGTGCTCTTTTCTGGTTTAGAGTTCAAACAACAAAACTATCTTGCTCAACGCTGCCAAGTTTCTGAAATTTATTCCCTCTCCACAAAGACCCATGACTTTTCTACATGCTACGTGTACTTATTTACAAATAAATTTCTAAACCGAAACCATAATAAAATGGAAACGGCTGGTAAAGGAGTCTTAAAAAACTCAGTGAAAAAAGTAGCAAGAATAAAACCTGATTGCCAGTAATTTCTATGTGAGTGAAATCATCCATAGCCATTAGTTATCCATTATTATTAATCTATAAATTTTCGTTTATGACTAAATCAGTTTTAGACGGCATATCCTACGAATCAAAATCCGCACGAAATCTTTCGCCAAGAAATAACACTAAATAATAGCTTATTCTGATCGTGCTCCGGATTCTTCGATTGCAAAATTTAACTTTTAAGATTTGACATGAGTAGGTCATCCATATCATACATGTCTTTTCCCCTTTTATTTTTTTCGGTGTTTGATCAGTGTTTTATAATGCCTATTTGAAATAGTTAAATGCCGCGCGAACAAAAGTTTACTCTGTTCTCAACGCGGCTAAATGCTGGATGAGTATCTTCGACTTGTTCTCCGGAGATTTATAAAGCAACTAACCTTCGTTACTTCCGCAAATCAAATTAAATTAAATAAAATTAAACAAAATCCTAGCATTTAAAATGAAACAAATTATATTCACAGAATAGTATTTCTCTATTTTGTTATGTCATTGTTGCATGTATGCTATGTTGTGTTTTGTATAGTAACGATGAACTGCAATGTTCGAGGAATAAATATTCTGTTTGTTTTCTTTATAAACTATAGAGCACAATAACTTCGATTAAGTATTTTTTTCATGTATATGTATTGCTATGAACTAATATGAGTGTTGTCATTAAGCACGAGTAATATGTTCCTCGATTAATGAGTAATACGTTCGTTCTATCGTCCGTTTTAATTCCAAATCAATAATAATAATAATAATAATAATAATAATAATAATAATAATACCCCCCCCCCCCACACTTTATATGAGGACAGTCACATATAGAGTAAGATGAATGTGTGATTAATTCATGATAATTGTTATTTATTTTCCGATTAATTTCGAATGAGCAAATTTGTTAACCGTAGTCGGGATGCCAGAATTTTATGGTCGAATGTGGTTTATTGATATGATTTATTTATAATGGTTATTGTTGCTGAAATGTGGGGAAAAAAAGTTTGATCCTTTCACCTGCATGGTTGATAAAAGAAGCTTTTGCGGACGATGTAGACTAAAGATCAGACTGCACAGAATGTGCAGTCTGATCTTTGATCTACATCTTCCGATTCTTGACATGTAAATTTCGACCTTGAAATTCACTATATCTGTAATTAAAGATTTTAAAGGTCTTTAAACAGACAATTTATTTATGTAGAGGTGAAAGGGGTGATTGACTACATGTATTTATTTTTCGACAACAGCTGATTGAAGGAAGTTTTTCAAACATTTTAGATGGACCAATTTATCCTAATATAAATTGTAATAAAACAGATAAAAACGCTGGATCGTTCAATAATCCTTTAAGTGCATGATAAATATAATGAAAAAAAAAACTTAAATCCTATGTTTCAAGCCAAAATATTGCGTTCCCAAAGTTGTCGATTTCGCTGAGAAAAACCTCGTCATATCGCTTGGTAGTGATTCAAGATCAGACTGCACGTTCCGTTCCGTCTGATCTTAATCTTCACTCTTTGCCTAAGCCCACTGAGTAGCGCTTAGCAGTATTTATAAGCGTTACATGTAAGGTCATAAATAAAAATGGACACGTGATCGCAGTCGAGTGAAAAGGTCCCGGATAATGCGTTTTTAAGACAGTTTTGATGAGATAAAATGATTGCCGAGGTACAGATCCAAATTCAAAGACTTTTTGTTTAGCTGTTCGGCCCGCCAAAGCTGTTGAAATCGCACCTAACAGACTTAGCTTCAAGTAAAAGAAAGTTGGAAATACTATGAACTTAATATTATCAGCAGCTTCACAGTTCAATTTGTTCCTTTCTTTTCTCTGTCAGGACTATGCACGATATTCTTGCCACGACACTGGCTGCCCGACATCCCCTCTTTCCCACACTAACACACACACATACACGCGAACAAAACCAAATTACAGAGAGGAATGAAATCTGTTAAACTCATTCGTATAAAAACTCGAAAAGATTTGCTGTATTCGACCTTAAAACCAATTTTCTGGTTCCTCGTGGCAGCCAGAACTCAGAATAAAATTGCATGAATTGTTGGATAAAGACTGTAACTTATAATGGATGTATCTTAAAATACGGTTTTTCGCTCTTCTCAAAGGGTTGGCAACCTTTTTCGAGCTAGACTGGTTTCCGCCGTGCCTTGTCGAAGGATACTCTGTGAAATAACAGTGCTATCAGCAGGAGTCGAACCAGAGAATTCCCGATTAAGAGGTTTTATGTCTAAAAACCCAAATAGCGGCCAAAAGTAAACAAAGAGGGTGTTAAAATGCATTTAAATCCAAATTATACCAGTTGAAAGTATGGAAATTATTGTAAAGATGACAATCTGTTATTGTGCGATCAGTCCAAGTGTTAGCCACAGGCAGAAAAATGAATTTCAAATGTAGATCACAAGTTGCCAGGTCGCTCTATCTTTTGTTTACTTTTTATGTATCTAGTTTTAAAATTTATTTTTCTACCAGCGACTTACTCTTGGGCCGAATTTATAATAACAGATTGTCAACTTCACAATAATTTCCATTCTTTTAAATACAATGATTTAAATTCAAATGCATTCTAACACACACACTTTGTTCACTTTTGGCCAATACTGGGGCTTTAACAATGGAGTCGTAGAGGGCCCCTGATTCAGGCATATCGGTCAAGACAACATTTGTAGAGAGTGTATCAACCTGGAACAGAGCTTTTAATTATTTCATTAATTTTTCAGTAAATCCTTTAACACACAGTCCCTAGTTTAAAAGACCCTGAAGAAAAAGCCTTTTGAAAAACATTGTTGGAAAAGGAGAAAATGCTGGTAACCAGCATTTTCTCCTTTTCCCACAATGTTTTTTACCCTTCCAAAGACAAATACCATAATTTCAGTCCAACTTGTCGTCTGAAAATGCTTTCAGTTTGGACTAGTCCAAAATATTGTTGTTTGGTAAAGAGTTAATTATCAGTTAACGACAGGTCTGGAATGTTGGTTCAAGGCTTGCAAAATGCTTTAGTATTTTTAATCCTCAAAGCTGTATGCCTGTATGTATACTGTTTGTCTGTCTCTGTCACCAGCGCACATATTAATGGCCAAATAGTTGTTGAAAATATAATGCGGATGTTAAAATACATTTAGATTTAAATAATGCCATTTAAAAGTATGGAAATTATTGTTAAAAATAACAATCTGTTATTTTACGATCGGTTCAAGTGTTAGCAGGCAAGAAAAGGAATTTTAAAATCAGGTAAGTAGTAAACAAAAGATAGAGCGACCTGGCAACTTTTGACATGATTTATAGAATCCATTTTCCTGCCATTGACTAACACTTAGAACGACAGAACTAACACTGCCATTGACTGATTTTTGGACCCATCGTACAAGAACAATTACCATACAATAACAGATTGTCATCTTTACAATAATTTCCATTCTTTTAAATGGTACGATTTAACTTTAATCGCATTTTACCACCCCATAGTTTACTGTTGGCCACTATTGAGCCTTTATTGTCAATGGTAACTGAAATAGGTTTCGGGACAGGCTGTAGCTTAAAGTCAGGATCGGAACGTGCAATCTGATCTTTTATCAACACCGTCACCCGACATGATATGGCTTGCAGCACGCGAAAAGGGGCATTCGGACATTTCCGTAAAGTGTCGTGTCAGATCAGCCTGCGCAGTCCGCGCAGGCTAATCCGAGACGGCACTTTACGACTACATTAAATTTTTTGTTACAATAGACTTGCGCAAAACAGAAAATTACATAAAAACGGAAAGTGTCGTTTCGGATTAGCGTGCGCGGAGTGCGCAGGCTGATCCGATACGACACTTTACGCAAATGTCCGAATGTCCCTTTTTTCGTGTTGCAGGCCATATTGAACTCTAACGAAAATCATCTTCAACTGCAGGTGAAATAATATTTTACGTAGATGTGTCGAAAAAGTCGAATTTATTCAGTTGGCTGTGAAATAGATGTCAAAATGTGATTGATATTTCAAATCTGTAGGAAAGAACCGACTATTTCAACTACATATGTGCCATGCCCTGGCAAAACGGGTTTCATGCATCTCGGTGATGAATGATAGCAAGCAAGTCATCACACAGTTCTTGATCAATTAAATTCATTTGTGTAATGACCGTCTGAATCATGAGGTAAACTAGTCCTTTGAGCTGTAGAATATTGACCAATAGCAAAAAGGTTTTGACCCATGTCAGCCTGCGTGGACTGCGCAGGCTGACATGGGTCGATACCTTTTGCATATGCATTAAACCTCCTTTTCACAGAGCATGGCTCGGTCATTTCAAGGCCGTTTTGGTGATAATTCCCCCGCTAGAAAAATTTATAGGACACCAGAGATCCAAGATAAGACTTAACGTTTAGCACAGTCTCATCTTGATCCAAACCTTCCATAACCAATTCACTGATGTTGGGGAACACAAGAAGCGATTACGTGCAGAATATGGAGTCTAGATCTATTCTGTCCCCCTGTCATTGTATGACCAAATAATCTGTTTATTGGTGGTGGAATTTTGATTGATTGATTGTATGGTGGTTAACGCCGTTTTTAACACTGTTTCAGCTATATCCCGGCGAGCAGAGCACATATATATGCTTTCCTGGATTTTTTTCCCCTAGTACTTCGCACAATATTCTTCCTAAGCCACTGGCAGCAGTCTCAAATAACCATCGTCGAAACAACGATCAGCGATGAGAGAGAAATGAAACCTATCGCAACTACTATCATCAATTCTCGGAAGGAAATTCGCCGAGCTGGGGATTCGAACCAGCGCCCCCTCCTGATCTCAAGTCCTGTACACTATCGGTGTCGACTGCACTACCAGGGCTCAGCGGCGGAAATTTAACCGTTGAGAAATCTCCGTCTTCAATTAACCCTCTACCAAACAATTCTTCCGTGTCGAAGAACACAGGAAGAAACCTTTCGAAAACATTGTGGGAAAAAGGAGAAAATGCTTATCAGCATTTTCTCCTTTTTCCAACAACGTTTTCTGCCCTTTAAAATGTCCCATCATTTTACCCCCATATCACTGTCCAGAAAATGGAAACGACTGAGAGATTTGAGCCATTTGCATTATACAAAGCAACTCATCACAAAATTATGGATCCATAAACTATCATTTTGTCTAACAACCGAACGAATCATAAGATAAACTGGTCTTTTGACATACAAAAAATTTACCAAAAGCAGAAAGTTTTGACCCTGGTAAGCCTGCGTGGACTGCGCATACTTTCCACAGACGCATTAAACGCCATTTTCATAGAGCATGACTTATATGTAAAATAAAAATCTCTTCCTTGTAAAATTTTGCTTGTAAATTTAAAATAGCTAAAATTTGGTAGGTATATATGAAATAAAATTCCTCAAAAAGTGTGCTTAAAAATGTCTAAAAATTGTCCTAGGTATTATATGAGGTTAATTTGGCTTATATTTCTCATTGTCGTAAATAACATTTCATAATAATTTGGATGTGTAAGTAATCATGAAATTCTCCCCTTTAGCTATAAATTGACAGTAAATTTTAATTCGAGATACGCTCCCCTAAATTTGTGGTTAAACTGCTACCGTAAAAGAGAAAAGATGCGACCCTACTAGAGACTGCATCAAGAACATCGTGGAAAAGGAGCAATTGCAAGGACATTCCACTGCTACTTTCCTCAAAATATTCCATGTAATTCCAGGATATCAATTACATGTATTTTCTCTTTTGTGCCACTTAAAGTTAAGTTTCGCATTGATCTAAAAATAGCCGTCTGCACTGTGGCTTTGCATAATGTGAATAAATTCATCTTTACTTAATATATTCTAGTTTTATACATAGTATAGTGTTCATTTTTCTTCCAAATAAATTTGTGCGAGGTTTTCACATTCAACTTTAATGTCGAAATACTCTCTAAATTTTCAATCGCCTTCAAATATGTCTAATATTTTAAAATAATTCATGAATATCTGTGCATGAAAGAGCAATATAGGTGTCAAATTATAAATATCGGTTACGTTATATAGCACCATAAAAGCAACTTACCGTGGTGGAGAAAAGTATTATCTATCTGGCTTCTGAATAAAAGTGGAAAGAAATAAAAACTGAGACACCAACGACTGAAAAGGCGTTAATAGGCCCTTCCTCGGGTATTTTGTGCTTATAGAGTCATGCTACGGATTTTACCGAAACAGAACCGATCGCGTGGCCGCGTTCCGCTCGGTAACGCGAACGTCCTCGCCCCGATTCGCCCCGAGCCAATCAGATTTACGCTCGCGCTCAGCAACGGAAATTAACCTCGCTTCCGTCACAATACAAAATCACTTACACTGGTTAATTTTGCTTCATGAATTTTTAAAGCAGAACGAGTTCGGTGATTGGTGGTTGAACAAATTGATACAGAGCTATAGCACGTGAATGTATTGATGCATCATTTGACTCTTTTACAAGGCGACAAATTTTAACTTGTCCATATTGTGAGCATTTGTCGACGGCAAGTTCGCTGATGCTTAAGACTTCGCCACTCGACAAAATTTTAGACTAGTCCAATTTGAAAGCTTTTGCAGACGACATGCTAAATTTGACTTTTTCGGTATTTGTTTTTGAAAGGGTAGAAAACGTTGCGGGAAAAGGAGACAAATGCTGGTTACCAGATCGAAAGCAGTAACAGACGACAATTTTAAAGTGGGTGGAATGGAGAAAATTGTCTCACAAAGGGTAGAAAATATTGTGGAAAAAGGAGAAAATGCTGGTTACCAGCATTTTCTCCTTTACCCACAATGGTTTCAAAAGACTTTTTCCTAAAGGTTGTTAAAACTTAGGATTTTGTGGTTAAGGCACAAATGACGGGATTGGATACCAGCATTTCCTTCTTCTTCCACAATGTTTTCAATAGCGACCTTTTCAGCCCTGGGTCGTTGGGAAAAAGATACATGCGTTTGCTTTATGTTCATGTATTATTCTTTTATATCCATTTTCCGTACAATTATTTCGTTTTTACTCTTCTGTCATAGACAGCTTCCAAAACGTTAATGGAAAAAGAGGTACAGGCTTGTTACCAGCAGTTGCTTCTTTCCCCAGCATAATATTTCCCCTACCAGTCATAAAACACTTACCCCAACTGTTTTTTTTCTTTTGTGCCCCCCCCCCATCAGTATCAGTGTAGTGGTTTTAATAGATAAAGTTAGTGCAGCAAAAGATTAATACATGTACTTGAATATTTAATTCTTTTTTATTTTTCCATGTCAAACAATCTCTAGTTTGAACGACCCGAGGAAAAATATTTTTCTACCGACAAACTTTAATAAGCCATATTTAATCTGTCCTCTGCAAATGCTTCGGCTTGCAATAAGTAGTTTAGAACTTTGTCGTTTTGGTAAAATATTAAGAAGTTCAAGGAATTATCAAATTCTGCGAGAGAATTTGTTTATCAAGGTATCAATTCGTGTAATAATAGTTATTTCCGAGTCCGTCTTTGTAAAGTCAAATTGTCATTTACTTGTAAGGACCATTCTGGGGAACAAGACAGATGTTCTTTTCTCTCAATCATCTCTTGCGACGCTGAGAATAACAAGCAATTTCGTTCAAATGATATCCCCCACCATAAAAGACCTTTTTTTTAATACAAACATATAGAAAGTATTGTTTTGCATGTACACGTGGCTTTTTTGCTATCTGTCCACTATGAAATTGTACATTAATCCCCCTTTTTCCATGGCCCAGCATTTCATTAAATGAATTGAAAAAAAAAAAAAATAATAATAATGATTATCTGTGGCCTATGATAAACAATATAAATATGAAGTCTTAAAAAATTTTTGTCCAGATGTTAGATATATTGGTACATAATGGATATATACATCAAACCACCTTTTTCTATGACACGGCATTATAAAAAAAAAACTATATCGGCCGACTACCATAAGGAACACGTGCATGAAGTTTCATCCATTTTCGTCAAGGATTTTAGAAGACATCTTTAGGGACAAACGGACGAACAGACGGTTATTGGTCCATGATCAAATTATACATTAAGCCCCCTTTTTCCATGACATGGCATTTCATTCAGTAAAAACAAATAATGATTGTATGTAGCTTATGATAAATAATACAAGCTAAAATGTTTCATAAAATTTTGTCAAAGTTATAGTTAAAGAGATATTGGTCCATACATCAAGCTCCCTTTTTCCATAACATGGCATCATATTAAAAAAAAAAGTATATCGGCAGAATATCATAAGAAACACATGTATGAAGTTTCTTCAATTTTCGTCAAGGATCTTAGAAGATATCTGTCCCGACGGACGAACGGACGGACGGACGGACGGACAGATAACGCAAAAACTATATCCCCCCCTCCGAAATTCGGCGGGGGATAAAAAGATAATATTAGATGCAAGATCTGCCGGTAACCAGCATTTTCTCCTTTTTCCACAATGTTTTCTTACCCTTTTAAAGGTAAAACCCAACGTGTAAGCCACATACGATTTGTCCTTTGCAGATGCCTGTAATTTGGATGAGTCTATAATTCATTTATCAGGTAAACAGTTCAATTCAAACCAAGCCCTGCACTAAAGTTGTAGTATGATCTTAGATCTACACCATCCGATGTCATGATAAGCCATTAATTACCAAAGGGCAAAATTTTGGACTTGTTTGAATTTAAACAAATTAATAGAGATTCCAATGATATGATTCGTCTTTAAAAGTGTAAAAAAAAACAACATTTCGGAAAAGGGGAAAATAATGGTTATCAACATTTTCTGCTTTTTCCACAATGTTTTCTAAAGTCTTTACCCTCAGGGTCGAAAAACATGCGTTATATTATAAGAGGTTTAAGGTTCAATACTCAATAAGAGAGCCATGCTCTGACAAAAAGGGGTTTAACGCATCTTTGTGATGCATTCTACCAAGCAAGTCATCACATAATTATAGATCCAGGAAATCCATTTCGTATAACAACCGATTGAATCATGAGGTAGAATGATCCTTGGGGAAGCAGAAAATTGACCAGAAACAAAAAGTATCGACTGCGCAAGCTGACCTGGGTCGATACTTTATACAGATGCATTAAACACCCTTTTCAGAGGACATGACTCAAGTCTAATTTACAGACAATGGATACTTCAGCATCCGGGTATTTACTGAGAAACGTTCAACGTGATAATGAAACATCACAGTAAGTGTACTTGGGATGAAATTGACAGATACTTCAATAAACAAACCCAGTGCTTAAAGACTCCGAGGTAAAAGGCTTTTAAAAACATTGTTGGAAAAGGAGAAAATGCTGGTAGCATTTTCTCCTTTTCGAACAATGTTTTCCGCCCTTTCAAAGGCAGATTTTATCATTTAAATCGTACTCAATTAGTCGTCTGCAAATGCTTTCAATATTGATGAGTGTAAAAATTTGGCGACTGGTAAAACGTTAATTGAATTGTTACTTCCTGTAGCAGATTATTTCGTTTTGTTAGCTGACCACGTTTGAAAACATTTTTGCAGAAGAAAAATTTGCTCGGAGGACATTTCTTGTCTTGCAATAATGTTAATCAGAAGTTCATGATTTTAAACCTAAATCACACTTTATCGATGTTTTTTGCCACACTAATTTCGAAATGTTTTCCACAAGTGTCCGCTGATGATGATGATGATCATCATCATCAACAACAATAATATCAACAACAACAACAAACGGCGACTACGATTAATTGATTATTGATTAAATATTATGCTGCTTACAATTTAGTCATATCACGGCTTATCCAAGTATGCCCGGGCTTACACTTCTGCTTGCCAAAAGACACTCCGACGAAAAACCAAGTGCTTCCAGTAAGGCTCGAACCTTGAGCCTCCAGGTCACGAGTCCTACTCTTTACCACTGAGCCACCACCACCACCAACAATAAAATAACATAATAACGACGACGACAACAACTAACAACGGCGACGACGACAACAACAAACAACAAAAACAACATTTGAAAGCCTGACTTAAGTGAAGAGAGGAGATTAAAAAGATAACAGAAGATCGTGTACAACTCTCATGAACCTATCGGAAATGTTGACTTTGTGACAAGAGTGGAGGCTTTTTCCTTCACGGAAACAGAACCACGAATTAAGACATACTCTGACAGAAGGGGGTGAAAAGCTTGTCCCTAATGTATTATTTACAAGCATGTCGTCAGATAATTACGGATCTTTAAAATCTATTTTGTCCAACAACCGGCTGAATCTTTAGGTAGAATGGTCCTTGAACATATAGAGAATTTACTTAAAGCAAAAAAGTTTGGACACAGGTCAGCCTGCGCAGTCCGCGCAGGCTGACCTGTGTCCAAACTTTTTTGCTGATGCATTAAGCCCCCTTTTCACAGAGCATGGCTCAATTTTATTTGTTTGAATAAGATTTTCCACCTCCTTTTACAGTAATTTGGTCATATGACGGCGGCATCTCATGTATGTAAGTCTGTTAGACCTGGCTTTCACGAGATATAGGCTCGGGTTTCGTGATCCCTTGCCCATGGAAACTTGCACATACTAGAGCATCCTGCGGGAATCGAACCAGGGCACGTAGTCACAAACCATTTTTCAGAAAACTCAATACATAGTTCTAAAGAATTTTCTAAATTTCAAATGAATGGTTTAGCCAATTAGAAGTTGTGTTACTTTCAAAAACTAGAAAAAGATTAAGAATGAAATTAAGAATGATTGGTGAAAACGGGTCCTGGATTTACGGTTTACGACAACCAATGTTGTCAACACTGAAACACAGAGTACCAGCCTCATGAAAAGGAGAGATGTATTTTATTACCTGAAACTTCAAGTCTCGGGTCACTTGAGGGTGTGGGTTCGAGCCCAACGGCTGCCCATCTAAAATTACTCATAGTCTTTCGGATGAGACGTAAAACCTATGTCTCGTGTTACGATGCTATACACCGAACATGTTAAAGAACAAGGCGAAATTTAGGATGGGTTTCGTCCTGTATCTTGCACTATCCCTGGTACCATAAGGAACAGCCTTCAAGGGGCATCGTCCATATGGGCAACCGGTGGCGACGATAAATAAACAGAAAATCAATCCAAAATTCTGAAACGCGGCTGGGAGACAGCGGTATTGTGGTACAGCGTCGGCCTCCTACACACAAGGTTTTGGATTCGAATCCCTTCATGAGCGGCGTCAAACTTTTGGAACTAGCCAAAATACGGTACGATTACTGGGGCCATATTCACCAACCATTCTCAAGAACATTCTTGGTCTTTACAGCTTAGGTTTTCAAAGTTTGAAAGTAACACAGCTTCTAATTGGCTAAACCAAAATGGTTTATAAGCTGTGAGAACTTGTTTCACAATCGATGTAAAATAAATAAGTTTAAACTGAATTTAAAAGCGATGCTTAAAAAAAAAACGTAAACATATGCATAATATGCTTTTATCAGAATTGTCTGGATGTGGCTGCAAACGTTATAGGCACGATAGGTTGTGGTTTAACCTTTTACCAAACAATCCCTGCTTTTTACGACCCAGAGAAAGAAGCCTTCTGAAAACATTGTGGGAAAAGGAGAAAATGCTGATAACCAGGATTTTCTCCTTTTCCCACAATGTTTTCTACTCTTCTAAAGTCAAGTTTCAATTTGTGAGTCACGTTTATTTTGTTGTCTGCAAACGCTTTCAATTTGGACAAGACTAAAATTTTGTCGTTTGGTAAAGAGTTTAAAAAAAAATGAACCATGATCAGTGAAAAGGGAAGCTAATGCATTGGCAAAAGTATCTACATGTCAGTCTGCGCATTCCGCCAAGGGTAACATGGGTCGAAACTTTCTGCTACTTGTAAATTCTCTTTATGTAAAAGGACAGTCTCACCTCAGGATTTGGTCGGTTGTTAGGCTAAACGGATTTTATGGATTTACGGTACTTAATGCGATAGCCTGCTTCGAATAATACAACACGGAGTATGATGACGTCATATCTGAAGTAATAAAATTAGACAAAGTTACCAATTGCTAAACGACAATCCAGGTATTCAAACACCCAAAAGTGCATCTTTTTTACTAAATTTGATAATGATCAATTTACAGAGTGAGCTACTTTGTAGATAAAACGAGCTAGTGATCACAAAGACTTGTCCATGTTCGGAAGGCTTGCAGATTCAAGTCACAACAAACAACAAAAGTGCCCTTACTTTTTCGTCCTGCAGCCGCGAGATCACTCATAAAAACCATTTTGGCAGATTAATAGTTGTTCAGCGCTAAATGTAATAAAGTAGACCTCTTTCCACGGTTGACAATACAATCCACTGAAACCTAAAAAGATCGTTTTTATTTCAAAGGCTTGACTAAACAAGCGGACGATATAGACCAAAGATCAGACTGCATGTTTTGTGCAGTCTGATCTTGATCTATGCCGTCCGTAAAGTCCTTCACGTATGCTAGTATAAGCGATCACAGTTTTTATAGTAATCTGTTTCAAGACCGATACAATGATTAATTTTTAAGGGATAGAGAGGGCTTCTGAGTAGGTTTAAACTTTGATCTCTTTAAAGTAAAGTCAAATAAATTCTACATCCGCAATAAAATAGTCCTTTGATAGAGACAAAAATGGGTGTAAAATGGGAATTAAAGTATAAATATAGTTGTCTTTTAAAGGAAAACTCGTGTTTTCTTAATTGTAATGGTTGGATTTAAGACCAAATTAATGGTTCGCCCTTTTCTTTCTTCCTGTTTTGTTTCGGTAAATGCATTTAAAATTTTTTTGGGAAAAGGAGCAACTGTTTGTGAAAAAAAAAAAAAAAAAACGTCTCACTTCCCATCAATGTTTTCCGAAGTTTAAAGTATGTACAGTGAAACCGCATCATTCGTCAAAATTCAAACATTTGCGGACGACAAATTCAAAAATTAAAGTAGTAGACCCCTAACGCTTCTGGTGCAACATGGTATAAAATTTCTCGTTAGTTGATAAATAAGGATACTGATATAATACTTTTGCACATTTTAACCGACCAGAAATTCCTTTGATGTCTATCTTGAAATTGTTTGTTGATACTTTGGTTGGTTTCCTGAAAAGGGAGGTAATTATTATTCCCTTTGAAATGAGAATAGAGTGGTTTTAGATTTATAAAGGATAATTCTAAGAAGGAAAAAAAGGAAAAAGTGGCTCGGTTAAAGTAGTACAATAATACTCATTTTTAATCATAGCAAATTTTGTTGATAATATTATAGTGGAAATAGCTGTTTTCCATTAGGGGTCTACTACCTTAATACATGTACTAACGAGATGAAATTATCTGATATTGTAGAAAACATTGTTGGAAAAAGGAGAAAATGCTGGTTACCAGCATTTTCACCTTTTCCAACAATATTTTCAAAAGTCTATCAAATTCGACTCCTTATCGGGATGTTTGGTAAAGGGTTAAAGTTTTTAGCATTAAGTCAGTTGATGATGATGTTTTACACCCCTTTCAATATTTTTTTCAGTCATATAACGGCAACAGCTCACACAGGCCTATGATCATATACTTCCCGGGTTTCACCGGTACTAGCCTAGGGCTATGAAGTGTCGTGCCCAAGGACACCAAGTCATTTGAGTATCAACTTTAGGTCCTGACATATCTTTGGACAAGGACTGCAAGAAGGTGTTTATGGGGGAAATACAGTCTAAAGTTGCCGCTTTGAAGCTTTTGTTTTTATACAAATCAGAATTTCATTATATACCTTTGAATAGCATATCATATTTCTAAGAATTACAGGGCCATAGCTAGCTGGCGAAAATAGTAATGCCATAGTAGGAACGTAGCTAGAAATGTATAAAAGAGGAAGCCCAATTTATTCTGAATTTTTTTGTCTCTATTTCCATCTTTCTGTCTTTCTTTCGCTGTTTCCCTTAGAAATTGATGTCAGCATCTTAAAGTACAACTTTGTCAGTTTCTTAGGCAATGTAAATCAAGATCAGACTGCATTTATCTGGCCATGTAGATTAAGATCAGACTGCACAGAACGTGCAGTCTGATCATAGATCTACATTGTCCGCTTTTTAATTTTCATTTTTGCAGACTACAAATGAAATTTTGCCCTAATCATGGGATTTCTTCTGGAAAGGTCAGAAAACTTTTTAGGAAAAAGATAAAATGCTGGTTATAAGTTTATCTACTTTTCTTACAGTGTTTTCTATCCTTTGTCGTTTGAAAATGCCTTGAATTTGAACGAGTTTAAAAATTTGCTGTTTGTGTGTCAAATGGTTAAAATGCGTAGCAGTAAGAACTCTAAAATGAAGCATTGAGCAGTCGCTGGTTGATATAATGTGGCCCGCAACATGCAAAAAGGGGCATTCGGACATTTGCGTAAAGCGTCGTCCCGGATCAGCCTACGCAGTCCGCGCAGGCTGATCCGAGACGACACTTTCCGTTTTAGTTTATTTTCTGTTTTGCGCCAGTCTACTGTAGGACGAAATCTAATGTAGTCTTAAAGTGCCGTCTCGGATCAGCCTGTGCGGACTGCGCAGGCTGATCCGAGACGACACTTTACGCAAATGTTCAAATGACCCTTTTCGCGTGTTGCAAGCCAATATACTAAATAAGGCTTAAAAAGTTGAAACTTGTGTTTAGGGTAACCGTTTCATTACCTTTGAAATAGCTTAAAGTGTAGCCAAAAATCCATCTTTAAAAGATCAAAGGGTATTAGAAAGTTAATAATGCGTAAAAAACTTATTTTCTATGAAAATTAAGGCGTAACATCTTATCTAAATACGATAATTTATAGTATCAGTTAAACATCAAATACCGTACGCAATATATATTTTTGACAAAAAACAACACATAATGGATGCGTTATATTCATTTAACTTTTCGTAATACTGAAGGTATTGAAGAGCTTTGAAGAAAACATTAAGTTTTTGAAGATACATCCTTACAGCTAGAGAGAAAAAATGCTGTTAAAACTTGAAAGTGTGAATAATGGCCCAGCGGTGTAAACATAGATAAATTACCAATGTATACGGTGTAAGGGATAGAAAAACACACGGGATTTGTCCTCATTTAACACCGGAAATGACATCGGCGATTGCTTTGAAGGCCAACAAAACATGAAATGCATTTTCAATCCGTGGTAATCTGTACAATCTTGCTGCCATTACGGGCAACATTTGGCATGAAGATACAAGAATGATTATAGTTTCATAAAAATAATGATGAAATAGTTTAAAAACTGGCTGAAAACAGCCTGAAACTGTGTAGAGATGTATGAGCACGACTTAAGGTGAAATAGGAATGAGAAGTTAGTTCGATTTTCGATTTTCGATTTTCGGCATTCAAAAAAGAAGTTAGTTTGATTTTCGATTTTCGATTTTCGAGATTCAAAAAAAGAAGTTAGTTCGATTTTCGTTTTTCGATTTTCGAGATCCAAAAAAAACCATGTTAGTTCGATTTGCGATTTTCGATATTCGGACTCTTGCGGTTTTTAAAGTTTTTATGCTCAAAAATTTAGTTTGGCACGCGGATCGATGTCAAATATCATGTTCTTAATGTCGAAACTCGACTTGACCCTTCGACCAAAGAAAAACTAAAAAAAAAAAAAAAAAATACTGCTTTGTATTTCGATTTTCGATATTCGGAATCTTGCTGTTTTTAAAGTTTTTATGCTCAAAACTTTAGTTTGGCATGCCGACCGATGCCGAATATCATGTTCTCAATGTCAAAACTCAACATGACCACGCAACCAAAGAAAAACTTTACAAAATTTGAAACTTTAAAAACCGCAAGAGTCCGAATATCGAAAATCGAAAATCGAAATACAAAGCAGTATTTCGATATTCAAATTTTGTAAAGTTTTTCTTTTGAAGGGCCATGTTAAGTCAAAACTTTTTGCCATCGGCCATCTTTTTACATGATTAACCCTTTCCCACACAATGACGACTTTTGACGACCCTTGGAAAGAAGCCTTTTGAAAACATTGTGGCAAAAGGAGAAAATGCTGGTAACCAGCATTTTCTCCTTTTCCCACAATGTTTTCTACCCTATCTATAAACAATTGTACCGTTTGAGCCATATTGAAATTGTCGTCTGCAAATGCTTTCAATTTGGACAGGGCTAAAATTTTGTCGTCTGGTAAAAGGTTAGAATATAGGGTACCCCAGGATTCATTTGGTTGTTATACATCATGCATGTTATGGATCCATAATTATGTGACGAATTGCTTGTTATCATGCATCACAGAGAAGCATTGAACCCCTTTTGCCAGAGCGAGGCTCATTTTTATGGATCATAGGACCGTTACTGGTGAAAAGTAGTAATGCCATAGGCAATGACTGAAACGTCATGAGGAGGACTGGTGGTGGTGGTGGTGGGGTTAATTTACTTCTCTCACTCCCCCCTTTCTGGTCTGGGAAAAAAAACAACCTTTGGATATTCAATGATTATGTCTTTTTATAATTACTGAATATACCCATATAATTTACTCAGCAATTTCGAGTTAATTCTTTAGGTGTATACAAAGCAATTCCATGCTTTAGCGACCCTGGCGAAGAAGGCTTAAAAAAGCACTGTAGAGAAAAACAAACAATGCAGGTAACCAGCACTTTCTCCTGTTCTCACAATGTTTTGTACCTAACTGAAAACATATTTCGCCGTTCAAGGCACTTTTGACATGTCGTCTGCACAAGTTTCCAATCTTGATAAGACTTTAATTTTGTCGTCTGGTATAGCGTTATGGTAAATATACTGACAAGATCAAGATGAGATTGAACAGAACGTGCAGTACAATATATAGAGGTTATTACACGGCTGATGAGGGCCGGAGAGTGATATCGGCCCGCCACCTTGATATCTGCCCCGAGGGCTTTAGCCCGAGGGCAGATTTCGAGGTGGCAGGCCGATATCACTCTCCGGCCCTCATCAGCCGTGTAATAACCTGTTTATTACATTCATTGATCATTTCCTCTATGTTTTCGTTTTCTAACATGTTTAAACACTTAAAACAGAGAAATTCTTGTCTTCGTTCGACAAAACCTTTTTTTCGCGGGTAAACCTCACGTTCATGACGTAATCATGTAGCTTCAGTATAAGGACGTTTTAAATAAACAGTTCTTCGCCTTTATTCATAGTTAAAAAGATGACGGTATTTGTGTTTTTCCGAACCAAATATTAAATTTAGTATGATACGCATTATAGATGAGAAACAGGACAAACAGAATAGATGATTGGTGCTTTGGACTCGGAAATTTAATCAGGCTCGGTTCCCCCGACTCAACGGATAAAATTCGTAGAACTACTGGCCTTTTGACACCACGCCTTGCCAGATGAATTTTCCCAATCCAATACAACAAAAAATCTGTTCTCTAGTTATCATGTCTTTGCTGGTTTTGCGATTCAACCATTGTCTGTAGCCCTGAAGATTTGTCCGCTAGCGTTTGACTGACTGATTCAGCCATTTTTTTTTCAAACTGGATGTTTTGAGAACGTTAGTTTACGAGTGAGTGTTCTGTTGCTATAGATTTAGAACAAATATCTTGTCAACGGGCAGGATATCAGATATCAGCCCGTTGCCCCGCCATATCTGCCCTCGCGTGACACTGATATTACACCATTTTCGGTAGAAAATGTTACTATTATTAGTAACAAAATGTAATAATCATCTTTATTCATAATTAAAAAGGTGTTGACATGAGTATTTCTCCGATCCAAATATTTAATTCAATGCCATGCGGATCACAACTGAGAAACAGGATAAATAGAATAGGTGGTTGGTGCTTCGAATTATGAAACTTGGTCAGGCTCAGTTCACCGGACTCAACGGATAAAATTCGTAGAACTACTAGCCTATAGACACTACGACCCGCCCGATCAACTTTGCCAATCCAAGACAACAACAATCTATTCTCTATTTCTCATGTCTTTGTTGGTTTAACGATTCAGTCACTGACTGTAGTTCTAAAGATTTGTCCGCTAGCGATTGATGGACTGATTCAGCCATTTTCTTTTTTCAAAATGGATGTTTTGAGAACGTTAGTTTACGAGCGAGTGTTCTGTTGCTATAGATTTAGAACAAATATCTTGTCAACGGGCAGGATATCAGATATCAGCCCGTTGCCCCGCCATATCTGCAATCGCGTGACACTGATATTACACCATTTTCAGTAGAAAATGTTACTATTATTAGTAACAGAATGTAATAATGAATTCTATTGGATGGGCAGAACCAGTCTATATTTTGGACGAGGCGACAGCCTCGTCCAAAATATAGACTGGTTCTGCAGTGTACGAATCCAATTGAATTCAGTATTGTACCAAAGAATGTTACATGACCTCTTTATTCACACTTCCGTATTGACTTTAAAGTAAAGGTCCATTTCAATTAAAATAATAATAATGTCAACTTTGAGATTCTTCATTGGCCCACACATTCGGCGCGAGTACTGGTGTAGTTCCCAGGAAGCAGAATCAAGAGAGATTAGTATAAGTTGTTAGAACTTGTTTCTCAATCGATGTAAAATAAATATGTTTAAAACTAAATAATAATAATAATAATAATAATAAAATAATAGTAATAATTAAAACATATCAAAAAAGGGTTTTAAAAATTGCTTGTTTGACAACGGACTTCGGTGGACCACTCTTCCGGTCAAATATCGATATTCGGGACTCTAGCCTCGTTTTGAAAAATCCATATTGGACTCTTGCCTCGTTCTGAAAAATCCATATTGGACAGGGTCCAATATGGAATAAGATATTCTGTACTCACGTGGTAGTTATCGAGCGATTTCATTGGACGTTAAATTGTAGGTGTGAAATAAATTACATTATTACATTCTGTTACTAATAATAGTAACATTTTCTACTAAAAATTGTGTAATATCAGTGTCACGCGAGGGCAGATATGGCGGGGCAACGGGCTGATATCTGATATCCTGCCCGTTGACAAGATATTTGTTCTAAATCTATAGCAACAGAACATTCGCTCGTAAACTAACGTTCTAAAAACATCCATTTTGAAAAAAGAAAATGGCTGAATCAGTCCATCAATCGCTAGCGGACAAATCTTCAGAACTACAGTCAGTGATTGAATCGTTAAACCAACAAAGACATGAGAAATAGAGAATAGATTGTTGTTGTCTTGGATCGGGAAAGTTGATCGGGCAAGGCGTAGTGTCTATAGGTTAGTAGTTCTACGAATTTTATCCGTTGAGTCGGGTGAACCGAGCCTGACCAAGTTTCATACTTCGAAGCACCAACCATCTATTCTATTTATCCTGTTTCTCAGTTGTGATCCGCATGACATTAAATTGAATATTTGGATCGGAGAAATACTCATGTCAACACCTTTTTCATTATGAATAAAAATGATTATTACATTTTGCTAGTAATAATAGTAACATTTTCTACCGAAAATGGTGTAATATCAGTGTCACGCGATTGCAGATATGGCGGGGCAACGGGCTGATATCTGATATCCTGGCCGTTGACAAGATATTTATTCTAAATCTATAGCGACAGAACACTCGCTCGTAAACTAACGTTCTAAAAACATCCATTTTGAAAAAAGAAAATGGCTGAATCAGTCCATCAATCGCTAGCGGACAAATCTTCAGAACTACAGTCAGTGATTGAATCGTTAAACCAACAAAGACATGAGAAATAGAGAATAGATTGTTGTTGTCTTGGATCGGGAAAGTTGATCGGGCAAGGCGTAGTGTCTATAGGTTAGTAGTTCTACGAATTTTATCCGTTGAGTCGGGTGAACCGAGCCTGACCAAGTTTCATACTTCGAAGCACCAACCATCTATTCCATTTATCCTGTTTCTCAGTTGTGATCCGCATGACATTAAATTGAATATTTGGATCGGAGAAATACTCATGTCAACACCCTTTTAATTATGAATAAAAATGAAGAGCTGTTTATTTAAAATGTCCTATATTGCACATATATGCAGCTCTACGATAGTGAGGATGAATGATGCATGATTACGTCATAAACGTAACGTTTACCCGCGGAAAAAAGTTGTGTCGAAAGAAGACAAGAATTTCTCTATTTTAAGTGTTTAAACATGTTAGAAAACAAAAAAGATCGAGCAACTGATCCATGAATGTAATAAACAGGCTATTACACGGCTGATGAGGGCCGGAGAGTGATATCGGCCTGCCACCTCGAAATCTGCCCTCGGGCTAAAGCCCTCGGGGCAGACATCAAGGTGGCGGGCCGATATCACTCTCCGGCCCTCATCAGCCGTGTAATAACCTCTATGTATTGTACCCAAGCATGTTAAATAACATCATACTATCATTACAGCCCGACATCATTAAAAAAAGGTCTCGGCAAAATATACTCAAATTGTCAATAATTATGTCGTTTTATACACCTTCTAAAATTCCCATTGAATTTATTTACCAATTTGGGGTTCAGAAAAAGATAAGTATGAATTCAAATGGGGCATAGAGAGTGAATGAATACTAGATTGACATACACTTTCTGTAAAGTTATGTAAATAGTAGGAACGTAGCTGCCCGTACGCAAAAACGCAGTTGCGTACACTTTGCAAAAGAGAAAGAAAGACAGAAAAGAAAGACAGTTTTGCCCAAAAACGTCACAGAGCTCGCCAAATAGCTTCTACAATTCAAAAATTTTCAGGGTGAAGCCCTCCAGACCCTCCTGGGAAACTCTGATCCCCCTCTCGGCACTTTACCCCTCGGATAATGCTTTCGGTATTACTTTTGCGTATACTTAATTTTGGGCTAGCTACCTCACTTAAACGGTAGAAAACATTGTCTTCTTTTCCAACAATGTTTTCAAAATTCCTCCATCACAGGTTCGTTAAAACACGGGATTGATTGGGAAAGAGATATTTCTTTCGAGCAAACTTAGACCATTTAAGGAGACTTGTAGGATTTTTTGCCCAGAATGAAAATTCCGAGTAAACACTGATAAATATTCACTTATACATTATACATTTATACATCTGTCGTTGTAAACATACGGAAACGGGACTGTTATGTTGAGTGTAAGGGCGGAAGTTTGGCATTTAAATACGGGAATGGTCGACGGTTTTTATGACCCTAGATCATCGTACTTACATGAAGAGACTACGTATCTTATTATGGAAATACTATTAAAGCTATTGTATGGGCCTATTTACCTTTCTCTTTCATATTTACTAATCGTTCGGCAGCTGTTTTGCAGTACAATATTTTTCTGAAGTTTGGCATGGTTTATATATAAACCGAACTACCCCCCCCCCATGTAAAGGCTAAACAGCAGTCAAATGTAAACAATTTTGTAAATAATGTATTGGAAAATTTCATTACTAATAACATTAATTCTAGTTAACATTTATTGTTTTGCTACTCACTGGAACCTAGACCAACGCACTTTAAAGACACATTCTTACAGCTAGAGATAAAAACGCGGTAAAACTTGAAAGTGTTTAGAATGGCCCAGCTGTGTAAATATAGATACAGTGTAAAGGATAGAAAAACACATGAGATTTGTCCTCATTTAAAACCGGAAACGACAACAGCGATTGCTTTGAATGCCTCCAAAACATGCGATGCATTTTCTATCCGTCGTAATCTGTGTAATCTTGGAGCCATCAGGGGCAACATTTGGCATGAAGATACAAGAATGGGTATAGTTTCATAAAATAAGGATGAAGTGGGTTAAAAACTGACTGAAAACTGCCTGAAAACGGGTATACATGTATCTTTAACATGTGGACTTACAATAATCGCCATACTTTGAACCGGTATAAAAAAAGCCAACGGATTGAAATGAAAGTAACCTTCCGTAAACGATTTCTTAAACCATCATTCCCATACAGAGTTTATTTGATTATCTGACGACTCATGTAAATTTTCTCAGCGATTTGTCAAATTAACTTTGAAATCCTATTTCCAAAGGTTAACCATATAGATCTGTATCAGCGTAAATACGCCATTTAAACCTTTCCACGTAAAAATCCCGTATTTTAACGACCCTGACCAATGGAGCTTTTGAAAACATTGTGGGAAAAGTTGAAAATGCTGGTAACCAGCATTTTCTCCTTTTTCCACAATGTTTTTTACCCTTGCAGAGACAAATTCCGTCATTTGAGCTACTTATAATTTGTCGTCTGTTATGGCTTTCAAATTCGACAAGGCAACAACATTGTCGTCTTTGAAAACCGTTAAACCTTTTCGACACACAATCCCATGTTTTGATGGCCCTTTGGGTAGAAAGAAAGCTTTTGTAAACAGTGTGGGACTTTTCCCACATCGTTTTCTATCCTATCAAAGACAGATCCTTTGCTTTGGGCAACTTTGAATACGGCCACATTTTGGTAATACGGTAGTATTGAAACGGAACATTTTAAATTAGCGAGCGCTACTTTTTTATGCTTGTTTGCTCAAGATAAATTTTAAAACCTCCCGCAATGTTCACCAACTAATTTAACCCTATACCATACGATCCCATTTTTTAAACGACTCTGAGGTGGAAGGTTTTGAAAACATTGTGGGAAAAAGCAGAAATTGCTGGTAACCAGCATTTTCTGCTTTTCCCACAATGTTTTATACCTTTTCAAAGACAAATTCCGTCATTTTAGCCACGTTTAATTTGTCGTCTGCAAATGCTTTCAATTTGGAAAAGTCTAATTCCTGTCGTTTGCTAAAGGTTAATTCATTTCTCATTCTTACTTCTTACGCAAGCCTTCTAATTCGCTGAGATAGAAAATCTAAGCCAATGGAAATAATAGTCTTAGAACCTTAAGTTTAGACTTGAGACTGAAATTTGACTACATTTTTTACAATTTTATGGATACAAAACATTGTAATTTTGAATCAAATACAACTTAACTTTCACTCACCCGCCAAAATTCATTGCACTACTTTAAAGGCTTTTGTAGATGCATCGTTTGCGTTATTAGGCCACTTAATTTCCGGTATATTACCTTGTAAAATCACGCCAACTACCTCGTGCTTTCAAAAGAAGTAAAAATGAAAAGGTAGATAAAAGCGTATAATGAAACGTTTAAATTAAAGTATTTGCAAAAATCTTTGATAAATTAAAGCATTTGCAAAAATCTTTGATGAAAAATTATCCGCATTTATACCATTTTTCCTTTCGTTAAGCCTTAACCAGACAACAAAATTCTGGGCTTGAAAACTTTGAAATTGAAAGCAACTTGCAAACGACAAATTAAATGTAGCTCAAATAAAGCGATTTTGCCTATAAAAAGGTACAAAACATTGTGGGTAAAAAAGGGAAATGCTGGTCATCAACATTTTCTCCTTTTCCCACAGTTTTTGTCAAAAATTCCCTTACCTGAGAGTCGTTTAATGCATAACTTCTCACACACGAGTTTCTTTTTTCAACTTGATGCAGACGAGTGTTGGAAAACATGGTGGCAATAGAAGAAAATTCCTGTGACAAGTTTTTTCTCCCTTATACCACATTAGTTTCTTTACATGTATTCATACTTACATAAAAATCTAGATTTATGATATTAAGATGTATTATCCGTTAGGCTGCAAAGCGCGACTCATTTACCTTTTTGCGGAGCGTGTTGATCAAGATCAGACTGCACAGAACGTGCAGTCTGATTTTGGATCTACACAATCCGATAAGGACATATTTTTCAGCTAACAATATCTTTGAAATAGTAAAATTTTAGTTTTTACTATCGGCTAAAAAGTTTCATTTTACGTATCTAGCAGGATAAGAGCCAAGCAAGGATGTTATAAATGGTCTACTATAAATTTGTGACACAGTCCTACCGCTGTTAAATAAATTCATTGGCACTTTTTTCCTCCCTAACGTTTGAAAATTCGCGGCATATGGCGAGAGCTTAGAGGTGATTAGAATAAGCGGTCGGTGTAGATCCACTATCAGACTGCACGTTCTGTGCAGTCTGATCGTTGATCTACACCGTCCGCAAAGGCTCCTTTTGTCTCTCGTAGCTTTGAAGTTGTAAAACTTTACTATATCCTTTTCTTATCATCAGTTCAGACTTGCATATCTTACTCCAGAAATGATGAGTCTTAAAAGGCTCAGTCGGTAACGTACAGGGATAGAAATCCAGGGGTCATGGATCCGAATAACAGCCTGGCCATGCTTTTTTTTGGGTGTGTGGGTGTGATGATAGTCATTGCGACAGGTTTTATTCCTCTTTGAGTATTGTTTCGGTGATGTTAACGCAGGGAGACATATAATACTTTGGCAAAAAGTGTTTTAGGAAGTATTGGTGAGAGAAACTTCTGGAACGCATAATAAGGTGCAGTGGTCACAGAGATATGACTGAAATAATGTTTAAAACGGCATTTAACACCAAACGAACGAACTAACGAATGCACGCACACACGTGCCTATGCACACACGTTCAAACGAACGAATAAATGTTTCGGAAATCATACCTCACTGTTTGGTTTGAACCATATATGTCGAAAAGAAGAGAAAGAAGGAAATATTTCCAAAAGATTTCTTTCTAGGGGTCGTTAAAACCCGGGAATGATTGTTGTTGGAAGCAGAGAACAACACCAATTAAACATACAATGGTTTCGTTTGTTTAAGGCCAAAAGTATAATTCACTCAGTATTTCAGTCCTGTAACAAAAAAATTGCAACTGATTTGACTTTGAAATCATTAGTGTTTGTTTCTTTGTTGGGTCTTTAACACCGTTTTCAACACTGTATCAGTTATATAGCGAGGGCCGGTGAACCTATCCATGCTTACCTAGAGTTTCTTTTACCAGTATTCTGCGCCTCATTCTTCCAAGTGACTGCTAACCCACATAACCATCGTCGTTCGAAACAATGATCCGCGGTGAGAGAGAATCTTGTCGGAATGACTCTCATCAATCCTCGGAAATAATTTGGCGGAGTTGGGTCGGCGACCCCTCGGTCTAAAGTCATGTATGCTACCGACTGCGCTACTGGCTTCTAAGAAAATATAATATCAATATAAAAGAAGAAAAGAGAAAAACGCGAATATTATACTGGTAAACATTGTGACAAGAGAAGACACTGTTCTTTACGATCAGTTCTCACTATGTTCCTTGAACATCAAACGGAGACATCTGAATAATCTGATGGTGGACGAATCAAGAAAAAATTTTAAAAAAGATAGACCATGTAAATCTGCCAGAGAATTGTCCTGCAGGGACCCTCAGAAAAAAAAAATGTCCATGATATTTACCAATCACAAATTTCCATTTATTCATGAAGTAGGTCAAACGCATTCAACTACCTGAAAATATTGTCTAGAAATGGTAACGTTAATGTGTTACACCAAGGTGTTGGGCTTGCTTCACATTATCTGTAACCGTGGTCACTGAACTAGATAAGTTCTTCTTCCATCTCGACGCTTTAAGAGGCATGAAAAAACGCTTTTGTCATAGTTTAGAATCAAGAAAGAAATGGTGGAGATTCAGTGTCCAACTCTACAGCCTGATCTTGATCCATAATGTTCGCAAAAGTAACCAAAATCGACTTTTGCATTTAAATTGTCTTAAGAACCAACCGAACCAAGAGATGGACCATTGTTTAAGGCCTCATGCCCTCCTCAGTTTATTTGTCCCATTTTCTTAAAGAAGTGCAAATTGTTGAAAAAATCGGTAATAGCAAACTGATAAGGTGCATTTTTGTTCATGGAGATTCCGTCGTAAAAGTAGCTCGCGCCAAAAAATAGAAGATGAGATTCGTGCACATAGTAAGTAGATCTAGGAAGTAAACAAAGTATCAAAGATGGTGTTAATGAGCAGTATCACAAATGGAAACACTTCGAGGTAAATTTACGTTCTGGGTGCATTATTATTATCATTATTATAAATACTTTTATTGTTATTACTTTATTATTATTATTATTATTATTATCCAAGAATATGCAAATTACCTCACACCTCATCACCAAAGTTCGGGTCTTGCCTCGAAATATGCATAAAGGGGGATTTTCATAATTTTCCAGTAAATCAAAGCTTCGGTGAAGTAAACCACGTTCGTTTATTTTTCTGCAATTATTATCCACCTATTTAATGGCTTACTTTAATTTCTTTCCCCATTTTTTCATCAAAGAGGGCTAGGGGCGTTAACAAAAAAAAAAAAGCTAATAATATGTATGTACATGCACTGTCATCGTAAGCTAAATTCAACTACCTATAGGTATCATTTTTGCCAAAGGAAAACGGTTTTAGATGATGTAATGGTTTGGCATTATTAGTTATACATTCAAGCATCATTTTAGGCATTAAAATCACAGTAAGATTCCGTTTTCTCCCCACTAACTTTGTTGTAGAAGAGACTCGAGTTTATGATTTCGACGAGGAAATGGTCACATGCTAGTTGAGTATAAACTCTCATTATATAACATAGAATAATTGAGCTATGCTTTGTGAAAAGAGGGCTTCAGACGAGAATCTGCAAAACGTATCGAACCAGGTCAGCCTGCGCAGTCCGCGCAGGCTGACCTGAGTCGGTACTTTTTGCCATTTGTCAATTTTCTGCAAGTCAGGGGACCAGTGTACCTCAATAAATCAGTTCATTGTTATAAGAGTTTTATAGATACATAATTATGTGATGACTTGCTAAGTATCATTCATCACAGAGATGCATTAAACCCCTTTTTCCCAGAGTAAGGCTCAATTTTTATTTGGTATTAAGCGTATATAATCCTTACATCTTTGACGACAGATAAATATATACTACTCAAAATTTGCTAGGGATCACCAGTTTGGATTCAGCAGATATCTATGTGTGGCATGTATTAGGTATGGTTTTTTTTTCAAAATTTTATATTGCCACATCGACATAATTAACCACCAGTTGAAATGGATGTATTAAAAGCAAAGCTGTATTGTTGTAAAAATATACCCATATTGAAATATCTATATGATCCTTATCCAAGTTTGAGTAGTATATATAGAATTACAAGAGTTATGTAGTAGTTACATGACAGTTGGAAATCAGGACATGGTGGCAATCAAACGCTGGCTTAATTTCATTGTCATCTTGATGACTTCGATGTGCACCCAGTAAAGTCAAATATCGTTAGTGTGACGCAATGGTCAGGTGGTATTGGGGTATTAAAGCATATACGTGCATACATGGTGCAAAAATCATGGTGTTTTTATTACTTAAATGATGCAAAATCTTAAAGATCAATGGTATAATGTTACGACTTCACATTTTTTACTTTTAAATGAAGATGCGACGGCTTTTAATCTGTCTATCAAAGATTTTTTTTTCTCTCTAACAAAGACCAAATAAAGATGAGTAATGCTCTGTGAAAAGGGGGTTTAATGCATCTGCAAAAAGTTTCGACTCATGTCAGCCTGCGCAGTCCGCGTAGGCTGACATGAATCGAAATTTTTTGCCTTTTTGTAAATTCTATGCTTGTCAGTGGACCGTTCCATCTCCAGATCATGTCGACTGTTGGACCAAACGGATTTTTTGAATCCATGAAAATGTATTGACTTGCTTTGTATTATACATCTCAGGGATCATGCATTTAGCCCCCTTTCGTCAGAGCTTGGCTCAAATATATATATATGTAACAAGTTATTTCTGAGATCGAATACGTGAGACATCGAATTTGTCCATGAAAGATCAGGTTTTAATTCCAGTCTTCTGCAGTGTGATAACGACAAGCAACTTTCGTTTTTTTTTGTTTGATTGTATGTATATACATGGTTTTTAATGCCGTTTTCAACGTTATGTCATTTTAATACCAGCGGCAAGTGCACCTATACAAGTTTGTCTGATAGAGGATAAATTTACAGGATAACGGCAATGAGGATTCAGAGAAGAACTGAAATTTTCGTGAAATTTGTGGTTTAAAAAAATAATACTGTGTCACTCACAAAGCAAATAACATCTTATTCTTGATATGTAAATCTATTTGAGCCATGCCAAAGGGGGTTTTAATGCAATCTCCGTGATGCATCTATCCAGGCAAGTAATCACTTAATTATGGATACATAAAATCCATTTTGTCTAACAACCGAGTGAATCTGGAGGTAAAATGGTATTTGGACATGCAGAAAATTGACCAATAGCAAAAAGTTTCGATTCAGTTCAGCCTGCGCGGACTGCGCAGGTTAACCTGAGTCGATACTTTTTCGCAGATACATTAAACCCCCTTTTCACAGAGCATGTTTCAATGACATAATCAATCTTAGGAAAGCCAAAGATCAGACTTCATTCTGTAGTGTCTGCAAATGAATCGTCTTTTCAGTGAAAGAGATTCAATATAAGATACAACAACCAGCGATAGTTTAAAAAACTTTGCCAGGTGGACAAAACCCGAGGAAGACGGTCTTTTAAAACATTGTGGTAAATGGAGAAAATGCTGGTAACCAGCATTTTCTCCATTTTACCACAATGTTTTCCATCAGTTCAAAGACAAGGACAAATTCCATCATATTAGCCACATTTCATTTGTCATCTGCAAATGCTTTTAATTTCGACAAGCCTAAAATTTTGACGTCTGGTAAAGAGTTTAAGCATATGACGTCAACCCATGGGTTGCTAAGCGCGACTCAAGGACCTTTTGCGGACAGTTTAGATAGATCAAGATTAGACTGCACAGAATGTGAAATTTGATCTTGAATCTACACTGTCCGTTTAGGAGATACCCTACTCCCCTCAAAAGAAGAAAAAAAAAAAAATAAATAAATAAACTTCGAAAAAGCAATATTTGAGTTTGTACTATCAACTTTGGAGTTTCATTTTAGTTATATAGCAGAATAAAGGTTAGGCACGATGTAGAGTCGCATGCCGCAATTTAGTCTCCAATGATAGCCTTGGCACCTGTATCAGTGTGCTCATAAACCTTTCAACCAATTATAGTGAAAAAAAGAAGCAAATTTAACAAAGACACCGCGCGCGACTTTAATATGATAATTGCGTTAGACAATCACCTTTCCCCCCATCCTTCATTTTGGAAACAAGATACGTACTGTTTCTTTGAATCGTCTCAGCAACTTAAAGTGGTTAAAAAGAATTTTGGTGTTATTTGGCGGACAATGTAGATCAAGATCAGACTGCACGTTCCGTGCAGTCTGATCTTACTTAGATCTACATTGTCCGGTTATTTTGGGAAATGTTTTCTGACACAAAACTAAGGAAAGAAACTTAAACTAATTTTAAGACAATATATTGATCTTTTGGGCGCTTTCGCGGTATAAAAAAAAAAAGCTTTCATAACTTATTTCTTTTTGAAATGCAACGGAGACTTACTTCTGGTCATTTTGGAATAAAAAAGAAATGCAAATGTTTAAACATGAAGTATGCAAGAGTTATTTTAAGGTAAAATACATTTGCAGATAATAAAACAGCCTTGTGTCACATTATATATTCAAGCGGGGTCTACAAGTATCACTTTAAGGGTTGTCTGTCCCCTAATCATCGAGACCTTATACAGGGCTGTTTTCTTGAGCGGTTTATGTTTTATTGCGCATTGTTCGACAACCTCTCAAACGTTTCTAACATATGGTAGTATCAGCTGAACACTTATTTTCAATAGGGATGGCGTTCAAAATAACGCCTTTTCTTTATGTTTTAAGTGCTTTTTAAACGTTTTGCCATTTTAGAAAGGATAATTTAGATGTAATTTAAGTTAAAGCAGAGAACGGATCTTTAAAACTAGAAACAGTCGGTCCGTTACCCCCTTGTGAATTCTGTTTGATATTTTCACTCTTTTGCAGTGAAATACGTGTAAACGAGATACTAATATGTTCTTTTTTAAAGTTTAACCTATTTCAGTGCCATAGACGAAACCATGGACCTTTTCGGACGCCATAGATCAGGATCAGCCTGCACAGAACGTGTAGTCTGATCACCAATCTATTCCCTCCACTTGTTTAGTCAAACCTATTAGGTCATAAGTCTTGCTAATGTTCATTGATTTGTAATTTCCGTTGTAGAAAGAAGTCGTGTTCATGTATTGTTTTGCGCTATAAGAACTCTTTACCAAACTACAAAATTTTAGATGGGTTAAAATTGAAAGCACTTGCAGATGACATATTGAACGTAGTCCAGATAATGATTACTGTCTTTGATAGATTAGAAAAAATTGTGGGAAAAAGGAGAAAATGCTGGTAACCAGCATTTTCTCCTTTTCCCACAATGTTTTCAACAACCTTCTTTTTCGGAAGTGTTAAAACTCGGAATTGTGTGGTAAAGGTTAAATGTGAAATTTCACTGGCAATTGAAAGAGTTCTTCAGATTTTGAATAATTCAACCATTTACCACACAATCACGCCGAGTTTTAATGACCATGAAGAAGAAAACTTTTGAAAACAATGTGGGAAAAGGAGAAAATGCTGGTATTTTCCCCTGTTCCCACACTGTTTTCTACCCTTTTAAAGATAATTCTCATTATTTTAGCCACATTTAGCTTATCGTCTGCAAATGCAGGCAACGAGCATTTTCTCCTTTTTTCCACGTAATGTTTTCTACACTTTCAGACACAAATTGCATCACTTCAGCCACATTTAAACTGTCGTCTGCAGATGCTTCCAATTTGGATCAGTCCAAAGTTTTTTCGTTTAGAAAAGAGTTTAAAAAGGTACCAATGGGCTGTCTAGATCCAAGATCGGTTGAACATTCTGAAGGCCGTATTCATCAACCATTCTTAAGAGTATTCTTATTCTTTATATCTGAGATTTTCTATTTTTTGAAAGTAACACAACTTCTGATTGGCTAAACCAAATGAACAATGCTCTGTGAAAAGGGGGCTTAATGCATTTGCGAAAAGTATCGACCCATGCCAGCCTGCGCAGTCCGCGCAGGCTGGCATGGGCCAAAACTTTTCGCTATCTTTGAATTTTCTGCATGTCAAGGGATCATTCTACCTCATGATTCAGTCGGTCGTTTGAAAAAATGGATTTTATGTATCCATAATTATGTGATGACTTGCTTGGTATCATACATCGCGGAGATGCATTAAGCCCCCTTTTGTCAGAGCATGGCTCAAATGATTCAGCCAATAAGAAGTTGTGTTACTTTCAAATTTAGAAAAATACGACGAATGTCTTTCGGAAACTGTTCGTAAATACGAACCCTACAGAAGTTGCGGTACTTTCTAAATCTAGAATTAGGCTAGCCGAGCCCCGGTAGCTCAGTCGGTAGCGTACAGGACTTGAGAACAGGGGGTCGCAGGTTCGATCCCCGGTTTGGCTAATTTCTTTCCGGGGACTGATGATAGTCATTCCGACAGGATTCATCCCTCCCTCACCGCTGACCATTGTTTTGTACGATGCTATGTCGAAAAGAATATTGTGCGGAGTACTACATGGTAAAAGAAACTCCGGGAAAGCTTGGATAGGAGCACTGGCGGCCGCGATATAACTGAAATAATGTTGAAAACGGCGTTATACACATTATACAATCAATCAATCAATCAAAAATTAGACTGACATTTAAAATGATTAGCGAATACGGGGACGTACGCCCATCCGATTTGTTACTTATACAATTGTCTGCTTTAAATTTGTTTTACAGCAATAATGAGTCAAACAGAGAATGGTTGAGTTATTTACCCACTTACCAAACAATCCCGAGTTTTAACGACCCTAACAAAGAAGGCTTTTGAAAACATTGTGGGAAAAGGAGAAATTCTGGTAATCAGCATTTCCTCCTTTTCTCACAATGTTTTCTACCCTTTCAAAGACAAGTCCAATCATCCGGACTACATTCAGTTGTTTTTGTCAACAAATCGTCTCTATTTGAACAAGTCTAAAATTCTGCTGTCTGGTAAAGAGTTAATCCCAAATATACAAACGCGATCTCATTCAATTCTGAAATTAAAATCCATTGAAACTCAGACCAAAGATTTTTCTAATCTGTGCTTAAATAAACTAGCGGACGGTATAGATTCAGGATCTTGATCTATGCCGTCCGCAAAAGCCCCTGGTTGTTGCCCATGACGCAGAAAGGGTACAACGCGCCATCGATTCACGTGCTCTGCCGCAATAATATATCGATACGTTATTTGATAATTTCGTCAGATGGTAGATGTTTTGTTATTAGTGGTCAATTTAGCGTAATCATGGTCTTTATTTCTAAGCTTTAAATGTTTTGTCGATGCGTACAGAGAACACGCGCGTGCGCATGCGTAAGCATGCATACACACAGAGGCATTTAAAATCTGCAGATATCAGCATTTTAACCCTTACCTTTTTTGAAAATTCTTGGCCCATTGCTTATTATACTTGAGTCCATGCTCAACTGGGTTTCTGCTCAAATTTTGATTTCATCAGAACGAACGAACGAACGAACGAACGAACGAACGAACGAACGAACGAACGAACCATTTAAATGACAAAAACAATTTATAGTCATAAATAAACGTGTTTATTTCATGATTTCTGATAGTATATCGAGAAATAACGGTGAAATATTTTTCGATATTTCATGGTAACGACCAGTGAAAAATACCGATTTTATTGGAGAGGTCATCAGACCTCTCCAACAGTGGTGAGTTTAAAAGGCAGACTGCCACAGAATTTGCTGTCTAAATCCATTTTTCTTGCGAAATTGTTCTGATACACAGTCTGTTTCGTCATGGTTTTGTAAATAAAGCGAAATCAAAAAAACGAAACAGGAAATAGACGTGGTTTATTTTTATATGAAGAATTTCAGAAAATATTTGTTATATTAATTTGCCATGGCTGCAAATGAGCGCTAAAATAATTGTAATTTTTCATTAAGCAAATAAATCTAAGCAGAAGAAAAAATAAAAAGAATTTTGTTAAAAAAGATAAATAAGACCGCTGGACAATATTATGCGACTTGAAAACGCGACAAGAAGGTCAAATAACCGTCATGTAAAGCATATAAGAGGTTTCTACGCGGCGGCTTTTTTACTCGATTGTTTACATGTTCCAAAATATATTGAAATTAAAAGCCAATAAACTATTTGAAAACATTGATGCTGACCTCTCCTGGCTTCTTTTGGAAAGAAGCCAACTTGTTTTCTTACTGTTCAATTCATGGCGGAAACAGTAGATCCCCCGCACTAGTTACCTAGGTAAAATGCGCGTGTCACTCAACCAGATGGAAATATGACGTAATTTACCCTTCATTTTTAAGGCTTTACGTATTATTGTAATGCGTTGTTATGCGGAGGGGGTAAGCCACGGGGAATTACGGAAAAGAAATGTACTGTATAAGTCCCCCCAAAAAAGGGTTAGAAGCATGAAATAAATAGGATATTTTTTTAAAAAATATCCTCCGTAGATTAGATTATGTAATTTAATCGTTCTATAGCGGGAGAGAAAATAGAATTAGAACGCAGCCAATAGTATAGAAAGCACGACTCACTTGCTCACATACAAGCACTATTTGAAAGGAAAGGTGCAGTGGTCACCGTAAAATAACTGCTACACTTTGGAAACTGACATCTAAAACTGACATCTAGACATAAAACAACTAAACAAACCAAATTAATGTACGGTCGGTGATCAGAAGTCAATTTGTAGTATCAGATCATCAAAGCGAAAACCATAAATGCCGAACATTTCGTACTGTTTGAGTCTTTAAATTTTGTTTTATCCCTTTATATACCAAACGATAAAATTTTAGGCTCGATCAAATTCAGAGCATTTGCAGACGAAATATTAAATGTAATTCAAATGATGATTTCTTTTTTTGGATAGATAGAAAACATTGTGGGAAAAGGAGAAAATGCTGGTTACCAGCATTTTCTCCTTTTCCCACAATGTTTTTTCAGAAGCCTTTTTCAGGGTCGTTCGAAATCAGGATTGTGTGGTAAAGGGTTACTGCGATATTTAGTTTATGTAGACTCCCCCATCCACTTATTATTGATTTAGGTGAATGATATATTTCTCTTTTTTTCCTTTTTTGTGTAATAGAGTAGCTTTCTGTTTCTCATCTTCTACCAAGCTGGTCTAAATAGAAAGTACTCGTAGACGACAAAATAAATGCGGCTCAAATAATATGATTTTTTTTAAAGGGGTAGAAAGGAGAAAGATTGTGGAGAAAGGAAAAGTGCTGTTAACCACTCTTCAATACCTAATTTATTCTCTTTTTACCATATAACAAAGCCTAGATTTGCGCGAATTGAAAGCATTTGATCGATTGATTGATTGATTGTATGGTGTTTAACGCCATTTTCAACATCATTTTAGCTATATCCCGGCGGCTAGTGCACCTATCCATGTTTTTCTGGAGTTTCTTTCACCAGTACTCCGCACCATATTCTTTGAAAGCCACTGACTGCCTTTCCACACAACCATCGTCGCGAATTGAAAGTATTAACAGAAGACATGATAAATGTGTGTCAGTTGACAAGAGTTGTCTTTGGAAGGTTGAAGAATATTGTGGGAAGAGGAAAAAAAACTGGTTGCCTAGGCTTTCATAGGCTTTCTTCCTCAGGGTTGTAACGTTGTCTGCGCATGTCATATTCTTTGAAGATTCTACCTGTCTGCTATGACGCATCACCCATACCTGTAAACCTGGGAATGGTAGGGCTTATACCGAAGCTATTAGCCTATTACCCAAGCATGTAGGGGCTGTTTTAATAAATAGCAGATGCATAGGTTACATGCTAGCCGATCATAGCTGAATGAATCGCACCAGATAGCGTTTTATTGAGTAAACGTTTATTTCATTTTGAAATTCAAAGTAACGGTTGTTGTTTTGAAAAGTAGTCCGGTTCTGTACCCAGAATACCCAAATTAGATAGATGTGTATTAGTAGAATGCCATCTAGCGGGACGGATAATGGGGTTGTAAAACACAGGGCTGTTTGGTAAAGTGCCAAATGGACTTGTGGGAAGGCTTTGGAAGAATATTGCGTGAAATACTGGTTAGAAAAAACTGTCGGAAGCATGGGTAGGTGCACAAGCCGCCGCGATAGAGCTGCAATAATGTTGAAAATGGTGTTAAATACGTTACAAATAAAAATGAAATGATAACATAAAATCTGTAGTAACATGCTGACTTCGAAGTCTGTTAAGCAATATTTGTTATGGTTTATATAGATCAGCAGTTAATAGAAACCATTAAATGAGCCATGCTCTGACAAAAGGGGGCTTAATGCATCTCCGTGATCCATGGTACCAAGCAAGCCATCACATACCTAGGGATCCATAAGATCCACTTCTTTTTAACAACAAACTTAATCATGAGATAGACTGGTCCTTGGGCATACAGAAAATTGACCAATAGCGAAAAGTTTCGGTCCAGATGCATTAAGCCCCCTTTTCACAGAGTGGCATGGCTCATTTAAAGTTTAAGCCATGCTTTGTTAAATGGGGGCTTAATGGATCTGCAAAAAGTATCGACCCATGTAAGCCGGCACAGTCCGCACAGGTTAACATGGGTCCAAACTTTTTTGCTTATGGTAAATTTTCTGCATGTCCAAGGACCATTCTATCTCATAATTATGTTGGTTATTAGACAAAACGGATTTTTATGGATCCATTATCATGTTATGACTTGCATGGTATCATGCATCACGGAGATGCATTAAGCCCCCTTTTGCCAAAGCATGGCTCAATCATATTTTGTCAAAAATTCTAAATATGCTCTTTGACTTTTTAACAAACAATCCCGTCTTCAAATGAACCTGGGGAAGACTGTTTTCAAAACGTTGTATGAAAAGGAGAAAATGCTGGTATGCAGCGTTTTCTCCTTTTCCGACAATGCTTTGTACCCTTTCGGAGACACATCCCATCATTTAAGCAACATTTAATTTGTCCTCTGCAGATGCTTTGAGTTTGGTACTGGCTAAAATTTTGTCGTCTGTTACAAGAGTTTAAGGCGAAAAATAACCGTCAATCCAATTTATGCGTGACATTAAATCTTATCACAAATGTGGGCATATAAACAGTAAATAATTATATTAAATACATTTTATAAATAAATAGAGGGACGTTATATTTTAACTTTGGTCGCGTACTGCCCCGTACCAGGATTTAGCCACGATTTAACCCTTAGGCAACTAAGCGCGACTCAATGTCCTTTTTGCGGGCAGCGTAGATTAAGATCAGACTGCACAGAACGTGCAGTCTGATCTTGGATCTACACTGTCCGATGAGGAGATATTTTTTTCCCGAAAAATAACTTTGAAATTGCCAAATTTAGGTTTTTACCACCAACTTGAAAGCTTCTTTTAAGTTATTTATCAGGTTAAGTATTAATATTTTGATAGGAAAATAGTTCTACATATGCGCGGTGATAATTTGAAATGGTTTTTGCGCCGGTATATATGCAAGATCAGGCTGCACGTTTTGTACAGTCTGATCTTGGAGACCTAGATCTACACAGTCAGATATTACTTGAGATATTTTAAATTTGTTCAATATATTACATGGAATTAATGATAACTGTACGGCTTGTATTGACTGAAAAGATCTTAGTTATTTATTCAGCACTATAGCAATTAAAGGCCCAGTGACGGCTAAAAATAAACAGTATAGGTGTTACAATACAAGTGAGTTTACATCGAACTATATGAAAGTATGGAAATTATTGTGAAGATGACCACCTTTTCTTGTTCGGTCTGTCCAAGTATTTGTCGCTGGCAGAAAAACGAATTCTAAGACTACATGTAGGTAAAAAGTTGCTAAGTCGCTCTATCTATTTTTACATGGTTTTAAAATTCATTTTTATTTCATGCTTTCCGGTAGGTTATCGAGAAATATCGGTGAAATATTTTTCGATATTTCATGGTTACGACCAGTGAAAATACCGATTTTTATATTCTAACTCTTCAATTGAAGGCGGAAACATTTGTTCCCGCGCACTAGTTACCTAGGTAAAATGCGCGTGCCTCACAATCAGATGGAAATATGACGTAATTTACCTTACATTTCTCGTCCTTGACGTAATATTGTAATGCGTTGCTATGCGGAGGGGGTACACCACGGGGAAAAACCGAAAGGAACTGTTCTCGATTTTGATTCAGTTCCCCCCAGAAAGGGTTAAAAGCATGAAATAAAAAAAAAAAAAAAAAAATTCACTCGATGAAATAAATTTCGATCTTTCACTGTAAAAAACAAATATCCTCTATATCTTCCAGCGACTATCACTCGGATAATATAATAACAGATTGTCATTTTTACAATAATTTCAACACTTTTAAATGGTATGATTTAAATTTATATGCATTTTAACATCCGCATTGTTTACTTTAATTAAAGCCACTTGGTCTTTAATTCATTTTCATGAGCGGTTCATTACTGTCGCTGCAAAATAGATTAATATTTTTTTTGAGGCCTGAAAATATAATTCTATTGCAAACGAAAATATTTTCTGGTCAAAATTTATAATCAACTTTCAGTTTTTTTTTTTTTCTTTTGGTGCGAAAGTTTTGAGTTAGCACATTCACTTCTATTGTAGGCCTTTCCACCCAACTTTAGCTGCATTTGAGGCTCGTGTAGATCAAAATCAGACTACGCAAAACGTGCAGTCTTATCTTTGATGTAAACTTTCCGCTATGATGAGACATTCTGGATAAGAGCAACGTTGATGTTGCAATTATCGAGTTCTTATTTCTATACTGAAAATGTCTATTGGGATTATCCGGCGCTCTGTAGAAGGGTTAAATATCTTTAAATGCAATTTGTGTTAAAAGTCCTTTAACTCTGACGAGGTGAAAATATGCGCTTTGTCACAGCCGGCCCCGGTAAATCCGGTGCACGCCTAGAAGTGATTTCGGTTTAAAAACGGTATAAACAATAATTAAGCTTTCAATACCGAGTCGTAGATAACTTGTAGTTGACATAGTATGTCGAAAAACTGCCTATATCTGTTAAATTGAAGTCGTGTACAAATGATGTATAGTCAATATTAAGTCTTTAACTCTTTACTACACGAATTTTTTTTAGATGGGTCCAAATTAAAAGCACTTGCAGATGACAAAGTAGATTTGTCTCAAATGATGGGATTTGTCCTTGGAGAGGTAGAAAACATTATGGGAAAAGGAGAAAATGGTGGTTACCAGCATTTTCTCCTTTTCCTACAATGTTTTCAAAAGGCGTTTCCCTTTGGATCGTTATAACACTGTATTATCTGGTAAAGGGTTAATTCTTTAAATCAGTATTTAGGAGTAAATTGCTATAAATCTGACTGCTTTGTCATTTCGAAAATATTTCAACACCTGTTTTTGATGTCTTATTTTATTCTTTACCCACTTTATTAGGTTTACGTCCCCGCAGCGGGCAAGTATTGAAAACATTAAGGAAAAAGGCGTAATCGACTATTGCAGGCCACTGTTCTTCCCCTCATCCCATATTTTCCATATCATAATTTGCAAAATACATGTAATGTGATTATACTGCTGGTGTTTATATCAGGTAGTGACGGCAGATTTCTCTGCAACATGCTGTAGTCCTTGTGTCATTTTTGCCTGGCCTAAATTCAAATTTTTCGGGGTTGTATTGAGCTTCGGATGCTAGGGACGGTAGAATTGCTCATATTTCGTTGTTTAACTGTATATGTCCATATAACATTAAAGAAAAGATACCGTACATATTTTTACCACTGTACTCTTCTGTTTTCATGTGTTTCTTGGTTATTTGGTCATGCCGGGCTCAGTCTAACAAGCGTCGGATTAGTAACCCAGAGGTTCAGGGCTCGACCCTGATTTGTAGAGCTGGGCTTTTCCTACGACTGTCTTGGACCAAGGCACTTCAGGGCCCAAGCCTAGTACTGGTGAAACTCTGGCAATACATTAGTGATAGGTTACCGTAATTATGCGTCTGAAATAATGCCAAAAGCTGTGTAATGCACCATTCAATGAATCATCCAACCAACCAACTAACCAACAAATTAACCAAGCAACAATTAGTCGGTCTGTCAGTCGGTCGGTCGGTCGGTCGGTCGGTCGGTCGCTCCGTCCGTCCGTCCGTCCATCCATCCATCCATCCATCCATCAATCAATCAGTCAATCAATCAATCAATTTGTCTTTTGATATAGAGTTAAAGTCAAGGTAAATGGGTAACTACCAATCTTTATCCAACGACAAAATTTTAGACTCTGCCATCAATGAAATCATTTGCAGACGACAAATGAAATTTGGGTCAATATTAATGAAATTGTCTTATATTAGGTAGAAATAGTGGTTGGGAGTGTGTTTTCTTTCCCCCTCTATGCTATTAAAATTTATCTTTTTAACTCTTTCCCAAACGACAAAAATCTGGACTCGACCAAGTTGAAAGCATTAATTTCATGGGCGACAATTTAAATATGGCTCAAGGAATGACATATGTCACTGAAAGGGTAGAAAACATGGTGAGAAAAGGAGAAAATGCTGGTTGCCAGCATTTTCCCCTTTTCCCAGAATTTTTTTAAAACCTTTTTGTTCAAGAGTCTCTAAAATGTCGTTTTTTCTAGTAATGGGCTAAGGGTTTGGTATGCTTAAAAGGAGGCTACCCATCATTAAAAGTGGTCTGGTAAAACGCTTAAAGGGAGACTACCCATCATTAAAAGCGGTCCTGGTAAAGGCTTAAAGGGAGACTAACCATCATTAAAAGTAGATAATTGTTATAAGGAGTTGTCTTGCTACGACTCTTGTCAATACAGAATTGCTGTCAATGCCTTGTTATCTTTAGATCAAATCCAAGCCAGATTCTTATCGAGTATCGATGACAGTGATTACTACAAGATTTATTCCTCCTTCACTGCTGACCCTTGTTTCAACGACGTTTATGTGGTAAAGCAGCCAGTGGCTAAGTAAAAGAGTTGTTCGACGTATTGGTATAGCCAACTGCAGGAATGCATGGATAGTTGCACTGGCCACACTGATATAATTGCAATAGAATTAGAATTGAATTAATAATTGTTGGTGAATACAACCCCTGGGCCCGTATTTACCAACCATTCTTTGGAGCGTTTTAGTCTTTTTCTCCAGAATTTCTAGATGTGAAGGTAACGTAACATCTGATTAGCTAAAACCATTTGTTTTAGGCAATCAGAGGTTATATTACTTTCAAATTTAGAAAATATTGGGAGCTTACGAATAGAAATGCTTTTAAGAAAAGTTGATAATTACGGACCCTGGATCTTATTGAACACAGAATGATTTGGTTGGTTAAACACATGGCTTACTATCCAAGGGTTGCGTGTGTTCGATACTAATGCTCGGTCAAAATTCGTTCCGAGGACTGATTAAATGTAGACATCATTATCCACTTCACATCTTCGAATATTGCACTTCTGGATATTGATATCAGGGAAAGTAGTCAGCGACTGATCTTTGGATTTTCTACGAAACATTACAAATTCGTGGATACGTATGCTGACTGTCGTTATACGTTTAGGAAACAAGAACCTCTAAACACACACCGATTTCACGATACTGGCAAAAAAAATACAAGATTTTTTTTTTTCTGGGTTCGGTTTTGTTTTTTACAACTTTACTTTTACTTTCTAACATTACATGATATACAACCATTATTTTCAATATGTATTACAACTGTTTACACTCAGTATGAAATGTTAGATATGAATGATACTAAATAGAAATAAAGTTGAAAGGATATTGAGAGTAGAGAGATAGTCAGCGCACACGTATTTTCGCGTTTTTTTGTAACGAAGGTTTTTTTCTGTCAGATTGTGGACTTTTGATTTTTCTACTGACGACATCGATATAATCTGAATCTTTAAGCGCCTTTTAAAACTATAGTTATTTTTGCGGCAAATGTAGATCAGGATTAGACTGTACAAAGTGTGCAGTCTGATCCTTGATCTACACAGTATCTTTTGCTGAAACTTTAAATGAAACCAAACATGAAATAGCACTTAATTTGATTGTATTTCTACACTGAAAATGTCATATGGGTTAATTTGTCCCTTTAAAGCTTAGATACAAGACTTATACTGTAAAATAAACGTCGATGTTACACGATATTTACCGATGAGTTAGGAGTCGTAATCCTTAAATCAAAGAGATGCCTCTCTAGGTGACGTCAAAAAACGTCTTTATACGAGCATATAGAGGATATTTGTTTCTTTCGGTGAAAGATCGAAATTTATTTCATTGAGTCAACATCTGTAATATTTTCTGGAGTGGCGCAGCCACGAGTGAAAGTATTACCGATGTTGTTCACGAGATGAAATAAATTTTCGATCTTTCACCGGAAACAACAAATATTCTATTTATTTCATGCTTTTAACCCTTTTTGGGGGATTTACATCTAAATCCAGTACAATTTTTTTTGGTAATTCCCGTGGCGTAGCCTCTCCGCATAACAACACATTACAATACAAGTTGGCTTCTTTACAAAAGAAGCCAGGAGAGGTCAGCATCAATGTTTCCAAATAGGTGGCTTTCAATTTCAATACATTTTGGTACATGTAAACAAACAAGTCAAAAAGCCGCCGCGTAGAAACCTCATATGCTTTACATGACGGTCATTTGACCTTCTTGTCGCGTTTTCAAATCGCATGATCTTGTCCAGCAGTCTTCTTTCTCTTTTTTAACGAAATTCTTCTTATTTTTTCTTCTGCTTAGATTTATTTGCTAAGTGAAAAATTACAATTATTTGAGGGGTCATTTGCAACCATGGCAAATTAATATAACAAATCTTTTCTGAAATTCGTCATATAAAAATAAACCACGTCTATTTCCTGTTTCGGTTTTTTGATTTCGCTTTATTTACAAAACCATGACGAAACAGACTGTGTATCAGAACAATTTCGCAAGAAAAATGGACTTAGACAGCAAATTCTGTGGCAGTCTGCCTTTTAAACTCACCACTGTTGGAGAGGTCTGATGACCTCTCCAATTACGTAAAGAGCGAGAAATGTAGGGTAGATTACATCATATTTCTTTCTGGTTGAGTTGCACGCGCATTTTACCAAGGTAACTAGTGGGGGTGGGGGGGTCGGAAATACTGTTTGCGCCTTCAGTTGAAGAGTTAGAAGATAAAATCGGTATTTTTCACTGGTCGTAACAATGAATGAAATCAAATTATATATTTAGATGTGTGTGTATCTATATTTTTCATATATGGGGAAACAAACAAAAAGGGGCGTATAATTCACAAACCAATCAAAGGTCACCTGCGGTGTCCGTGGTTGTGAGGGAGAGCGTCGGCCTCGTAACCATAAGGTCCCGGGTTCGATACCCGGGAGCGGGTGTCAACTTTGGGATCTTTCATTGGCCCACACATTCGGCGCGAGTACTGGTGTAGTTCCCAGGAAGCAGAATCGAGAGAGATTAGTGTAAGTTGTAAGAGCTTGTCTCTCAATCGATGTAAAATAAATATGTTTAAACTAAAGGTCACCATAAAGATTAAGATATTAGGTTATTTAGTAAGAAGAAACCTACAACGTTTTAAAGTATCAAGACTGGTTTTGGTACAAGTTCTTTTCACATAGGGATATGATAACAAGACTTTTAACTTACTTACGTTTAATTTACGTTGACCGGACCAATGGTAAGCCTTTGACTTCTTGAGGTCCATCTGTTTTCTTTAGTACTACTCGTATTAGACATGTGCGGGCGAAGCTAGCGTGTGAACATGGACAGTCGATTTACTCAAATTGAGAGGGGACATCTAAAAACCATTATAACGTGAAAATACCGTATAGTGATTGATATATCGTTTGTGTGGGATCTTACGCCGTCTTCAGGATCTTCGGTAATAGCACGGCGTCGGCGAACCTCTACGTGTTTTCCGTGCTCACAACATTCTTTCTAAGTCATTGACGGTTTTTCACTTGAATCATTGAATAAGAGGTGCGAGTTGATATTTTCACCGAAAAGAAGTTAACCTGACCGGGGATCGAACCCGCGATCTTCAGATCGCGAGTCAGACACGGTACCGGCTGAGCTACCCGGCCGGGTGTTGGTATATCGAAGAGTAAGCAATTAAGCTCAATCTCAGTGACCAACGTAGAACAATGCACAATGTTTTGTGATTAAATCAATGAATTCAAAATGGAGACTTTTACAGTTTGTGAAATATGTACGAGTATTACCTTCTGCATTGAGCCAAGTTCCAGTAGTTCAGTAGCGTACAGGACTTGAGAACAGGGGGTCGCTGGTTCGATCTCGGGCTCGGCCAATTTCTTTCCGAGGGTTGATGATAGTCATTGCGACAAGATTCGAACTTCTCACACCACTTACCATTGTTTCGACAGTGGTTATGTGGGAAAGCAGCCAGTGGCTTTGAAAGAATATTGTGCGAAGCACTGGTAAAAGAAACCGCAGGAAAGTATGGATAGGTACACTGGCCGCTGCGCTATATCTGAAATAATGTTAAAAACAGTGTTAAACACCATAGAATCAATCAATCAGCATTATGCACTGATAAATCATAAAACTAAATGGAGTAATTTCTTAACAAATTTATCTACATAATAAGTCCTAAATCCTACCTTCTGCAGACAAATCCTGCGCATATGCTGACTACACGGGACAACTTACGCCGCGGGTGCCTCCAAACGCTACTTATGCACCTGTATGTCTTCATCTGTCCTATTGCATGCTTTACAAGGGCTGTATATCTCCTGTGATATTTATTAAAGCGTTGACTTCTTCGCAAATCATCACGTTGCTTTCTGTGTAACTGTGCATTATTGATTGATTGATTGAATTGGGTTGTAACGCTGTTTTAACGGCTTAGGTCATATCACGGCGGTCAGTGCACCTATGCATGTGTTTCCTGGCTTTCTCAGACCAGTACTGACACAACTTTCTTTCCAAATCACTGACTACTTTCTCACATGCATCAGAGGTGATAGGCAAACAGTCGCCGGAACAAAAGGGCCATGATGGCCCTGAAGTCGCTCACCTGAGCCTTTTGACCAAACATGAACCTTTTTCAATCTCTTTCAAGATATCATGACAAACTTCAAACAAGCTTTCATAACTATTTGACTGAAAATTTAGCCTCTAGCTTGTACACAAACTTTATCTAGAATTTCTCTCAATGACCTACTTTTTAGCCCAAAATAGCCCATTTTCCAATTGTAGATAATATCAAAACAAAGATTCTGATCACCTTTGAATAGTATTGGACAGAAAATGTGGCCTCTAGAGTCTACATAAGGTTTTTCCAAGATTTGAAATGACGACCTAGTTTTTTTACCCAATGTGACCCATTTTCAATTTTATCTTATTGATCTCTAAGAAAACTATCCAACTAATTTTTATAAGTATTGGACAGAAAATGTTGAATGTAGTGCTACACAAGCTATTTTAAATATTTGACCTGGTGACCGAGTTTTTGATCTGATGTGACCCATTTTCAAACTCGTTCAAGATATCATCAAGACAAACATTTTGACAAACTTCCAAGAGTATTTGGCTGAAAATGTGGCCTCTAGAGGTTTGTTTATATTGGACTTTAACGCCGTTTTAACACCTTAGGTCATATCATGGCGGTCAGTGATGCACCCATGTGTTTCCTGGCTTTCTCACTCCAGTACCAACACAACTTTCTTTCCAAAGCCACGGACTACTTTTCTCACATGCATCAGAGGTGAGAGGCGAAAAATCGTCTCTAGAAGGTACACAAGGTTCTTCTAAGATTTGATTTAGTGACCAGACATGACCAGTTTTCAAACTCGTTCAAGATACCATCATGACAAACATTCTGACCAACTTTCAAGAGTATTGGACTGAAAATATGGCCTCTAGTGCGTACATAAGGTTTTTCTAAGATTTGACCTAGTGATCCAGTTTTTCACCCGACGTGGCCCATTTTCAAACTCGTCTGAGATATCATCAAGACAAACATTCTGAAAAACTTTCAAGAGTATTGGACTGGAAATGTGGCCTCTAGAGCGTACACAAGGTTTTTCTAAGATTAGACCTAGTGACCTAGTTTTTGACCTGACATGACCCATTTTCAAACTTGTCCGAGACATCATCAAGACAAACATTCCGACAAACTTTCAAGAGTATTGGACTGAAAATGTGGCCTTTAGAGCGTACACAAGTTTTTTCTAAGATTTGACCTAGTGACCTAAATTTTGACCCAACAAGACTCATTTTTGAACTCGTCCGAGATATCATCAAGACAAACATTCTGACCAAGTTTCGTAAATATCGGACTGAAAATGTCGCCTCTAGAGCGTACACAAGGTAAAAGTTGACGACGCACGACGCACATCGCACGACGCACAACACACGACGGACACAGCACGATCACAAAAGCTCACCTTGAGCATTTTGTGCTTAGGTCAGCTAAAAAAATTGCCTCAACCGGGTATCGAACTCACACTCAACAGGTCACGAGTCCGACACGCTAACCACCGAGCTGCCCGGGAGAGCAACTGTGCATTAATATATGTGTTTAGACAAGACAAGACAATACTTTATTGACTTGAACTCTACAGTTTCTCGTCAAACATTAAAAAATAATAATAATAGTACAGTGACTAGCAATAGAATAGTCGAACGAAAATCAATGATGTTAAAGATAATGCAATGGCAATGATAATGGTAGAAAGATAGATCATAATGACAACTTTGACAATGAAAGCAAATAGATCTTCATTTATGAAGAAAATAACAATAATAAATGACACTATAGGAAGAGAAGCACATAGTTGAACAATGAAAAAGTTGACTGAATGGGGTAACTATTTGGGTAAAAGCTATCCGCGAGAAGAAAATAATTGTCTGGCAAGTTCAAATCGCCAGTTATTTGCTGCATCAGGAGATAATGCTGGGCGTCGTTCATGTATCCCGGAAAACTACATTCAACATGATGTTTCCGACCCGTGTTGTATGCAAGCAGTGGTATTTTCTGTGGCCTGAATAATACCGTTGCTGATTTACCCTCGGTCTGTAAATCTCATGGCTCGTGTCATCCACTACATCCACCGCGTGGGGTATTTTCGGCCAATTGCCACATATACCCTGCCACTCTCGAAATGTTGGCCATTGAATATACGATGATAGGTGACGATTAAAAACATGTATCGAACTGTTTACCAAATCGTTAACAAATGCACTAATATCAAATAGAGAAGCCATCATCCTGTATGTCTGGTATGTTCTCAACCAAATTAAAACAAGACGTACTCTGTTCCTTTAAGACAAACTCATGGGTATATCCTAAGGAAGACTAAGAAAGTTAGCTGAAATTTTCACATTTTCACAAACGGTGAAATCCAAAATTCTACATGGCCGCTGCAATGCAACTGAGTAGGTGGGGGTAAGTCCGTGAAAATATCCACATGGAAACTTCACAAAAAACTTCGAGTAATCGGGAAAACTTGCACACAGATGATAACTTATACATTTCTAGTTCCTTCTATGACAGTTTTTTCGAGTCTGAAACCCATTACTTCAGTCAGATGCCGCAGATTTAGTTTTTTTCCAGACGGAGAAAGACGTCCATTACATCCTGTGCACGGGCACCTTTAATTCATTTTCAGCAGAGCCCAAGTTAAAATTGCTAGCGAGCTTCATTGCTTTATTTATTGAATTTTGTCTCCAATCAAATAGTGCATGACTTCCGTCTTCAATGCGGTTACAGAATAGGCATTTACGTTCAGCTACTTGGATACACTCACTACGCCACATCTTAATTTAGAAAAAAAGACGCCCTATGTTGCAATGATAAAATCATATTAGTTTTCGGCGCTGAAGTCGAATGTAAGCAATCGATATTTAAATTATTAGAGCCTTGCCCGGGTGGAACTTTTTTTCCCAAAACTATTTTTCAATTCTGCAACAAATTTGTTGACAGCATGGTTTCCAACTGCATTTAAGTTTATACATGTATATAGTATTTGAAATTTTAATGTTAGGAACATTCACGTAGATCACAGGAGCGTAAAATCTTAGAAACAGAAAACAATTTTCATGGGAGGCAGTAGATATTAAGTGACTATTGCATTGAACATTTTTTAGAAATTTTTGCCCAATATATAGAATCGGCACCCCATTATCTGATGAAAGGGGGAGAAAGAGGACCAAGCCCATCTCACCAGCAAAAGCTGCAATTAGTGTGTATCTACCAGCCTCCCCCACCCCCCACCCCCACCCCCAGAAAAAAGGCACATTGCTCAATTTTGAACGGCATTGATGCTCGGATAAGATTTGTGAACCCTGGTAGCAGTCGCGTAGGATATATTGGACCAAACAATCGAATCATAAAGACGTATTGGAAAAAAAATATACGGCATGCCAAAAGCTGATGTACATTTGGCTATGAACAGACCAATGGCTCGGTTTTCAATTACGCGACCGCTTTCACGGTAACGCCATTGTTGAAATTTTCGTGTGAACAAGACCAAGGTAAGTATATATAACAACTGTTTGTATTTCGATACATGAAATGATTGTCTGACTTTTACTTTGTTGATTTACATAAGACTGGCGACACCCATTTTTAAAAGACTTTTGAAAGAAAACTCTGTTTTTCCCCCTCATTTTCATTAAATATTAAGCATGCATAGAGGATATTGGTTTTTCTTTTTTCGGTGAAGTATCGAAATTTATTTCATCGAGTAAATATCATCGGTAACATTTTTCACGAGTGGCGCAGCCATAAGTGAAAATATTACCTATGATATTCACGAGATGAAAAAAAAAATCGATATTTCATTGAAAAAAAAAAAAAAACCCAGTCTATTTATCGCTTGCTCTTACCCCTTATTAGTTGGGACTTTCATCAAAATCAAGGACAGTTCTTTTCGGTAATTTCCCGTGGCGTACCCCCCCCCCCCCACACACACACACACACACAGACAGAGTATAAGAACGCATTACAATATTACCTAAAGCGCAAGAAATGAAGGGAAAATGCGCGTAAAATTACGTCATATTTCCGTCTGGTTGAATGGCACGTACTTTTTACCAAGGTAACTAGAGCGTGGGCACTACTGTTCCCGCCTTCTATTGAAGAGTTACGGAAACATGTACGGTGAATTTCACAACCATGAATAATCATATCTTAATATGAAAAAGACAAGGCCTCAATCCGAGCAACATTAATAATCTAGATCTAAATCTAACAATTCGAATGACGGGCTAGATCTAGAAATGATGAGGTTCTGAATTCGAATTCCGGCTTTGCTTGAACTTATTTTGAGGTTGTCAAAAGTCATTGCGATAGACTGCATCCTTCTCTCATATACGCTATATATAGCGACATGTCTGAATTTCCAAAGACACGCCCATGTAGTGTGAATGGTCTACTTTCTTCGATGCGCAAATGATTGCTTAAACTTCGTTTTGTCCATTTTGAAATCACTAAGTGCAGTCCTCAACAGTTTTTAACCAATAAAATGTTTATCCGTTCAGTTCCATTATAAATGTTCAACAAGAGTGCCATTGTCACAATATACGCCGCCACATGGCTGCCATTTCAAGCAGCTAGCTATAGAGACTAAAGTGATGGAATTTCTAGCACCCGCCTGGGTAGCTCAATGGATATATTGTGTTACTTGTGATCTAAAAGGTGATGGATAGACAGACGGACGCACAACGGACTCATTGGTCATTGGCTTTGATTAAGCAATAAAAATATGAAGTTTCATGAAATTATGTCCACTAGTTGGAGATACATCAATGAAAAATTAAATTTGACATGAAGCCCCCTTTTTCCATGACACAGCAATAAGTTCCAAAACCCTGACAATTTGCGCTAGGTCACATGATCTGTGAAAATTTCATCCAAGATATATCCAGTAATTAAAGAGATATTGGTGAAAAATGAAATACAACATGAAGCGCCCTTTTTCCATGTCGCAGCCATAAATCGCAAAACCTTGACAATATGCGCTAGGTAACATGATGAGAAACATTCTGTGAAAATTTTATCCAAATCCGTCAAGAAATGTGGGAGAAGTTGCGTTCACAAGAAATGGAATGAAATATAACATGAAGCCCTATTTTTTCATGACGCAGCCATAAATCGCAAAAACTTGACAATATGCGCTAGGCCACATGATGAGAAACATTCTGTGAAAATTTTATCGAAATCCGTCGAGAAATGTGGGAGGAGTTGCGTTCACAAGAAATGGAATGAAATATAACATGAAGCCCCCTTTTTCCATGACGCAACTGCAAATCGCAAAGTCCTGACAATGTGCGATAGGTCACATGATGAGAAACATTCTGTGAATATATTTATCCAAATCCGTCAAGAAATGTGGGAGGAGTTGCGTTCACAAGAAATGGACGTACGTACGGACGGACGGACGGAGAAGATGACGCCTCCGGCGGCGGATAAAGACCATCTTCGCAGAACATGAATATTCGATAAGTGTTCAAACTTGGTATATGACAGTGCTTTAAGTACACGATGAAATACTGGTAATCATCGGAGCAATATGTCAAATACTATATATTGTTTTAAAATGTACTTTGTTGCAAGAAAAAAAAATATTGTTGCCGGTGGTAAAGAACAAATTGATCTACTGGAAACCATCTATGAACACGTGATATGACAGCCGTTATATATAGCGCCGTTAACACCCTTGAGAGCAGATTCCGTTCGGCACGAAGCAATTGCCACAGAGCCAATTAGACAGACTTTCGTCTCCATATTTTTCAAAAGATTCCTCCAGAGCAATTGGTAAGTGTGTTATGTTCTGTTCTGTCCTTTAGACTTTACCAAAAAGTATCTTTGCCTTATATAACTACATGTAATTATCTTCTCAACCATTGCATCACAAAATGCCAAAATGTGGGCTCAAGTAGACTGCAAAGATCAAGATCAGACGGCACCGAAAGTGTAGTCTCTTCTTGGATTTATATCAACTTTTTATATTTGGCTCTGAAAGAGATGAAAAACAGTTGTAGCTGACGAAGTAAAAAACATTTTGTAGGACATGGACGATCGATATTTATCAACGTTTAGTATTCTGATTACATGTGATTTCAATGCGGTAAAAGCAGAAATAACTCGGTACGAGCAAGATTTTACAATTGCTCGACTGTTTTTTTTTTTTTCTTTTTTTTTTCTTAAGAAAACGTCAAGGAATTGTCGTAGCCCTGTCATCGACTGCGTCTTTGTCGTTTTCATTTTCGTTGTTGGCGTCTTCGTCGTGGGAAAGTTGAATTATTTTCTGATAACTCTGTAACTATTGGAATATTTACCTGTTTTTACAGGGGCATTTAACCTTTACCACAATACCGAGTTTAAACGACCCTGAAGAAAAAAACCATGAAATCATTTTGGAAAAAGGAGAAAATGCTGGTAACCAGCATTTTCTCCTCTTCCCAAAATATTTTCTAGCCATTTAAATCAAATCTTTTGAGACACATTGAATTTTTTTGTCGGCAAATGCTTTCATTTTGAACTAATCTTAAATGGTGTCGTCTGAGAAAGAGTTTTAAACCAGATTTTCAGATTTTGACCCATTATTTTTAATTTTTTTAGGGGGGGAAGGGGAAGAAAAAGCAAATATTTTTGTTAGGAAAATCATGTCGACGTGATTTGTTTACCCAAAGTTGAGGAAAATTTAAAACACACACACGCTGAAATAAGAAAAAAATGCCTCTGAAGGGCCTCGAATCCCCCTGACCTGGGCCTAAACTTTTGGCTATTGGTCAATTTTCTGTCCTGCCCAAGGACCAATCTACGCGGACTGCGCAGGCTGATCCGGGACGACACTTTACGCGAATGTTCGAATGCCTCTTTTCGCGTGCTGCAGGCCAAATAATACAACATTCATTTTCACAAAGTTATAAAACTGTTGTAACATTAAAAGTAGCCTATGACTTGAAACTGTCAGAACAAAGACATATGCAGTAGACGTTAATCAAACTGAAAAAGCTATTGATAATACACGGGCAACTAAAATGAACACGAACTAATAAAATTTAGTGACAAGTACCACATTAATAAAATCAACGGAAAAAATACACAAACGAAACAGCGTAATTCATTTATCATCATTACTATATGCAAATCATATAAATAAACCGGTAGTTATTACAGATAATACATTCCAAATAAGGCCGTTTCGACTCGGGAACAGAGACACAAAATAAATGAGACACATTTACTGACATAGTAATTAAGATCCAGACTTTCCAAGTCAAATTGGAAGCATCTGTGGATGACAGATCACAACGTTGAAGGAAAAAAAGAATACCTGTTACAAGCGACATCTCCCTGCTATACAGTAATACCTACATGCAATAACACTCCTCCGAAACTCTTTTAATTTATCATACAAAGCAGCTATGCTTAAATGGAAGAAAAATCAGCTATACTTGATACATGCATGCACAACAACTTATTAATTAGCCGTGCTCTGTGAAAAGAAAAGTTTAGTGCCTCTGCTAAAAAAAGCCAACCAGGACAATCTGCGCAATATGTGCAGGCTGACCTGAATCGAAACCCTTTGCTATTTGTAAATTGCTGTTTATACAAGGACTATGCTACCTCATCTTCCGTCTTTAGAATGGTAGAAAACATTACTGCTACAGGAGAAAAAGCTGGTTATCAACACTATCTCCATCTTCCACAATGTCCCAAAAAGCCTCGTTCTTTTTAGTTGTTAAAACATAAGATCGTTATGCAAAGGTTAATTCATTACACATAGCACAACTATGCTTGAGACCTGTCCAGATGCAGATCAGCCTGGGGAATGCTTTGTACCTATCGATCTTGTGCATATCTTCTGGCAGAATAGCACACACCGGCGGCCTCAAATCTGAACGTGTTTTTGCAATACCTTGTTGTCCTGACTTGCGCGGTCTCCGGTATATCTGAGTACCTAAAATTGGACTAAGAGTTTGGTTTTTAAGTATATAGGTTGAAGTTCATCAGGACCCCTTAATTTTTTATAGATCTTGAAAAATGCTTTTTAAAAAGCTGTTGTATTGAAATATTGTACGCTTAACAATATTACCAATACCAATTCTTGGTGAAATTTTCGGAGATTTTGAGAGTTTAGTTTGACTTTTTCGCATTCAATGCAATGTTAAAATGTATGAACAAGACAGCAGGAAACTGTGGAGGGGAGAAGGTTATTCTGAGTAAAGGGTTTGCCTCATTATGAAAACAATTCTCATGTCTTACGAACATGAAAGTTCGAAACCAATGCATAGCTGAAATACAAACTGCACCTTGCGGGAGTCGAACCCGTGCGAAAAGGATCCTCGTTTTTTCGAGGTTAAAAAAACCAACACCGTAACTACTGAGTATAAGAGAATTCTCTCTAACAATTGTTAATTATCGATTTTATACGGGAAGAAGCTATGCAGTAAGGAAGGAGTGATCTCCCTTAGCACACACCCTCTTAAATGTCATCATTTTGATATTTTGATGACAGAAAATCCTATTAGGCAGTAGTTCTTTTTTTAGACAACAAATGGCTGAATGGTCAATCCCGTACGATCCCCCATCTTACGAACATGAAAGTTCGCAACCAATGCATAGCTGAAATACAAACCGCACCTGGCGGGATTCGAACCCGTGCGGAAAAGAACCTTGTTTTTTGAAGTTTAAAAGACCAACATCGTTACCACTGAGGTAAAGAGAATTCATTCTAACGCAGTTGTAAGGTATTGATTTTATACGAGAAGAAGCTATGCAATAAGGAAGGAGTGATCTCACGTAACTCATGCAATTACAAAAACTGTGGTCGCCTTTTGTTTGAACAAGCAAAACTCCATTTTTTTAAATAATAATGATACAGTATCGAGACTTGTTTACACTTTGTTTCCTTTTCTATGCCCAAACATAGTTGTTTGGAGAAAACCATGCCAAAAATTGGCTCACATCATGCTGTATAGCAATAAGCACAAAACAATAGAATTAAGAAATTGTATGAACCGATTAAGTTCCATAAACCATCTCCAAAGTATTATGTAGTTGAGTTTTTACAGTCAATGGGACAAGTGTGTTTTAAGATGACCACCTTATATCTGTGATCTTAATCCAGTTGAGCTAATTTGGAGGGAACCCGAAAAATGCATTGCAAAAAAAAATCAAACAAATACTGAGAGACCTTGGAGTCAAGTGTCAGGTGGTTTCGAACACTTATCTCAACAGAAGTAGTATGAAACATGAAACCATGCGGAAATTAAAATTGACACCAAATGTTGGAAAACAGACAATATACAAGATGGTATTGGACATATTACTATAGACTTTGAAGATTTGTATGAAATTCACGAAAGCGATATCCAAGGTAAGGTACGTATAAATCTATATCAATTTAAACGAAAAAATAATGTCGGGGCCTCATATTTAACTAAATTGAGGTGCTGACATCATGCACCTGTCCACTTAGGTTTGCTGTTCTGGTCACTGTGCCAAACCGCCAGGAAAAGTTAAGCTTAAGAACAAAATTTTAACTCTGCAGGATTGGGCAAATTCTCTATCTTGCGGAAGGAAAATTCTAATTTTTGCTGTCAGAGTTGGTAGGGGCATGTTAAAAGACTTTGATGAATTTCATAACAATCGGTACTGGATTTTCCAAGATGTGTCCGATTTCTTGGAATCCCTATGAACTTCAAACTAACTGTAGCCAGTGATAGTAAGATATTATGGAGAAAGATTATGGATAAAATTGGATGTTTCTTGTTCTGAGTCTAGCGAGGAGTAATGTATATAGTCAGATTTACTTGACCCAAATGACTTTCGTATGTTGAGCTATATAATCTTTAAATACAATACGAAGTGCCCTATACTGAATTTTCTCAAGTTTTCATTTTTTCTTTTTTACAGAAGTGCCAAAATGAGTTGAAAGAAGATAAATTTTGATTGTATAAAGTTTTGAAAATAATAATTTTGCAATTTTCATTTAAGAACTTGCATAATCGCTACAATACGTTCAGTTGCCTGGCAGCTTATACTTTGACATATCTTGTTAAGTATTCTATAAATTGCTACGTCAAAAGAACTGGTACTCTTTTGTCAATCTACGTAAATAGATTTTCTTTTCCTTTCACTTCTTGACTTTCAATCTCCCACATATTATAGCTGTTCAAGCTATCAGGTGGCCCGACTTTCAAATTAAGCATCGTTTTTGCAGTAGCCTTACTGAAACGTCTATAAATTTGTTTAGATGTACACATATTGTCTCATTACTTATAGAGACAATTGTGTGGCTTGGTATTTTTTATTTTACCTCTGGAACAATTCACGAACTTTTTGAAGGGAGGGTTTTCCTACCGTGTACGGTTAGCATTGTGAAAAGTTGAGATTGTGATAAGCTGAGAAATCTGCACGAAATTTCAGAGGTCATGATCTTTGCCAAACTTTATCGTGTAAAATCACGAATGATATCATAGTGAGACAGCACTTGAAATGCAGTACTAATTGTCAAGCTTTCCCGGGGGTTTCTCTTAATTTGCTCAGAAGAGGCCATTCTGGTCACAGACTTGATTATTTACATAATGCTACCAGTCAGAGAGCAGCAGGTATCCACACACAATTTGCGAAGAAATTAATTTCTTGCACAGTAGGGCCTACATGTAATTTGTTGAGTATATCACATTTATTTTTAACGTCTGAACTCAATCAAAAGAGGGCACCCTGCCGTTTGTAAAATATCAATCTAGTTCACTAGAAAGGCATTTCAGATCGTTAACATTACGCCTTAATTCCGTCTTCTGACCATAAATAACCATTATGCAGTAGATCGCCACCGTGTGACCAGTCCGATTTTTACTGAGCCCGAAATTAATGACATGGTCTTTGTCGCAGGTGTTTTTTTTTTCTATTAATAACTCCAGAAGGCTATGTAGCTTATGTCATGGTCCTGTCTCCATCGTTTGTCTGTGTATGCGTTACTGTTTATTTCATACATCGTCTTCTGTGAAAATATCTCACTAATTCTGACGAAATACGCTGAAGAGATCCTGAAATGACCCACCTTTTCATAATTCGTAGAAAAATAGTTTTACATTAAGAACTCCTTTTTCCATGAAAAAGAAAACAGAGACATAATATTGAAATCATCAAAAAAGATCCCCAAAAACACAGTCTGAAATTCTCTGAAAACTGAGCATCAATACTTTCTTTTCATCACTTTTTTCAGAATTTTAAATGTTATTTTTTAATCGATGCAAGAAAATGGTCGCCATTCAGAGAAACTTTACAGAAGTAGTCTTTGGGTAATATGAAATAAAAAAATAAAGGGTCATGGTTTTATCCGTATGCAGTTGACAGCTTTTTAAACAATATGACAAACGATAGCATTACATACAAAGGCCTACACACACACTTAAGCCCAAAATACGTATGCAACCTCCATTTAAAAAATAAAAAATATTCATCGTTTGAGCAACTTTTGGCTAGGGGCCGACGGCGCCTTAGTAACCACGTTTCAAACTTTTGCACGAAAGCTGCAACCACTCTGAACATCATGTATAAATGCGCACTATTCGCCGTCTCTGATTTGCTGGAACTGCAACTACCGTTTCTGATTTGCTTGAATCGACACACCCTTCAAAACCGCCTTACACCTTCCGAGTTATTCATCCGTGATGTAAAATAGAAATGGAAAGAGGGGGTCGGTGTCTACATATACCGAGAGAGCGCCAAAGAAAATATTTTCAAAGCAAAAGTTTTCAACAGTGTTTGTTTGCATGATGAATTTTGAACAAGACAGCTTAAACAGTGAAAAATTCTCCCGTTCATTTCGCCAAATACTCATGCAGAGCATGCCACAACCAACAACCTTGTGTTCTTTGGGTCGACGCTGTGTGCACACCATTTGATGTAGATGGGGCGTGGCGAAATTTACATTCAAGATTGATTAGGGCTGTATGGTGTGTATTCATGTATGGTGTGGACAGAACCGTTGACCTTGTTAGCCGTAGTAGATGTACAAGTAGGGCAGTTGTTGAGGAGTATGGTGGCACATTTCTGCCACGAAATACGAGATAGCTATCGTCATAGTTTTAGAAAACTATCGCGATAAATTAAAGTTTCCTTATGGTGGCATATTTCTGCCGCGAGATACGAGATAACTACTGGGATAATTTAGGAGAACTATCGTGATAAAACAAAGTTTCCCGGAAATATTATCTAGATAATAAAAAATTTCACGATAAAAATAACGCGATAATTCTAACTGTTATCATGATTTTTTTGCTTTCGTGCCCACAACTGACATTCACGGTATCTATAATTAGATACGGTTTCGGAACATCTTTGTCTACAACGTTATGAAATTGCTTTTTCCTTCAATGGTTTTAAAGTTGTTCGTAGGAGGCATTTCGAGTCGTCTTTGTGATTTTACAGACTTCTGTTTATTTGTCAAAATTAACCAATTAATCTACAACTCATTATAATTCGAATTTCTACTTACTGCAATCTTATGAAGTCAAAAACTACCGAGCTCATCCAAATGGTGAATTCTCTATTTATAGATATCGAGAAACGGATAGAACTATCACGATAATTTTATCTCGAATGTCAGCTTCATGCATCATTGAAAAATTTTGAGTTAAAATGTTAGGTTTATCGTGATATTTTTTTCAGGAAACTTTTTACTGTCTCGATAAAATTTCCGGGAAACTTTAAGTTATCGCGATAGTTTTCTAAAATTATCATGATAGCTATCTCGTATCTCGTGACAGAAATATGCCACCATATTTCCTGGAAATATTATCGAGATAGTGAAAAGTTTCCTGAAAAAAATATCACGATAAACTGAACATTTTAACACAAAACTTTTCAATTGTGCACGAAGCTGACATCGAGATAAAATTATCGTGATAGTTCTATCTGCTTCTCGATATCTATAAATAGAAAATTCGTCATTTGTATGAACTCGGTAGTTTTTGACTTCACACGATTGTGGTAAGTAAAAATTCGAATCATTCACAACTGTAGCTTAATTGGTAAATTTTGACAAGACTCGAAATGAACAGAAGCCTGTAAAATCACAAAGACGACTCGAAATGACTCCTACGAACAACTTTAAATCCATTCAGGGAAAAGGAGAATTCATAAAGTTGTAGACGAAGATGTTCCGAAACCGTATCTAATTATAGATACCGTGAATGTCAGCTATGGGCACGAAAGCAAAAAAATTATCATGATAATAGTTAAAATTATCGCGATAATTTTATCGTGAAAACTTTTACTATCTAGATAATATTTCCAGGAAACTTTATCACGATAGTTCTGTTAAATTAATATCTCGTATCTCGCGGCAGAAATATGCCACCATAGAGGAGTCTGTGTATTCCCGGTGCATGGAAATACCGGAATGGACCGGAACGGACCGTAATGGATCCGAACGGACCGGAACTGACTCGAAGATACGGTGCAAACTCATGTAGCAACACTTCATTCCTTTTTAAAATAGAATAGAGGAAAACCTGAACATACTCATGTCAGGGAAAAGAGGAACTTGCAAGATATAAGGCTACAAGAAATGGACCTAAATGTTGAAGGAAAAATACTTTTTCATATTTTTGATCTGTCTATTGATTAGTGCAGTTGACACAATGTGACAGCATCCCGGAATCTTGGCGAAGACTGATAAGTTTGTAGGCTAAATGCTAACGAACAAGAAATTTTGCTCTCTGGTGGTATAAATCTCGCAGAATGTATTTTTATCATTGTTCATGAAATTTTTATATATTTGACAACATCAGAATAATGTAATCAAGCGTGTCTGCACTCTAAAGATAGTTTTTTGCCTGGTCGACGATTACCGTTCTAGTTATTGACCCAACTGTTGTATGCATTTGACATACTTTATCATGGGCAGAATTCAAGATGGCCGACCCCTTTGGAAATAGTTAGTGTATTTCCTTTTGCCATCTAATGGTCTATCCATCTTTAAAGTCTGATCTTGGATTTTTACTGTCCTACATAAAAAAAATACTAACAATGCATGAAGGGTCAGCCATCTTGCTGCATAATTATTATTTACGGGTAAGCCCCTGTAGACTCATTAAATATCCCAGAGAAATACCATCGTTTCTGAAATTACTCTGTGGAGAAAGGTTATCCTTAAGTGTTTACCACACAGTCCCAAGTTTTAACTATCCCGAGATAGAAAGCTTTCGAAGACGTTATGGGAAAAGGTGAAAATGCTAGTAACCAGCATTTACACTTTTTCTTGCACTGTTTTTAACTCTTTAGAAGACAAATTCTATCTTATGAGCCATGTTTTATTTGTCGTAAGGAAATAATTTCAATTTGAACATGTCTAAGTAGATGCAGTTGGTTATTTAGGAAAGATTATGGAAATGGGCACACAAATTTTTGACAAGTTATCTCCTACTTTTCCGAACAATGTTTTCTACATCATACAGTTTCACCCTTTTTTCAAATGTTTCCCCTTTTAGTTATATAGGGTTAATTCACGTTTTTGAGGTCGTTAACATTCGCAGAGGCCTGAAAAATGGTTTAACGCCCGAGTGCGAAGCACGAGGGTGTTAAAGTATTTTGAGGGCCCCTGCGAGTGTTAACGACCGAAAAAAAAAAAAAAACCAAACGTGAATTAATGCTATTATTGCATAAAGGAAAAGTCTTTTAGCAATAATTTGCAACAATAGCAAAAATATCTTCATAGAAATGCGAATAAGCGAACTTCAAATGTACTGGACATAAATGGGTAAAAACCGGAAGTCGGCGAAAAAGCTTTTGTTACGAACAGTGAAGGGCTGTTAGTCCTACATGTCAGTTTTGATTCTCTCGGTGTAAATTCACTTCGAATGATTTTTAATACAAAGTGAACTTTTGTGGGATGAACTTGCACAGGTCTGGATCGATTTTAACTAGGATAAATGAATGGATATGAATTTCTGTAACCGAAAGACGTCCAAGGGATAGATCTATATCAAGCGAAAGAATTGCCGATCACGCTAAAAAGTGGGTGGGATGTAGCTGGTGTAGAGTGCATTTCACGAGTGATTTTTTGTTCAGATCTCGATTCGACTGAGATTCTGTGCAAAATTTTGTTTGTGGTGTACTAGTATCATCAAAGACAAGCCATAAAGAGGATCTAATGTGGTACAAGTTCCTACAGTTTGTTGGTCGGAGTCTAGGGGAGTTCTGACAAGGACAAACGTTGTTTACAAGGTAGGCCCGGATCGAGGATATTGATAGTAAAAAGCCGGGCGTTAACGGCGAGTGAATTTAGTGATTAATACACGTTTTCTCCCGTTAACGCTCGGTTTTTACCCGTTAATACATGCTTATAACGGCCCGAAAAGGCACATTTTATGCAATAATTTGTATTAATTGTGCATGGTAAGAATTAGCCTATACAGCAATGGGCTAATTGTAGATTCGTCCATAAAACGACGCAACCTGCAAAAAGCTTTCACCGCAAAAATAATGACTTTACTCGTAGATTAAAACTGACACACTATGAATACAGGGAACTTGCATTTTTTGTAGCAAAATATATAGATAGGTAGACCTAGAACGCAGCATTATTTGCGTACGCTCGTATATCATATTGTCCTTTTCTTGGTATTCAGCTTTCAGACTCGCTAAAAATGAAACCATAGTTAGAACTATTGATAGTAGCAGACATTGTGAGAAAAGGCGACATCACTCTTTGAGCAAGAGTGTTACCAGGTAGAAATCGTCACCACACAGTGCAAGGGTTATTCGAAATAAAATATTTTCTTTTTTCTTCGAAGAAAACTTACTTCAAATAAATAGTTTCTCAGGAGTTGAATCTGTAACTTTTCGTGTGTATAAAACTTTTTATTTCGCGCTTTTCGGTAGTCTATCGGTAAACAGTGGTGGATAATAGGATTTGATAATTCATAAGCGAAATTTACCGTAAATGTTTCCGTTTCTGAAGGCGGGAACAGTAGTTCCCGCGCACTAGTTACCTAGGTAAACAGTGCGTGCCATTCAACCAGACGGAAATATGAGGTAATTTACGCGCATTTACCCTACATTTCTCGCGTTTTACGTAATATTGTAATACGTTGTTATGTGTGTGTGTGGGGGGGGGGGGGGAAAGAGATATGCTTCGGGGAATTAACGGAAACAAATGTACTGGGTTTTAATGAAAGTCCCAACAAAACAGAGGTTAGAAGCATGAAAATAAATAGAACATTTTTTTTTTTCAGTGAAAAGATCGAAATTTATTTCATCTCGTGAACATCATCGGTAATATTTTAACTCGTGGCTGCGCCGCTCGTGAACATATTACCGGTGATGTTCACTCGATGAAATAAATTTTGATGTTTTACTGAAAAAACAAATCTCTTCTATGTACTCTCTAAATAAGGATTCTAAGTAGTACTCACAATGAACTTATTTGGTATAAATGAGTATTCTTTTCTCCATCTTCCCCATTTCCTCATAATCATATACAACGGAAATTGTACAAATCGAAACATCAAACCACACACAAAAAATGAAATTTGGAAATTCAGACTCATAGACCTTGAGCCATCGATAGGCCCCTCCCCCATGTTGTTTTAACAGATGCAAATAATATACATGTATAACTAGAGAGCCATGATGGCCCTGAAGTCGCTCACCTCAGCCTTTCGACTAAACTTGACCCATTTCAAATCTCTTTCCGAGATATAATGACACACATTCTTACAAACATTCATGAGTATTAAACTAAACATGTTGCCTCTGAGTGTACACTAGCATTTACTAGAATTTGTTGCAGTGACCTACTTTTTAGCCCAACATAGCCCATTTTCAACCTTGCTGTAGATATTAACCCTTAGGCTGCTAAGCGCGACTCAATGGCCTTTTGCGAACAGTGTAGACCAAGATCAGACTGCACAGAACGTGCAGTCTGATCTTAGATCTACACTGTCCGATATGGAGATATTATTCTCCAAAACATAACTTTTAAAAAGCAATATTTGGGGTTTTACTATCGAATTGAAAATTTCATTTTAGTTATTTAACACAGTAAGGGTTAAATAAACAAACACGCTGCCCGCCTTTCATGAGTATTTGGCAACAAAATGTTGCCTCAAATGTGTACACAAGGTTTTTCTAAGATTTGACCTGGTGATCTTGTTTCTGACTCGATGGGACCCATTTTCAATCCCATCTGAGGTATAATCAAAACATACATTCTGACTAACTTTCATAAGTATTGAACAGAAAATGTGGCCTCTGAAGTGTACACAAGGTTTATCTTAAATATGACTTGGTGTCCTAGTTTTTGACCTGCCGTGACCTTTTTCAAGTTCGTTAAAGATATCACCAAGACAAACGTTCTGATGAATTTTCATAAGTAATAGACGGAAAATGTGGCCACTAGAACCTACACATGGTATTAAAAGATTTGACCTGTTGACCTAGATTTTAAACTGACGTGACCTATTTTCCCTTTCAATTTAGATAATCTCAAGACAAACATTCTGACCAACTTTCATGAGCATTGGACTGAAATTGTGACCTTTGGAGTGCATATAAGGTTTTTCAAGGGTTTAACCCAGTGACCTTGTTTTTGACCTCACATAATCCATTTTTTAAACTCGTCTGAGATATCATCAAGACAGACATTATGATCAATTTTCAAGAGTATTGGACAGAAAATGTGGCCCCTAGAGTGTACACAAGGTCTTTCTAAGATTTGACCTAGTGACCTAATTTTTTACTCAGCATAACCCATTTTCGAACTCGTCCGAGATACCTCCAGGGCAAAAATTCTGACCATGTTTTCTGCGTATTGGACTGAAAATGTGGCCACTAGAGCATACACAAGGTAAAAGTTGACTCCGGACGACGCACGACGGACACAGCACGATCAGAAAAATTCAGTTTGAGCACTTCGCGCTCAGATGAGCTAAAAATGATAAATATAACATTAGACAATGGTTAAAAACAGGACCAAAATTCATCTAAACTATAGACAAAGTTAGTTTAAACATATTTTATTTCAAAATATGTTGAAATGGGGTTGGACCACAAGTTCTCTCAACTTAGAATCGGCCCTTCCCCTACAATACAATTTTAATAATTCTTTTTCCAACAGTAGCAAGTACTGTGAATTATATGTATAAAAAAAAAGATTGGACAGAGGAAGAAGAGTATTGATGGAAAGGGGAAAAAGATGTGAAAGGAAGTCAGTTAAGTCAACACTGCCAAAGAATCATTTGTCAATATATAAAGGGTGAAATTCCCTTGTTGCTCGAAAAAGCGAGATTCATATAGCTGAATAATGGTGGCATTTGAAAAAATAATGTTCCGCATTTTCAACACCATTATTGCAGTCACACTTGGGATCCAGTCTTAAATCTTAAATGGTTCATGTAAAGATCTTCGTTTAAATGACTACAATTGTTTCTTAATCGTGCATGAAGAACTGAGATATGTCTATTTCCAATAAAATAGATATTTGAAATTTTGACAGGCCTCGTCTTATTAATTAGTTTGGATTTAAACGAACGATATGTTGCACTACTTCTAATTTCTTGTTCAAGGTTGTTCTAAAGAGAAATTGACGAGGGGATACAAGACTTGTGTAAATATTTGTTCAAGCATATATGTTTTCATAATTCTGGCTGTCTCTCAGCTGATATTGCGATCTATTGCCAATTAATGGAGAAATCAATCCTTCTGTATATTGAGGGACGAGATTGTTAGAAACTTTAAACATATAACATAACTTTTTTTTCTTCCGGATGAAAGTGATTGGCAACTACATTCAAGACATACTGATCTTGTAAGGCCTGTTACAATTCTTGCAGCTTCATTTTGTAATTTTTCTATAGAATCTGAACATGAAACTGAGCAGCCATCCCATACTATCGAAGAATATTTAAGAATAGGTCTTACATAAGACAGATAAATCTGATATAAGGCTGCACGTGTTAGAGTAAATTGAAGTCTCCGCATCATATGTATTACTTTGGACGCAACCTCTGAACTATTATTTATATGGTCATGCCATTGGCCTGAACTACTTAGGGTAATACCAAGATGTTTATGTTGATCTACAAGTTTAATTTTAGTATTTAAAAAAAAAAAAAAAAAAGTAATGGCTCTTCATAATCCTTTTTTGAGGAAAATATAACAGCTTCAGTTTTGTTTTGATTGAGATCAACCAACCATTGTTTCGCCCATACTGAAATATTTTTAGATCATGGTTTATTATACATCCTCTATATCTTGTAGTGATGTACAAGGCAGAACAATAAAGAGAACTGTCATCAGCATACAATCTAGTTAGACTTAATAGTGAATCCGTAATATCATTTACATAAGTAAGAAATAAAAGAGGCCCAAAGGACGGAGCCCTGAGGTACACCTGCTTTTAAGTGCAGGGCAGAAGAGTAGATTCTGATGCTTGTATTACAACTTTTTGCTTCCCATTTTTAAGATAAGTAGTTAGCCACATGAGAAGACTATCATCTATGCCACGTTCCTTAAGTTTAAATAGAAGAGTTTTGTGCCACACTCTGTCAAATGCTTTTGAGATATCGCAGAAAACAATATATTCTTTTTGTATATAAGTATTAAAACATTATCATTAAGAGACTATTATCTGTAATATCATGATCATCATTATAGTTAATAAATTACTAACAAACTCTTTATACTAACATTGAATTGTAAGGTATGATGGGAGATGGCCACGACTCCCATCATACCAGTTGACATGGCAGATAAAACTTTAAAAAAAAAACCAAAAAGAGTTGGCCGTGATCAATGACCTTGGCATATATGGTGATATATGTCTACAAGCTGTTAAGTTGTAGAGTGTTTTGGCAAAAATCCGAATTGATATTTGTATAAAAGATCATTTCTTTCAAGAAAGTGTACATATGTTTAAAACTAAATCATTTACCGCAACCACTTAACAAAGAGACAGGTCTGCAGTTAGACGGCTTAGACTTATCGCCTTTTTTTTTCAAAAAAAAAAAAAAAAGGTGTGACAGTTGCTTTCCTCCAGGAATCAGGGAAAACCACTTCTAAGGGAGAACGACTGAATATTATTCAAAGTGGTTTGCAGGTGGAATTAAAACAACCCTTTAGCATTATATTATCAGGACCACTAGCCTCAATTTTATCGATAGAATGAATGATATCCTTTACTTCTGTAATGGTAATTGCATTAATTACAAGTTTATTTAACCCTTAGGCTGCTATGCGCGACTCGCTAACCTTTGGCGGACAGTGTACATCAAGATCAGACTGCACAGAACGTACAGTCTAACCTTTGACCTACACTGTCCTATATATCCTCCTCCCCCCCCCCCCCCCCCAAAAAAAAAAAAAAAAAAAAACCTTTGAAATGTAGGTTTTAACTGTCGGCTTAAAAGTTTCATTTCAGTTGTTTAGGAGGATAAGGGTTAAATTGATGTTCCTCCTCTAGTTTCTGTGTAGTAGGGATATTCATCTCCAACTGTTACATCTCATATAATTTCAGAAAGAAAAAAACTACGATAGATCACCGGGTTAGACACTGGATTCGAGCGATCACAGAGTTAGACAGTGGATTTCAGCGATATCAGTCAGTCAGTAAAATTGGGCAACTGCAGGATTAGACGGTAGAGTTGAACGATATCAGAGTTAGAAGAATCGAGCGATCGCAAAGTCGTTTTTTACAGGCATCATGTTTTACGTTGACACCGTCGCCACTGTTCTGTCACTCATTGCCTTAGTACACCTCGTCTTTTCTATCATGATGCTCTGTGCGGTAAGAGCCACCAAAAATATTCCGTTTGCATCAAAATTTCTTTCCACCGGTCTGATTTTATTTGATATTGGCTTAATCATTTCAACGGCTGTGAACAGGATCCAGAACCACCCTCTTGCCAGGAGTCATATCTCCATAATGTCTGCTGTATTCCAAGAATTAGCGTACGTTACAATGACTCTCATGGCTATTGAAAGAATGCTTGTACTGAAATGGCCGATGAAGTATATTCGACTTGCCTCTGAGCGGAAGATCAAATGGGTTACCTGCATGGTGTGGATATGCGTGGTGTTACTGCTTCTTCTGATACGTTATCTTCTTTGTTGGGCAAAGGCGTCATCCATTTGGGCAGTTTTTACCGATGAAGAAACGTGCGTAGTTTTTGCGATGATGTATCATCTACTTTTTGTTACCTTTGGACAAATAATTAGCACGGTCAGTTACATCGTGGTAATGAAGATCGTCAGAAGGCAGATGTTAAGAGATTACATGACAGGCGCTGTCAAGTCACTGAAAACAGTTTTGCGAATCTATAAATCTACAGGGATGGTTTTCATATACATCATTGTGATGACAGTTACCTCCCTTGTATTTTATGTCGCCATAGCTTTACAAACTGCAGCTCTGATTTCGGACGAATTGACTAGAACGGTCATTCAAAGCGCGAATGTATTTAACTGCGTGCTTGACCCGTTCTTATATGTACTGTGGTACACGGAATGCAGACTGGCGTTCAAGAAACTAATTAGAAATCTGTTCTGTCGATTTTCGGACAAGAACGCAAACAACAAGTCGAAGACGAACACGAACAGGGTGTTTCAGATACAATGTGAGGGTCCACCAGACAGAATACCATAATTATGTTGGCATGCAGTTCCTTTTAAAAGAGCTGTTTCCATCAAAATTGTCAATATGATCAGTTGACTATACATACTACATAGATCTGGCATTACCAGGAGGGCAACATTTCATGAGGTCCTTGTCTCTGTGGAAGCTACATTTGTACTTTTTTGGTCCTTAGCTTGGTATACAAAGCTGATGCATGTTACTGTTGAGTGTAACAACTGGATATAACAACTACTGCACCTACCTGATATCTCAGTTTTTAGAGGTTTACAAGTACATAGATTAAGTGTTAGGTTTGAAACTTTTAGGGGTTTAAAGTTATGTCACGGACAGTGCTATGCTAGAAAGAACTCAGATTCAGTACAGTCTCATCAACTACACAAGAAAAAGACTTTCTACTGGAATAAGTCGGGACTTTCTGCTGACCACCCATTATATGTCGCTCAAATTCTTTTAAAGGGTAAAATACGTTGCGGGAATAGGTTCTGGTTACCTGCAAATCAGTTCCATATACTAGTGGATCTATATTTATGGACGGCCTGTGAAGGGTCACCTTCTCTTGACCTATCTGTCGGTAAATAAAAGTCCTGCTTGCATACTTTTGGTAGAGAAAGCAGAAAACAGAAAAACTTTTGATTTATCGCACCGGTATTTTAAGGTGCATGTGTAGTTTTTATTATGAAAACTAGAATTTCTTGTAAAATACCGATAAATACAAGTAGATATACTTTTCTTTGAATCGTATAAACTGTACGATTAGACTAAAAAATGCAATTTTGGACATTTAAGTAACACAAAGCTTCGGTACAAAAAGTGTTTTTTTTTAATCATGTGACATTCCCAAAAGTCTTTGGGATACTAGGGAGCAAAATCTAAAAATACATTAAGAGGCGACGTAGCCCATTAAGGAAATACCACTGAAAAAAAAATTTTTTTTTTTGTCTTTCTTCTTCTTTGAAGGTTTGTCAGGCTATCGTCTAACTTAAATTAATTCGGTGATAAATCATTTTTTTCAAGTTTTGTGAGATTAACGATTAACCCTTAGGCTGCTAAGCGCGACTTACGGACCTTTTGCGGACAATGTAGATCAAGATCAGACTGCACAGAACGCGCAGTCTGATCTTGAATCTACACTGTCCGATAAGGAGATATCTGTCCCCAAAAATACTTTTGAACTAGAACAAGTTTGGTTTTTACGGCTGGAAAGTTTCATTTCACTTATTTAGCAGGATAAGGGTTAAGGGAGACTTAACTCTTTACCAAACGACAAAATTTTAGACTGGTCCAAATTGAAAGCACTTGCAGACGACAAAATAAACGTAACTCAGAAATTGAAATTTGTTTCCAAAGGGGTAGAAAACATTGTGGGAAAAGGAGAAAATGCTGGTTACCAGCATTTTCTCCTTTTCCCACAGTGTTTTCAAAAGGCTTCTATCTCAGGGTCGTAAAAACCAGGGATTGTTTGGTAAAGAGTTAATTAATAGATGGAGGAATGAATCAACTACTTTTGAATCGCCTCTCTGAATGCTAACAGTATCAAGCTGCGCAAAGTCTTTCTTTGCAAATAACCTTTTATCGTCATCTATGTGATAGTCTGTTATTGATCCTGTAAATAATGTCTTTTGATTTTTAAGTTGGAATGCCAAGCATGCCAACTTAGGTTTAGCAAAACCGGAAAATGAAAACAGAACAATTCATTCCGGGTACCCGAAGAACACAACACAAGGATATGAATACACCAGGGACTGGTTTTCATCTCAACTTGCCATGGACGACCCGTTTGTAATAACCGAAGATAATAATATGGGACATGTATTACTTTCGGGACAAATATGCATAAATAGCCATCAAAACCTTCGTAGACTTGTTTTTAAAAGATTCAAAAAGAAAGTAAAGACAGCGTATGAATATGTCGCTGTGCTTCGGTGTTTGCTTATTTGGTAATCACGTGATCTGTATTTCTCAGAAAACAAGTTTCAGTTTCCAAACGGTCTAGTTTCACTTTCTAAACGGCCTTATTGCACACTTTAAGAAAATAGTTCATATACATTTTGTCAATAATTTTGTTAAAAACGTCATTGAAGGGAGACAAAGTTTTGTGAATATTTATTAACATAAAAAACTCTTTCGATTAAAACTATTTGCATTTCATTATTTCCCTTAATATCGCGAAATCGAGTACCTACAGCGCGCATTTACTTCATTTGATAGTTGGTGGATGCACAGAATCATCTTGGGGTTAAGTAAACAGTTTTAATATCGATGAATTTTTTAATTTTGGATCACGAAAAATAAATATCGAGTCGATGTATCAATCGTCGCGTGTATAAAGGTTGCAGGAATGAAGTTTTAATTTGCGACTGGCGTGAAAATTGTGTCTCGAGAGGTCACTGTATAAAAACTAAACTGCCGATTTCAAGAGCAGTATCGTTTACTTGATTTCACGCGATTTATTATTACTAATTGTATTTTCTTGAAACTCGGAGTATATGTTCACTATCAAAACAGCAACCTATGCCATCAAGGGAAATAACTCCAAATGCATTTTGTAAGAATTTTGCCCCTTTTTCGATTTAGATCTTTTTCACTATCCAGCACCCACAGCCGAGCGTGGCACCAGCATGCGGCGCTCTTGTTACTGTTTAAGCCTCTACTTTCTGTCTGTCTGTCCACAGTTGACTTGCAGACTGAGTCTCTATTAGTATACATCCAATTTTTAGGCAGCATAGTACATGTTACAGGGGTCAGCTATAGTTGTGCTTGTTGCAGCAGTAGCTCCTTGGCTTAAAACTTCAAAATCACAATTTAAGGTTTGTCAAAAATCTTGACTTGAATGATCTTCGCAAGTCCATTTTCTCTGGAATGATCGGACCATATCTTAACAGTGTTGCACAACTGTTTATCTACATCGGATATAATTTTCATGCCCCACATCGAAAGATCGGAAGCATTTTGTTGTCGAGCCCGCTTGTGGTGAGTGAGACATAGCGTTACAATGTCGTTTTGGCGTCCATCTGGTAAAAACTTAGCATTTCCCTATTACTCCAAAATTATTCAAGTTACATTGAACAATGCTCATATTTTTCATGTAGACACCTTTCGTCAGTATGCACCTTATGAGGGTCACATGTCCTAGACCAAAGTCAACTTTTAACCCAGATCACGGTAAGAATGTACTTCCTGTCAATATGCATATAATGAGGGTCACAAGTCCAATGTCAATGTCAATATTTTGATCCTTTCTTCAAAAGTTATCACAGAAACTTAACATTTAAATAAAAATGTTCATATTTGGTACGAAGGTAACAGTCATGGATAGAGATCTGCTGATGACAAGGTCATAGTAATCTGACAAGGTCGAAGTCAAACATCAAAGCCATTCACCAGATAATTGGCTGTTACACAGGCATTTGTTTTTCACAAAAAAAAGGTCTTGTTTTGCAAAAAATATCATGGTCGAAAGTTAGCAGGCATGTGCTTGAAGTTCAGGTTGTAAACTCTTCCAAAATATCACATTTTCTTTTGTTTTCCGTGTGAATTTAAGACGCTTTTCTTTAATAGATCTAGTCAGTAACACGGGAAAATTACCGGAAGAATATACAAATATACATCATTTAAATGAAAAATCATTTAGTTTTCCACAAAAAATATATAAAGGTCTAGTTTTGAGCACGGAAATGTACAAATATGCATATTACATGTATATATAGACCATTGAGTTAGAAAGGGAGATACTTTGACCGAATTAAGGGTTAATTTTTAATAAATACATACTTTCTAACGGACAGATTTTTCTTAAAATTTCCACTCTTATAGTATTTATAATTCTATGCAATAAGAAAAAATAAAAATGTTTACCTATCTGTGCTTATTTCGTTAGAAAACAGTGTTGAAGGTCACTGTGGAAGTTAATTTTTTCAAGGAAATATAGGATAAAAGCTCAGCAGACATTGTAGGAAAGAGAGAAATTGCTCATTAGGAGCGGTTTCTCCTCTTTCCTCGATAAATTTGAAAGCAGAAACCACTATATACTTCCACAGCTTTAAATCTCCTGCTTTTGTATGCTTATTTCGTGTGTAACGCCGTGTCGACAGCTTTTTAATTATTTTACGGTGACAGTTCACAGATCTAGTTTTTTCTCTTTGCTAATACTAACCGAAGAAAGTGCTAGTTGTTTCAGTGCACCATTAGTATGACCATATGTGCGAAAAATACATAGGTGCACTTTTGATTCATTATCTATGACAAAAACACATGCGCAGTATGGATGCGCGTGAACATTTGTGATATACGTCGTTAATACATCTTTTCGTATTTTGTTCCATGTTCTATGCGGTGCTCTTTTTTTTTTTTTAACTAATCATGCAACTCATTATAATTATAGAGACTTAATATGTTTGTTAGAATGTCGGAATTGACCAAACTTGAAAAGTAATGTTCAAAACGTATATCGTTAAACCTGTCATAAGCTGAATTATTTTGCAATCAGAGCGGATGAGAATCAGACTGTACAGAACATGAGGTCACATCTTCGATGTGAAATATTTTATTCATTCTCTGTGAAAGGGGGAACTTAATGCATTTGCAAAAAAGTGTAGACCGTGTTAGCCTGCGCAGGTTGACATGGGTCAAACCTTTTTGTCATTTATAAATTTTATGCATTACAAAAGGCCTTTTTCCCCACTCATGCAGTCGATTTTTAGATAGAATGGATTTTATGAATCCATAATTATGATGACATACTTGGAAATAGTGCATCATGGAAATGTATTAAACCCGCTATTGCCATCGCGCGGCTCAAATTTCGCAAAGGCCTTTGCATAATATCTCGCAGTTAATTGCGAGATATTATGCAAAGGCCTTTGCGAAATTTGGTACTGTTTTATCGTTCCTTATTTCCTGTTTCTCGTGGAGTATAACCATTCTTTTTCTCAGTTGATTCCTAAACCAATTTTTGTGCATTCTTCTGTTAATTAGAATGTTTTTGACTCAATATGTGAATTCAGGTTATGAAAAAAAAAAAAAAAAAAAAAAAAAACAAGAGGGTCATGATGGCCCTGAAGTCGCTAACCTGAGCCTTTTGACCAAACATGATCCATTTTAAATCCCTTTTCGAAATATTATGACAAACATTCTAACAAGCTTTCATAATTATTGGACTGAAAATTTGGCTTCCAGCCTTTACGCAAGCTTTTTCTAGACTCATCAGAAATTTCATCAAGACAAACATTTTGATCAAGTTTCATGGGTATTGAACTTAAATTGTGGCCTCTAGAATGTACACAAGGTTTTTCTAAGATTTGACCTAGTGACCTAATTTTCATCCGACCTGACCCATTTTCATAATGATTTAAGACGTCATCAAAACAAACATTCTCACCAACGTAAAAGAGTATTAGACTGAAATTGTGGCCTCTACAGCGTACACAAGGTTTTTCAAAGATTTTACCAAGTGACCTAACTATTGACCCATCGTGATCCATTTTCTAACTCATCCAAGATGTTATCAAGAAAAACATTCTGATCAAGTTTCATGAGTATTGGACTGATAATGTGGCCTCTAGATCGTACACAAGGTAAAAGTTGACGACGGACACCGCACGATGGACACAGCACGATCACAAAAGCTCACCTTCAGAGCACTTCGTGCTCAGGTGAGCTAAAATGGTATCGTTAATACCAGTCATAATTTTATTTACTTTTGCATGGAGGATCGGAATTAGACTACATTGGCCCTACGGTCTGTGGTTTGCACTGTTTAATGGTTTGTGAGATGTTACGCTGATACATTGCACAGTTTGTAATTATGTAAATAAATTTTATGTCCTGTTTTCCTAGATTTTGTCGTTCTTTTTGTAGTTTGATAATCTAGCCTAGTATTGGATATGATTAAGTTATTCAGAATGTCAAAATTGATCATACTTGTGCGCACGCTTTTGCGAAAGAATATTGTCGACGTTGCCAGTAGTAAGAGTATGTTTTCGATAAACAAGTACCCTCTTGTACTAGTCTGTATAGACCGTCAAGAAATGAGAGCGCAATAATTGTGAATAGAAGATTATTACCGCCAGGACCCAGGCTATCTTGCACCCTAATTGTACTGATTTGTAACTTAAATGACCCCCCCCCCCCCCCCCCCCCCACACACACACACACATATGTATCCGTGTGTGTGTGTGTCTGTCATGCTCTGTGAAAAAGAAGCTTAATATATCTGCAAAAAATATCGACCCAGGTCAGCCTGCGCAGGCTGACCTGTGTCAAAACTTTATACTTTTGGTAAATTTGGTGCATGTCATAGGACCATTCTACCTCAAACTTGAGTTGATTGTTAGACAAAATGAATTTTATGGGTTCATAATTACGTGAAGGTTTGCTTAGTATATTGTATAATGGGGATGCTTTAAATCCCCTTTTGCCAGAGCATGGCTCATATAATTGGCCTGCAACACGCGAAAAGGGGCATTCGGACATTTGCGTAAAGTGTCGTCTCGGATCAGCCTGCGCAGTCCGCGCAGGCTAATCCGAGACGGCACTTTCCGTTTTTATGCATTTTTCTGTTTTGCGCAAGTCTACCGTACCACAAAATCTAATGTAGTCGTAAAGTATCGTCTCGGATTAGCCTGCGCGGACTGCGCAGGCTGATCCGAGACGACACTTTACGCAAATGTCCGAATGCCCCTTTTCGCGTGTTGCAAGCCAATTATTAGAGTTGTATTATATGTGTTTAACGCAGGTTTCAACATTATTTCACTTATATCGGGGCGGCCAGTACACCTATGCATGCTTTCCTGGACTTTCCTTTACCAGTACTCCATACTATATTCTTTCCAAGCCACTGGTTGCTTTCCCACATAACCATCGTCGACACATTGGTCAGCGGTGGGAGAGGAAGGAATCCAGTCGCAATGACTATCATCAATCCTCAGAAAGAAACTGGATGAGCCGGGGATCAAACCAGCGACCCCCTGTTCTCAAGTCCTGAATGCTACCGACTGAGCTACCGGCGCTCAGCCTCATATATTTGAATAATAGCACACACTACACAGCTACACTAGAGCAACCGTTTTTACTATATCGACTCCAGAGCCTGTCCCTTTAAAACTTGAGGTCCTGCTTTAAACTGACAGGGTTTTCCCTGGACTTTCTCATAAGGGGGTCGATTGACCCCCCATTTAAGAGAATAAAAGAAGGCAAACATTTAAATTTGTGGGGACATTTGTAAAATTTGGGGGGGGGGGGTTGGTGGGGGGTGTCCATATTTAAAGAACAGAGGATCAGGGAAAACACCGAACTGGATTCATGCACTTTTCATTAACACGTTACATGGTTAGAAAATCAGAATTTAAGACTTATATTGTTAAGTAAATGAAAAGGAAACGTCAAAAAGTTATCAGTATGAAATTACTATATGAGGTGTACAAATCCTGTCAGTGCAAAATATATGAGCCATGCTCTGTAAAAAGGGGGCTTAATGCATCTCCGTGATGCATTGTACCAAGCAAGACATCACATCATTAGGAATCCATAAAATCCACTTTGTCTAATAAGCAACTGGATCTGGAGGTGGAATGTTCCCTGGAAATGCAGAAACTTAATCAATAGAAAAAATGTTTTGGCCCAGGTCAGCCTGCGCGGATTGCGCAGGCTGGCCTAGGTCAATACTTTTTAACAGATGCATTAAGCCCCCCTTTTCACAGAGCATGATTAAATCATAAAGTCCCCCCCCCCCTCTTTTCATGACTGAAAATATAACCTGCTGCAACTCAGAAAGATTTCTATCTGCGACGATTAACAAAACAAGTAGACAGAATAGGTCCATGATCATCCTGTGCAGTCTGATCTTGATCTATGCCATCTGTACAAGCCCATGTAACAGTCTATGGCACTGAAAAGGTTAAATCACATGCCACATTGAAGTTTCATTCTCAATTGAGTTTGTAAGCGCTGGCCCGATACAACTACTTGGGACTGAAGCTGTGTATGGTCATCGATTAAATCATGACAATCAAATAATCTAAACAATCACACATACACACACAGGAATGTTTTGACATATTCTAATTTGTACAATAATAAGAGGGCCATGATGGTCCTGTATCGCTCCACTGACTAATCAGTACAAACCATGTGTAACAAACATTACAGTTCTAGGCTGAATGGTTTCGAACACAAAGATTTTCAAAGTTTTCTCTATAAAAGCCTGTGTGAAAGTTGTGACCTCAGGGTGAGGTCATTTTTGACCACAGAGCTATAATTACCTGAATCCTGGTAGAACTGCACCATTTCGTGCCTATTTAAGTCTCTTTAAGACCCTATGTTTAAACTTGTGACCTGTGGGGTGGAGCCAATTTTGACTCTAAGCCTTACATTTTCAGATAGGAAGATTTTGAAATATTTTCAATATTTTTCAGTTATGTTGCCATGGCAACCAGAGTTTTACTGGAATCACACTCTTGAAAAAAATTCCGAGGAGGACCATGGCAGGATCATTTCTGTGAAGTTCCATCAAAATTGGATGGGTAGTTTCAGAGAAGAAGATGTTTAAAATGGAATTTCAATGCATGCATGTGGGCACGGGCTGACGGACAGTCGCATACACACGATGGACAGAGGGCCATCACATAAGTTCTCTGGCCTTTGGTCAGTGGTGCTAAAAACCAAACTTTTATTCAATTACAGATAGAGAAAAACGAGAAGAAAACATGGATTAATTGAGATCTGGGATATAATACTATTTTGTGGAGAATCACATAATTGCCCTCATTAACACCAACAAATAGAATACTGTTCATAATAAAAATTATAAAAAATAAAATCTATAGTCTACCTTATCTCACACAAAGAGGACTAGAAGTGTAGGGATGGGGTAACAGGGGCCAAATATTGGAAGGTGCTTTTCCCCAACTATTGGAACACATTTCACATTCTTCTTTGCAATATCTTTTTTCCCTTCTTGAAAACAAGTCTTAAACCTTAACTCTTTATAAAAAACAAAATTTCTGACTCTTTTAAATTGAAAGCATTTACAAGTGATAAATTAAATGTGGCTTACATGTAAATCAAGGTATTTTTGTTAGGGTAGAAAATATTGTGGGAAGAGGAGAAAATGCTGGTTACCAGCATTTTCTCCTTTTCCTACAATGTTTTTAAAAGCCTTCTTCTTCAAGGTTAGCAGAACTCTGGAATGTCTGGTGAAGGTCTAAAGCGTGATTTCAATGTTACTTATATCTAGAATGTTTCAGCAATGTCTGCTTTGCTGAAACTTTCTGCATAAAAGCAACTAGGAAAATGCATTTATTTAGATCTTATTTTCCGATTTAAAATGTCCATTGGGTTTATTTGGCACTCTCTGGGGTAACTGGTAAAGGGATTTTAATAAAGCTAATTAAAAGGATTCATTTGCTGTATCATTTGGAATTTGACTGAGTTTGATAAGCAAATACTGACTGTGACAGACATTCTAAGATTTTCCAATATAGTAATTAGTTGGCACAAATGGCATTTTGACAACTTTTGCATCTAGCATCTTATTTCGGACAGAAAATTTCACACTGGTTCCCGGCTTAAAGAATGCTGATTCGACGTAACCCATGGCAATGTTATGTTTTAGGGAAGGTGAAGGACAACCACTTGTGACCTTTCCAATGACCTTCTCTCCAGCTTCATCATAGACAACAGTTCCACCTGAAACAAACATAGCCATGTTCAAACTAGTTCAGTTCATAATACTGTTCCTACAAAGTTTTCTTTGTTTTTTATAAATTAAATTCCAATGTATAAAAAAGGTATACCAGTATATAAGCCATGCTCTGGCAAAAGGAGATTTAATGCATTTCCATAATGCATTATATCAAGCATGTCATCATATAATTGTGGATAAATAAAATACACTTAGGCTGACAACTAAATCATGGGGTAGAGTGGTCCTTTAACATGCAGAAAACTGACCAAAAGTGAAAAGTTTTGACACAAGTCACTCTCTGCAGACTGTCCAGGCTGACCTGGGTAGGTACTTTTTGCAGATGCACAAAAGCCCCCTTTTCACAGAGCATGGCTCAGATGTATTATTTGTTGACACCAATTTTTGTTGATTTTTATAAATAACTTGACCATGCGTAGAGGTGTTCCATTTAACCCTTTACCACACGGCAAAATTTAAGACCTATCCAAATTGAAAGCATTTGCAGACGACAATTTCATAGTGGCTCAAATGATGCAACTTTTCTTTGATAGGGTAGAAAACTTTGTGGGAAAAGGAGAAAATGCTGGTTACTAGCATTTTCTCCTTTTCCCACAATGTTTTCAAAAGGCCTCTTCTTCAGGGGCGTTAAAAGGCATCATTGTGTGGTAAAGGGTTAAACTATAAAACATGTATATAACACTGTTGGCTCAAAGATTGGCTCATTTCATGAATTTCGTAATTTTTACTGAACTTAACCTGTGTGGACAACTCTAAATTTTTTTGACATATGATACAGCATTATTTTGTGCTTTAAACCTATACCAGATAACAAAATTTTATACTCATCAATATTATAGGCATTAGCAGCAGACAAATTAGATGTGGCTCAATGATAGGATCTTTAATATGGTAGAAAAAATTGTGGTAAATGGGAAAATATGGTTGACAGTATCTTCTACAATTCCAACATTGTTTCCTATGGTCTTCTTCCTCAGGATTATAAAAACATGTAATTTTTTGTAGAATTAAGCATTAAAACTACTGAATTTCAATTGGAACAAGAAATATTTTACCCATAGAGCACAATCCAAACTTTGCAAACATTTACAGTTTAAATATAAGACCCAAACAGTTGCAATTTCAAAGTTGATCTTGTCCAGAGTCCGTATGCACCAACCATTCTTAAGAAAATTTTTAGTCTTATTCTCCAAGACTTTCTACTATTGAAAGTAACACAACATCTGATTGGCTAAACCAAATGGTTAAGCCAATTGCATGTTGTTTTACTTTCAAATTTAATAGAAAATTCTAGAGAATAAGACTAAGAATGTTCTTAAGAATGGTTGGTAAATACTGACCCTGGCTGTTTTAGCTAAACAGACAGTGCAGATCAAAGATCAGGCTGCACATTCCGTGCAGTCTGATCTTGATCTACGCTGGCCACAAAAGGCAGCTAAAGTTTTAAGAGTTAGATTTAAGCTTTAAGGGCTAGATATATATTCTACTTCTCTACCTCTAGCAGGAGCCCCAGTGGAAGTAAAGCCTACTCTTCTCTTTAATGGTTTATCTTTGAGTTGCTTAAGGATAATATCAGCACCTGGAAATCCACCTTCAGCTCTCCTTTTCTTACCTGCATAGTAAATATACATACAGTTTAACCCTTTACCAAACAATCCCAGGTTTTAAAGACCCAGAGGAAGAAGGCTTTTGAAAATATTGGTGAAAAAGGAGAAAATAATGTTGACAAACATTTTTTTTCTTTTTCCCACAATGTTTTCTACCTTTTCATAGAAAAAAAAACCATCAATTGAGCAATGTTATCTTGATGTTGGCAAATGCATTCAATATAATGAATATTGTCGTTTTGGTAAATGGTTAAACTACCTGTTAACCTTACACAGCCAATTATGAGAAACACACATTCTGGTCAGTTAGTCAGCATTCTCTCCTTTTCCTACAATATTGTCTACTTTTTCAAAGCTAGAATACATATTTTGGATCAAATTCAATTGTTGCCTGCAGAAGTTTTCATTTTGGACAAGTCTAGAATGTTATCCTTTGCTAAAGTGGTTAAAAATTTAGTGAGTAACTTAAGTGGTTACCTTAGAAAATACAGTGACATTAGTCCTCGATACATTTACATGTACTAATATTTCAACATCATTTTAACATTTTAAATTTAACTGCCTATGCAAAAATATATGACCCATGCTCACGGTCTGATGTATCTTCATGATACATTATACCGAGCAAGTCATCAAATAATTACTGATCCATAATATTTCTTCTAACAACAGGCTGAAACCTGAGGTAAGAGTGGTCCTGTGCAGACTATGCAGGCTGAACTGTGTTGATACTTACTGCAGATGAATCAAAACCCCATATGCACAGAACATGGTTCATATGTATTGTCTTCATTTACATACAATAAACGTATTTTGTGACTTCAGCTTAGCAGATAAAAGAATGGAAATACAACACAAATATTTCATTTTAAGATCACAAATGTTCTATACCAATGGTCCATGCCAATGTTGCTTCAACTGGTGTTGTGTTCTCATCAATATCATTTCCATATAGACAGAGTCCTGCCTCCAGCCTTAAACTATCCCGAGCTCCCAGCCCTGTAAGTCTGACATCAACGTCTTTAGTCGAATGTAGTAAATGTTCTACCAACTCAACTGCTTTCCCTGAAGGCACTGAAATCTGTTAAGAAGTCAACATAAAATATAAACTGGTATCTGTTGTATCTTCTGTGACCATTAACCCTCTACCAAACAATCTCATGTTTTAACAACCCTTAGGAATACAGCTTTTGAAAACCTTGTGGGAAAAGAAGAAAATGCTGGTAACCAGCATTTTCTCCTTTTCCCACAATGTTTTTCTACCATGTCAGAGAGAGAGATATCATTATTTTAGCAACATTTAATTTCATGTCTGCAAATGCTTTCAACTTGGTCAGGTCCAAGACTTTGTCATTTGGTAAAGAATTAATTAGACAACAAGCAAAATCTATTTTATCAATGGTACCTGTTGCTTGTAGAATGCAACAATCAGATAGCATGTAACGGAGTGGTTTCAGTTATGTTTTAAAATGATGGAAGAATTCAAAACTGAACTAAAATTTGCAAATAGTACTAATGGATTAACTGTATATAAATAAGCCTTAGCTTACGTATCTGCAAAGAGTATAGAAGGCAAAAGGATATTTGGACATCAAAAGGAAGTTTATCTATCTCTAGCAGTATAAAGAGTAAGGAGGGCACTGGTCATAATACATTCTGAGGCAGCATTCATCAACAATACTAAATATTGTTCAAATTTGTCATTCCAAAGCCAGCAACCTGATTGGCTGAAGCATTTAGTTTAAACTTATCAGATTGCTAGCATTGGAGATACAGTTACAAAGGAGCCATGCTCTGGCAAAAGGGGGTTTAATGTATCTCTGTGATACCATTATACCAACCAAGTCGTCAAACTATTATGGATCCATAAAATCCAATTTTGTCTGACAACTGACTTGATTAAGAGGTAGAATGGTCCTTGGATATGCATGAAATTTACAAATAGCAAAAAGTTTAACCCTTTCCCAAACAATTCCTGTTTCCACGACCCTGAAAAAGAAACCTTTTGAAAACATCGTGGGAAAAGGAGAAAATGCTGGTAACCAGCATTTTCTCCATTTCCCACAATGTTTTTCTACCCTCCCAGAACATATTTCAATTTTTGAGTCACATTAATTTTGTCATCTGCAAATGCTTTCAATTAGGACCAGTCTAAAATTTTGACGTTTGGTAAACAGTTAAACCCATGTCACCCTTTGCTGGCTGACATGGGTCAATACATTTAGCAGATGAATTGAGCACCCTTTTCACAGAAAATGGCTCAAATTAATTTGGTAGCATTTGTAAACATGGTCCAAAAACTTTCATAACTCCAGCATTCAGTCAAACAAAGACATAAGTCTGACACACCCACCTCCACTCCATCTTCCCCTGTATAGCCGCATCGGCTGACCCGACAACCAGCAATACCAAACACAGTTGTCGAACAGGTAGTCATAAATGGTAAATTTGACAAGTCTATGTCCAAACCAGGCTGTAACACTTCCACCATCTTTGGTCCTATAAATAGTTAACCATTTTATCAGCAATTTTCCCTTTTTCCACAGACTTCTTCTCCTCCATCATCAAAGACAAGTTTCATCATTTGAACCAGTTTGCCATTTGCCTGATTTTAAAATTCATTTTTTTGCCATAGACTAACTCTCAGACCAACAACTTAATAACAGATTGTTATCTTCACAATGTTTTCCATACTTTGAAACAGTATGATTTGAATTTGAATGCATTTTAACTCCTTCTTTGTTTTTTTGGCCACTATTGGGCCTTTAAAAAGGGGCATAAAATTTTACATACCTTGCAATGCTATTAACCCCATAGAAGTTACTTCTACCTGGACATCCAGGCCTTTTGACCGTAACTGTTTAGCTTGATTCTGTATAAAGTTTAAAAAGGAACACATTAACTCAAAATATATAAATACAGTTTGTAATTTTGCAAAAATTTAGTTTAAACACCTTTAAGCCATGCTCTGTAAAAAGGGGGCTTAATGCATCTGCAAAAAGCTTTGACCCATGTCAGCCCACGCAGGCTGACATAGGTCGTAACTTTTTACTATTGGTCAATTTTCTGCATGTCTAAGGACCATTCAACCTCATGATTTAGCTGGTTGGTAGACGAGACAGATTTTATGTATCCATAATTATGTGATGACTTGCTTGGTATTGTGGACCACAGGGACGCATTAAGTCCCCTTTTCAGAGAGCATGGCTCATTTACTTTACATCAATTGTGCATGAAGTACTTACAACTTATACTATTCACTCTCAATGTTTGAGAACCTCCAGTGTTGGAGGCCAACACTTTACCACTACACCACCGTCTCCCACATTATATGGTAAATAGATAAATAAACTAGAAATGAATCATGCTCTGGCAAAAGGGGGCTTAATGCATCTCTGTGATGCATGATATCAAGCAAGTCATCACATAATAAGGGATCCATAAAATCCACTCAGTCTGACAACTGACTGCATATGGAGGTAGAATGATCTTGTGGCACAAGGAAAATTGACCGACAGCAAAACATTTTGGCCCATGTCAGCCTGCGCCTACTTTTTGCAAGAGCATTTAGCCCCCTTTACATATAGTATGGTTCATTTGAAATAATTATGTATCTATACAACTTATTCTTTTTCTTTTCAAAAAGATATATAGCAACACAATTTGTATTTTGCACAGGAGAACTATATCAATATATTTGTTAGTTTTGCATATCTATGCAATTTGCAATTTCACAAAAAAAAAAAAAGAAAAAAGAAAAATTGATACAACTCATAATTCTGCAAAAGAGAAATATAGCAATATCATTAGCAATCTTGCACGAGAGAAATACAGAATATTATGCTGTAGTAACTTTGCTGGTGCTTGTATTTAATTTGAGCAGCGTGACAAGTTTTGATATCGCGCAAAACAGATGTCAAAATTTTCTTACGCTGCGAGAAGCAAACACAAGCACTAGGAAAGTTACTACAACATAATGTTCCTTTTATTATATACCTGCAACTTTCAACAACGTAATATTGCAATTCTTGACATTTTATTTGAAAATGGTAAACAAAATCAAACAAATAAGGACTGAGTTGGTAAAAACTTTATTTTATCAATGCATGGGTATTCCATGCCCGAGATATGTCGTCATACCATATTTGGAACTGTATTTCATACTGTGTAAAATTCAGATTTTTTTCTCTGCTGTGTATGATATTTTATCTGCGTGTCACATGTACATGTATTTGAGCTGGAAAATGTTCAGGTATATAGTAAAACAGTATACCATCATCAGGGGTAAATCTGTTTCAGCACATCCTGCATTAGACACAACATAGAGGTAGTCCTCCTCTGTTTTGTTAATGATCAAATCATCGATGATACCCCCACTATCATTGGTAAATACTGACAGTGTACCTTGATTGTCTTTTAACCCCTGTATATCACCCACAACTAAACTTTCCATAAACTGAAATAAGAGAAAAAAAATTAGCACAGCAGAGATTACCCTAATCCTTTCTATGAACTGTTTATGGTAATTCATTGACAAAAATCTTTAAAAGAATCTGACAAATATAAGATATAGTGTAATAAGACCCAAATACATCTGCAAAAAGTACTGACCTAGGTCAGCCAGACTGACAGTCCTGGCAGACTGACCTGTGTCAAAACTTTTTGCTTTTGGTAAATTTTCTGCTTGTTCAAGGACCATTCTATCTCAAGATTCAGCTGCTTATAAGACAAATGGATTTTACACACCCATAATTGTATGATGACTTGCTCTGTATACAGATAATCCATCACAGAGATGCATTAAACCCCTTTTGCCATGGCTCACATGTAACTGGCATTCAAAGATTGCTTTTGTCAAGAGTTTCTATCCAGAATGTCTCAGCAAAGCCAGCAGTATAGACCAAAGATCTGCATGCGCATTCTGTGCTGTTTGATCTTGATCAACACTGGTTGTAAAGATAATTACACTTGTGAAATGTACTTTACAGGTTAAAGGTGGCTCAAATGATGTAATTTGTATTTGAAAGAGAACTTTCATACCAACGTCTCATATCGTGTCTAAAATGTTATCATCTGGCAAAGGCTTAAGTCAATCAGATGGTGTAAATAAACTATAAGAATACGATTCAGATTGGTTGGTAAATATAAACTTTGACTTCAATGTAGAAGTACATGAAGTCATCTGCACTCTGTACATGAACTTACCTTGACTCTGTCCTTGCCTGTAATTTTTGTCTGTAACATATGGGACACGTCAAATATACCAGCATTGGACCTAACATTGAGATGAGACTCGGAGATGGAGTCTTTGTACTGAACAGGCATTTCCCAGCCTGCAAACATCACCATTTTACCTCCATTCTTGATGTGAAAGTCATACAGGCAAGTACGCTTTGCTGTCTGTAGAATTAAAACAGTAAATCATTTGTTAGCATTTAACCCACTTCCCCTTAATTTCCTTGAAAATTTCCTTTAACAAACCACAAAATGTTTACTCGCTCAAATTAAAAGAACTTGCAGACAGCAAATTAAATGAGGCTTAACCTTTACCACACAATCATGAGTTTTAACAACCCTAGTAAAAAGACCTTCTGGTAACATTGTGGGAAAAGGAGAAAATACTGGTAAACAGCATGTTCTCTTTTTTCCACAATGTTTTCTACCCTTTAAAGGTAATTTTCTATTTGTGAGACACAATAATTTTGTTGTCTGCAAGATCTTTCACTTTGGGAAAATCTGAAGTTTGGTAAAGGGTTTAATGATCATATATGACTTTCAATGAGCAGAAAACTTTGTGGAAAAAGGAGAAAATGATTACATACCAGCATTTTCTCCTTTTTCTCATGATGTTTTTAAAGCTTTCTTCTGCAGGGTTGTAAAGAATCCAGGATTGTGTGGTAAAGGGATACACATGAATATGTACATTACTCATAAAATTATAGGTGGAATAATGTATAAGGAGAAAATGCACTATATTCTTCCCAAGCCACTGGCTGCTTTCCCACATAACTATCATCACAACCATGATCAGCCGTGAGAAAGGAATGAATCCTGTTGCAATGACTATCATCAATCTTTGGAAAGAAATTTATCAAGCTAGGGAGTTGAACAAATGATCCTCCTGGTTCAAGTCCCCTACGCAACCAAATGAGCTACCACAGCCTTGCAAAGATACATGAAATAAGGATCTAAATGTACATACACTGCTGCTCCACCTTACAAACTGTTGTAAAACTGAGGTCTGACACACTTGGCGCAGTCTGAGAGCATAAAGAGGAAGCATTCTGAAAACCAGTGAATACAACCAAACATTATATCAGTGATATTCAGATAAACAGAAAATCATGTAATTAGCCTTTACTAGAAGATCAAATTATGAACTTGTCCAAATTTAAAATATCTGCCATGAAAAAATGAATTTGGCTTAATTTTTTGGGTTGTCTGAACTCTTTTCCACACAATCCCGAGTTTTAATGACCCTGAGAAAAACAGCTTTTGAAAACATTGTGAGAAAAGGAGAAAATGCTGGCAACCACTGCCAAATTGTATAATTCAAGCCAGATTTAAATTGTTGTCTGCAAGTTTTTTCCATATGGACAAGTCTAAAATTTTGATATACGGTAAAGAGTTAAACGGGTAAAAAAAAACATTGTCTAAAAAGGAGAAAATACTAGTCAACAGCATGATGTATTGGCAGTAAAGAAAAGCTGATTGCCCCCATTATGACATGATAAACTGATTCAAATTTTTTGATTTTTTTTTTTTTCATGTTGCTTTAACCCTTTACCACACAATCCCAGGTTTTAAGACCCTAATGGAGAACGCTTTAGAAAACATTTTGGGAATGGTAAACAGAATTTTCTCCTTTTCCAACAACATTGTCCTTTTCCAACAACATTGTCTGTCCTTTCAATTACAAATTTCATCATCTGTGCCACTTTCGATTTGTAAGTTGTAAATGCTTTGAAACTGGATGAATTTAAAATTTTACCATTTGTTTAACCCTTTACCATGAAATCCCGAGTTTTAATGACTCTGAGGAGGGAGGATTTTGAAAAACAGTTTGGGAAAAGGAGAAAATGCTGGTAACAAGCATTTTCTCCTTTTCCTACAATGTTTTCTTACCTTTCAGAAACAAATCCAATCATTTGAGTCATACTTAATTGATCTTCTGTAAATGCTTTCAATTTGTACCAGTCTAATATAGTGTTATGTGGTAAAGAGTTAACTCTTTACCACACAACTTGGCTTTGGACTCAACCAAATTCAAAGCATTTGCAGATGACTTCATAAAAGCAGCTTATATGATGATTTGTCTTTGATAGAGAAGAAAACAGTGTGTAAAAAGGAGAAAATGCTGGTTACCAGCATTTTCTCCTTTTCCCACAATGTTTTCAAAAGCCTTCTTCTTGTTCAGGGTCGTTAAAACTCGGGATTGTGTTGTACGGAGTTAAGGGTTAACTCTGTATCACATGACAAAATTTTTATACTTATCCATACTGAATATATTTCCAGACAAAAATTTCAGAAAGGCTCCAATTCTAAAATATGTCTTTGAAAGAGAAAAAAAAAAACAAGAGCATGGCTTGCAGGTCCCTTTACTTGGCTGCAGTTGCTTATACAAAAAGACAGATTTGGCCTATCAAAAAAGTATTTGTGTTTAGGGTTTCCCGACCCTACCTAGAAAATGGTGCCAATCTATCATTGAACAGTCGGTCCAAGTGTTAGTCGCTGACAGAGAAATTAATTTTAAAAAAAAAACTAGGTTAAAACCTGCCAGGTAGCCGTGTCCTTTGTTTACTTTTTGCCTAATTTTTTTTTTTCCAGCAACTAACATATGGCCCGACCATACAATTACAGACTGTCATCTCCACAATGTTTTCCATACTTTTAAATGGTATGATTTAAATTTAAATGTATTATGGCACCTGCTTTCATATTTTAGCCTTCACTGGGCCTTTAATGTCCCTAAAACAATTTACTGGCTGCATATGGTTTATATGTTTAGTCTTACTGCAAACCACATTTAAAAAAAGTTGTGACAAATTGAAAATATCTATTTTTTCCAAACTTGTCTTCTGCAACTTTATTTCAGGAATGAATGAATGAGCTATAGAACCTCAGTATCCAGCAATTCGATGAAAATTATCTGTACCACTGGTTTATTTAACTGTCAAAATTCTAGATATGGCCAAAAAGAAAGCATTTTGCATTCAGCAAACAAATGGTTTGTGAAATGATGAAATTTGGCTGCAAAAAGGCTTGAACACATTGTGGGGAAAGAAAAGATGTTGGTTACCAGTATTTCCTTCTTTTTCCAAAATGTATTCAAAAACCTAATATTTCTAAAAGCCTGGAATATATATCTGTGATAAAAGGCTTTTGTGAATTTTGTTCAAGGATACTCTCGTGGTAGTCTGCCTGTTGCCAAAAAAAAAATAGCAGACGATACTTTACGCGAAATCTAATGACAAAATGCACGCGCTGTAAACGAGAACAATTGATCGGAAGAGCTGATCTTTCTTTTAAACAGCAATAGTTAAATCACTTCACAGTAAGTATTTGATACTGAATATTGGCTGTAAACTGACATCCAAAGTTCTTGATTTGAAATGCTGTGATGAAACACTGTCAATCGCTGTATTTGTAAACAAGTTTATCAGATCGATGACCTTTGTGCTCATCTTTATTTTGAATTGTCATTCAAAGATGTTTATTTCCTTTTACTTAAAGAAGTAAGAGAACCAACTATAGTATGTTTACTTAGATAAAAGATGAACCTGTAGATTATATCGCAGGATTTAATTCTAACTCTCCCCTCCGTGGAATAAAAATCTATCTTTAATATTTGAGGTACTTTGATTTTTGAGGTAAAAGGAGACTTCATTGTTACAATGTTAAAATTATGTGATTAATTTCATTGGACAGCCGGTGACATTATAATTATTTATAATTTATACCATTTTTATTTGTTTTAAATGTAAGCAGCAATATTTTATGGCATTATTGTATCAGAGTTTTGAGAATTCGGGAATGATTACTCCCTAAATGTAAAATGGCAGGCGATTTCTTCAAGCCTGCAGACGACAAGCCGTTTGAAGATGATGAGGATGACGACTGCGTAATATTTAAAGTAACTATACACAGTACATGCTCTAAACCTTTCAATATCCTATTTCTTTAAGATATAGTAATGTAATTGACCTTGAACATTAAGAATAAGCCATAAGAGGTGGTCATATTGATTGCAATCTGAACTGTATGTGTTACCGGATAAAACATGTTTGCGGACTACCTTCTACCTTAATTAAATACTGAATACGGACATGCGTTAAATTTCCTGTTTTTTTTTTAATCTTAAACCTTAATGCGCCGAATGAACACAAAGGACATTTTCATTCTAGAATAAGTCCCAGGTAATAGCATTTTGAGTGGCTGCCTTTTGACTGTAGTGTTTCAGCAAAGCTGACACTGTAGATCAAAGATCAGACCCCACGTTTGTGCAGTCTGACCTTGATCTACACTGGCCACAAAGGCAACTTTAGTAGTGAAAGAGGCTTTAAGGGTGAATGAACTTGCTTTTTATTTCAAAATAACGCTGTATTTATCAGTACATATATGTCCAGTCACAGTTCTGCAGGTACTCTATCATGACTATCCACTGTTACGGTTGGGGTTGCTCTGAAGATACTTTTTAGGCACTGTCTATGAGTAATGCACCATACCTCCAGTGTCAGAGGCTAGGGGTATGGTATAATACTCACAGACTTGAGAGACAGGGATACAGTGATGTACCTGGAGATAACCCTCCAATTATGATACTGAATCCCTATCACTTGAGTCTTAGACTACCTGACCATAATCTAGCCTAAGAGGCTAGAGATATTGTACAGTACATAGAGACTGTGCCATTTTTTATTCGTCTCAACAACATCTGTTAGCACCCTCTTTTTGTCTTCTTCTGTAAATTTCATAATCTTCCTAAGAGGTTAATTACAAGGGCAGTTCCAGTAAATCATGGAACATGATAGCTCTTTAAAAAATGCCTATTTGAAAGCATTTGCATGCGACAAATAGATTGTGGCTCACTTGGTGGAATTTATCCGCAAATGTGAAGAAAACATTGAGAAAAAAGGAGAAAGTTTTGTTCACCAGCATTTCCATCCTTTTCACACAATATTTTTCAAAAAGCTTTCTCTCCTTAGGGTCATTAAAACACAGGTTAAGGATTTTGTTAAGGATTAACCCTTACATACAATACCCATGATTTTTTTAAATTTCAGGGTTCCCCTCTGTATGAAAGTCTGAAACAAAGTGGATATGAGATGACAGAAGCTGAAGTGGTTAGCACTAGCAAATCAGAAATTGTAGATCATCAGTGCAAGCAAAGTGAAGGGAAGAATTGGGAAGAGAACAAGGTAGACTTATTGTAAACCTTTCGATTAATCCTTTACTAAACGACAAAATTTTAGACAAGTCCAAATTGAAAGATTTGCAGACAACAAATTTTAAGTGATTCAAACGATGAAATTTTTCCTTAATGGGGCAGAAAATGTGTCCACATGATCATTTTTAAGTTTGAAAGGTAGAAAACTTCATGGGCAAAGGAGAAAATCACTTTAATGTTGGTTACCAGAATTTTCTCCTTTTTTCCAACCTTGTTTTCTTCCCCATGAAAATTATTGTTTGGTAGAGGGTTAAAGTGCATATTGTGACTTTTCTACTGTAGACCAAAATTTTTTTTAAAACCCTGATGTTTACTGTATGTATGAAATACACTTATTTTTCAACAACTTTGCAAGCTTTGTAAACCATTAACCCTTTGTCACACAATCCTGACTTTTAACAACCTTGAGCAAGAAGGCTTTTGAAAACATTGTAGGAAAAGGAGAAAATGCTGGTAACCAACATTTTCTCCTATTCCCACAACGTTTTCTGCCCTATCAAGGAAAAATTTCATTGTTTGAGTCACTTAAAATTTGTTGTCTGGAAATCTTTCAATTTGGACTTGTGAGGTATAGGGTTAAATTATTAACATAAGAAAACAACCAAATCAATCATTTCATTAAATAGAGTTTATTTCATCAGCTTGTAGTTAATATGGGGACATATTTGCCGAAAAAGGGAAAGGTATGCGAAAATAACGAGTGCCGTAAGGCACGAGTTATTTTCGCGGACCTTTCCCTTTTGAGGCAAATATTTCCCCATATTAACCACAAGCTGATGAAATAAATTATATATTATATTTCCTCTGATTATTTTGTCAACGAATGCCACTTTTAAAACTTAAAAACTTAAAAAACTTAAAAAAGTAGTTCCAGATTTTCGGCAGGAGGAAAATATTCACTGTGATGGGGAAATAATTCCCCCCAGCTTAAATTACGACATTTCTTTACCCATAACATTTCTAAAAATAGACACATGAAATATAATATACACATTTAACAAGGGTGTTTGTCATCTTTAAATGCTTTCAAATTGGACAAGTCTTGGCAAACAGCAATATTTAGATTAATCCATTTCCTATACAATCTCAAGTTTTTATGGCCTTTGGAAATACTTCGGGAAAAGGAGATAATGCAGGTAAACTGTCTTCATTCTATCCTTTTTAGCCCGCCTGGATTGGGCCCAGGAAGAAATATTTTGCTACTCGGGGCATTCTTCTTCCTCAAGGTTGTTAAAAGTTAGGATAGTTTGGTAATTGGTAAAAGAGACAAATACAAAAAGGTGTTCTTACGAACATGAAAGTTTACAACAAATACATAGCTGAAATGCAAACCACCCTGACTTGGATTTGAACCCGTGTAGTAAAATTCTTCATTTATTGAGGCACAAAAGACCAATACTCTAGTCACTGAGCTAAAGAGAATTCTTTCTTACACATTTGCAAGGTATAGGTTTCTATACAGGAAGAAGCTATGTAGTAAGAGAGGAGTGATCTCCCATAACTTTTTTTTTTTCCTCATGTTTTTATATAGCATGAAGATAACACTTCAACTTTATTTGGGAGATTGAAACAGAAAGCCTTGAATATCTGCAACATGATGGTTGGAATCTTTACCAGACATTTTGATTGGAGAAATCAGGTTTGTCAGGTTTCTATTTATAACTTGTTTCATCCTGAAGCAAAGATGCAGCATGCATGTTTTCAAACATCCTTGTTAAATGTGTTTAATAAATTTATTGATTTGGTTGTTTTCTTAATATGGTAATAATTTAACCCTATACCATACAATCCCCTGTTTTAATGACTCGAAAAGAGAAGCTTTTGAAAACACTAAGGAAAAAGGAAAAAAATGCTGGTAACCAGCATTTTCTTCTCTTCCCGTGTTTTCTACCCTCTCAAGGACAGAAATCACTATTTAAGCTTGTTTTATTTGTTGTCTGCAAATGCTTTCAAATTGGTCATTTGGTAAAGGTTTATCTCCTTACAAACAACAAAATTGTGGACTTGTCCAGATTTAAATCATTTGCAGATGACAAATCAATTGTTGCTAAAATGATAATTTCTCTCTTTGAAAGGGTAGAAAACATTGTTGGAAATATGGAAAAAAAAAAGAAAAATGCTTGTTTCCACTATTTTCTCCTTTTCTCATTATGTATTCAAAAGTCTTCTTTCCCAGGGTTGTTAAAACTCAGGATTGTATTGTAAAGGGTAAAAGAAAGCCAATCTCAAAAATGATGGTACATGTAGATTAAGTAATGATTTCAATAATACCATCCTCATGAAAAGCCCTTGTGACAGACAAAGCTGACCCCATTTTCTATGCCTCACCTTAACTTTTTGCCAAACAACAAAATTTTGGACTTCTCCAGATTGAAAGCATTTGTAGAAGACAACATAAATATGAGCCAAAATTTAAGATCTTGTTTGTGGAAGGGTAGAAAACATTGTGGGAAAAGGACAAAATGCTGGCAACAACGATTTTCTCTTTTTCCCATAATGTTTTCAAAAAGCTTCTTTCCCATGGTAGTTAAAATTCAGGTTGTGTTCTAAAGGGTAAAAGAAAGCCAATCTCAAAAATATTGCTAGATTAAGTTTATGTTATGATTTCAATAATACCATCCTCTTGAAAATCCCATTGTAACAGACAAAGCTGACCCCAATACCTATGCCTCGCCTTAACTTTTTTCCAAAGGGCAATATATTGGACTTGTCCAAATTGAAAGCATTTGCAGATGACAACATAGATGTGACTTAAAAATTGAAATTTGTTTGTGGAAGGGTAGAAAACATTGTGGGAAATGCAGAAAATGCTGGTTGCCAGCATTTTCTTCTTTTCCTACAATGTTTTCTAAAGGCTTCTTTCTCAGGGTCAATAAAACTCAGGATTGTGTGATAAAGTCAATTTCTCTTTGTTTATCAGGGGAGAGAAAGTACTTTGCTGATATTAGATAGACTCAAACGCAGTTCCACACTAGATGAGGATGATGCTGTTTTCATTGAATGGTTTTTGGACACTCCAGTTGAAGAAAATGTTTCATACAGCAGTTACACAGGAATGACAAAATGGTGAAGTTTCCCATTATTTACTCTTTCAATGAATGGCATTGGATACTGAAGTAGCTTTTGTGGACAGTGTAGATCAAGATCAGAATGCACACAATGGGTAGTCTGATCTTGATTCTACACCTTTTAAGTCTTTACCAAACAACAAAGTTTTAGACTTATTCATGTTAAAGGAATTTGCAGGTGACAAATTACATGTGTTCAAATAATCAAATTTGTTTCTGAATTGATAGAAAACGTGACAGGAAATGTTTTGGGGGAATTGTGTTTGTGTCCGAACTGTAACTTTTTTTTAACAAAGAATGAATTTCAGCATTACTAAGCAGAAGTATCAGTCATATAAAGACAATGTGTCATGTGTAAGAATCATGTCCATAGGTTAAAGATCTGTTTGGCATAACATGTTTAAAATCACATATCACGATGAAATCCTTTATAAATCCCATTCAATAATGTTTATATTATCTTGTCATGGTATGTGATTTTAAACCTGTATTCCAAAACACAAACAAGAATGTTTACTGGTAATGAAAGGTTTATCCAGTTAGAGTTATAACTCAAGGGCATCAGTCACTTCTCAGTGACACATCTCGTTAACTGATCTTTTAGGTGACAGAATCATACATGTATGTATATGCTTTTCATTATTGCTTTTAAACCAAGTACATGTTTCTTCTTTTCAGGTTCTATTTCATGATAAGCCCAATAATTCTATCATATGGCTATGGAAGAATGTTTCATACAGTACCTGTCTTAAAATTATCATGGTTTGCAGACTTTGTGACAATCATAGTGTTAGGGCACTGGATAATTCTATCCGGAATTCATGTACTTAAGTATTCATATAAACAGAGGTACAAACTTGAAGAAAGAGGTGTGAATGACTTGTTAAGTGGTTTTGAAAAGTTCTTGCTGACAATAAAAAAGTCTATTAGATTGATACAAGAAACAGAACTCATTGCTAGAGGATTTACACTGTAAGTAGTGCTTGTATTTTCTCCAATTTTCTGCTTAGTTTGATTCAAGTCTTTACTTGATAACAAAATTTCCAAGTCGTCCATATTGGAAGCATATGCAGACAATACTGTATAAGTGGAAATTTTTGCGACATGGAAATTTTGAAAAATTCGCATACTTTTCTGTTTGCGTATTTTACTACAAGTATACTAACAAATAACGAGCATCTTGAACTTGCTAACAATTTTGTATGCAAAATGTCCTTAATCGATAATTCCCAAATTTTTTGACATGCATATGTATCCACGTATACAGTAATATGAAACAAGGCTCAAATGATAGGATTCATCTTAGGAAGGGTAGGAAACATTGTGGGAAATAAAGAAAATGTTCTCCATTTCCCACAATGTTTTCAAAAGCCTTCTGGCTTAGGGCATTAAAACACAGAATTGTTTGGTAAAATGGCTAGAATATCATGCAACATCTTAGGCACTAGATATCAAAGATCAGACATAATGTACAGTCTGATCTTAATCTAAATAGTCTGCAAAAGTACCTGGGGTAGGGAGCTGAAATGTCACTATTGTAAAGCAAAGAAGAATTCCGTAGACGTCAGTGCATCAATTCAACTCATCTATGTATAGTTTGAATAGGGGCGTATTCCTTTCACTGTTCCGAACACTCAGAACACATTCTAGATCAATGGAGTATTTTGGAACATGGTGCCGTGTTCTTTTAGAACATGTTTGACTGTTCTAAATGAATTGAGGTGCATTACACCAGCTGAAGGGGTAATCACGTGTTACAAGATGGCTGAAAGACGAACAATATTTCAGGGCGAAATCAGCATGGATCCTGAACAGACCTCACAGATGTGCAGGGTGCTCTAGATCCATGCTGAACGCAAAGTTGTTTTGTTGTTTTCAATTGTTTTCTCATTTCTTCTTGTCTTGGCACAAATGTTCTTTGAAAAAAGCTCAGAATACTCCAGTCTATATGGCCAGAGTAAAAATCAAAGTGCTGTCAGCACTGTAATCAGTCGACACTCAATTTGTTGCATTGTGAAAAATAAAAATCTGCAACGAATCGGATTTTGTTATCATCGAAATATAGGTGAAAAATAATATTTTGAAAACATTGTGAGAAAAAAGGAGAAAATGCTGGCAACGAGCAATTTCTAGATTACCCTCATTGTGTTCTACCCATCCCAGAACAAATTTCAATTTTAGAGTCACGTTGATTTTGTTGTCTGCAAATGCTTTCACTTTGGACAAGTCTAAAATTCTGTTGTTTGGTAAAGAGTTAGGTGATTGTAACAAATAACCCTCAGCAAGTTGTCTTGAGGTGATTTAATACGTCTGTACCATTTCCCTATTTTCAAGAAAAGTTTGCAAGAGATTTAAAGGTAAATTATGACATAATTTAGAAAGGCTCTCTAATCGCTAGTACAGATAACTGTCCCTAAAGGTGATGTTACTTTTTGACTGGTCGCCTCTGGGTACAGAGACGATCAAGAAAAAATCAGTTGAAAGCTCCGCACAGATTTTGTGCGCAAGTGTGAACTGTCATTATTTCACAAATAGAGCACAAAACTAGGATTGAAACATGCCTGTGGCTTGCATATTTAGTAACCCTTTGTTTGATACAAGTATTTTCAGTTTAAATGCTGAACAGAGAGAAAACCGTGCATTTCATCTGTTACTCACGTTGTTTATGTTCCCGAAAACATACAAAATGGCCACCACGAACAATAAATTTCCTCAGTGTTTTTTCCGAGATTTACTTGTTATAAACAACTTCTACAAGCTCTTTATGTAATGAAAGGTTTAATAATTTGGTTTTGGTCATGTTTGTTACTGAAAGTTAGCTGCATTTTGCTGCAATATAGATTAAACTGACGAAAGTGAAAGTCATTAGAGCGCTCTTTCTTTGCTACCGGAAAATTTACGGTAGACTTGAGATGGTACGGTGTACAATAAATGTCCAAATATGAAAAAAATCACCATAGCGTATCATTATTGAGACTATCTAATCGGCAATAATAGATTGAAGAGGGGATGAGACACAATGTAGACCAGCAATGTTGTTATCTAGTTTAGAACGAATGTAAAACATTTTGTGTGTGTGTGTGTGTTGATAAGAACAATGTTCTGAAAATGCTCCATTCAGAACATCATTCCAGAACAGTGCATGTGTGCTGAAATACTCCTTTCGCCCATTCCAGAAGAGAATTCTGGAACAAAGCACACTATGCCAGAACAAGTGAATGGAATACGCTCTAGGTGTGCATATCTAGAGAAAAATCAATACATGGATAATTATGATTTTGTGATTTACAATTTTGGTCACAGATTTTTTTTGTATACATGTGCATAGTGTGCATAATTGACCCTTGAATAATTTCACACAGAACAGAGTAAATGCATGTTTAATTTTTCAAAAGTGTAGATGTTTTTTTAATTCCAAAAACAAGTATGGATTTGTTGCAAGCAATGTATGAGTCCTTTGTCTCCTTCCTTATTTTCCAAAGCTGTCAAGTACAGAGATGCAAAAAGTCATATTTTCACAGAAATTGATGGAGAGATTTTTATTTTACAACAGGGTGAGCCAAAGGAATCCTCTTTCAAGGTTAGAAGAAGGCCAGAAACAAACAGTCAGACAGTGTCCAGCATTGCGAAAGCTTCTCTTTGTATGTTCTCGTGATTCTATACATCTGTATAGGGAGAAGACAAGACATCTTCTACAACTGTATCCTTTTAGCCTAACATTGACTGCCTCAATGTCTCCTGCAGCAAGTGGTTAGCCTATCTGACTCGTGACCTGGAGGTTGTGGGTTGCTGCGAACTTTCTTTCTGGCGATTTTTCACCTCTCACCTCTGATGCATGTGAGAAAAGTAGTCAGTGGCTTTGGAAAGAAAGTTGTGTCAGTACTGGTGTGAGAAAGCGAGGAAACACATGGGCGCGTCACTGACCGTCATGATATGACCCAAACTAATAAAATGGCATTGAACTCCAATATAAATGAAACCAAACCTCCCGCAACAAACTTGCCACAGGCTACTTAACCCTTTACCGCACAATGCCGACATTTAACAACCCTGGGAATGAAGTCTTTTGAAAACATTGTGGGAAAAGTAGAAAATGCTGGTAACCAGCATTTTCTCCTTTTCCTACAATGTTTTCTACCATATCTAAGAAAAATTGCACAATTTGAGCTACACTGAAATTGTCGTCTGCAAATGCTTTCAATTTGGACAAGGCTAGAATTTTGTCATCTGGTAAAGGGTTAAAATGTGGTTTATGAGATAAATTCTAGTTTTTTTAAGAGGGGCCATTCAGATTGCTATTATGCTATTAAACTTCAAATATGTTTTATTGCTGAATTTAATTATTAAAGACAATAGCAGGCAGTCCATCTATGAGTGAGTAAGAGAAGCTCACATCTTGTTATTCTAATGCAAGAATTGCACTTCTTTACCCAATGTTACTACTAAGTTTCTCTACGCTTGTAAAGAAAACTATTTTTAGTAATATGTATTTGTTAGTATTTTACAATATAAATGACAGAACTTGTCACAGAAGGGGCAGAAAGAGTCATGGAAAAAGGAAAAAAAATGCAGGTTGCCAGCATTTTCTCAAGTACATGTACCAACTGTGTGGCAACAATACTGTGAAAAGCTTTCTTCTTCAGGATCAATGTAATACAGGATTGTATTGTAAAGGGTTTGAAGGTCAAAGAATCACAGTGTTATTAACTTTAACTTTCTCTAAGTTTACCGTCCAATCCAGAAATAGACATCAAAAGTGGCTATTTAGCATTTGAGCCTCTGGAAAATTACGGTCCTTGTCTACAGGTGGTGTCTAAAGACAGGGACTGTGATGAACACATTTATAACCTTACAGATGGGTATTCTGTCTCAGCCTTGAAGGTAGGAGTGTAAACTATTATTAATTCTTTTCTGTAAACCATACAACAACATTATAGACTTGTTCATACAGAAAGCATTTGCAGACTGAAAATTAAATGATGGGATGTTTAGCTTTTAACTCTTTACTAAACAACAAAATTTGAGAATTGTCCAAATTCAAAGCATTTGCAGAGGACAAAATAAATGAAACTGGAAAATTGAAATTTGTCTTGGTAGGGTACAAAAGATTGTGGGAAAAGGAGAAAATGCTGGTTACCAGCATTTTCTCCTTTTCCCACAATGTTTTCAAAAGGCTTCTTTCTCAGGGTCGTTACAAGTTGGGATTGTGTGGTAAAGGGTTAAGCAGTGTTTAACTCTGTCCCAGACAACAAACTGTTTGACTGGTTCAAAATGAGAGCAATTACAGAAGACAAATTAGATTTGTGTCAATTGACGGAATTTGTCTTTGAAAGGATGGAAAACATTGTGGGGGAGAAGAAGAAAATACAGGTTTGCTAAAACTTTCGATTTTATGGTAAAGGATTGAATGGTATGAACCCCTACAGTGCCTTTTATGCAAGAGTTGCCTTTATTGCTAGTGTAAGATGAAGATCAGACCGCACAAAACATGTAGTCATGTCTTTGATTGCAATGTCCTCATTTCCCAGATATTCTGAACAAAGGCAATTTTGGTATTGCAATTTTTTGTATTCATTTTCTCAACTAAAAAATGTTGGCTTAGTTTATTTTATGTGCTAAAGATTAACCCTTTACCACACTTTGATGACTTTTAATGACCCTGATAAAGGAAGCCTCTTGAAAGCATTGTGGGAAAAGAAGAAAATGCTGGTAACCAGCATTTTCTCCATTTCCAACAATGTTTTCTACCTGCCCATACTCAAATTTCGAGTCACATTTAATTTGTTGTCTGCAAGTGCTTACAATTTGGACTACCGGTAGTCTAAGACTTTGTCCTTTTGTAAAGATTAGGTATTTTCAATACACTTTATATTATTACATCAAGTTTATCTTTTCAGGGTATTTCCCATTTGTTGATGTTACATATCTCTGAATTCATAAAATGTCTGGCTTTGTTATATCACCATGACTACAAATATGCAGGTACTTGTACATCTTACATTGAACTCTGTACTAGATGAAAACATTTTATCGCAGTACAATTTGAAAGGACTTGCAGACAATGAAATGTTACTTAACTCTTTACCAAACGATACAATTTTAGACAAGTCCAAATTGGAAGCATTTGCAGACGACAAAATTAATGTGACTCAAAACTTGAAAATTGTAGAAAATTGTAGAAAAGATTGTGGGAAAAGGAGAAAATGCTGGTTACCAGCATTTTCTCCTTTTCCCACAGTGTTTTCAGAAGACTTCTTTCTCAGGGTCGTGAAAACCCGGGATTGTTTGGTAAAGGCTTAAAACATAAAATTTGTCATCAAAAATTTAGAAAACATTATAGGAAAAGGAGACAAGTCTGGTTCAAAACCTGAATTAGTTTGGTTTCTAGACCTGTAGCTTACTACTGAGTCACAAGGGCTCAGATCATAACTTGTAACATTGATTGTTTAACTCTTTAGCAAACTACAAACTTTAACACTGCTCTGCAATGAGAGCAACCATAGACGAGAAGTAAGGCATGGCTCTTAAATCAGACTTGTGTTTGAAAGAGCAGAAAATAGTGTGGGGATAGGTTCTGCTGGCTTCAAGCATTTTCGCCTTTTCCCACAATGTTTTTAAAAAACATTTTTCTCAGGGGTCGTCAGAACTCAGGATTGGTTTGTGAAGATTTAAAGATCACTCGGCTCTTAACTGACAGGAAAAACAAAAAGTTTGGTTTGTTGTGCAGTTTTGCCTTTTGAAACAAGTAAATAATTATTCCTTTTGCCACAAGAGTAATAGAATCTTTTCCAGCAATGTTTTGAAAAACTGGAGGCCATTTAAACAGACAATAGTCTTTACCAGAAATCAGGTTGTTGAAAACATTATGGAAAAAGAAGTTTCGGTTTTTCAGCATTTTCTCTGATCCCCTTTATGCTTTTTACCCTGTCAAAGACAGTCTAACCTTTTAGCTGCATTTAATTTGTTTTATGCAAATACATATGATTGGAGCTCTGGCAAAGGGGAATTTAATGTATTCCAGTGAAGCATTATACCGAGCAATCATCACATAATTATGGATCCTTAAAATCCATTTTGTCTAACGACCAGCTGAATCCGCAAAGGTAGAATAGTCCTTTAACACACAGAAAATTTTTAAATGCAAAAAAGGTCAAAGCCATGTCAACCTGCGCAGACTGTGCATGCTGACATAGGTTGATACTTTGTACAGATGCATTAAACACCCTTTTCACAGAGCATGCTCACATATACTTTTCACCCTTATCATACAGCAAAATTCTAGTCTGGTCTAATTTGAAAGCATTCGCAAATGACAAATTAAATGTTGCTAAAAAGATGATTTCTCCCTTTGATACGGTAGAAAACATTGTTGGAATAGGAGAAAATGCTGGTACCAGCATTTCCTCCTTTTCCCACAATGTTTTCAAAATCATTCTGTTTTAGGGTTGTTAAAAGTTGTGATTGTAGGGTAAAGGTTTAACTTGGTCGAGTGTGAAAGTTTGTATTGTGGTAAAAGAGTCAAGTGGAACTGAGTATTTGATAAACGAAAATCATTATTTTCTAACAGATTTAGATCACAAGCAAGTCCTAGATATCATCAAGAACATATCACAAAAAATCACATCCTGGGCAGAATCTCTTCAGAGGTCCATGGACTTTCATACCAATAGTTTTGTTAAAAAGGACAGAGAACATAAACATAAGAAAACTGGAAGTAAATATGATGATCTGTTCACTGCAGTACACAGTCTAGATCTTCATCTTCAGTCGGCTTTAACAAGGTAAGCTTAACCCATTACCACACGATCCTGAGTTTTATTGACCCTGGGAAATTAGACTTTTGAAAATGTTGTGGGAAAAGGGGAAATGCTGGTAACCAGCATTTTCTCCCTTTTCCACAATAATTTCTAACCTTTCAGAAACAAATTTAATCATATGAGCCACATGTGATTTGCCGTGTGCTAATGCTTTCAATTTGGGTCAGTGCAAAATAGTGTCATATGGTAAAGGGTTAACTCTTTACCACATGACAAAGAAATGTAGACTTGTCTGAATTGAAGGCATTTATAAATGAAAATTTAAACGTGGTTCAACTCATGGAATTTCTTTTTGAAAAGATAGAAAGCATTGTGGGAAAACGAAAAAATGCATTTTCTCTTTTTCTCACAACGTTTTCAAAAGGCTTCTTTCTCAGGGTTGTTAAAACTTGGGATTGTGTTGTAAAGGGTTAACCATGTTATTGTGCCTTTGATTTTGAAAATAATGTGGGAAATGGGGACTTACTAGTCTTGGGAAAGAGAGAGAGGTATGCATGACCACATTTCTTTCCATACCTCGTATCCCTTTACCACAAAATCCCAAGTTTTAATGACCCTAGAGAAATAAGCTTTTGAAAAGACCAGCCCGCATAGCTCAATAGGTAGAGCGTAGGACTCGTGAACGTGATGTTACGAGTCACTTAAGGGTGTGGGTTTGATCCCCACGGCTGGCCATCTAAAATTACTAATAGTCTTTCGGATAAGACGTTAAACCGAGGTCCCGTGTGACGGTGCTATACACCAAGCACGTAAAAGAACCAGGCGTAACTTAAGATAGGTTTCGTCCTGTATCTGCACTATCCCCTGTAACAATACTAACAGCCTTCGGGGGCGTCGCCCATATGGGCAACCGGTGGTGACGATAAATAAACGCAAATTCAATCAATCAAAGCTTTTGAAACACTGTGGAAATAGGAGAAAATGCTGGTAACCAGCATTTTCTCCTTTTACCACAATGTTTCTACCCTGTCCAAGGCAAGTTCCATCATTTGAGTCTCAGTGAAGTTGTTTGCTGCAATAGCTTTGAATTTGGAAAAGTCTACATTTTGGTTGTTTGGTAAAAAGTGAAGGGAAATTGTCTTACAGTTGGAACTTGTGCTTCTGCAGGTCTTAGTATGATTGGTCAGCTTGTACAGATGTTATTGCCCTCTGATTTTTTTCCCTAAGCTACTGACAAGGTATCCTTGAGAGAGGGGGGTTATTTGTTGTTGTGTGATGGTTCTTGTAACTAATTAGGAGATGTACAGGAGAAATTGCTCAGTCAGTAGAAATAAGCCATGCTCTGTGAAAAGGGACTTTAATGAATCTGCAAAAAGTATCATCCCAGGTCAGCCTGCACAGTATGCACAGACTGACCTGTGTCAAAACTTTTTGCTTTTGGTAAATTTTTTGCATGTCTTAGGATGGAATTTATAGATTCACTCTCATGTGAAGACTTGCTTTTAATTATGCATGGTGGAGATGCATTACATCTTTTGCCAGAGTGTGGCTCTAATATAGATCCATTTTAGAAGAATACTACTAAAACTCCCAAGTATATCAAGAAATATTATGAAAGAAAAGCTTCATTCTTTCTTGTACCTGATAACAAGTAAATATATTGGCCGGTGCATTTTTAGGAGATTTGTATAGCAAATCTGCTCACTGTGATCTAGCGTCCTCCTTTGGCAGAACAATAACTTTGCTTTTTCGTGCGTTTTCGAACTCCACTAACTGATTATATATATATGTATGTGTGTTACATGTAAATTTTAGATTTCATTACACCATTATCTTAGCTTCATACTGTTCCACAAATTTATATGCATTTCAGTACTTTGAGTCCTTTGATTGACTTCACAAATGTGTTGCCTTTATTTTGGTATTGCAGGACAGAAAAAACTCTCCATTGGACAAAGAAACTATATACTTGTCCAAATTGGAAGCTTTTGCAGATGAGAAATGGCTCAAATAATGAGATGTATTTGAAAAGTTAGAAAACAATGCGGGAAAATGAGAAAATGCTGGTTACCAGCATTTTCTCCCTTTCCCATATATTTTTGAGAGCCTTCTTCTTCACAGTTGTTAAAACACAGGATTGTTTGGTAAAAGATTCATGCTATATGAATGCTTTTCAGGGTGAGATCTCTTGCATCAGAGATAGAATCACTTGATGCTTCCAATGACCAATCAGAATTGTCAGAATTGTCACATGATCTGATTAACAAAATGATGCAACCAATCAAAGCTGAGCTTACATCCTGCAGTAATTGTTACTCTGAAGCACTGAATAGATTGGATATTTTGTATGGAGTAACAAAGACAAGAGGTGAGTGGTATAAAAGTCTTCCTTTGAATGACCATTTACTATAATGCGAGATAACAGTCTGTGACTTCCCTTGATTTTTCTCCTTCCTAGGTCCTAAATAGGGTAGTACTTGGTTTTTATCCTTGATAGCCTTTGCTTTTTATAGGAATTTTTAGGTATAAATATCTCCTTTGAAATTTATCGAACTGTTGTACCGATCAACTTGATGCATGTCAATGGTAACTTTGTTTAAACTTCTGTCTTGCAAATACCGTTCAGGCCTTACAAATAATTAACAAGCTAAATTTTAATAATTGCAACATTGCTAAGTGACGCATGGATAAGAACAAATGAAAACAAATAAAAGGACCAATTTGCAGTTTGGAAACCTTGGCTTTTTATCTCACAAGGGAGATAATTGGAATTTTACTATTTTTCTCCCATTGCTGAAAAAGATCTGCTCAGCTGAACAAGATGGACAATATATCTAAATACTAAAAAAAAAAAACATACACATCTTCTTTCAAAACAAGTAAAGGTATCTTGAAAGACTTTCACTGGAAGGTTCCTCAGACATATCTTCTTCAAAACTCTTGTTGCAGTATCCTTGATGGTACAAATCTGTTTAAGCATACATCTTTACTCGTTTCCATCCAGTTTTTTAACCATTTTTTCCTTATTTTATGAAACTATAATCACGCTTGTATCTTCATGCTAAATATTGTCCCTGATGGTTGCAAGGTTGCACAGATTACGACGGATAAGAAATGCATTTCATTCTGTGGAGGCTATCCAAAGACATAACAACCACAGTTTCCAGTTTAAATCAAAGACAAATCCCTTCAGTTTCTTTACCCCATACACCATATACATGTATTGATTTTTTATCTATGTTTACACAGCTGACTAGATTATAACCCGTCAAGTTTTAACAGCGTTTGTTTACTCTCTGGCTGTAAAGATGTCTCTGTAAGTGAATGAACAAAATTTAGACTTGTCAAAATTCAAAGCATTTGCAGGCAACAAAATAAAGGTGGCTCAAATGATAGAATTTGCCTTTGATTGGGCCAAAAACATTGTGGAAAAGGAGAAAATGCTGGTTACCATTTTTGCCTTTTCCAACAATTTTTTTAAAAGCTTTCGTCCTCAGAGTCATTAAGATTCTGGATCATGTGGTTAAAGGTTAAACCACAAAACAGATTTGCTTCACCAAAGTTATCTATGAGAAAGAAAATACTGGTAATCAGCATTTTCTCCTGTTTTTATACCATCCTCCTACGAAGTTGTGGGGGGGTATACCAGTTTCACTATGTCTGTCTGTCCATCCATCCATATGTCCATCAATCCATAGACTTTTTTGTTTTCATACTCTAACTCAAAAGCTGTTTGACCTAGGACCCAGAAACTCTATACATGTGTTGCTTATGACCGAAGGAGGTATCCTATTGTTTTTGGATTAATGGGTCAAAGGTACAGGTCACTGTTGAACTTTGTTTCGAAAATCATTTTTGTCTTCAGATTGTGCTGCTTCAGTGACAAGGTGCTAGTGGGGCGTATTTGTCAGCATTGCGACAGTGCTAGTTCATATTGTTTTCAAAAGCCTTCTCTGTCAGGGTCAATAAAACAAGATTTTTTTCTAAAGGGTCATGTACTGCTTTGAATTTCAGATGAATTTACAGAGAAAGTGTCATTACAATCAAACCATGGAGAAAATAATGTGAAAAAAGACAATCTCAAGGAACTAGAAGACTATATAATTGTGGATCAGGTAGTTTTGTTTGTTTGTATTGAAGTCTCTCCTTTTTTCTGTAGCAAAAATAGTGGTCCAATGTGGCTGGGCGATAATGTGTAGGACTGGAGGCCTCGGCTTTGAGCCTCACTGATCCACTGGGTTTTTAGTGGGAGGGTCTCTGTGCAACACGCCTCAGAGCCCTAGCCTAGAACTGGTGGAATCCAGGAAATACATGAATACATGAATGGCTAAAGTAAAGGTCAAGGTCACAGTCACTGATAGGAGGAAAAAAAGAAATCTGTAGTAGCATCAGTAGTCTACAAGATATGTTCATGAAAACTTCTATTATTTATGTTTTGTAAATGCAGTTTATGCAGATGTTTCTATCACAGCGAAATTACAGACCAAGGTTATTGTTACTGAAAATCTGCAAAAGCTCTAAGAATTTATTAGCCAGCTTTATGTAACTTTACGTAGTGATAGGTCTTGATATGTGTAAACCTTCAACTTAACTTGTTACCAAACTATAACATATGAGATTTTCTCACATTGATAGCATTTGAGGATGACAAATGTGGCTCATTTGATCTGATTTGGATTTCCAGGGGTAGAAAACATTGTGGAAAAAGGAGAAAATGCTGATAACCAGCATTTCTTCTTTTTCCACAATGTTTGCAAAGGCTTTCTTCCTTAGGTTTGTGAAAACACAGGATTGTTTAATGAAGACTCAAGTCAGCCTAGCAGTCATAAATTCCATACTTATCAGGTATTTGGCTTTTTAAATAGTCAAAAAACTGTTTTTGTCCACATGTTATGTCCGGGAGTGATAGGTTTTCTTTTATGATATTTAAAGGTATTTGAAGCTTACACAGATCCTGATGAGATTTCCACAGATGATATGGAATGGGAAAAACCTTTAACAGCAGAAGAAAAGGTATATTTGATAATAGATTGTTGTAGAAATACTGCTCTTTACTTCCTTAGATTAGACTTCAAGCACTTGTACAATACACAGCAAATTCAACTCTATCACGTCAGACCAGGGTACAAAAATTTCCGGAAAAGGCACTCGTCCTGCAGGACAAGTGCCTTAAAAAAAAACGCTTGCCCTGATTTGATCCTCACTCGTCCAACGAGAAAAACCCTTCTAATTTAAGTCTGACATTTTTCTTTTTCAGACGAAACTGAGAAGTCAATTATATTGCCTCCCATAGCAATGAACCTTAAATACTGGGTTTCAATAATTGGTACCATTTATTCAGTCAAGTAATAGAAATTCACAAACCCAAAATGACAAAGTTTTTCGAACTGGTTTCAGGAAAGTGTTTGCATTATTATCATTCGTTGTAATAATAAGCAAAGTGGCTCGTATTTAATAACCCGAAGCATATTAATACATTTTTATTTGTAATGAAAGATATCGAGTTATTGTAACAGTTATTACAAATAGCTGTCCCTGGCGGGATTTGAACCCTGGACCTCCGGGTCTCAAGGTGAACACTCTACCACGTCGCTACAAAAGCTAGCTCTATAGCAAGGCAGTATAAGTGTCCCCTTATACAAAACAAAGCTATACCTGTATATCTATCTGAGGGATAGACCAGTATACTACATGCTCCCCCACCACATGAAGATTCATCCATGAATCCTTCAATTACTGTTACTTTATCTCTCAAATAAGTGGGTTTTTTACGGTGGGTGCCAATGTAACAGTCATTATGGCCCCCTTCAACGAAGGGGGGGTATATTGCTTTGCTAATGTCTGTCGGTCCGTCAGTCCATCGGTAGACCTTACCTTGTCCGGATGATAACTAGACACAGAACTGACCTAGGTTCGTCAAATTTGGCACAGACATGCGTCTGAGGGTGCAGATGATCCCTATTGATTTTGAGGTCAATCGGTCAAAGGTCAAGGTCACAGTGACCGTCAACATGTTGATATATAGACCAAACCTTGTCCGGATGATAACTAGACACAGAATTGACATAGGTTCATCAAATTTGGCACAGACATGCGTCTCAGAGTGTAGATGATCCCTATTGATTTTGAGGTCAAAGGTCAAGGTCACAGTGACCGTCAACATGTTGATATATAGACCAAACCTTGTCCGGATGATAACTAGATACAGAATTGACCTAGGTTCGTCATATTTGGCACATACATTCGTCTCGGAGTGCAGATGATCCCTATTGATTTTGAGATTAATCCATCAAAGGTCAAGGTCACAGTGGCCTTCAACTTAATGATATATAGACCAAACCTTGTCCAGATGATAACTAGACACAGAATTGACATAGGTTCTTCAAATTCTGTACAGATATTCATCTCAGAGTGTAAATGATCCCTATCGATTTTGAGATTAATCCATCAAAGGTCAAGGTCACGGTGGCCTTCAACTTAATGATATATAGACCAAACCTTGTCCAGATGATAACTACACACAGAATTGACCTAGGTCCTTCAAATTATGTACAGATATTCATCTTGGAGTGTAAATGATCCCTATCGATTTTAAGGTTAATCCGTGAAAGGTCAAGGTCACAGTGACCACCAGATGATTCAGGGCCCGCGCTGCCGTTTGCCACTTGAGCCATTTGCTAAAAAAAAAAATTACAGTGTCTCAAAAATTATGATATGTGGCTCAACTTGTGGCTCCAACATTTTATTCGCGTATTATCGAGGACGTAGTAAGCATCGAAGTCGACTGGAAAAAAGCGGAAGTTGAACGCGTGCCAAAAAGAAAATCGATAACCCAGTCTGTGTATCGGAGACTGTTTACAATCTTGTATGTATACACACGGCGGTGTGTATAATTATGCGAATTGTTGACAGATTATCATGTTTAACAACTGAAGTGGGCTATAAATCAAAAAGATGACATCGATATTTCCCAATCAATTCTTTTGATATCAGTTTATGAACTGTGCCACTTCCTGTATCAATGTGGCAGTAGGGGGGCATGACTGTTTTACAAACAGACATCTTGTTACAAATAGCCGTCCCTGGCGGGATTTGAACCCTGGACCTCCAGGTCTCAAGGCGAACACTCTACCACATCGCTACAAAAGCTAGCTCTATAGCAAGGCAGTATAAGTGTCCCCTTATACAAACACAAGCTATACCTTTATATCTATCTGAGGGATAGACCAGTATACTACATTATATCATTAGGCTGCCTTGAAACCAGTCCATATTTGATGTGGGGACCAGCACATTTTATATCCTGTTTCAGTATTTGATTCCCTGAATACCGTTAATTCGCTTATTCAATAATGGGATGGCCGTTTTGTTTGTTGTAAGTTACATATTCACTTGAAAACTTATGGGCGTATTCCTTTCGCTACTCCAAACACTCAGAACATGTTCTAGATCAATTGAGTATTTCGGAACACTGTGCTGTGTTTTTCAGAACATGTTCTGACTGTTCTAATTTAATTGAGGTGCAGCGCACCTGCTGAACGGTTGCTAGGTGATACAAGATGGCTGAAAGACGGACAATTCTTCATGGCGAAACTTGCAATTGTCTTTTTTACGATATGAACGCAATAAATAGGAGCACTGTAGACTCGTCAGTGTCAATCTCTACTCCATCTCCGCAGCTAATCATATCCTCCTCTAGCACAGCTAAGACAGTAGCTCTTGCTACAGTCATCATGGCAATGTACTTTCATTTCAGTATTGATTAAAACAATGTTCTGAAAATGCTCAATTCAGAACATAATTACAGAACAGTGTATGTGTTCAGAAATATTCCATTCGCACATTCCAGAACACAGAACATCGTGCCAGAACAGGTGAATGGAATATGCCGTATATGTTTAGTACCTCCTATTTACCACTCGGCCTGCCGGACAACCATGACTGATAATTCACTCGTCCTCATCCATTTCTTACTCATAAATACGAGCTGACGAGTGGATTCTTTGGACTCTGCAGACCCCTAGAAATAGCATGTATAGTAATGGGTTGATAATAAATGAGCCATGCTCTGTAAAAAGGGGGCTTAATGCATCTCCGTGATGCATGATACCAGACAAGTTTCTACAAAATTACGGATCCCTAAAACTCATTTTCTTAAATAACCAACTGAATCATCAGGAAGACTGATCCTTCGATATGCAGAAAATTAAAAGATAGTGAAAAGTTTCGGCCCATGTCAGCCTGCGCGCAATGCGCAGGCTGACATGGGTCGATACTTTTCGCAAATGCATTAAGTCCCTTTTCATAGAGCGTAGCTCAAATATATTAGCCATGCTCTGGCAAAAGGGGATTTAATGCATCTCTGTGATGAAAAATTCCAAGAAAGTCATCATCATGTAATAAGGGATTGGTAAAATGCGTTTTGTCTAACAATCCGCTGAATCATTGCTTAGACTGGTCCTTTGACATGCAAAAAGGTTTTGACCGAGGTCAGCTTGCGACTACTTGCGTGGACTGACTCAGGTTGATACTTTGTGCAGATACAGTGGAACCCAGGTAGAATGAACTTTGCTAAAACGCTGACCCTATTATAACGCAGGTGTCCTATGGCACCCAAAATTTTGGGGGGTTGACCATTTTCGCATCTGATCCGAATCCACTGTTCAGCTGGTAAGAATCCTCATTGGAAAAAAAATACCTACCTATCGACCAAATACTAATGTAAAATCAATACCGTGCACATAATGTGACAATTTTTCACACCTCTACCTTGTTGATTACTTTAATCACCTATGGCTGTGCACAATGGCTGTGTTTGACAAATACACGCACAGTTGATTACAAAAGGACTTCAGCCCATAATTGTCTTCACATAAAATACACAGTGTTACATTTGACAGACTTTACATCATTAAACTTCTATTTGTAGATCATTAACGGCAATGTCAAATGTACTGTAATTCGCCAATGTATTCAGACACCCTAAATGTTCGAACATTTTAAATTATTGTCAAAAACCCCTTTTCATCAACCCCCCTTTTCACATAGCATGGCTCATACAAGTGTGCTATAGACTATCAATATTATTGTAGCTATTTAAGGGGATCACTCCACATACATGCGTGCATTTTTTCTCTAGCCATTTTGAACCAGGACCAATGTTTTTGAGCCATTCTGAATTCAAGCACATTCTATTCAGTTTAAACTTTTTTTTACACTCTGTGTTAACTGTTAACCAAATGACAAATTTTTTAGATTTGTTCAAATTGAAAGGACTTGCAGACAACAAATTAAATATAATTTAAAATATAAATTTTGTCTTTCATAGAGTAGAAAACATTCTGGAAAAAGGAGAAAATGCTGGTTACCAGCATTTTCTCCTTTTTCCATAATGTTTTCAAAGACCTCCTTCCTCAGATTTGTTAGAACTCAAGACTGTGTGCTAAAGGGTTAAAGCAACTTAGGATATGAAAGGCATTTGAAGTTTTCTGTTATGAAAAAAATATGGAACAAAAATGGCATTCGAGTGTAAAGGCCTCAATATTTTTACAAAAAAAAAAACGAAATCAAACAGACAACTGAGTGCAGTGGCCTCAATATTTTGACCTAATATTTTGTGGAACAACCATATGACAATGTCTTTTTCACTTTGAGAAAGCATCTGGAACAATTTTTGGAAAAGGGGAAAAAAAAAATGTAGGTCAGCAGCGGTGTGCGGTAAAAAAGCCAGAGGTAAAAAAGCCATAGGTAAAAAGGCCATAGGTAAAAAGGCCATAGGTAAAAAAGCCAGAAGTAAAACGGTAAAAAAGCCATAGGTAATAAGGCCAGAGGAAAAAAAGCCAGAGCTAATTTAGTAGTATATGATGTAGAGAAAGCTTTTTATTTCAGAAAATCTTTAGAAGTATTTTGGGAAAAGGAGAAGCCAATTTTTCCTTTTCCCACAATGTTTTATATCCTATCTTGATGTGTTGTATGCAGATTATTTCAATATGTGTGTGTGTGTGTGTGTGTGTGTGTGTGTGTGTGTGTGTGTGTGTGTGTGTGTATATATATCTGGTATTTTCTAAATAAACCATATATACTAAATTAGCTCTGGCTTTTTTACCTCTGGCCTTATTACCTATGGCTTTTTTACCATTTTACTTCTGGCTTTTTTACCAATGGCCTTTTTACCTATGGCCTTTTTACCTATGGCTTTTTTACCTCTGGCTTTTTTACCTAGATTCTCAGCAGCATGTTTTTTCTTTCTCGTTACGTTTTTGTAACCCTTGTGAAGACGAATTAAGTCATTTAAGTCACAATCATTTGCAATTTGCTAATGTTTTCAAAATGGACTTGTCCAAAAAATAATCTTCTGTTGTAAAAAATTAACCCTTTCCTAAACAAAAGGCTTGTCTAGATTGTAAGCATTTGCAGAAGACAGATATCGTAAGATATTGACCAAACGATCAGATTTGTCTTTATTTGTCTCTGAAAGGGCTGAAACATTGTTAGAAAATGAGAAAATGCTACTTGTCAGCATTTTCTCCTTTTCCAAAAAAAGTTTTCAAATGCCATGTTCATCTAGGTTGTTAAAACATGGGATTGTTTTGTAAGTGCTGAGTCAGACCTGACAGTATTAGCATCTGTTTTGGAAATGGAGGTGTTTTTAGAAGAAATATGTGTCAAAAAAATTCTTCATTGAAATGTCATGCAGGTACAAGTAGGCCTTTGATATGACAGATCAATCAGTTGTGAAGTATGTATTTGACATGTGAACTAGAGTTGAATAGTTCGTGTGGTTGTCGGACATACATGTATAACCTTTTGATACTGCAAAGAAATTTCTCATGATCTGACTTGATAACATGCTCAGAATATATATTGCTGTACACTTGCAAGCTCCAGGGAAAAGCAGTTTCCCTGTCGGGAGCTCCGTAGACTTGACTACACTTCATTGCAAAATCCAAGATGGCGGCGTTGATCGATACATGTTGCCCACAAGACAACTACACCATATTATTACTAGGCTCCCTTGATGGTTGTCAGTAAAGCTGAAAGAATGTATGATTTTAGAGGATAAATATGGTTAAAAATATTATCGTTTGTTGTCATTCTGAAACAAATACATGAGGTTAAAACAAGCAATCTATCATGTAATTGTGAAATGTCATAGATCATACATTGTAACATTTAAAAAAAAAAACTAATGGTCATTAGAAGCAATTAATGGTCATTTACAAATCATCAAATGAATAGTTATTTACCTAAGAGTTGTTTAAATCCATGTTTCATTGAAAATATGTCGAATGTCAATTGCAGTGACTTCATGCACCAAACTGTAAGTTTTACAGTTTCCAGTGACATCACTATTCAGTGATGTCAGTTTTTCAGTTTTCAGTAAGGGAAATTCAATTTCATTAGCGTACCCAATTTGTGAGACCATTAAAGAGGTAATTATCAGGTGAATACACTTTTAAATGGTAAGACTTTGCAGTATAATAAATTAGCTGTAAGGGCAGGTGGCAGGCCACTTTGAAACTTGTTCATGGTTGTGGCAAATCATGTTGCCACTTAGCCTTTGACCTTTTGTACCAACAACCTATTGTTTTCATGACCCCAATGCAGAAAATTTTTGAGCCAAATTAACTCTTTAAGTACCTTTTTTTGTCTTAAGTTGCCTTTACCGCCAGTGTGGAACAAGATCAGACTTTACAAAACAGGCAGTCTGATCTTTGACCTACACTGTCGGCTTTGCTGATACATTTTGCAATTATTTGGGTCTTACTTGTTGGTTCCAAATCTCTGTTGGGTTTATTTGGCGCTATAACTGTTAAATTTGTTCCCTCTTGTAAAGGGTTAAACCCTGATCTTTCGATCTCTTACTCTAACAACTCTGATGGAGAAAGCTTTTGAAAATATGATATTGTTGGAGAAGGAGAAAATGCCCATAACCAGCACTTTCTCATTTTCCAACCATCATTCCTACCCTTTCACAGACAAATCCCATGGTTTTGCCTCCTTTAATTTCTGAAAGTGCTTTTGATAAATATGGAATATTACAACAGTATGCATTTCTGCATAGTCTAATTATGTCAAGTTGCATGTGTAAATAGGCGTGTATCGGATGAGACCTAAGGTCAAATCTGATATGCACTTCTTTACACACGCAACAAGACTACAGAAATGCAGACTGTTGTAATATTCCTTTTATTATATACTTCAACACTATAACTATAAAGAAATATCACTCAAAGAACTACAAATCGAGCTTGTGATTATTAATTGCGATGCTGAAGTTCACGAGTGTACTGTACAGTAGCATTTGGAATAAAGGAAATACCCTTTTGAAACAACACATGTGTATGTAATGGGCATTGATATCGGACTTTATAAATGACAAATATCAGATGAAGTAGCTATATGTACACTAAAATTGGGCTTTTGTGCTTCGTCCTGTGGGCCGAATGTGTTAGGAATTTGGCTGAAAGACCAGAACGTTAAATCATGAAAGTAGTCTGTGTACACGATGATTCTCTAAACACGGTACTAGACTGATACTGAAAAAATCTCATCAAGTTGTATTTGTAAGTTAGATAATCATCTCGGATCAGCCTGCGCAGTCCACGCAGGCTAATCTGATATGACACTTTACGACTACATTAGATTTTGTGTTACAGTAGACTTGCGCAAAACTGAAAATTACTGGTACATAAGAAACGAAAAGTGTTGTTTCAGATTAGCCTGCGCAGACTGCGCAGGCTGATCCGAGACGACACTTTACGCAAATATCCGAATGCCCCTTTTCTCGTGTTGCAAGCCATATAGATATTTGACACAGACAAGTCTAAGATTTTGTTGTCTGGTAAAGGGTTAAGAGTCTGGTAGTAAACATTGTACATCTTTCTACAATTCTTTAGCAGACAACAAAATTTTTTAACCTTTCCAAATTGAAATCATTTGCAGGTGACCAATTAAATGTGGCTCAAATGATGGAATCAGTCTTTGATGTAGTAGAAAAGATTGGTTACCAGAATTGTTCTCCTTTCCCTACAAAGTTTTCAAATTCTTTAATCCCCAGGGTTGTTGTAACACAGGATACTGCGGTAAAGGGATAAATGACTTAACCCTTTACCAAACAATCCCTGGTTATAACGACACTGAGGAAAAGGTCTTCTGAAAACATTGTGGGAAAAGGAGAAAATGCTGGTAACCAGCATTTTCTCCTTTTCTCACAATGTTTTCTACTCTTCTAAAGTCAAGTTTCAATTTTTGAGTTGCGTTTATTTTGTCGTCTGCAAATGCTTTCAATTTGGACTCGTCTAAAATTTTGTCGTTTGGTAAAGAGTTAAATTGAAAAAAGTAATATGGAATTGTTGAATTCAGTTTTGTCAAAATACAGGCCATGAAGATCTACATTATGTTGCTGTATAGGGTGAAAGGTTAAAGCACTTTGCTAGATGCTAAAAATCTTTACTTGTCAAAATGGAAAGCATTTGAAACAAAAGATTGAAATGTCACTCAAATGATAAGATTTCTCTTTGAAAGGGCAGAAAACATTCTGAGATCAGAGGAAAATGCAGGTTACCAGCATTTTCTCCTTTTACCAAAACATGTTCAAAAGCCTTTGTTAACCATAGTTGTTAAAACGTTGAATTGTAAATTGAAACTTTTAGATCTCCAAATACATGTATTGTAGGAAAAAAAGCGCAAAGAAAAAGAGGAAGCACTAAGAATGATGACGGAATTAAAGTCTGTGATAAAGGTACGAGCAAAAGAAACTGAAAAACGAGAGACTGCTGCTTTAAACAGAACAATACAGAATTTGCAACAGACTCTTGACACTGATAAGACCATTGGTGCCAGTGTAACGACTACTACTACTACTAATAATGCTAATGATTTTGATTTGAGACTGAAGCAATATGCTGGTGTCAGCGATTCAGATGCCACCAGAACCATAAAGAGCAGTACAACAGATAGTGCTGATAACATTGATTTGAGACAGAAGCAAAATTGTGGTGTCAATGATTCAGATGCTTCTAAAACTATAAAGAGCAATAGAATAGAACAAGATAGAAAATGTGAAAAAGAAGGCAATGAACTACCTGACATTGAAAAGGACACAGAAAATTTGCATTCAGTAGAAGCTGCATATACAGAAGAGGATGTCTTTTCAACACTGTCAACAAACCAACCTATTGAAAACAGAACTAAATCTGTTGTGACCCATTTGGGTGTTAGAAGACTTAGAAAAGGTAACATGTTAGATGATAGTGATTCAGATGAAGATATTTTAGATAATGTTTCTACAGAGACTAGTGATAGAGGTGCAATTAAACCAAGTCTAAGGACTATATGTACAACACTGCCTAGTATTCAGAATAACAAAGTGAACAAAGGTGAATTAAATACTCATAAAAGTGATGAAGACACTAGTATCGTTACTAAAGAAGATGTATTTGCATTTAATAAGCATGAAACTGAAGACTACGTCCATGATGATGATACTGATGGTAATGGTGATGATGGTGATGATATTGGATATGATGATGATTCCAAACCTAGTCTGACTGGCCTCACATTGGAGGAAAGATTAGCAAGATATTCTGGTTTAGACTTTAATTTGACCTCTAATATTGCTGTTATGGCTGCAGCCAAATCAAAGGAGTTTTGTAAGCTAGAGGAGACAGCATTTGGTACAGAGGAAGAATTTGGAGAGCTCTCTGAAAGTGAATCTGATCTTGATGGTTGACCCGTTGCCCTTTTAAATAAATTTGAAGCAGACAAGCCTGGCCGGGTAGTTCAGTGGTAAGTGTATCTGACTCTGTGACACGGTGGTTGCTGGTTTGATACTCCGTTTAGGCAAACTTTCTTTCCTGCAATTTTTTGCCTCTCATCTCTGATGCATGTGAGAAAAAGTAGTCTGTGACTTGGAAAGAAAGTTGTGTCAGTACTGGTGTGAGAAATCCAGGAAACACATGTGGAGGAGCACTGATGGCTGTGATATGACCTAAGCTGTTAAACTCAATACAAACAAATTGAAGCAGACAACTTAAAACCCTTTACCATTTACCATGCAATCCTGACTTTTAACAACCCTGAAGAAGAATGTTGTTGAAAACATTGTTGGAAAAGGAGAAAATGCTGGTAACCAGCATTTTCTTCTTTTCCCACAATGTTTTTTCTATTGTATGAAGGACAAATTTTGTCATTTGGGCCAACTTTAATTTGTCGCCTGCAAATGCTTCCAATTTGGACCAGTCCTAAATTTTTGTCATTCCATGAAGAGTTAAAGTGCCTTTATGTAGCCTTTGCAACCAGTGTATATCAAGAACAGACTGAACAAAATATGCAGTCTGATCTTTGATCTACACTGTTGGCTTTGCTCAGCTATGTGGGACAAGAGAAGCCTTGATATTGCAATCTGTTGGTTTTTTTTTTTCTAGACTGAAAGTATCCACTTGGGCTTTTTCAGCCTTCTAAAGGTTAAAAACATCTTTGTAACATGGATTGATTGTATGGTGTTTAACGCCGTTTTCAACATTTTTTGAGTTATCTCGCAGCGGACAATGCACCTATGCATGTTTACCTGGAGTTTCTTTTACCAGTACTCAAAAAAATACTCTATCCAAGTCACTGGCTGCTTTCCCACATAACCATCACTGAGACAATGGTCAGCGGTGGCAGAGGAATGAATCCTTTCGCAATGACTATCATCAGTCCTCGGATAGAAATAGGCCAAGCCAGGGATTGCCACCCCCTGTTCTCAAGTCCTGTATGCTACCGACTGAGCTACTGGGCTTGGCTTTTTGTAACATGGATTATAAACATGATTTGACCCTTCACCAAAGAAACCTGAGTTCTTATCACCATGGGGAAGAAGGACTTGTGAAAACATAGTGGAAAAAGGAGAAAATGCTGGTTCCCAGCATTTTCTCCTTTTTCCACTATGTTTTCTACCCTTTCAAAGTCAAATTCTTTCATTTGAGCCATATATACTTTCTATTTGGACTCGTCTAAAATTTTGTCATCTGGTACAGAAATGAAGCTGATACACAGATACAAATAAAAACATTGTGGCAAAAGCAAAATTTGCTTGTTTTGTGCATTTTCTCATTTTACCATTTAGTTTTTCAAGGGATTTACTTTAAAACCATGAAAATAAAAAAAGGTTATATGTTTGAAGCATTTGTTAAAATAGATAGCTCTGTTAACTATATAAAGGCCTTGTTCTGTAAAATGGTGGTTTAATACATCTGCAGAAAGTACTGATCATTGTCAGCTGAATCATCTGTGGAAAGTTTGAATTGACCTGAGAATGGTTGATTGTTGCAGCCAAGACTTTGCTTTTCCCAAATTCACTGCAATGGTAGATTTTGACATTATGGAAACACAGTTGCGGTTAATTTCAAGGTGGAAAAAAAACAGCAATTCCATGTGAGAGCAATGACACAAATTCAGTTATATCAAAATATATTAGCTACCCTCTGTTACTGATAGAAATCCCAAAATAATTGAGAAAGCACAAATTTTCTTGAAAGATGATGTGTTTTTCAGAACTCGCCCACTGGAGATGTGTCAAACGCACCACAGGTTGACATTTGAATCAGTTTTGGATGGGTTTAACCTTCTGCTACTCTGTTCTATATTTTAAGAAACCTGTCAAAAGGTTTTTTATGGAACCATAATTCCTTGACCTTATGTAATCTATATATTGCAATATGACCTATGTTCTGTAAAAAGGGTGTTTAATGCATCAACATAAAGTCGACCCAGGTCAGTCTGAGCAGTCAGCTTAATGCATCACGCAGATGTATTAAACTCCCTTTTGCCAGAGCAGGGCTCATATATATTTGTCTGTAGTCAAAGGTTTGCAGATTATTTTTCATTGGTCAAAGATGTGCGTTTGGTTAAAGTTGTCTGTACTTTGCATACAGAAGCATGTAGTGGGCCTATTTCTGTTGTGCTAAAATTATATCTGTGTGGTTTAAGATGGACAAAAATCATGTCTTTGTGGTCAACGATGGCCCAGCTGTGTGGTCAGATGTTTACATAGAATTATATAATTTGAATGTAATGTGCTAAAATCTAGAGTGTCCGTAATACCACAGCCATCAATGTCCTCTTATTTTATTACCTCCCATATGCCTATGGAGATCACTATTGTGGTGGTAATGTGTAATTCATGAGGTGTGCCTGCGATTCAGCAACGATATCTTCTTAACCTTTTGCCAAACAATTCCAGGTTTTATCTACCCAAAGGAAAATTGATTTATTGATTGATTGATTGTGATTGATTAATTGATTAAATGGTGTTTTACACCGTTTTCAACATTATTTCAGTCATATTACGGCGACAGCTCTCACACTCGTGTACATGTATTTCCTGGGTTTCACCAGTGCTAGGCCAGGGCTCTGAAGTGTCTTGCCCTAGGACACTTCCATGAAAAGCCCAGTGCATGCAGTGAGGCTCGAACCCAGGGCCTCCAGGTCACAAGTCCTACACTTTACCACTGAGCCACGCAGGGAAACCCCCCCCCCAAAAAAAAAAAAAAAAAAAAAAACCAAAAAAAAAGGAAGAATGGCTTTGGAAACAAAAAAAAACTAGTATTCAGCATTTTCTTTTTTCAATTTGATGTTGTCTAACCTATATATATAGCCACATTTAATTTATTATCCCGAAATGCCTGCAAAATGGAGGAGTCCAGAGTTTTGTTATCTGGCAAAAGGTTAGTTAATGGGCTAATTTCAATCCAGCTTTACAGAAATAATCTGTGGATAACATCAATGATAAATCGGGTAAAAAAATCTGGTCACCAAACCAATATGGCCACTATCAGGGTCGTAACCAGATTGAGCACTGAACAAGTTGGCTTCTTTACAAAAGAAGCCAGGAGAGGTCAGCATCAATGTTTTCCAATAGTTTATTGGCTTTTAATTTCAATATATTTTGGTACATGTAAACAAACAAGTTAAAAAGCCGCCGCGTAGAAACCTCATATGCTTTACATGACGGTCATTTGACCTTCTTGTCGCGTTTTCAAGTCGCATGATCTTGTCCCGCGGTCTTCTTTCTTTTTTTTAACGAAATTCTTCTTATTTTTTCTTCTGCTTAGATTTTTTTGTTTAATGAAAAATTACAATTATTTCAGAGGTCATTTGCAGCCATGGCAAATTAATATAACAACTATTATTTTCTGAAATTCGTCACATAAAAACAAACCACGTCTATTTCCTGTTTCGGTTTTTTGATTTCGCTTTATTTACAAAACCATGACGAAACAGACTGTATATCAGTACAATCTCGCAAGAAAAATGCATTTAGACAGCAAATTCTGTGGCAGTCTGCCTTTTAAACTCACCACTGTTGGAGAGGTCTGATGACCTCTCCAATTAAGTCTTCTTTTTGAACAAAATTATAGACATGTCCACATTTAAAGCACCTGCAGAGGACAAATTAAATGTGACCCAAATAATAATATTTGTCTAAATATGGGTAGAAATCGCTGTTGGAAAGGAGAAAATGCTTGTTACCATCATTTTCTCCTTTTCCCACCGTGTTTCAAAGGTTCTCTTCCCTAAGGTCTGTTAAAAAAAACGAGATTGCTTGGTAAAAAATTATTGAAAGTGGATGAAATTATTCTTTAAAGTTCTATATTGTGTGTAAATGTGCTTTATGGAGGCTACGCCCTTGATTGTTATATTTGTATCAATAAAAAAACCTAGAAATGTGTCACCGACACGGATGCCCCTGCACAGCCACCTTGACCTTTGAAGCGGCGACACGATGGTTGCACGCGAAACGTCCTCTATCCATGGTGATCATTTGTGTCAAATTATTTTAGAATCGGACCATGCACCTGGAAGTTATAGACCAGACACGAACAAACAGCACTGTTTACCGAACATACATACATACATACATACATAAACACACGGACAGGCGTAACACTATTTGCCCCCCCCCCCCCCATTTTAATTGAGGGGGCATAAAAAACTAAAACAAAACTTCTCCAGAACCTGAAGGTGGTTGGTATGGAAACGTGGTCCTGATAATGAGTATCAAGAGTTCTACAAAGATTGTTTAAATGATTAACATAGATCTACATGTGTACACATAGATTTACCTTTGACTTTTTTTTTGTAGTCAGCACTATGTTCTATGGATTTCTAAATGCGGAAACATCAAAGATCGTGTTTGAAAGCACAAGGCCTGGGATGTTGATATTTTGTGTGTTGCATCAATCTAATAGCCTCATATCAAAATTATTCAAATTGTATCAATATAGCCTCACTGAGTGATCACTTGTAATGCACTATAGAATGATATCTATCTAGGTAGGCTTATGATACTTTACACAGTTACAGAATGATATGTGAATTCACATTTTAACTTCAGTTTTAGGTTTAAGTGAAAGACGAGGTCAATGATACTACAACTGAAATATGCAGTATCTGCAACTGTACTTTTGGTTATGAAAAACTGCTTGGCATTAACTCCAGGTTATACCTTCATTCAAAAGTTAAAGGGTTGGTCAGGGTCTTTGTTACTAAAAATAGAGAAATAGTTACACTTGTAACAATCTTTGATCTAGGCTTTTTAAAACCTGGTACTTGGTAGACATTGATGTGCAGATTATCCACGAATCTTCCTTTTATAACCAAGGTGAAAAAAACGGGCAAATTTACTAGATAACTATATTGAAAAAGGTCTGATCTCTTAACCGGTGTGAACCTTTGCCCTGCAATTTTAAGTCCAGCTCTTGTTATCAAGGTTAGCGATACAAGACCATTATGGTCCTCATGTGTTTACATCGGTTTTTGATCAAGACCAATGAATAACTAATGAAGTACTTTCTAATCATGAAACCGGAATGAAAATACAACTTTTTCTCGCAAACTTATGGTGAAGAACAAATACAGGTTCATTAACCAGATTATAATAATGAAAATAATAATAAAGGCCCAAATATCTGAACCGGGAGTCGTTAACTTGCCTTTGTACCCTTAACTTTACTAGCTTTTGTTATCCAGGTGAGCGATGTAGAACCATTATAGCCCTTTTGTATTTACATCGATTTTTGATCAAGACCAGTGATTAACTAATGAAGAAGAACTACGTCAGGAAACCGGTGTGAAAATACGTTTTCTCTGCAAATTTATGGTGAAGAACAAATACAGATTCATTAACTAGAAAATAATGATTGATTGTATGGTGTTTAACGCCGTTTTCAGCATTATTTCAATTATATCGCGATGGCCAGTGCACCTATCCATGCTTTCCTGGAATCTCTTTTACCAGTACTCTGCACAATCTTCTTTCCAAGCCACAGGCTGCTTTTCCACATAACCATCGTCGAGGTAGCGTTGGGAGAGGAATGAATCCCGTCGCAATGACTTTCATCAATCCTCGGAAGGAAATTGGCCGAGCCAGGGATCGAACCCACGACCCCCCTGTTCTCAAGTCCTGCACGCTACCGACTGAGCTACCGGGGCTCGGCTATGTAAAATAATACTAAAAGTCCGATCTCTGAACCGGGAGTCGTTAACTTGCCTCTGTTACCTTTACCTTACCAGCTTTTGTTTCCCGGGTGAGCGATGTAGACCCATTGTGACTGGTATTTACATCGATTTTTAATCAAGACCAATGACTTTCTACATCAGGAAACCGGAATGAAAAATACAACGTCTTGTCGGAAAACTTAATTGGTTATTTGAGTAGGCCAAAAGCTAGATTTGACTGCTTTTACGGAATTGCATTTTCTCTGCATATTTTTTTAATTGGTTAGACTACCTAGGTAGGGGCCCTGTGGCTCAGTGGCAAAGTGTGGGAGCCTTGATCTGGAGGCCCCAGGCTCGAGCCTCACTTGATCCACTGGGACCATCACAGGCGCGCCGCTGCGCAAGACACCCTAAAGCTCCAGCCCAGCACCGGTAAAACCCAGGAAATACATGAATACGTGAGCTGTCGCCGTGATATGACTGAAATAATGTTGAAAGTGGCCGTGGTAAAACACCATTCAAACAAACAAAAAAACCTAGGTAGGTCAAAATCTAGGCTGGATTGCTTTTGCGAAAGTAGGTTTTTTTCTGCAAAATTTGATTGGTTGGATTTATCTAGGTAGGTCGAAGCTGGGTTCGACTGGTCTAGAGGGAAATGAATCAAAATAATCGGCAGTTCCGGAAATTGAAAAAAAGTAATTATATTAGCACGGCGAATTACTCGTTTTGTTCAAGTATGTACTCGAAATGTCTGAGGCCACAACAACTTGAATGCAGCTTTTTTTCCTCATTAATTCTTTACCAAACGACAAAATTTTAGACCAGTCCAAATTGAAGCATTCCAGAAGACAAAAGTGACTCGGAAAAAAAAATTTTTTTTCTTTGAAGAGTTGAAAACATTGTGGGAAAAGGAGAAAATGCTGGTTTCCAGCATTTTCTCCTTTTCCCACAATGTTTTGAAAAGCTTTCTCATGGTCGTTAAAGTCAGCATAGATGTGATAAAGAGTTAATTATTTCTGTGTCAGATACATGTCATCGACCTTTGCACAAATAGATTTCACAAAGTTTACCATAGTCTTTTTTGTTGTTTTATTGATCTTCAGAAATGTTTTGATAGTATATACCGCGGGGGTCTTTGGTACAAATTGATCAATCAGGGATTAGATGGTAAACTGTTTAAGGTAATACGGTCGATATATGATGAGATAAAGTTATGTGTCAAGCATTCACATTGTTTTTCAGAGATATTCGAATGTAAGGTTGGTTTGTTACAAGGAGAGATATTATCACCAATCATGTTCTCACTTTTCGTCAATGATATTGAATCATATTTACAACAAAACTCTACCCAAGGATACGAAATTGACGATTTAACTTTATTTTTACTGTTATTTGCCGACGATTCGGTCTTGTTATCTGAAACAGCAGAAGGTCTACAGAATTTAATTAATAATTTCGAAAAATACTGTAAGAAATGGAAATTAACGGTAAATGTCAATAAGACAAAAATTGTTGTTTTTAAAAAAGGGAGATTAAATCGAAACATTAAATTTACCTATGGAAATGACAATTTGGAAATTGTAGATACTTTTAATTATTTGGGCGTCGTATTCACTAGAACAGGATCTTTTTTAAATGCCACAAAAACACTGTCCGGTAAAGGCCTGAAGGCATTAGGAGCGTTAATAGCTATGACTAGGGGAAAAGTAGTACCAATTAATATTATGCTTGATTTATTTGATAGTTTCGTTACATCAACTTTGAGTTATGGATGTGAAATATGGTCTTTTACTAACACTGATAATTTAGAAAAAGTACATAAAAAATTTTTAAAATGGCTTTTAAATGTAAAATTAACAACATGTAATTCTGCATTATACGGTGAAGTAGGGAGATATCCTCTGAAAATTAATATGCAAGTTAAAACTAATAAATATTTTCTCAAATTATATTCTGTTAAAAGTAATAACTGCATAATGTCCACAGTTGTCGAAAATATGAAGTACAGATGTGAAACACGAAGTGAAATAAATTGGCTAAGTAAAATAAGGAATCTATTACAGCAAAGTGGTTTTAACGATGTTTGGCTTTTTCCATGTTCAGTTAATATTAAACAATTTACCCCAATTCTACGTTCTCGTTTGATAGATATGTATATAAACGAATGGCACAGGGACACTGCAAATAGATCATCTTTAGTTCTATACCGAAATATTAAAAGTTCATTTATACGTTCCAATTATCTCGACATTATGAAAATACCTAAATTTCGAAACGTACTGGCAAAATTCAGACTGTCGTCACACGAACTTAATGTCGAACAAGGAAGATATAGAAATATTCAGCGCAATGAGAGAAAATGTTCATTTTGTAATTTAGACGAAGTAGAAAATGAATATCATTTCATTCTAGTATGCCCATTATATAATAATTTGAGGAAAACTTACTTGAAAAAATATTTTTATATAAGACCAAGTGTATACAAGCTCATAAAACTTCTAAATAGCTCCAATCTTAGAGTTTTGAATAATCTATCTCTGTTTTGTATCAAAGCTCTAAATGTAAGAAAAGAAAAAATAAATATAATTACACAAGAAAATTAAATACCTATAAAATCAGTAACTCCAGGAAAGATGTTTGTTTAGGTAGCCTCTTCCGCTTATTTCACTCATTTCATTTATTTTATTTTAGTCATTTCATTATTTTCTAATGTATTACTTTTGATAGCTACATGTATAATGTCCATGTATTGTTTGTCCATTATTTGTTTGATTGTTTGTTTGTTTGTTTACGTCTATCTTTTCCGCATGTATTTGTACATGAAATTGACGAGGAACCTCATGGTTCAAGTCAAAGAATAAAACTATTAACTATTGAACCATTTGGCATATTAGACCTTTTACCACACGACAAGATTTTGCACTTTTTTAAAAACAAAAAAATTTGCAGACGATAAATTAAATGTGGCACAAATGATGATATTTGTCTATCAAAGGGTAGAAAACATTGTGGGAAAAAGAGATAATGCTGGCTACCAGCATTTTTACATTTTCCTACAATGTTTTCGAAACCCTTTTTTTTTTCTCAGGGTCGCTAAACCTCGGGATTGTGTGCTAAATGGGAAAATGGTTGCTAGAGAGGCGGATAGTGTGAACCAAGATCAGACTGCAAGTATGCAGGCCTACAAGCTGATGAAGCATATGGCTAGATGTTTGTTAACATATTCTCCATATGTCAACTTTCAACGCCTTTTGTGAAAAACGTTGACTAAGATCAGACTGCTAGATCATTAGTACCCAAGAAGTATTTCTGGTTTCATTTTCTTTATAGGAACCGTGCCCTCAGGAGGATCGTACGATTTTCGCTTATCGTGCGACATCTACAGTAAAACAGGCGCAAGTTTTGTCGTATGATCATAGTAACATGAACTTTTACGATAAGCTGTTTAAATCTTTACGACAGGCTTTTAGCTCACCTGAGCACGAATTGCTCAAGGTGAGCTGTTGTGATCGTGCTATGTACTTCGTGCTGTGTCCGTTGTGCGTCGTCAACTTTTACTATGTGCACGCTCTAGGGACAACATTTTTAGTCCGATACTCATGAAACTTGGTCAGAGTATTTGTCTTGATGATGTCTCGAAGTAGGTCACTGGGTCAATTCTTTGAAATACTTTGTGTACGCTCTAGAGGCCACATTTTTACTTGAAAGCTCATGACACTTGGTCAAAATGGCTGTCTTGATGATATCTCGGACAGATTCGAAAATAGGCCATATTGGGTCAAAAACCAGGTCACTGGGTCATATCTTTGAAAACCTGTACACTCTAGAGGCTACATTTTCAGTCCAAACTACAATACTAATGAAACTTGGTCAGAATGTTTGTCTTGATGATATCTCAAACGACTTCCCAAATAGGTCATGCTCGGTCAAAAATAGGTCACAGGATCAAATCGTTGAAAAACTTTGTGTACACTCTAGAGGCCACAGGTCTCCTACGTGGCTCTGTGGTAAAGTGTAGGACTTGTGACCCACTGGATCCATTAAGCTTTTCGTGGGAGTGTCCTTGGGCAAGACATTCCGAGCCCTAGCCTAGTACTGGTGAAACCCAGGAATTACATGAATATGTGAACTGCTGCTGTGATATGACTGAAATAATGTTGAAATTGGCATAAAACACTATTCAGTCAATCAATCTAGAGGCCACATTATCAGTCCAGTTCTCTTGAAAGTTGGTCAGAATAATTGTTTTGATAACATCTCTGATGAATTTGAAAATGGGTCACGGTGGGTGATAAACTTGGTCACTTAGTCAAATCTTTGGAAAATCTTGTGTATACTTCAGAGGCCCAATTTTCAGTCCAGTACTCCTGAAATTTGGTCAGAAAGTAGTTAGGATGAGTTTAAAAACAGGTCAAGTCAGGGTCAAAAACTACTGTAGGTTACTAGGTCAAATCTTTGAAAAAAAATTGTACACTCTAGAGGTCACATTTTCAGTCCAATACCCATGAAAGTTGGTCAAAATGTTTGTCTTGACGATATATCACATGAGATCGAAAATGGGTCACATCGGGTCAAAAACTAGGTCACCTGGTCAAATCTTTAAAATAGCTTGTGCCCTTGAGGCAACATTTTCTGTCCAATACTTTTGAACGTTAGAATGTTTTTCTTGATGATAAATTAATAAGATAAGATTGAAAATGGGTCGCCAGGTCCAATCATTGAAAAAACCATTGTGTACACTCTAGAGGCACCATTTTCTGTCCAAATACCCATGAAAGGTGGTCAGAATCTTTTTTTTACAACAAGTTGGAAAATAGGCTATGTTGGGCTAAAAAGTAGGTCACTGAGACAAATTCTAAAAAAGCTTGTATACACGCTAGAGGCCAAATTTTCAGTCCAATACTAATGAAAGCTTGGTGGAATGTTTGTCATGATATCTCGGAAGAGATTGGAAATGGGTCACATTTGGTCAAAAGGCTCAGGGGAGCGACTTCAGGGCCATCATGACCCTCTTGTTTCATAAAGAAACTTCATTGTCTAGCTTTTGGCGAACCGTAGTACAATAATGAAAAATAAGTGCAGACAAAAAGGAAATTAAGGTATCAAATTATAGATAATAACGACGCAATTCTACTTTTTTCTCTGTGAAATTCATTTTTCATGCATAAAACCCTGTACCAGACAAATCCGAGTTTTAACGATCCCAAGGTATTTGAAATGTTTTGAAAACATTGTGGGAAGAGAAGAAAATGCTGGCAACCAGCATTTTCTTCTTTTCCCATAATGTTTTTTCTTCTATATCAGAGACAAATCCCATCATTTTAGCTAGGTTAAATTTGTCATCTGCGAGTTCTTTCTTTTTGGAATAGTCTAAATTTCTTAAGTCTGGTAAAGTTAATGTGCTACAAATCAGTTTACCTTCTTATTTTTGGGGGAAAGAATAGATTAAAACTTTTATCACACAGTTCAGACTTTTTACGACCCTGAACATGAAACCTTTTGAAAACATTGTCGGAAAAGGAGAAAGTGCTGGTAACATCATTTTCATCTATTCCCGTAATGTTTTCTTCCATTTCAAAGACAAACTGCCATCATTTCAGTCAGATTTAATTTGTCATCTGCAAATTCTTTCAATTTGGATCAGTCGACAATTTTTTCGTCCAGTAAAGTACAAGTGCTTTTTTTCGGGAGAATAAATAATACCTTTCCCACACAACCCAGACTTTTAAAGACCCCGAGAAAGAAACCTTTTGAAATCAAAGCGCTAACGCACTGAAGGCAGCGGATTTGTTTTCTGGTTCCGAATACATGCTACTAATTGGTGTGTACTATGATTTTTTTTCCTGGTAAACTAATATAAATCAAAACGGAAAGTTCTCTAGAGAACTCTTACCCTTGAGATTAGGGTACGACTTCACCAGGGTCCGAGTTCTCCTGCAACGAGGTATGTTATTGTATAAATGTGCCAGATGGTGGAGAGGTATTAAACAGGACACGGTTTTTGTTTTATTTAAGCTGAAAATCTTTTTTTATCTTAAATTAAAAAGACAACTAAAACATGATGTTTTAATTTTTTCAGAGAACATGCATTATCAAGTTGAACTGCTTTATTTGAATATCATTAGCAGACCTATTTTGTTAGTGTACGAAACTGGTTTTGTTTACACGCGTATCCAGGCAAAACCTGCCGGAAGCAAAAATCTGGCCTATATAAAGATAGTAGGCTTCAAAAACAAGTATATACATGCACGCGTGATGTGGGAACTATAACAGCGGGGTAAACCTCCTTCCAAACATTGTTGGTAAAAGAAAAAATGCTGGTAACCAGCATTTTCTTCCTTTCCCATAATTCTTCTTATCCCGTCCAAAGACAAAACACATCATTCAATTAACATTGAATTTGTCGTCTGCGAATGCTTTGAATTTGGACGAGTCTAGTATCTTGTTTTCTGGTAAATTTAATTTAACCCTTTACCACACAATGACGACTTTAAACGACCCTGAGGGAGTAGCGTTTTTAATACATTGTGGGAAAAGGAGAAAATGCTGCATTTTCTCCTTCTCTCACAATGCTTTCTATCCCCCCCCCCAAAAAAAAAAAAAAAAAAAATCAATTTTTGAGGGACATTTATTTTGTCGTCTGCAAATGCTATCAATTTGGACAAGTCTAAAATTTTGTCTTTTGGTAAAATAAATTTAAATCAAAATTAGTATATACAGAACTTGTAGTCGGATTTGGGAACTACATAGTCCTGTGTCTTTGGAGAAATTCTGACGTGCCTTGATGTAGGTAGTATTTATTGATTGAATAGGGATTCGCGCCGCTTTCAACATTATTTTAGTCATACCATTAATTCATACACCTCCTGGATTTCACCAGAAGTAGGCTCGGGATCTGAAGTGCTTTACAAAAGGAGTGTTCCACGAAAAACCCATAGCTTTGAGTGAAGATCGAACACGGAGCCTCCAAGTAACGAGTGCATGTACTAGGCATAAACCTTATCACTGAGCCACGCAGGACCCATTGAAATAGATATTCACTGTTTTTTTTTTTTCTAACGACTGAATAAGCGAATATATCCAACTGTTTTGTTTGTTTGTTTGCATGTTTTAACGCTGCTTTCTGACATCATTTCAGTCATATCGCGGCGGCCAGTGCAGCTATCCATTCTTTCCTGAAGTTTCTATTACCAGTGCTTTGCACAATATTCTTCCCAAACTACTGGCTGCTTTTCAATATGGCCTTAGTTAAAGGTTGCCCTTCAGATTTTGGGACTAAAATTTTACAAAAATACAAAAAAATCATCCTTATACTCCCAAAGCCTTTTAATTTTCATTCATAAAACCCCAGTAGTCGAAAACCGTCCGACAACAAGAGAAATTAGAGATTTACTACGGCCCAGGTCGACACCGACGGGAAACACGTTCTATTTTTACATGAGCAACTCGCTCATTTACATACCGGAAATACACAGACAAAGCTTCAAACATAGCGTCCGAAGAAGACATTATGGTAAATAATTACATGTTTGTTATGTTATGGAATTTAAGCGTCATTAGTCACGTGCCAGTCACTTGACATTCTCACAATGCTTTTTTGATTTTTGGTGCGAAATCTAAAAATACCTTAAGAGGCCACGTAGCCTTTTAAGGGAACACAATCAAAAACATTTTTTTTTGTAATTTTATGATTCTTAATTATTGATGATTTGTATTGTTTTTTTCATATAAATTTCAGTGATATATATATTTTTTAATTTGGTGAGATGTGAAAAATCTAAATACCCACCTTTAAAACAATGATCAGCAGTTACAGAGGAATAAATCCTGACTATTATCAACCAAATATATGTTAATACCACTAAAATCTGCACGCACGGCGGCTCCTTTCAGACTCACGTCCAGAGCTTATGTACTCACTGCGGTGCCTTCCTACTCGTCGCCGCATTGTTTTTGGTGTATCATTGCGGCGACGGTCCGGTATAGGCACGACGCATCAGCACTATCCATTTTCAAGGCACATCAAACTGGCCAAGCTGGGGAATCGCACCAGCGTCCGTTTGGTTTTAAAACCCTTTACGTAACCTACTAAGCTACCAGGCACGCCATGCCTATTGCAAGACTTGCAAAATAAAGTAAATGTTAATTAGGAATTTAAAATGTCAGCTGACAGTTTCAATTTTCTTATTAGATTACCACGCGAACAAAATTTTATTGGTCGCACGGCAGGACCACTTTTGAAAGATTATTGTGACAAAGTCGAAATTATGTTCTTGATACGCAATTTGTCTTTTTTGCAAGAGAGTTTTCACTTGGAATTCATGTAGATCCACCATTTATTCATTTTGATTAACTTTATCTGAACATTATGTTGTCTATGTCGTCTGCTTTAAATTTGTTTTTAGAAGTAAATGAGTATACGAGGGTTGTTCGATATGTAATGTGTTATTGTACGATATCTCAAAAGCATTCGACTCAAATAGTGAAATGAACATTACATCCGTTCAAATTATTCTCCGCGGTTTGAAATACATAATTTCAATCTCTGAATCCATTTCTGAAATGCGTCACGGTACGCTGATTTAGGTAGACCTGACTGATGGCTGAGCCAAGGGCTTGTCGGGACTTGTAACGACGACCAGATAAGAACTTTTTTAAGTTTTGGAAAAAGGAAAAGGTCGCATGGGGCTAGATCTGGAGAGTATGGTGGGTGTGGCAAGACGGTAACCTTCTCCGACTTCAAAAATTGCTTCACAAGCTCAGATGTATGTGATGGAGCATTATCATGAAGTAGACGAACATGCCTAAATCCTGACACAGGGCGTCGTTTATGATAATATTTCTTGACCTTTTTTAGTATAACATCTCGGTAATACCGACCTGTAACACTTTTGCCCTTCGGCACCGGAATTTGTACGGCTATACCATCACATGAGAAGAATATGCAATAAAGAACCTTCTTTGTGCTTGTGCTTCTTTTGGCAACTACAGGTGTTCTACCGTGTTTAGTTAGCCATATTTTGTTTCCAATTTTTCTTACTGGTTCGAAATAGTGAACCCATGTTTCGTCACCAGTAACAATGTTTGCAAATTGTCTTTGATTGAATTTGGGAAACATTTTGAGCAATTGCTTAGCGGTTTGTACTCGTACCCGTTTTTGGTCATCTGTCAATATACGAGGTATCCATCTGGCAGAAATCTTTCGTACTTTCAAAATACGCTTCAAAATGAAATGCACCCGCGATAGCGATATGCCAACAGTGTTGGCAATATCACGAATCGTGTATCTGCCATCACTTTCAATTATTTCCCTGACTTTTGAGACATTTGCCTTGCCTGTTCAAGTCACAGGTCGGCCAGATTTTGCTGCATCTTTGACGGACTCTGTGCCAGTTAGAAATTTCCATCTCCAACTACGAACTGTCTCATAAGGTACCTTATCAGACCCATAAACTTCCCCCAATTCAGTAAAAATCTGCATTACCGAATGACCGAGTTTTGTGCGAACTTTTATATAAGCTCTAATTTCTTCAATATTTTTAATCCGTTTACCAACCATTTTTACAACAGTGGTCAACGACTAGCTCTATTGAAATGACTATAAGTTTACAACTATGTGGAGCTGAAGGCTCGTGTTTATACCGTTGGAAAGGTATTGAATAGAGCTATTCACGAAATCATCCACGAAATCGTGCAAAGCGTTATCGTGCTGTGGTACAATACACATTACATATCGAACAGCGCTCATACCGTTTTACCTCACAATGCCGACTTTTTAAAGACCCTGAGAAAGACAGCTTTTGAAAACATTGCAGCAAAAGGAGAAAATGCTGGATTACCATCATTTTCTTCTTTTCCCACAATGTTTTCTATCCTTTCCAAAACAAATTTCAATTTTTGAGTCATGTTTATTTTGTCGTCTGCAAATGCTTTGAATTTAGACCAGTCTTACATTTTGTCGTCAGATAATGGGTTCACGCTTTCCCATACTAGTCAATATTGAAAGCGTTTACAGACGACAAATTATCTAAGTTGAAACGATCCTTAGTAAGACTTTTTGCTTTTTTTAAAACATTGTTGTAAAAGGAGAGATAACCAGCATTTTCTCTTTCTCACACCGTTTTTTTTTTAAACTTATCAAGGACAAATTTCGTCATATGGGCTACCCTCAATTTGTCGTCTGCAAATGCTTTCAATTTGGACCAGCCTGAAATTTTGTCGTCTGATAATGCGTGACGCTTCACCACCAGATTCATCAATATTGAAAAGCAATTGCAGACGACAAATTACCCAAGTTTGAACGACCCTTAGCAAGAATGTTTTCGAAAACACAGTGAGAAAAGGAGAAAATGCTGGTAACCAGCATTTTCTCCTATTCCCACAATGTTTTTTTTCTTAACTTCCAAAGATATATTTCTGATCATTAATTCCAAATTCGATTTTGTCGTCTGCAAATGCTTTCAAATTTGGACAAATCTAACACTTTGTTTTCTGGTCATTGATTGAATTGCGTTTTAGGCCGCTTTCAAAATTGTTTTATTCATATCGCGGCGACAAATTACTGACTGATATATGACATGGGTTGCACTAGTGCTAAGCTAGGCCCTAGAAGCGTCTTGCCCAAAGACACTCCAACGAAAGTCGTCTAGTGAAGATTTAATTATAGCTCAAAATGATGGAAACTGTCTGCAGGAAGTAAGTTGAGTTGAGGATTGCGGTTCTAAATAACGAAAGTTATCGGCAGGAGGTAAGCTGAGTTGACAGGAAAGGTGTTTAATCAATTACCAAACAATCTTGTGTTTTAACGGTTTTTGAGAAAGACAACTTTTGAAAATGTTGTGGAAAAAGGAGCAAATGCTGGCTACCAGCATTTTCTCCTTTTCCCACAATGTTTTCTACCCTTACAAAGACAAATCCAATGATTTTGGTGACATTTATTTTTTCGTCTGCAAGTGCTTTCAATTTAGAGGAGTCTGAAATTTTGTCGTTTTGTGAAGAGTTAATGCTTTACCAGGAGTCTTAATTTTTGACCTGAACATATTGAAAGCTTATGCAGATGTTAGTTTATATGTAGCACAAACGATGGAACTTGTCATTGCACGGATGGGAAAAATGTCGGAAAAGGAACGAATAGTGGTACATGGATTTTTCTCCTTTTTCGACAATGCTTTCAAAAGTTCTCTACCCCAGGGTCGTTTCACCCTATACCAAACAATCCCAATTTTTAACGAACTTGACGAAGACGGCTTTAAAAAATATGGTAAGAAAACGAGAAAATGCTTCTTACAGTGAACATTTTCTGCTTATTACTCAATGTTTTCTACCCGTCCACAGACGAAATTCATGTTTTAAACAGCATTTCGTTTGTCGCCTGCAAAGGCTTTCAATTTCGACAAGTCTAAAATTTTGTCGTCCGGACAAGAGTTCTATAAAGGGTTAACCCAGACCAATAAAGTCACAAGTGCTGCAAATAGGTTTAAGAATGCAATGACTTTAACCTTTAAGGGCCTTTCATACCTATAGTTGCCTTTGCGGACAGTGTAGATCAGAGATCAGACTGCACAATGTGCAGTCTGATTTTTGATCTACACTGTCCCCTTTTCTGAGTCATTCTGGATAGTGGCAACTTTAAAATTACAATTATTTGGGATATATTTCTCAACTGAAAGTGTCTGTTTGGTTTATAAGGCGCTGCAAGAGTAATTAGATGAATTGCATGTCTAGTGCTCATTGACATTTAGTTCGAGTCTCTTGCAGTGGTAAACAAGAGTAATCGATCTTCCCTGGAAGTTTCTTGTCGAATTAGCTGTATCAGCTTGCATTTGACCTACCTCTTGGAATTAGTCTCGAATAAATAAATAGTAATTTGCAATTGTGGTCCCATTTATGACATTTATGCGGGAAGTAAGTACATGTATTTCTTGAGTGAGCGAGTCTGTTGGGCTTATGTGGCGCTGTAAGGTTAACAATACGAATGGCATGTCTAGTGCTCATTGACATTTAGTTCGAGCCTCTTGCAGTGATAACTAAGAGTAATCGATCTTCCCTGGAAGTCTTTTGTTGCTGCCAGCTTTTGGCGCTACTTCTTGGTGTTTTTCTTGAATGAATGAATAGTAATTTGCGATTGGTCCAAAATATGGAGATATTTATTCTGCGGGCCTATTTGTAGGCCCTTTTATTGCCCAAATAAGGATAATAATTCTTGTTTGAACATGTCTGTTTGGTTTATATGGCACTGTGAGCGTAACGATATAAATGACAGGCCTAGCGGTCATTGAAATTTTGTTCGAGCCTCTTGTAGTGATAAACAAGAGAAATTGATCTTCTCTAGAAGTTTTTTTGTCGACGTAGCCGTACCAGCTCGCATTTGACCTAATTCTTTGTATTATTCTAGAACGAATAAATAGTAATCTGCGATTGGTTTAAAATGTGGACATATTTATTCTGCAGGACCATTTGTAGGCCTAATTATTGCCCCAATAAGGATAATAATTCTTGCATGAACGTGTCTGTTGGGTTTACATGGCACTGTGAGGGTAACGATCTCGATATAAATGGCATGTCTGGCGCTCATTGACATTTTGTTAAAGGTTATTGTCAACGTAGCCATATCAGCTTGCATTTGACCTACTTCTTTCTATTAGTCTAGAAAGAAGAAATAGTAATTTGATATTGGTCCAAAATATGGACATATTTACTCTGCGGGCCCATTTGTGGGCCCTTTTATTGCCCCAATAAGGGTAATAATTCTTGTCTGAACGTGTCTGTTGGGTATATATATATGGCGCTGTAAGGGCATATAAATATGTATTAATATAAGTATATAAATCGCATGTCTCTTGGTGCTTAGTGACATTTAGTTCGAGCCTCTTGCTGTGGTAAACAAGAGAAATCAATCAACTCTTAACCTTTTTTTTGTTTTTGGTGTAGATGTAGAAGCAGGTTTTCACCTACTTCTTGGTATTAATCTAGAATGAATAGATAGTAATTTGCGATTGGTCTAAAATGTGGACATGTTTATTGTGCGGGCCCATTTGCAGTCCAACTTATGACACCTTGATGGGTAATAATTCTTGTCTGAAAGTGTCTGCTGGGTATATATGGCGCTGTGAGGGTAACGATATGAATGGTATGTATAATGGTGCTCATTGACATTTAGTTCGAGCCTCTTGCAGTGGTAAAGAAGAGAAATTGATCTTCCCTGGAAGTGTTTTGTCGGCGCTAGCTTTTGACCTACTTCTAGGTACAGGTCTAGAGTGAATAAATAGTAATTTGAGATTGGTCTAAAATGTGAACATGTGTATTCTGCTTGCCCATTTTGGGTCCCATTTATGACATTTATATGGTAAATAAGTATTTCTTGACTGAGCGAGTCTGTTTGGCTTAAATGGCGCTGTAAGGTTAACGATACGAATGGCATGTCTAGTGCTCATTGAGATTTAGTTCGAGCCTCTTGCAGTGGTAAACAAGAGTAATCGATCTTTCATGGAGGTGCTTTTTCGGCGCTGGCTTTTGACCTACTTTTTTGGTATTCTAGAATGAATAGATAGTAATTTGCGATTGGTAAAAAATATGGACATGATTAATCTACAGACCAATTTGTGGGCCCTTTTCTTGCCCTAATAAGGATGAAATAATTCTTGTCTGAACGTGTCTGTCGGGTATATATGGTGCTGTAAGGGTATATAAATATGTATTAATGTAAGTATAAAAATCGCATGTCTCTTGGTGCTTAGAAACAATTAGTTCGAGCCTCTTTCAGTGGTAAACAAGAGAAATCGATCACTATGGAGTTTTTGTTTTGTGTCGGTGTAGCTGTAGAAGCTAGTTTTTGACCTGTTTCTTTGTATCAGTCTAGAATGAACAAATGTTAATTTGTGATTGGTCCAAAATATGGACATGTTCATACTGCGGGCCCATTTGTAGGCCCTTTTTATTGCACCAATAAGGATAATAATTCTTGGCTGAAAGTGTTTATTGGGTATATATGGCGCTGTAATGGTATATAAATATGTATTAATATAAGTATATAAATCGCATGTCTCTTGGTGCTTAGTGACATCTATCTCGAGCCCCTTGCAGTGGTAATCAAGAGAAATCGATCAAGTCTGAAGCTTTTTTATTTTGTTGGTGTAGCGGTAAAAACTGGTTTTAACCTACTTCTTGGTGTTAGTCTAGAATAAATAAATAGTAATTTGCGATTGGTCTAAAATGTGAATGTGTTTATTCTGGGGGACCATTTGCGGGCCCATATATGACACCCATGAGGGTAATGTTTCTAAAATGAGCGTGTCCGTTGGGTTTATATGGCGTTATGGGGGTAATTAGAGTAACGATATGAATGACATGTCTGGTGCTCACTGATATTCAGTTCGAGCCTCTTGTAGTAGTTAACTTGAGCTGGCTTTTGACTTACCTCTTTATATTACTCTAAAATGAATAAAAAGTAATTTGTGATTGGTCTAAAATGTGGACATGACTTTTTGCTGGCTTATTTGCGGACCCATTTATTGCATCAATATGTGCAATATTTCTTGACTGAACGTGTATGTTGGGTTTATATGGCACCGAAAGAGTAACGATATGAATGGCATATCCGGTGTTCATTGACTTTTAGTTCGAGTCTCTTGCAGTTGTAAACAAGAGAAAGTGATCTTCCCTAGAGCTGTTTTGTCAGCGCTAGCTTTTGACCCACTTCTAGGTACGAATAAATAGTAATTTGCCATTGGTCTTAAATGCGAACATGTTTATTTTGCGGGCCCATTTGTGGGCCCCTTTATTACACCAATAAGTATGCGCAAGACCGACGCACGAATGTCTTACGATGTCCGTTCGTTCATCGCACGAATTCGCTCCGAGCGAGGAATAAAATGCAAGTGCATCACCAACAACCCTCATAGTTTCACCATTGGTTATCGGAAGCATATTGCATTTAAAATGGCTATTCTACAACTTATATTGCGTATTGGTCTGCTTAGAATTTATATCATACTTTTAAAAGTAGTGAAATCAGTGCAAGGCCGTCTTGTTTTGTTTACATTTCTTTTACATTTCTGCCTGGTTATAGAATTCACTTTTCTGCAAGCGACAAACACATGGACCGACCGTACAATATCAGATTGTCATCCTTAAAATATTTCCTGTACTTTTAAAAGATATGGTTTTAATTCAAATAAATCTTAACTCCCACATTGTTACTTTTGGCGGCTATTGGGGCTTTAAATTATAATATAATGTTACGATTATTGTGGATGTCGGTTGAATTTGGCTGGAAGCAAATAATCCTTGCTAAGGATTGGCTGCAAATTATAAGGATCTATGTCTAACGCTGAGAGCAGAAGCCGAAGGCCATGTGTTAATTTATTTCCTTGTTTATTTAACCATTTACCAAACGTCAAAATTCTAGATTGATCCAAATTGAAAGCCATTGCAGACGACAATTTGAAATGTGAGTGAAATGATGTAATTTGTCTTTGAGAGGGTAGAAAACGTTGTGGGAAAAGGAGAAAATGTTGGTTACCAACATTTTCTCCTTTTCCCACAATGTTTTCGAGGGATTGTGTGGTAAAGGGTTAAATCTCTGCTGTACTACTTTATCACCCTTTTCCAGACGACAATTTTCTGACTTGTCTGAACCGAAAGTAATTGCAGACAACAAATTAATTGTAACTCAAGTGATGGAATTTGTCTCTGAAGGGGTAGAAAATATTGTGGGAAAAGGAGAAAATGCTTGTTTCAGGCCTTTTCTCTTTTTTCCACACTGTTTTCAAAAGTTTTTTCCCCTCAGAATCGTTATCATAGTGTCTGTCTCATGGCTCATATATATTTTTCAAGATTAGGTGTTGATCTAAATCTTCGATGGAAAAGAATCAGTTACTGCTAAGAATGGCCTGCCTGAAAATACAGGTGAACTGTACAGCAATACGTGATAAGGTAACGTAAAAAAGGATTAAGTTACAAATTAGTACACGAAAGTGATTATCCCGCTATCATTTCCATTTGCTGAGGTGTGAATAAGTGCCACGGGGTATCGATTTACTATCGCAACCCTTGTATATTGGTCTCATAAAAGGGCCCGCAAATAGGCCCGTAGAATAAACATGTTCCAATCGCTAATTACAATTTATTCATTCTATACTAATAGACATGTACAGCGAGAGTCGAAAGTCGAGAACGAAAGCCGAAAGCGGAAAAACTCCCGGGGTCGTATAAATGCGCTCCACGGAATGAAGTTTGTAAAACTGATTCAAATAGCGTTAACTTTTTTCGTGCATTATTCAGTTTCAGAGGATAAGACCTACATGTATTTCTATCCTACAACATACCAGTTCACCATAGATATAAACTGTTTTTGACAAATATCTCTTTTGGCCTTATATATTTTGGTGATCCTGCGTGGCTCAGTGGTAAAGTGTTGGACTCGTGACCTGGAGGCCCCAGGCTCGAGCCTCACTGGATCCATTGGGCTTTTCACGGGAGTGTCGTTAGGCAAAACACTTCAGAGCCCTAGCCTAGTACCGGTGAAACCCAAGAAATACATGTATATGCGAGCTGTCGCCGTGGTATGACTGAAATGATGTTGAAAGCTGTACTTTGATTGTGAAAGTACACGTTTTGAAAGTGGTGATTGTGTACGACTGTGTAGCATGTAATAAAATCTGGATAGAAAATTAACGACCATTTGACAACGCCTTGCACGAGTTATTTTAGGCTAGTTGCATAGCTCTATACATATACATTCGGTTTTGGAAACGGATTCAATACGGATTTTTAAGGAAATATTTACTTTGATTTTGAAAGTATATGTTTTGAAAGTGGTGATTGTGTACGGTCATTGCTTATCGTTTTAATTAAGTTCTTATAATCTGTTTCAAAAACAGAATGTACACAATCACCACTTTCAAAACGTATACTTTCACTATATGTATATATATGAATACTCGCAGACGCCAATAGCTGATTTAGGCAATACTTTGTGCCAACCGCCACCGATTTCGTACATTATCGTAAATATGCATAGGCTTCGGAAAATTATGTGTCTTTTACCGCCAATCGCATTTCTTGATATTCGCAACAAATTGCATTATGATTATGACAGTATTCTAGGAGAAATGTTTTTCAAATGATATGTTGTCAACAATACGAGTTTTTTCAAGCAACGGGTGGAATCCAAAAACATTTCTTCAAATAGTCAATATGCTAGAATTACCCGAGTTGACAAATATATCGTCGAAACGCAATAGAGTTCATTTATTTAGTATGTGGTTACGCACATATCCGATATATAGAATGCTTTCAACACTTTTCAATGTGAGTTGAAAATGAGACACAGGCGGCTATTCAAGTATTTTATACGTGTTTAGCAGGTTATATTCGCTGGCCATCATTAGATGAGTGGCGAAATATGGAGGGCACATGGCATAAAATTAAGGCAGCTTTAGGTAACATTGATGCGACTAGTCACTAAATTTATCTTCCAAACAAACATCAAGGACATTGCTCCTCTGGACATCGTCATTACTGTTGTTTATATACATAAATCACGGTTGATTGCTCGGGTACTATTGGCTATATTGAGTCTGGCTTTCTCGGCCACTAGAATGGCACACAACAGATCCGTTTAATGCGCCGAATTGGAGATTTGCCTTTTTTGCCTTTTCTAAGTCAATGTGCGTTATTAGGAGATATAATTTATCCTAACAGTCTTTCAGTGATAACTCCACTCACTGCAGCACAACTACTAAAACTTCGAGATGCACGCCCTTACAGGAAGTTTCAGCCGCTATCATAGACGATACCGTGTAGCTGTTGAGCACGCCATTGCACAAATTAAAGTTTACTGCAAGGCCATCAGCAGTGTTTGGAGACACCCAAGCAGATATATGACTGAAACAGTTTATATCTGTGGTGCATTGGTATGCCGTAGGAAAAACATAGACCTGTCTTATCCTCTGTTATCCTCTGAAACTGAAATATTGCTCGGAAAAGCTAACGCTATTTGGAACAGTTTAACATACATCATTGGAGCATATAAACGACCCCTTGAGTTTTTCTCATTTCGGCTTTCGTTCTCGACTTTCGACTATCGCTGTACATGTCCAATTTGAATCAGTTTTACATACATCATAATTGTCTGGTAATTTTGAAACGACCCCTTGTGTTTCTCCGCTTTCGACTTTCGTTCTCGACTTTCGACTCTCGCTGTACATGTCCAATACCAAGTAGAAAAGCCAGCTTTTGTAGCTATGCGGACAGAAAAAAAAAACTCCATTGAAGATCGGTTACTCTTGTTTACCACTGCAAGAGACTCGAATTTAAATGTCAATGAGCACCAGACATGCCATTCATGTCGTGAACCTTACAGCGCCATAAAAAACCAACAGACACGTCCAGTCAAGAAATATTACCCATATAGGTGTCATAAATAGGACCGCAAATGGGCCCGTAGAATAAAGATGTCAACATTTTAGACCAATCGCATACGACTGTTTATTCCTTCTAGACTGTTACGAAGAAGTAGGCCAAAAAAAAAAGCCAGTTTATACAGCTACGCCGACAAAAAACTCTAGGGAAGATCGATTACTCTTGTTTACCACTACAAGAAGCTCGAACTATATATCAATGAGCAAGCACCATGATAAATGCCATTTTTATATTTGAGCCATGCTTTATGAAAAGGGGGCTTAATGCACCTGCGAAAAGCATCGACCCATGTCAGCCTGCGCAGTCCGCACAGGCTGACATGGGCCAAAACTTTTCGCTATCTTTAAATTTTCTGCATACCAAAGGACCACTCTACCTCATTATTCAGTCAGTCGTTCGACAATATGGATTTTATGGATCTGTAATTAGGTGATGACCTGCTTGGTAAAGTGCGTCACGGAGATGCATTAAGCCCCTTTTTGCCAGAGCATGGCTCATTTTCATATACATATTTATATACCCTTACAGCGCCATAGATACCAAACAGACACTTTCAGACAATAATAATTATCCTGATTGGTCCAACAAATAGGACCGCAAATGGGCCTACAGAATAAACATGTCCACATTTTACACTAATTGCAAATTACTATTTTTCATGCTAGACTACGTAATACCAAGCAGTAGGTCAAAAAAAGCCAGTTTATACTGCTATGCAGACAAAATACTTTAAGAGAAGATCGACTACGTTTGTTCACCACTACAAGAGACTCGAACTAAATATCAATGAGCAGCAGACATGCCATTCATATCGTGAACATTTTAGCGCCATATAAACCCGACAGACACTTTCAGTCCAGAAACATTACCCATATAGATGTCATAAATGGGACCGCAAATGGGCCCGCAGATTAGCTATGTCCACATTTTAGACCAATCGCAAATTACTATTTATTCTTTCTGGACTAATATCAAAAAGTAGGTCAAAAGCCAGCTTATTCTGCTACGCCGACAAACCACTTTCAGGGAAGATTGCTAACTTTTGTTTACCATTACAAGAGACTCGAACTAGATGTCAATGAGCACCATGATAATGCCATTTTCATATTTTATTTATATATATTTTTATACCCTTACAGCGCCATAGATACCAAACAGACACGTTCTGACAAGAATAATAATTCTTGTGTGTCGTGCAGTGCCCTCAAGAAATATTTTGAATTGTTACGGTCGTCTTCCGGCATTGTACGACAGGCTTACGAATTGGCATGGATACTGCACGGCCATCTCGCGGCAGTTGTACTCAATGCTTAGGATTTCCCCCCCCCCCCCCATACTTTCAAGCTGCAAACATCATGCGACCAGTGAGACAGTTGTAAGAATCTCGTAAGCCTACCTTGCATCACTTGGACTAGTGCAGACCTATCCGAATATATTTGAAATGTGTTTGCTATCTGTCTACAGCACCCACGGCTTACAAAATCGTACGAGGAAAAAATTGCACGGCTTATGTGAAACAGGCAGTTACCAGATGATAAAACTTGAACTTCATCTAAACTGACAATATTGACAGACGATAAATGAAATACGGGGTTATTTTATTTCTCTTTAAAAGGGTAGTAAACATTGTGGTATAAGGATTGTTTGGTAAAGGGGAAAAGATTTACCTTGAGTTCCAAACTAGAAGAGACAGTGTAACCCATATGGCCTGTAAAACACGCCAAAAGGGGCATTCGGACATTTGCGTAAAGTGTCGTCTCGGATCAGCCTGCGCAATGCGCGCAGGCTAATCCGAAACGACGCTTTCCGTTTTTATATAATTTTGTGTTTTGCGCATGTCTACTGAAGGACAAAATCTGATGAAGTCGTAAAGTGCCGAGACGACACTTTACGCAGATGTCTGAATGTCCCTTTTCGCGTGTTGCAAGCCATATATAAGCTTGCTAGGTAAATAAAATGTACGATAGAAAATATCCAGACTACAGCGACTCCAAACCTGTTCAAAATATAGGGCTTTGTAGATTCACAATAAGACTCCAACTTGTTTGCAGTCTGATCTCCACCTGCAGTATCCGAAAATACTTATATACCTAGAACTTTCTTTGTAGCAGATAAGTGTCTATGATTTAGAGATCTACTTTTCGTTGCGGTAGGAGTTATGTTGACGGTAATTCACTCCGCTTTGAGTGAAGTAACAATGGCGGCCGGATAATCAAGCTATTGTTTCCTTTATTGCGTTGTAAACAGGAAATTGTTTGAAATATAAACTGCATTGATAACTGCATGAAATCTGATCATGATACTGTTTTTTACAAGCCAATTTGTCCGTGTCAAAAAATATAATATTATACGTATTCACAAGACATCTTACCTTTTAATTTGGAGATTTTCACGTCTATTTCTAGATGAGGAATTCTTTGTTTTTGCCAAAAACAGGTAATTGCATTATGTTTTCAAGGTCAAACTATACATGATGATATTCTTTATTCCTTCTTTTGTAGAAGACTTACAAAGAACATAATTACATAAATACACTATGTCATATTTTCGGTAAACCCGACACAAAATGGAGGTTGTATAGAAAATGATGTGAGAATAGATGAAAATGCTGGTTACAAGAAAAAAATTGCTGTGACAATGAATTTTGCTTTTTCTCACAATGTTTTGTGTTATATCAGGAAAAACTCAGCTCATTTATGCAATTTTTTGCAGATACTTTTAGTACGGAAGTGGGAAAGGAACCAATTTGTATCTCTGTATGGTTTTTAACGCTATTTTCAACATCATTCCAGTTATTTCGCGGCGGCCGGTGCACCTATCATGCTTTCCTGAGTTCCTTTGCCAGCACTTCGCACAATATTTTTCCAAGCCGTTGGCTGCGTTCCGGCATAACCATCGTCGAAACACTGATCAGCGGTGAGAGATGAAAGAATCCTGTCGCTATGACTATCATCAATCACCGGAAAGAAAATCGTCGAGATTTGGATTCGAACCACAGACCCCTAAATTTTCAAGTTCTGTCCGCTACCGACTTAGCTTTCAGGCTCGTCAGGGAAACGGTTCAGACTTAGTTTCATATGAGTAGCACATTTTCGGTGCAGAAGAAAATTATAAAAATAAATTCAAATATCATGGAAGGGCAAATTACTGTCCTAGGCCTCCAAACCAAAGTCACGAGGGATTATTTTGCGTTTATTTATCATTGCCACCGATTGGCGATAGTGAAAGATACTGGATTACTTGTGTATGGTGATTGACTCTATTTTCAACATTATTTGAGTTATTTCGCGGCGCCTAGTGCACCTATCCATGCTTTCCTGGAGTTTCTTTTTTCAGTAATTAGCACAACATTATTTCCAAATTACTGGCTGTTTTCCCACATAATCGTCATCGAAACAATGTCAGTGGCGAGAGAGGAATGAATCCTGTCGCAATGACTATCATCAATCTTCGGAAAGAAATTCGCCGAGAGAACATGAGTCGAAGCTTTTTGCTAAAGTAATTTTCTGTACGTCAAAGAGCTTTCTTCATCATGATTCAGCCGGTTTTTAAGACAAATTTGATCCATGTTTTGCCACGACCTGCATGGTATAATGCATGACGAAGGTCCATCAAACCCCTCTTTTCCAGAGTATACATATATTCGACCTTGTAGCTCTAGAGGCAGACTGAACCTTCCGTGAAGTCTGATCCGTGAAATCTTCTTCCTTCAAGAGCATGTAGAGTTGCGCTGTTAAAGAGCCTGCAGGTTGACCAGGAGAGAGGGAGTTTTTCTTGTATCAATCTTCTTCAGTAAATAAAAGGTGCATGATTGTATTTACAAGATCATAATTTTGATACAAGATCATAAGTGATGATAAATGTTCTTTAGAGAGATAGGAATAGAAGCGAAGAGAGAGAGAGAGAGAGAGAGAGAGAGAGAGAGAGAGAGTGTTAGATAGATGGAGAGAGAGATGGTTGAAAAGGCTGGTTAATGGGTGGGTTGATGGCTGGCTGGGCCGGTGAACGAATGAATGAATGAATGAATTAGTGAGTGAGTGAGTGAGAGAGCGAGCGACCGACCGAACGAACGAACGAACCAATAAATGAATGAATGAAAAGGCGAACGGACGAACAAACGAGCGTGAACGAACGAACAAACAAATTCTTGCATTGTTGTTTTTATTATCTATCATCAAACAAAGAGAATGAAAGAAAAACAGGACAGGGTTTTGACCTTTGACCTTTAGAAGATATAAAAGTCATGAATTAAATAAAATAACGACGCACCACAACAAAGATAAACTATATAAGATTAATTTTCATTCATTTCTATGAGATTTTCAATCACGTTAGATATGATTCATGCTCTGTGAAAAGGGGGCTTAATGCATCTGCAAAAAGTACCGATCCATGTCAGCCTGCGCATTTCGCGCAGGCTGACATAGTTCGAAACTTTTTGCTAGTGGTCAATTTTCTGCAAGTCCAAGGACTACTCTATCTCATGGATCGGTCGGTTGTTAGGCAAAATACGAGATGTTATGAATCCATGATTATAACTGGCCTGCAACACGCTAAAAGAGGCATTCGGACATTTGCGTAAAGTATCGTCTCAGATCAGCCTGGGCACTCCGCGAAGGCAAATCCGAAACGACACCTTCCGTTTTAATGTAATTTTCTGTTTTGCGCAAGTCTACTGTGGGACAAAATCTAATGAAGTCGTAAAGTGCCGTCTCGGATTAGCCTGCGCGGACTGCGCAGGCTGATCCGAGACGACACTTTACGCAAATTTCCGACTGCACCTTTTCGCGTGTTGCAGGCCATATGATGACTTGCCTAGTAAAAATGCATCAGAGAGGTGCTTAATTGAAACCCTTTTTAACAGAGCGCGGCGGATACACTATTGCAGGTGAAAAGTTCAGTTCTAGACAGCTTCTTGGTAATTAACTCTTTTACCAGACGACAAAATTTTAGACTGATCCAAACTGAAAGCATTTGCAGACGACAAATTAAATACCGCTCGAAACATGAAATTCGTCTTTCAAAGGGTTAAAAACATTGTGGGAAAAGGAGAAAATGCAGGTAATCAGCATTTTCTCCTTTTACCACAATGTTTTTAAACCTTCTTCGTCAGGGTCGTTAAAATATGAGCACGTTTGGAAAAGATTAACAGCATGACTTGACTTTTTCTAGATTTGATACTAGTAGCCTACAGTAATGTACTACAAAGAACAAAGCGTTAAGATGCTACAATAACTAATGACTGAGGTTTTTTTTTTTCACTTTCTATTGAAGATGACCTTTTTTCACCTTACAGCCGTCTCCTTTTACCCTTAGACTGCTAAGCGTGACTCACTGACCTTTTGCGAACGGCGTAGATCCAAGATCAGACTGCACAGAACGTTATGTGATATCCCGAGTCTGACAATGTATTACAATACTGTCTGTCAAAGTTCCACTCGCTGGCGGAAAAAAATGAGTTGTAAAACTACAATTTAAGTTGGTAACTTTTATTCTTGTTTAAAGATTCGTTTTAACGTAGAACTAGAAAATATTGTGGTAGGAGGAAAAAAATCGTTAAATATATGAAAAAAGTAGTCCTACTGTGTGTCATTACCCTATGGCACATATTCCCGTTGCATGCCAAAGGATCATTTTACCTCCAGATCAAGTCGATAGACTAAATGGATTTAATGGACCCATAGTTATGTAATGATTTGTTTGGTATAATGCATCATAAAGATGCATTAAACCCTCTTTTGCCAGATCATGGCTCATATATTTCTATAAATAGATTATTTGACGAGTTGTGTGATCTGGAAGACATTAATGCTTTTAAGTTTTTTTTCTACAGTTGGCTTTCGGCAAAAATAATTTGCAAAATAAATAGAGGATATTTGTTTATACGGTGAAAGATTGAAGTTTGTTTCATCTCGTGAACATCATCGGTAATATTTTCACTCGTGGCTGCGCCACTCGTGAAAATATTACCGATGATGTTTACGAGATGAAATAATTACGGAATATTATGCTGTACTGACATCCTGGTGCATGTATTTGATTCGAGTCGCGTGAGAAAATTTGATATCGCGCGAGACCGAAGGTTGAGCGAGATGTCAAGGTTTTCTTGCGTGGCGAGAAAAAAATACACGCGCCAGGGAAGTTACTACAGCATAATATTCCTTTTATCATATACCTACATCTTTCAACGAAAAAAACAAATATTCTATTTATTTCATGCTTTTAACCCTTTCTGGGGGGAACTTAATCAAAATCCAGTACAGTTCTTTTCGGTTATTCCCCGTGGCGTACCTCCTTCGCATAGCAACGCATTACGATATTACGTCAAGCGCGAGAAATGCAAGGTAAATTACGTCATATTTCCAATCTGGTTGTGAGGCACGCGCATTTTACCTAGGTAACTAGCGCGCGGGAACAACTGTTTCCGCCTTCAATTGAAGGGTTAGAATATAAAAATCGGTATTTTCACTGGTCATAAACATGAAATATCGAAAAATATTTCACCCATATTTCTCGATAACTTACCGGAAAGCATGAAATGAAATTCGATCTTTCACCGACAAAAAACAAATATTCTATTTATTTCGTGCTTCGATTTTTTTTTTTGGGGGGGGGGAAACTTACATCAAAATTCAGTACAGGCCTTTTCGGTAATTCCCCGTGGCGTACCCCCTTCGAATAACAACGCATTGCAATATTTTCGTAAAGCGCGGGAAATGTAGGGTAAATTACGTTATATTTCCATCTGGTTGAGTGGCACGGGCATTTTACCTAGGTAACTAGAGCGCAGTAACTACTGTTTCCGCCTTCAATGGAAGAGTTAGAAAATGAAATGGGTATTTTTCACTGCTTGTAACCATGAAATATTGAAAAATATTTCACCGATATTTCTCGATAACCTACCTGAAGGCATGAAATAATATGCAATGTTTGTGTTTCATTGGCTGACTGAAAGGGTAAGTTTCGTATATCTGATATTCCAAGTGATGTCTTGGAGTGTTTAGACTTTACTCTTTACCAAACGACAAATTTTAGACTTCCATGATATTGAAAGCATTTGCAGACGACAACTAAAATGTGGCTTAACCAATGGAATTTTAGCCTCGAAAAAGTATGAAACATTATGAGAAAATGAGAAAAAAAAAAAAAACCGTGGTACCATGGTTATGTATATTTTCTACTTTTCTAACGGTCTTTTCAAACGTTGTCTTCCAAAGAGTTCGTGAAACCATAGAATCGTTGATAAAGTATTAAATCTTTACCAAACTACAAAATGTTAGACTTGTTTAAAATGGATGCATTTGCAGACGACAAATTGAATGTGGCTCAAATGACTGGATTTTTCTTAGAATGTTTAGAAATCTTTATGGCAATAGGAGAAAATGCTGGTAACCAGCATTTTCTCCTTTTCCCATAATGATTTCAAATGCTTTCAATGGTCATTGTTTAGTAAAGGTTTAAAACATCTTTACGGGAACAAAATCGCCACAGGAAGTAAAACTTACACAGATATTCTTGTCTATAGTCATGAATAATTGACAGAGCGCGGATGATTTTTTACCGGATCTAATGTCATTATACTCAGCATGTTATTCCGAGGGGAAATAGTTCCGAAATATTTTGTCTATTATTAGAATTGACGAGTAAGGGATATATACATGGAAAATTAAATCCAAACCTCCTTATTATCGTCTTGAAGCAAATCCACTTTAGAGAAAAACTTTGTATCAAAAGAACTTAATAAAAAAATAATTGTGATGCCCGTATGACCTGTCATAACATGCGTTTAAACATTATTTTTTGTAACTCAAGCATGAAATTCTCCTTTTATCACTTTTTTTTAATTCATTTAAAAGCCATTAGTTGAAAGATACAAATAAGATCAGCTTCTGCAGTGCGTATTGAGCTTACCCTATTGATGCTTCGGTTAGTCGACCAGTTTTGTTATCAATCTGTCGCTAAATCTGTTATTAGTTTTTTCTGTTCGTTTTTTTGTTTTTACTACATTTTTTGTTGTTGTTTTCAATCAATCGCTTCAATTTTGATGTATCAATATTGTTTTCTGTTTTCAATCTATTTTTTTCGTTTTGTTTAAATTTATCGTTTTGTTTTCGTTTTCAGTTTATGCTTTCGTTTTCTATTTTCAAACTATCGTTTAGTTTTTGTTTCCATTTTATCAAAATTGTGTTCTTTTTTTCAATCTATCGTTTCGTTTTTGTTTTAATCTATTGGTTACCTTTTGTTTTAATCTATCGGTTTGTTTTCGTTTTCAGTCTGTCGGTACTTTCTGTTAATTGATTTTTGCTGACAAAGTTAATGAGTTTTTCAGTTAATAATTACCTTTCAGCCTTTACTAGTCCATCTAGTGTATTTACGACTCTAAGGCAGAAAGCTTTGAAAAGATCCCGAAAACACAGTCAACCAAACGTTTTCTCCTTTTCCCTGCAGAGCTTCCACACTTTCAAAGACAACTGCCTTCATTGAACTACACGCTGTCTTCTTTAAATACTTTTAGTATAAAAGAGTCTAACAATTTATCCTTTTTAAGGAGTTAAGACTATTGAACTAATTAAAAACTAAAATTGCACGTATAAAACACATATGCATAATTCCTAAAGCGAATGTTTAGTTTAAACATATTTAATTACCGTATACATGTACATGTTAACAAAAGTAATGCATAAACAAAATTTCTAGTACATGGGATGACACATATACATTGGCAAAGGGGTCTGGCCACAAGTTCTCACAACTTAGGTTCGGCCATTTTCCTTCTCCAGTTACATGTTTGAGAAACAAGTCTTAATGGCAGCTGAAAAAATTCAAACATTTCAGTACTTAAGGAATAATAAAGAAAAACAGATAATAAAATATCTGAATATCAAAGACTAAAGTACTAGATAACATAAAAGTGATAAAGGTAAAAAGATAGGTTATCAGCGAATGAAAATATAATGTCGCCCCTCCTGCGCGGCGCAAAAAAAGCTACTTTTCCTTTCAACGAAATACCACAGACAAAAAAAAAAATGTTTGAACCGCACCCCGGTAAAAGGGGGTTAAATGAATCTCCATGATGCATTATACCAAGTAAGTCATCCATAAAATCCATTTTGTCGAACAACAGACTGAATCCTGAGATAGAATGGTCCATGGACATGCAAAGAATAGTGAAAAGTATCGACACAGGCCAGCCTGCGCGGCCTGCGCAGGCTGACCTGTGTCGATACTTTTTGCAGATTCATAAAGCCCCCTTTTCACAGAGCACGGCTCATATGTATATACTTCTTTTTCCGACTTAATGGTGATTTGCATCTTTATCTAGGTCAAATTTTTGCTTCCGGCAGGTTTTGCATGGATACGCGAGTAAACAAAACCAGTTTTGTACACTAACAAAATAGTTCTGCCATTGATATTCAAAAGAGCAGTTCAACTTGATACTGTATGTTCCCTGAAAAAAATTAAAACTTCTACTATTTATGATGTCTTTAAGATAACAGAAGGTTTACAACCTAAATAAAAGCCCGTGCCCAGTTTAACACCTCCCCACAATCCGCCGCATTTACACAATAACACGGCTGGTTGGAGAACTCGTACCCTGGAAAACTCGTACCCTAATCTAAAGGGTATGAGTTCTCTGTTTTAGTTTACGAGGAAAATGTCCTAGAACATACCTATTTATTAGCATGCATTCAGTGCCAGAAAAGAAACCCGCTGCCTTCAGTGCGTTAGCGCTTTGATTAACATTTGGTATGATTATAAAAAGTCTCGTAGTTCCTTTTAATCCTTTACATAACAATACTGAGTTTTAATAAACCTGAGAAATAAAAGCATTTTTCCACTATGTTTTCTAGCCTTTCTAGGGCAACTTCAATTATCTTAAACACGTTTAATTTGTCGTTTGTTTGTAAATGCTTTCAATTTGGACCCCTCAAAATTTTTGTCTCCTGGTTAAGAGTTGACGTTTTCTTCTTTGTATCATTATTTCAAATTCATGCTAAAATTCATGCTAAAAATTAGTTGATTCTCAGAAAGAATGGAACCAGCGAAGTAATAACTTGTGAAGATTAAAAAAATTGGATCTAAACCGATTTTAACCTACTTTTTACCATGTTTCATTTTTCCCCAAGATTACTTCTCCCTTCTCCACTGATATACAGTTGTACCTATTTCAATTCGTTTACCTTCTTGGACAAAATCGAAATTGGCGACTTTTAAATTGCCTGCAACACGCAAAAAGGGGTATTCGGACATTTGCGTAAAGTGTCGTCTCGGATCAGCCTGCGCAGTCCGCGCAGACTGATCCGAGACGACAGTTTACGACTACATTCGATTTCGTACTACAGTAGACATGCGCGAAAGAGAAAATTGCATAAGAACGGAAAGTGTCGTTTCGGATTAGCCTGCGCGGACTGCGCAGGCTGATCCGAGACGACACTTTTCACAAATGTCCGAATGCCCCTTTTCGCGTGTTGCAGGCCAAATACTAGTACCAGACAACATAATTTTAGACTTGACAGAATTGTAGACTTGACGTGGACTTGCCGAGGGCGGGTAGCTATTAACGGAAGTGACTCTTTTATATAAATGTCGTGATTGGACCCTTAAATAAGTCTGCAAAAAGACCGGGAAATAACCCAAAAAATAACTATGTCCACATTTCTTACCAATCCAAATTAATGTTTATTCAACAGAGACTAATACCAAGAAGCAGATCAACATCCAGCTTACGCAGCCACTTTGAAAAAAAGTTCATTTATATCACGATTATCAGTTCATCTTCCCATACATTCCTAAATGGTATTACTTGTTTTTCCCACATTATTCTGGCTGCTTTCCCACAATAACAAAGTCGGGACAGTGTTTGCGTGTGGGAAAAAAAATCCCATCACAACTAATTTCGTCAGTCATTGGAAAAAGACTATATAATAATTATATTCGTTTATTTCATGCTTTTTGGTAATTTATCGGGAAATAATGGTGGATTATAAGGTTTGATAATTCATGGTTGCGGCCAGTGAAATTAACCGAAAATATTTCCATAACTCTTCATTTGAAGGTGGAAACAGTAGTTCCTGTGCACTAGTTACCTAGGTAAACAGTGCGTGCCATTCAACCAAACGGAAATATGACGTAAGTTACGCGCATTGACCCTACATTTTTCTCGCTTTACGTAATTTTTTAAAGCGTTCTTTTATTTCATGCTTTCCGGTAGGTTATCGAGAAATATAGGTGAAATATTTTTCGATATTTCATGGTTACGACCAGTGAAATACCGATTTTTATAATCTAACTCTTTAACTGAAGGCGGATCAAGTTGTTCCCGAGAACTAGTTACCTAGGTAAAATGCGCGTGCCTCACAACCAGATGGAAATATGACGTAATTTACCTTACATTTCTCGCGCTTGACATGATATTGTAATGCATTGCTATGCGGAGGAGGTACGCCACAGGAAATAACCGAAAAGAACTGTACTGGATTTTGATCAAGGTCTCGTGAACATCATCGGTAATATTTTCACGAGTGGCTGCGCAACTCGTGAAAATATTACCGATAATGTTCACTCATTGAAATAATGTTCAATCTTTCACCGAAAAAAAAAAATCTTCTATTACATTAATGTGTAATCTTTGTGTTTCAAACTTCAATTATATCTATCAGTTCGGTGTACTACAAGGAAATAGACAACTTTATCGCTGGTTTACGGTTTCAATTCACATTGTTAATTTCCGATGTTTTGAAAATTAAATGGAATAATGAGTCCCTTACCGCATTAAAGTTTTAACGAGTTTCTTTTCTTGTGACCTTTTATTACTTGTAATATATCTGTAGATATAAAAAAAAAAGAAAATTCTGAGGGTCTCTGTCCTATAATTAGACATGTTGATGTTGCACAGATTAAGACGGATAGACAATGCATTTCATGCTTTGGAGGCCTTTCAAGCTATCGCTGTTGTCGTTTCCAGTTTTAATTGAGGACAAATTCCTTGAGTTTTTCTTTTTGATCCCGTACACCATATTTATCAATAATTTACCTATGTTTATACACAACTGATCGATCTCTGAATCATTATACGCACTATAAAATTTTAACTGTGCTTTTTTCTCTCTGGCTGCAAGAGGTGTATCTTTAAGTAGTATATACACTAAGGGTGCAAGTTAAATGAAGAAAATATTACTATCTACGACTCTATACCAGATGAAAAGATTTTGGACTCGGTTCAATGTGAAAGCAATTGCAGACGACAACTTATATAAAAAGCTATAAAATGGGGGAAATGCTAGTTACCAGCATTTGCTCCTTTTCCCACAATGTTTTCACAATCCATATTGTTCAGGGTCGTTAAAACTCGGATTGTTTGGTAACGGTGTTAACCCTTTGGCTGCTAAGCGCGAATCAGTGACCTTTTACGGAAAGTGGAGATTAAGATCAGACTGCACGTTCTTTGCAGTCTGATCTTGGATCTACACCGTCCGATAAGGAGATATTAGTCCACCAAAAGTAACTATAAAATAGCAACATTTTGGTTTTTACTATCGATTTCAAAGTTTTAATCTAGTTCTTTAGCATTTTTTATGTTATATCGGTACGGTTAAACCACAGGCCTTTGAAGTTCTATTGGCCTATCACGGAACACTAACATTTTCCTTTGGCGATCATCGAACACTTATAGCACATTGGTGCATCGCCTGTATATCACGGAATATACTCAAATTTTCATTAACACCGTTTCTATAAATAGCACATTGGCGACTCCCTCTATATCGTATATTGTAATTATATACAATAAAGAGGGAATCGCCAATGTGCTATTTACGGTAACGGTGTCCGACAATGAAAATTTCGTTATTCCTAGATAGACCAATTGAATTTCAGAGGCCTATGGTTAAATTTATAGATTCATGGGTAAACCAAAGCGCCTAGGGCCCCTAGAGAGGCTTACTGGGCTTTTTATTAGCCAAATCATGAGTCTACAGCTAATTTTAATATTCTTTTCACTTCATATGCTCATTTCTATCGCCATATTTTAGCTATGTTTTTGCATATTGCAAGAGAGGATCTAATGCCTCTCCGTGATGCATTATGCCAAGCAAGTCACCATTTAATTATGGATCATAAGATCTATTTTGTGTAAAAACAGGCTCCATCATTCTGTAGAATGGTCCTTTGACATGCAGAAAATTTACTAAAAGCAAAAAGTTTCGACTCAGTTAAGCCTGTGCAGATTTTCATTGTTATACATCAGTGAACATGTCAGCGGTTGGGCGTCAATATTTTAATTAGGCAAGGAAAATATTCGCTGCTAAAGTTGAAACTCGGGGTTAAATCAAATACTTACCGACGTGGTTTCGAAGAAAAACTTGTAGGCGGGGAATAATTTTCCAAATATTGTTTTAGAAAATAGAAAGATGTTACCTCAGCTTAATTTTAAGTGATTTTTAGTTTTGGCGAAATGCTATCGTAAAAAAAAATAATAAAGGGAGTGACGGTAGTATATACGCGTGATCGAAGAAACTTCGCCTACACTATTTTAAAATCTTGGGCCCTAGATTTTTTTAACCAATCATTCTAAATTGCAATCTCATTCTATTTCTCAAGATTTTTTTCTAAATCTCGAAGTAACACAATTTCTGATTGGTTAAACAAAACGGTCTAGCCAATCAGAAATTGCGTTACTTTCTATATGTAGAATTGGATTCAGACTGCTACATAGAACCGTTGGTGAATACAGGCAAAAGTCCCATACCACCGTTTTCGGATGAAAACAAAATATGAATTTTGAGGACAACGACCTTAGTTACACTGAGCTAAACTTAAAAACCGCCACTTTTAAGCTGTAATTCCCCGTAGACCATTTTTCTCGCATCACTGTCCAAAAGAGATTTTTCATTTGATTTGATATTTTGCAGACTAATTAATAATTGAAAAATCATGCCTCAGCCGAAGTCTGAAAAGAATTTATTGACTTCTTCTTGTTAAAGGAGCTTATTTAACATCCATTCACTGGACACTGAAAATTGAAAAATCAAATTCTTGAAAATTTCATATTCGTTTTCTCGGATTATATATTTGAGCAGAAAATAATTGTGGTGGTTTTTCTTATCGCTGACAGACTATAAGTAATTAAGCTTCTCTTTTCACCTCTTTTGGCTCATAGACACCACGCATGCGCAACCGATGTATTTTCCCTCTTTTAATAAAAAACATGCCTTTTGTTGGTAGAATCGAGAATCTTTTCATAACAATGCCATGGCTAACGTCAAGATACGTGTTACAGTCTGTTTCCGTTTACCTATCTATTACTTGGTCGAATTTGCAGTAGAGACAATAGTGGCGGTTTATAAGTTTTGCTGAATAATAAAATCTATGGGCACTCAAGTCAGTGGATAAGACCCAGTTATTGGAATTATACTCCATTCATCCCATACCAAGCAACCCCGAGTTTAAAGACCTTGAGAAAGAACGCCTTTGAAAACATTATGGGAAAAGGATAAAAGGCTGGTAACCAGCATTTTATCCTTTTCCCGCTACATTTTCAACCCTTGCAAATCTTCATCCATATGCAAATGTTTATAGGAGCATCAGGATTCCTTCAAAAAGGCACTTCTAGCTTATGCCATAGAAGAATCTTTATATTTCTAGTGAATACACCGTGGTCCCTGAAAAGATATCCAGACCTAGGGTCATCTTATCTGAACATACACGTTTTTAACTCTTTCACTACTGAATAAATAAACTGCATTTTCTCAAGGGCTTAACATACACTGCCTCTGTAAAGTCAAGAGACAGTTCGGTCATAATCTAGAATCTAGCAGTGGACAGTGCAGATCAGAGATCAGACTGCACGTTCTGTGCAGTCTGATCTTGATCTACACTATCCACAAAAAGCTTCTGGTATCGTCTATGGAATGGAGAGAGTCAAGTTGCCAACTTGTATGGCACTCGGATAAGTCATAGGTGAAGGTCGTCAAGGCCGAAGTATATCACAAAACTGTTGATCATTCCATCTGATATTGTTGGTCAAGATAGGACTGCAGTTCTTTCAGTCTTATCTTGATCTGCATCGGCCACTGAAGCAAATATTTCGATCTTGTTCTGTGTTTCACGACCAAGCAGATGCAACAAGCATTGACAGGGTTTGGAAAAGAAGATCTAATCTATACGAGATCTCTATTAGAATTGGGAGCGCAGCATAAAATCTGATTAAATTTTCCAATGAATAACAGACTCACATGTTTGAAAGAGGTCACTGCACTCACACGATAGATTGTAACTTCTTGCAGATAAGTTTGTTTTTTTTTTCGCCGAGAAGATCTATATGTAGTTGACTGTTTGAAAACACACTGGACAAAGGAAAAATTGCTCGTAACGAGAAATTTCTCTTTTTACCACAATGATTATTACATGCATTTATGTTGTCTGAATTCACAATAGTTATTGGTATTTAAAGGGACCTCAAACAAGATTTCGTATCGGAAGTTTTTTTTAAAAGAAAACCTGACCAAAGACTGTTTGTTTTCATTAACATAAAAATATTGCTTTAAAATTTAAATCTAGATAAATTTACATGTAAAAGACACGAAGTTATACCGAGGGTTTTTTACTGTAAATTTTTCTATTCCGTTATAACGGTTTACTCGTAATAGCAAAACAATGGCTAAATACATGTTAAACACTGTAATCTGCCGGTCGCCTCTATATAGCTTTAGGTAGCTTAGGTAAGCTTTAGGTAGCTTATGTCAGTTACTTTATGTCTAATCCTTTGCCACACAATCCCAAATTTTAGCCACCCAGGGGGAAAAAAAAACTACTTTTGAAAACATTGTCGGAAAAAGAGAAAATGCTGATAACCAGCATTTTCTCCTTTTTCCAAAAATGTTTTCTATCCTATAAAAGACAGAAATCATCACCTGAGGTTCATTTAATTTGTTGTCTCCATCCAAAATGGTCGCGTCCAAAATTTTGTTGTTTCGCAAAGAGGTAACCATTGCTTCTTAGTTATACAATGTATGTTTCTAAACATTTTCGATTTTCAAAAACCATAAGGAGGAAAGCTCCGGAAGTCATTGTAGAAATAAAGATAATACTGGTAACCAGCGTTTTCTCCTTTTCAAACAATGTTTTTATCCTTTGAAAGACAGAATCTGTTTTTTTAGTAACATTTAATTGTCGTATATAAGCATTTCGAATTTGGATCAGTCTAAATTTGCGTCATCTGGTAATGCGTAATCAATGAAATGTTTTAGTTTTGATTACGATTAGGACAACGTTTATGGCCATAAACACGATCTTAATATGTATGCTTTCTTCCAGAGAGAATGTCTTTAACCTTTGGTAACTGCTACGTGTATAGGTATTATGTATATATTATGTATTTTTGACTAGAAGCTGTATCAGCTTACGTCAATAAAGATTGTCTATGTCTATGTCTATGTTTCAATAGCAGTTATTGTAGTTTCCGGTTCTGCCAGGGCTGATTAGGTCTCTTGAGTCGAATGCGATAATTTTTGCAGGTGAGAGCCATTATTTGCCCTTAACTCTTTAGCTACTAAGCGAGACTCGCTGGCCTTTTGCGGACAGTGTAGATCAAGATCAGACTGCACAGAACGTGCAGTCTGATCTTGGATCTACACTTTCCGATAAGGAGATTTTTTTCCTCCAAAAATAAGTTTGAAATAACACTATTCGGGTTTTTACTATCAGTTTGAAAGTTTTATTTAACTTATTTAGTAGGGCAAGGGTTAATTCTGTGCTAATGATGTGTCTAATTAATCTTTCACAGCTCAAATATCTCAGGATGAGTACGTAACTTTTTTGAACTAAAACGTCTCTTTTTTAGTGTCGTCTTAATTAATTTTGGAGTCAATTCTCGATCAATTGATATATATTTAGCTTAAAGTTTCCGTGTTTATTAAACCAACCACTTCCTGAGGACGATTTAAGGCATCAGAAAGCAAATTAGAAAACGTTATAGTATCATGCAAGGCCCCCGAGCCCCGGTAGCTCAGTCGCTAGCGTACAGGACTAGAGAACAGGGGGTCGTAGGTTCGATCCCGGGCTCGGCCAATTTCTTTCCGAGGATTGTCATTGCGACAGGATTCATTCCTCTCCCACCGCTAACCATTGTTTCAATGATGGTTATGTAGGAAAGCAGCCACTGGCTTGGAAAGAAAATTGTGCGGAGTACTGGTAAAAGAGACTCCAGGAAAGCATGGATAGGTGCACTGGCCTTCGCGATATAATTGAAATAATGTTGAAAACGGCGTTAAACACGATACAATCAATCAATCAATCAAGTATCATGCAAGATAATTTATTGGCACGCTAAATTTAGTTTTGTTGCATTTTCTCGATGATTTTAAATGTTTTTAAGAAAGAAAAAAAAATTGCCCATTACACGTTTCAAGAGTGTCGACCCCGGTGGAACAAGGTCCGTATTCACAAACCATTCTTAAGAACATTCTTAGTCTTATTCTAGAATTAAAATGTAACACAACTTCTGATTGGCTAAACCATTGGTTGATGATGGTTTGAAAAAGGAGCCGAATGTTCAGAGTATATTTTCCAGTCTGTTGCCACTTAACGCCGTTTTTTAATAGTGTGCCAGTGCAATTTCAATTCAATTCAAAATATTTTAAAAGATTTAGGCCACCAGCCCATAATATATATATAAACAATTTTACAAGACATTCCCTCACAAGATTTCACCTGTTAATAATTATTTAAACCGAGACATTATCATTGACCACCAGCCAATGATAAAAACATTTTTGTAAGCCATTTCCCTTACTAGAACATTACCGTTGGCAATTAATTAATTCTAAACATTTTATACCGTATAAAATCCGAAAATTTTGGTCTTTTCCAGAATGAAAGTGTCTGCAGACAAGTCAGCTGTGGCACATTTGGTTGGGTCTGTTCTTCAATAGTAGAAGACAGTGACTGAAAAAGGCAAAAGTCGAAAGACGAAAGAAGAGTAGACAATCTCGTAGAGCTTGGCAAAAGGTATGTGTTACATGTATTTGCTCTTAACCTCCACTATCTCAACTAAAGTTGTTTTTACGACGAGTTAAGATCAAGATCAGACTGTATGATTTATGCAGTATGATCTTTATCTACACAACCTGCTTTACTGAGATATTCTGTCGATCAGGACCAATATTCAATGTTCGACGAGTTAAGATCAAGATCAGACTGTATGCTTTGTGCTGCCCGATCCTTATCTACACTACCCGCTTTACTGAGATATTCCTGTCAGGACCAACGTTCAAATTGCAATTATTTGTGTCAGAATTCTACACTGAAAATGTTTGTTAGATTTGAATGGCGCTCTGAGCGTTAAGCTGCCAAATAGATATCAAAGTACTGAAAGTACTGACAGACTAGCGAATTTGAAATAAGTGGCAATGGTAAATATAAAACTTGGTTGGTTTATACAAGATTGAAGAAAAGTTGTCAAATTCAGTTACTGAGTCCATTCCAGTTCCATCGGTTCATTCCAGTTATTAAGTCCAATCCGGTCTTATCCAAATCCAGTTCAATCCATTGACTTTAACCAACGCTCTTGACTATTTACTTCTCTACTTCTCAAAACAAGAATATCATGAAAAACTTTCGTTTGTTAACTTTCGATTTAAAACAGGTTATTTCGTTGAAATGATATCTCCCGCGCCTAAAAGACCTCTTTTGACAGAAACATATAAGAGGTATTGTGTTTTGCATGTACATGTGGCCTTTTTGTTATTAGTCTCTAATGAAATTATCCATTAAGCCCCCCTTTTCCATACCATAGCATTTGATTAGGTAAAAACAAATAATGATTGTCTGTGGCTTATGATAAACAAGATAAATATGAAGTTTCATAAAAGTTTGTCCAGTTGTTAAAGAGATATCAGTCCATAATGGAAATATACATCAAGCCCCCTTTTTTGATGACACGGCATCAAATAAAAAAAAAAAAAATCTTTATCAGTGGACTATCGTAAGGAATACATGTATGAAATTCAATCAATTTTCATCAAGGACTTTAAAAGATGTCTGTCCAGACGGACAGACAGACAGTGTAGATCAAGATCAGACTGCACAGACTGAACAATCTGATCATGTATCTACACTATCCGATAAGGGGATATTTTTCTCAAAAATATAACTTTGAAATAGAAATATTCTGGCTTTTAACATCAGCTTGAAAGTTTTGCTTTTTTTCTTTATGCAGGTTAAGGATTAAATTGGATTATACACATAGTTAATCAAAAGCACAAGATGTAATAGTTGACTATTTAATTCTTTCTATAACGAAAAATTTTACACCCCTCCGAATTCAAAGCTGTTCCAGACCTTAAGTTATATGTGGATCGGTTGATGAAACCTGATTCTAGAAGGGTTGAAAACAATATGAGAAAAGGAGAAAATGCTGGTAACCAGCGTTTTCTCCTGTTCCCGCATTGTTTTCAATGGGCTTCTTCCCCACTTTCGTGAAAACTCGGGATTGTATGGTAAAGGGTTAATATACAAGACGTAAAATAACAGTTCAACATATAAGTTTCACTTTCAAATGATCTAAATAATGAATGACTGAAGGAATGACAAGGGTTCCCTGTCCAGTGAGGGTTTGTGTAGCTGGGATTTGCTACAAGTTACCTGGGGGTATCTATTTTTAGATCCATTCATAATTTTAAACACTGCTGAGTAGGAATCAGTGATATGAGCCTGATTTGCATAGGTCACTTAATTTACATATAAGCAAACATCATGTACCTTATCAATGACATCTTGTACAGTCTATTACTTTTTAAGTAGACATGTTCAAATCGGGATGGTAGAGATTCGGTGCTTTTTGTCAAAATTGTCATGTATGACAAAATTAAGATTCCTAACAGTAATGAACTATTTTCTGTGAGGCAGTATTTGGCAACTGTGGGGTTTTTTTGTTTACATTGAGTCTGGCTCAATTTGGATGCCTATAGACTAGCTTCGCTAGTCTTAAAATGGATACATCCAGCCGGTAGCTAACCCTTAGGCTGCTAAGCGCGACACAGGGACCTTTTGCGGACAGTGAAGATCAAGATCAGACTGCACAGAACGTGCAGTCTGATCTTGGATCTACACTGTCCGATAGGGAGATATCTTTTCCGCCAAAACAAACTTTGAAATAGCAATATTTGGGTTTTTTACTATTGGCTTGAAAGTTTCATTTAACCTTCAGGCTGCTAATAAGCCCGACTCACTGACCTTTTGCGGGTAGTGTCGATCAAGATCACACAGCACAGAACGTGCAGTCCGATCTTGGATCTACACTGCCCGATAAGGAGGTATCTTTCCCCTAAAACTATCTTTGAAATAGCAATATTTGGGTTTTTTACTATTGGCTTGAAAGTTTCGTTTCCTTTATTTAGCAGGTTAATGGCTAAGACCAAAGTGCTGCGTTTTAAGCTAACAGAATTTACCAAATCGGACAGTTTAGATCCAAGATCGGACTGCACATTCTGTGCAGTCTGATCTTGGATCTACGCTGTCCGCCAAAGTTCGAAAAGTTGGGCATATCATACCCTGCTAAATAAGTGAAATGAAACTTTCAGGCCGATAGTAATAAACCAAATTTTGCTTTTTCAAAGTAATATTTGGGGGAAAGATATCTCCTCATTGTGGAGTGTAGAACCAAGACCAGACTGCTTGCTCTGTGCAGTCTGATCTTGATCTACACTTTCCGCAAAAGGTCCGTGAGTCGCACTTAGCAGTCTAAGGGTTAAAAATTAATTCGAATCTTTCTAAGTGTCTTGCAATCCAATTTCGAGGCCGCATTATCTTAAATACTTGCGATACTTCCGAGTAATACCAACTAGAAATTGCCAAAAAGATCACACACAGAAATACCTATTAGATGTTCTAAATATGGCTCGGGCAATTGCGGTAATTGATTGTCTAACAGCGCTTACTGACTTTCTGGCAAGTCGACGACCTTTTAACATTTCGAGCAAATTGATTTGTGCAACCTCATTGCGACGAGATACGTATTTTAGTTATACAGCGATCGGGGTTACACCGAAGCTCATTCGTTTAGCCGTTTGGATCCGTGATCAAGAAGTCTTGGTACGATCCCCGCTGGTGATGCTAGTCACGTGATATTGTCTTTTGGCAAAGTGCTGCAGGGGTCTAACATCTTCCTTATAAAACCATAGGCTGGGTTCCAATTTTTGCCCTTTTATAATAAAAATTGAGTCATGCTCTGTGAAAAGGGGTTTAAAGCACCTCCTATCGGTGAACTTCCAGCATGTCAAAGGACCAATCTACCTCATAATTCATCAAATTTTAAGACAAAATGTATCCATTTTATGTGAGGCCTTACTTGTCATAATGCATTACGATGATGCTTTCAATCGCTTTTTCAAAGAGCACAATTCAACTTATTATATATTCTGACGAAAGGATGTCAAGAAACAGCTACGAAATGGATTATGACATTATTGCCAAAGATCTATACTGTATACAGTGAGTGGTCATAATTATTTCATCAAATGTCGAATTCCCATTGACTTATAAACATGTATTTTTCAGTATGCAAGAAAATTAATTATACTGCTTCTGACTGGTCGAGCCGAGCCCCGGTAGCTCTGTCGGTAGCATACATGACTTGACAACAGGGGGTCGCTGGTTCGATCCCCGGCTAGGCCCATTTCTTTCAACATTATTTCAGTTATATCGCGGCGGCCAGTGCACCTATCCATGTTTTCCTGGAATTTCTTTTTCACCAATACTCCGCACAATATTCTTTGCCAGCCACTGGCTGCTTTCCCACATAACCGTCGTCGAAACAATAAATTGTCAGCGGTGAGAGAGGAATGAATCCTGTCCCAATGACAATCATCAATCCTCGGAAAGAAGTTGGCCGAGCTGGGGGACAAAAACATTGTGAGCCATGCTCTGGCAATAGGGGGTTTAATGCATCTCCTTGATGCATGATACCAAGAAAGTCATCACACGATTATGGATCCATAAAATCCAGTGTGTCATACAGCCGACTGATCTTGGGGTAGAATGGTCCTTCGGCATACAGAAATTTCATAAATAGCAAAAAGTCTCGATCCATGTCAGCCTGCGCGGACTGCGCAGGCTGACATGGGTTGAAACTTTTTGCAGATGCATTCAAGTAACAATAGCTGCCAAAAGTAAACAGAACGGCTGTTAAAATGCATTTAAATTCAAATCATACAATTTAAAAGTATTGAAAAGATGACAATCTGTTATTTTGCGGTCGGTCCAAATGTTAGTCGCTGACAGAGAGATTGATTTCAACAAAACTAGGTGACCGGTTTCCAGGTCTTTCTATCTTTTGTCTACTTTTTGCCTGATTTTGAAATTAATTTTTCTGCCAGCAACTAACACTTTGACCGACCACTCAATATCAGATTGTTATCTTCACAATATTTTCATACTTTTAAATGGTATGATTTAAATTTAAATGCATTTTAACACCTTCATTGTATTTTGGCCGCTATGGGGGCTTTAAACCTCCTTTTCTCAAAGCATTACTAGTTCTTTTTGCAAAAGTTCTGCACAGTCTGTTCTTGACCTATGCCGTCCGACAAAGCTATCACCAAATCGTAATTCGCTGCGAAAGGTTTAACGCGGCGATAGCATGTTTGCGAGGCAAGTACTATATGTACAGTAACACCTCCTGTACTCGTGTTCACACAACACATGTTTCATATTTTGACAGAATGAAGTTCCTATACATAAATATTTTATGGTGTTCCTTTAGATTGTCTCACACGTTATGAATACCGGTACTTTTCAAACTGGCCGAATCTCATTTGGTAACGTATAGATTTTGAAACCAGGGAGGTCACTTGTATGAATCCTCGGCTCAACCGACTTCTTTCCAATGATTGATGGTATGGTCATTGCGATAGGATTATTCCTCTCTCACTGTTGATCGTTGCTTCAGTGATGGTTATATGGGAAAGAAGCCAGGCGCTCGGGAAGAATATTGTGCGAAGTCCTGGTAGAAAGAAGCTCAAGGAAAGTATACATAGCTGCACGAGCCGCTGCGATATAGCTGAAATACTTTTGAAAATAGTGTTTAAATCCATACAACCACCTAATCCAACCTGTCGGAAGCAAGCCTGTAAGGTACACTGAAAATGTTCTAGTCTCAAGCAGGTGCTTGCTAAATACAGATACATTGCGACGGAGCGCTCGTCAGAACTCGGCCGCTTCAGTACCTTCATCTAACCTTGTCTGTATCAAGGGGTTTCCATTTTGAAATACTGCCAGTCACATGATCTTAAAGATGGCGAGGCCCATGTAAATCGATTAGCAACGGCAACTACAGCCACGGTTTAAAGTAAGCTTTCGCTGAAAAGATGCCAACGGAATTGATAGACCAACTTAGAATATAAATGTACAAATTGTTTGACAACGGAAATGTATTTAGAAAGATCCTGATAGAAATTTGTTACGTGTGTTTTCTTTTTCCAAGTGGAATTTTAAGATTTAAGGACGGTAAAGCGGTGTATTTCCGGCGAGGAATGTACCGTGTAGGTATACAAATCAAGCACCGCGATACAGCCGAGGGACTTGATCAACGGATCACCCGTGGTTTGCCGAATGTGCGACAGAGTTGCCTCGTCAGAGAAGCCAAATTTATGATTTAAATTTATACAGACTGCTTCCTAAATAGTTTAAGTGTACTTTGAATTACTTTTTGCTCGTACAGCTCACGAAACAATATTCCAGTCAGCGATAGCAACGCAAGTTTCCCCGATTCTTAGACTCTATATCAAACGACAAAATTTTGAACCGTTCTAAATTCAAAGCATTTGCAGGCGACGAATTAGATCTACATGTGGATCAAAATGGTGTAAGTTGTTTCTGAAAGGATAGAAAACATTGTGAGAAAAGGAGAAAATGCTGGTTACCAGCATTTTCTCCATTTTCCACAATGTTTTAAAAGCCTTCTTCCTTAAGGTCGTCAAAACTCAGAATTGTGTGGTAAATGGTTATATATAGGGACGGTATACTCCTGTAAACTTATTGTGATCTTTACCAGTAAGCCAATTTCAGTTTTTAAAAAAGAACTACATTGTTACTAGATAAATTACTGAGAAAAAAATAGAGGATCTTTCACGAGTGTTTATGTATTATCATTTTTATTCAACGAGTTGACTAACATTATGTGACGCGAGCCTTGGCGAGCGTCATATACAGGTTAGTCAACGAGTTTGATAAAATTGATGATACATAAACATGAATGTGAAATTCTATTTATTACTTAAAACGAATAAAAGACAAATATGTATCCTCCATCATCGCCTTCAACCGATATGTACCGTTCACGGGTCCATGTTTATAGATATAATTCGGTTTGAAATGTGTACATGCACAAGAAGATAGCTCTGTGAAATGTACATTGCAAGTAGTATAAAACAGTTTAAATTAGGGGGTAAATCGAACTATTTCCACAATTTTCTTGACTTTAAATGACCTACGCTGCATTTTTTGTTTTATTGAACATGAAAATCATAGTATTATTCTGCATGTTTCCGTCTTAGCAACAATGACGTCATTTTTCCGCGAAACAGTGCAGTAGTACAAATTCCAGCGCGCACCTTAGTTGGCATCACGCGCTCTTAAGTACAAAATAATCAGAACCCGGACCCAAAAAATGACAATACACTAATGTATTATCGAAAATAAGTCTTGGATTTGAAACACTACTGAAGGTGGTTTTATGTGATGAAACATGGTTAATATGATCTTGTTTCACGTTTAACAGTGTACGAGTACTCTTGTGAACTTATGCTGATCTTTACTAGTAAGGAAATCACACTAACAAAAGAAACTTAATTGTAATTAGATTACTTACTGAAAAAACAGCCTGACGAATTAGAGCTATTTTCAAGTTCAGTGAACTATTTTTACTCTTGTATAGAGCGTATTATCAGGTCTTTATTCACTAACTATGCTTAATTTGAAAGAAACATAACTTCTGATTGGCTAAATCAAATAATTAAACCAAAAAGAAAATAAGTTACTTTCTAAATCTAGATTTAGACTCAGGGTGAAATTAGTATAATTTGTAAATTCGGGCCTACACAGCACAGACCGGGCATTTTGGCTCGGCTGTTTTCGTTGAAAACGTCGAGGTATTGTCATAGCCATATCATCGTCGTGCTTGATTGATTGATTGATTGTATAGTGTTTAACGCCGTTTTCATCATCATTTCAGTTATATCGCGGCGGCCAGTGTACCTATCCATGCTTTCCTGGAGTCTCTTTTACCAGTACTCCGCAAAATATTCTTTTCAAGCCAATGGCTGCTATCCCACATAACCGTCGTCGAAACAATGGTCATCGGTGAGAGAGGAATGATTTCTGTCGCAATGAAATTGTCGGAAAGAAATTGGCCGAGACGGGGATCAAACCAGCGACCTCCTGTTCTCAAGTCCTGTACGCTACCGACTGAGCGAGCGTGGCTCGGCGTCATCGTCGTGCAGAGTCTTTGACACTTTCCGACATCTCTGTAATTACTGATGATCCAGTGTATTCACTTAACTCTTTACCAAACGAAATATTTTAGACTTGTCCAAATTGAGAGCATTTGCAGACGACAATTTAAATGTGACTCAAAAATTAAATTTTGTTTTGGGAAGGGTAGAAAACATTGTGGGAAAAGGAGAAAATGCTGGTTACCAGCATTTTCTCCTTTTCCTACAATGTTTTCAAAAGGCTTCTTTCTCAGGGTCGTTAAAAGTCGGGATTGTGTTGTAAAGGGTTAAAAAGCATGATAGTTGCATCTCTCTGATGCATTATACCTAGCAAGTCGTCATGAAATCACGGATCCATAAAGTCCTTCTAGTCTAACGATCATCTGAATCATGAGGTAGACTGGTCCTTTGACAGGTAGAAAATTGACCAATAGCAAAAAGTTTCGGACCAGGTCAGCCTACGCGGATGCGCAGGCTGACCTGGTTCGATACTTTTTGCAGATTCATTAAGCCCCCTTTTCACAAAGTATGATTCAGTTATTAACCGGACTTCTTTCGGCGGCTGAAAAGACATTCCAAAGAATTTTAACCCCACCGGCTTGATTGAAAAAGCGGACAGTATAGACCCAAGGACCCTGCACGGTTTTTTTCTTTTTTCTTTTTATATCCTGTCAAAGACTAATTCCATCATTTGTGCAATATTTACAATGCCCTTTGTAAGTGCTTACCATTTGCACCAGTCTAAAATTATTTTTCATGGTAAATAGTAAAATTCTTTTAGATACCTTGTAAATAAGTTGTTTATAGTGCGTAAAGTTTATAAAAAACACAGTAGTAAATTGTGACCTTAATGTAACTTTGAGATGCATAGGATAAATTCTAGAACTCATTTTATGCATTGATGAGCGGATTTGAAGAACAAGTTGGCTTCTTTAAAAAAGAAGCCAGGAGAGGTCAGCAACTCTTAAATTGAAGGCGGAAACAGTAGTTCCCGCACACTAGTTACCTAGGTAAACAATGCATGCCATTCAACCAGACCGAAACGTGACGTATTTTACGCGCATTTACCCGATGTTTCTCGCGTTTTACGTAAATTGTGATACATTCCTAAGGGGGTGGGGGGTACGCCAAGGGGAATCAGCGAAAACGAATGTACTGGATTTCGATGAAAGTCCTATCGAAAAGGGGGTTAGAAGCATGAATTCAATCGATTTTTTTTTTTAATTAATAGATCTAGATCGAAATTTATTTCATCTCGTGAACATCATTGGTAATATTTTTTCGCCACTCATGAAAATATTACCGATGATGTTCACGAGATGAAATAAATTTCTATCTTTCACCGAAAAATAAACAATATTAATCGGCGTTTTACAAGAAACGTGATTTACGAAATAAAAAAAAAACTAAATAGGCCCTTTCAGTTTATACATTTCAACATTTTTCTTTTCGTAATCTGAAAACACTGCTGCGAAATAAGCAAATGATCGTGCAGAACATTTTCTTTGCTTTTCGCCAAAAAGGCGTATTCAAAAGAAAACGGACAGCCATTTGCAGTTCGTAAAGTATAAACTAGTTTTCTATTTCTGCCAAATGTTTTTACGTGTATTCATGTTTTAGATCTCAAACAACCCTATTTTTAACGTCCCTGTGGAACACATTCTTAATGATATTGTAGGAAAAGATAAATGCTGGTAGCAAGCGTTTTCTTCTTTTGTCACATATTTTTCTACCTTTTCAAACATAAATACTATCGTTGAGCCACATTTAATTTGTCGTCTGCAAATACCTTTAGCTTGGACGAATCTAAAAATTAATATTTTCGCTCTGTAAAAATGAAATTGACGTTAAAAGGCCACTAGTGGTCAAAACTTTTTTATTTTCTTCTCAGTTTCAAAGCTCATATTTGAGCTCCGGTCGATCAGGAATAGTAACTCAGGTGTGGGATCAAACTCCGGCTCGACATAAATTTTTACCGAGGACTAATGATGAAAGACGTTGCTATGGGATTAATTCTTCGGCTTCCTCTAGACATCGCTCACTTGAAAATATAACCAGTATTTTTGGAACATAATTTCGTGTAATTCCGGTATACACTCTCCAACCCTAAGAAAGCATAAATGGGTGCTCTGGCCGCAGTGGTATAACTAACTCATTGATGAAACGCCGTTTACACTTAGGCTGCAAAGCGCGACTTGGTGGGCTTCAGCGGACAGTTTAGATCAAGGTCAGACTGCACAGAACGTGGTTACCAGCATTTTCTCCTTTTCCCACAAGGTTTTCAAAAGCTTTCCTTCCCAGGGTCGTAAAAACCAGGGATTGTTTGTTGCAGGGTTAAGGGTTGCATACCAAACAAATCCAATTTCAAACTTTACTCAGGTGGCGAAGGAACGTTTTCGCAAATTACTCCTAGGAACTATTTTTTTCAACGTTACCGCGGTAGGTTTACGCTTCAATCTGCACTGTTCGATCAGAGAAATCTTCCAGAAAAATATTTAACCTTTGGTGACGAAAAGTAATCCCAACAAGTATTTACAAAGTAATTTTTAATTGCTTTACATGATATTATGCAAATTATTTGCACCAATACTGTTATAACAAATAGTACCATTTGAAAACCATTTTTCACTATACAAAATGAAAACCATTTTTCACTATACAAAAAAGAAACAATATATATAAGAGCCAGGCTCTGTGAAAAGGGGGCTCAATGTATCTGCGAAAAGTTTCGACACAGGTCAACCTGCACGAAACTTTTCGCTAATGGTCAGTTTTCTGAGTGTCCAAGGACCAGTCTACCTCAAGATTAAGTCAGTTATTCAAAAGAGTGCTATTATGGATCTGTGATAATGTGATAGTTTGTTTGGTATCATGCATCATGGAGAATGCATTAAGCCCCCTTTTGTCACAGCGTGGCTCATATTTACCCTCTAAGTATTCTAGACAATTTCAGATGCTTTTGCGATTTGTATAATCCATCAGGCTCGAAAGAACGTGTAGTCTGATCTTGGTTCTGTACAGTCCGATATCTTTTAAGATACTTATCGAACCCTTTACTAAACAATTCTGTCACGACCGTGAGAGGAAAAGCAATTGAAAGGAGAAAATGCGCGTAACCTTTTCCCACAATGTTTTCAACCCTTTCAAAGCCAAACCCTCATCATTTGAGTCACGTTTAATTTGTCGTCTGCAATTGCTTATATTTTGGAGAAGTCTCGCACTTTTTGTTTGGTAAAAAAGTTCAACAACCTTGGATTTTCACCAAGTTGCCTTTTTTGAGGAATTAGGGAGCATCCCTGCTCCCTGTGATCGTTCGGACCGGTATCTAACTCACTAACATAGGCATGCGCTGTACGCATTCTATCTTCAGCCTTACCTAACATTCATTCAACTTCGCTGCATTAATTTGTTACGTCGGCTGAAAAAAGAAAAACGCTCTCTCGTAATTACAAATGTTTAGGGCCTACCAATGATTGAGATCAAGAATCGGAAAGGAAATCCTCCCACCGAGGATTGAAACGGATCGGCATAATGGTGAAACTATATGCATTAAAAGTCGAGTGTGTCCATATTGTTAAAGTTCTTATATCAAACACGAAGTCAATTTTGTTGTTGCATGTGATTTTAACGAAGGGCTTAACCCTAAACACGCTGAATAACCCCCCCCCCCCGAAAAAAAAAAAAACATTTTAAATCTAGAAATAACACCAAAATGAGTGCCAATTTTGCCTAGAATTTCTCTTTAAAGCAGAAAGTGTAGATCAAAGTGAAGATTGCATGTTTTTAGCAGTGTAATCTTGATCTTCACAGGCCATCATAGCAACTGAAGTTCAAAAAGACGCTCTGGGGGTTAAAAATCCAGTCTTTCTGCGAAATGATGAAGGAAAAAGCCTTTTATACAGTTAACTCCCTTGAATAGACTTTATCTATTTTATAAAGGATCATGGTAGTTCACTTTTTGTTTGTTATTGTGTACACATGATGTAGAGGATAATCAACTTGTGTTGTGTGATATTAAAAATCTGTCACTAGAATGGGGTGTGATGCCTTTGAAAAACGAGTCCGAAGGACGAGTTTTTTAACTGTATCACACCCCATTCGAGTTAACCTTTCCCCACATGACAAGTTTAAGACTTTCCCAAATTGAAAACATCTTCAAATGCCATATACTAAATTGGTTCAAAAGATCTTAGGTTTTCTGATAGGATAGAAAACATTATGGAAAAAGGAAAAATGCTGGTTGGATGTATTTTCTTGTTTTTCCACAGTATTTTTCAAGAGCTCTCTCCCACAAAAGCTATCTTCTTTTCTCGAAATGTTTTCAAAAGATTTCTTCCACAAGGTCGTTAACTCAAGGTTGTTTGGAAAGACAGTACCGAAAAACTTTTCACTGTGCTCTTGTTTACTAAAAAATGTTTGAAGCGGAGACAGAAACATTAGACTGAGAAACATAGGAAAAAAAGTAGTTCCGAAAAAGATTCTAAAACTATATCATCACTAGTGATGATACCATATCATCACTAGTGATGTTATTCACTGTGAAAAACTGAAAAAAATAATACACTGAGAAATCCCAATAATTCACTGATAGGAATATAATAAAATATATTCTAACATGACACGTGAATTTGGCTCTATAACCACAGTGGAACGAAAGCGTGGTAAAATCTACGTTATTCTATGTAGAGTGACGTCATTCTATATAGAGTGACGTCATTCTGTACAAAGTAAGTAAGTAAGTTATTCAATGGAATATAATCTGCATCCGCGTTTTTTCTCTAAGTATGAACTTGTTTTCCTTTCATTAAGAGTTGGTCATGTTAGAATCGAAATAATCTTCTTTCTATCGTGGTTTATCGTTCAATAAACCACGTTGTGAGTTATGAGGCGCAATGAATAATCCACTCGGGCTATCGCCCTCGTGGATTATTTATTGTGCCTCATAACTCACAACTGTGGTTTATTGAACGATAAACCACGATAGAAAGAAGATTATTTCTTAAGTAATTTACATACTAAGTTACGTGTACAGTATGATTCAGACCTAAATTTCATGTACCAGTTGTAGGTGTATCCTAGAAATAGTTTTCAAAGAAAGAACCAACGGCAGGAACGATAATTCACAGAGTATAAATGATGGGCGCACTTGGAAAAGTGCGTTTAATGCATCTGCGCAAGTCATTTAACTAAGCAAGCCGTCGCGTAATAATTATGGATCAGTTTTGTAAATAATAAAAAAAAAAAAAACGGCTCTATCATGAGGTATACTGGTCTTTTGGCATGAAGAAAATTTACAAATAGCGAAAAAGTTTCGACCCAGGTCAGCCTACGCACACTGCACAGGTTGACATGGGTCGACACTTTGCAGATGTATTTAATCCACATTTTCCCAGAGCATGACGATTTATTATATTTTTTTCAAGTTTATTTCACGTATCCCTTCGCACCTGTATTTGCTTCGAACAGTAACATTTGCGTAGCTTCGTAGTTCATAGATATTACGAAGTGTGAATTTTTTGCGCACATTTTTTGTTACTATTGCCACACCAAGAAAACGTGTATGGTGAAGCAGCTACACGATGTAGGCGTATAACAAAGTATACGGTGAAACGTGAAATCCGTAACTCAATAGTCAGCATTTTGGCTACTAGAAATCATTTGAGTGGGTCTTTGCTGTAGTACAAACAAGGGTGCACTATTGCATACATTTGAAATGAGTTCTGACATTGTAAATGCATGCAAGAGTAATCGTAATGTGAATTCGTATCTATGTTGTTCGCATGGTCATTGTGTTTAACAATAAATCTGTGCTTAATACACTATATGCACAATCGTCACACTACATTTTTTTCCCCTTCTTCTTTGTTTCATAAAGTCATAGCTACTTCAGATCTCATTAACCATGTATACATAAAATCTTATTTTCATTGCTTCAATAATACGGCTACATTATGCCCTATCTATCGTCCAGCACACACTCGCTTTTTAGGACTTTCAGTACTTTGATTTCTGACAACAAAATAAATCTCAGTTATATTTAAATCATGCTCAGAGAAAAGGTGGTTTAATGCATCTGCAAAAAGTATTGACCGATGTCAGCCTGTGCAGTCAGCGCATACTAACCCGGGGTAGAAAATGTTTTGCCACGGGTAAATTTTCTGCATGTTTAGGGATCATTTTACCTCATGATTCAGTCGATTTTAAAACAAAATAGAGACACACAATGCAACAACTTGTTTGATATAATGCATTCCGAAGATGCATTAAGCCCCTTTTTGGCATAGCATAACAATTTTGTGTTCAACATGTAGGTTAAAACCGTTCGTGGATACAGACAAATTTGACACATTTCTGACTGCCTGATATGGAACAAATGTAATTAATATAGAAGCATTCTTGTGATGTTTAGATAATGCATAGATATTACTTTTTAAGCTTCTGCAGTTGACAGCTCAGGAAAACATCGTGATTGATTGTCAGTATTGAGTTTTAAGTCAATTTCAACATTACATTCGACGTATCCCAGTTAACTCAAAACCTGTATTCAACAACCTTTCTAAATTGCGTTATTAGCCTAGTTCTTCTTTTAGAAAGTAACACAATATCTGATTGGCTAAACCATTTGGTTTGGCCGATCAGACATTGCGTTACTTTGAAGTTTAGAAAACTTTTAACCAGTACGCTGCAAAGCGCGACCCAAGTACCTTTTGCGGACAGTGTAGATCAAGATCAGACTGCACAAAAAGTGCAGTCTGATCTTGGATCTACACTGTCCGATCAGGAGATATTTTCCCCCATTTTTTTTTTTTTTTTTAAATAACTTTATTTTGGTTTTTAAAATCAACTTGAAAGTTTCATTTTACAAATTTAGCAGGTCTAGGGTTAAGAATGGACGAAATAGGCAATTTAAAATGAATAGTGAATACGACGCTATGCCTGTCTCAGGGTATCACAAATACTAGGTTAAGGTCTTGTGGTACCTTGCCGAAGGCCACGCCTACAGTATATGGCTATTTACGGCCGTTTTGGCAATATTATCTCTGTACTCTTTACCAAACGACAAAGTTTTGCCTTTGTCGAAATCCAAAGCATTTGCAGACGACAAATGAAATGTGACTAAAATGGTGGAATTTGTCTTCAAAAGTCTTCAAAAATGTAAATTGCATTGTGGGAAAGGGAGAAAATGCTGGTTACCAGCATTTTCTCCCTTTCCTTACAATGTTTTCGAAACCTTTCTTCCTCAAGAACGGCAAAACTCGGGATTGTAATAGAGTTAGAATACCGGATGTAGATTTAAGACATATTGTTCATATTGGAGTTTAACGCCATTTTGAAAGCTGAGGTCAAATCACGGCGGTCAGTACACCTACAAATGTGTTTCCTGGCTTTCTCACTGCAGTACTAACACAACTTTCTTTCTAATACTCTGACTACTTTTCCCATATGCATCAGAGATGAAAAGTGAAAAACCGCTAGAAAGAAGTTTGCCTCAGCCAGGTATTGAACCCGCAGCCACCAGGTCACGAGTCAGATACGCTAACTACGGACCATTCCGGTCGGGCTTCATGTTTTGTACAGTACGATATGAATCTTCACCGTACCGTCCGTAAGAAAAACAGAGGTTCTGCGGTGCTATCGGAGAATAATGTCATGCTTTTATTCGAGTACCAAACGATCCTGCGTTTGTACTACCCTGAAAAAGATGGCATTTGAAAACATTGTGGGGGAAAAGGAGAGTATGCCAGTAACTGGATTTTTCTTTCCCTCAGCATCACAACGTTTATTATCTTTCAAGGGTAAATCCCAGAATTTAGCCATGTCAAACTTGTCGTCTGCAAATGGTGTGAAATAATGTCGCCTGCAACTAGTTAAATCTTACACAATATAATTACGTCACACAACAAGTTAATAACGGCACATCCGGTGTTCGATAACTGTCACGTGATAACCCTCGTCCAAATCTCATCTGTAGAGGTGATCGTTGTTTCGCAGCTGTCTCCGTCGAAACCAAAAGTAGCAGTGGTACTTTAAAGATATGTATTTTCGAAACTTGTCACTACTTAAACTGTACAGCAAAAAGTTCACGGCAAAATTCGAGTAATAGATAATCTGAAAAACATGTTGGGCGTACACCAAAGGAGAATTTTGTTCCTGTATCAACTGATTTAATAGAATATAAAACCGAATGCCATGGCTAGGAACGTTGGTCACTAACATCACCACAGATACAAGGGTAAACGTCCGAGTTATCCGAAGCTGAGCCATAGACAGAACATTGAGCCTTGACAAACTTCCCTTCTTCTGATCTCGAAGGACCACGTGACGTGTTCGAAATCTTCTGATTGAGAAGATGACGATGATGTTCAGTATGAATATCAATGCATATGGTATTATCACAGTGATAGCCGTATCTGTGTAAATAAAGATTGTGAGGAATTTGAGCATGAAAGGTCTAGGCTGAGCAGCACAACTCTCCCCTGTGAAAAAGGCAGTGAAGAACGTGTGTAGATAAATGGTCAAACCGGATACAGTTACTCCGATTGTTGCCCTCCTTGCGTTCTTCTTGGTACACAGTTCCGGTACTCGTAGCGAGTGGCATACAACTATGTATCTGAAAAACAAATAGCAATAGCGTTATCTATTGGTGTCTTAATCTTAACAAAACAATCCTGTGATTAGATAACGCTGAGAACTTTTTACATTTTAAAGTAACACAATATCTGATTGGCTAAAACAAATGGTTTAGCCAATCAGAAGTTGCGTTTCTTTCTGAATCGAGAATGAGACTGTGATTACAATTTAGAATAGTTGGTAAATACGGGCCCAAGTCAGTATGTATCAACCATTATCAAATTTTTTTTTTAGTTTTATTCTCTAATAATTTGAAAATAACACAATTTCTGATTGGCTAAACCAAAGCGGCTTAGCCAAGGCATAAGACAAGTGTTTAGCCAGTTAGAAATTGCGTTACATTCCAAATCTAGAAATAAAGAGAAAAAAATAATAATAGAATAAAGCACTTTAGAATGGTTGGTAAATACTGACCAAGACTGCACCAATAGACTGATCATAGTCTACAATTTCCGCAAAATGCAGCCATGGTCGACAAGAAACGAGCGCAGTACTAGTATTTGTTTGTTTGTTCGTTTGATTTTTGTATTTCAGTTATATAGCGGTGGCCAGTAGACCTATCCATGCTTTCCTGGAGTTTTCCTGGAGTTTTTTTTTTTTTCTACCAACACTTTGCACAATATTCTTCCCAAAGACTGCTTCCTAAATAACCATTTTCGAAACAACGTTCAGGGTTGAGAGAGGAATGAATTTTATCGCGATGACTATCATCATTCCGCGGAAGGAAATTCGCCGAGCTGGGGACTCGTACCAGTGACCCCCTATTCCAAGTCCTGCTCGGCCGAAATATTAATAGCTAGGTGGTTATGCCTCCAAAACATTCCCATAGCAAAAAGTATTGGAAAGTTTCTGTATGTCGTGGTATTTGGGAGCTATAATTAAACCTTTTCCAAACAATCCCGAGTTTTAACGGCTCTGAAAAAGAAAGCTTTTGAGAAAAAAAAAAAAAAAAAAAAATGTGGGAAAAGGAGAAAATGCTGGTCACCAGCATTTTCTCCTTTTACCACTTTTTTTCCCCCCTTCCAAATAATAGGCAAATTTCAACATATGAGCCACGTATAATTTGTCGTCTGCCAGTGCTTTGAGTTAGAACAAGCCCTCTAACATTTCGTCGTCTGCAAAGAGTTCATGTACTATTTATGTAACCCTAATAGTTAGGTTCCAGTAATTAATGATCTCGCGAAGGTCTCCCGCGTTTTCAGGAAAACTATTTCGGTTATGGTATTTCTATAAGTACAAACACCAACTGACAGCTTGAAGTGATAATGTTCTGCCTCAAAGGAACTTTTATCGATCTTTTCTAGTCACCTCCTGGGTCCTGCATGGCTCAGTGGTTGAGATGTAGGGTTCGTAAAGTGGAGGCCTTGGGATAGATCCTTGCTGGCACTTCAGAGCTCTAGCCTAGAACTGGTGAGACCAAGGACATCCATAAATGCGCCTAGATGCACTTTATACCATGCTGGACGTAATTATGGATCTATAAAATACATCATGTCTAAAAGCCGACCGAATCATGAGGTAGAATGGTCCTTGGACGCCATGCAGAAAGTATACCAAACGCAAAAATTTTCGATCCAGGTCAGCCTGCGCCAATTGCGCAGGCTGACCTGGGTCGATTGTTTTTGCAGAATCATTAAACTTGCTTTTCACACAGCACGGCTCAAATATGAGCTGTTACCATATGACTGAAATAATGTTGAAAGCGGCAAAATAAATCATTCAATCAATAAATGAGTCTCAAACCGTTTAAAGCCTATTTATCAGTGGTCAAGTCCCGGCATTGCTTCTTAAGTCATTCATTCTGTGATTAAGGTGGTTTTTTTTTTCTATTATCTAACTCTACCAAACCGTCTCGTGTTTTGACGATCCAAATAAAACGGGCCTATGGAAATATTGTGGGGAAAATGAAAAAAAGCTGTTGCCTAGCATCTTTTTATTTCTCACAATGCTTTTCTGCCCTTTTTTAAAAGACGAATAATAGTATTTGCGCCGCCCCATTATTTGATGTCTGCATTGCTTTGAATTTTGGACCAGTCGAAAGTCTTGTCAACTGGTAAAGAGTTTTTTTTTAAAGGCGGGTTGAGGGGGGGGGGGGGGTTAAGAAGCTTTTTCTTAAAAAAAATCATTAAAATCTAATGGTCTTGAAGGTTCCGTATAATCTCAGACTTGGTCTGGTGACATTCATTAAAGAATAATAATTATTTTTATACTGACCTTTAGCATGCAACATGTTTTAACCCATCGCTAAAGCGCGACGCAATACGTTTGGCAGACAGGGTAGATCAAGATCAGACTCCACAGAACATACAGTTTGGTCATTGATCTACACTTCCGCTAAAGTGAGCTTTTTTTCTGATTAAAAGACGAACTTTAAAATGGGCAATTGTTGTATTTTTTACAAATACCCCCCTCATCTCTCTTTCTCTCTCTCTCTCTCTCTCTCTCTCACACACACACACACACACACACACACACACACATTACTAACTCGAACTATATTTGTTCAAATACATTTTGTGCCTCGTTGAATGTACATTTACATCTTGTTTTCTGTAAAAGGAACAGAGTGAATAAAGGTATTGTATTGTACTGTATTGTATTGTATTGTATTGTATTGTACCCACTAAGTACCAGTTGCATCCTGAACAACGCAAAAAAGAAATGGAATTAGAGTAGATCGGATTGGATCAGATTGTAATAGCATGCAAAATGATTTTTGATCTGCATTGCTTCATTTTTTCCCTCGGTATATCAAAGAATTTTTTTTTTTTTATGTTTTGATTCTTTGTTTGTTTGGATTTACGTTTATTTTCTATTTTCTTTTGTCATCATTGTGAAATGTATTAGGGAGGCATATTTTCAGGTTCTTTTTACATTTCACGGTTTTGTTTTCCGTATGAGTTATCGTTCTTGTGTGTTTTAATGAATGAATGAATGTTGTTTTATGACGCAACGACAGCTTTGGTCATTTAGCGCGCATGTCTGTATTAAGGTCTACAGCCCAGAACTCATTGGTAAACATCGACGTTTTCGTAAAGGCTATGCCGCCAATCTCGGCAGCTTCCATCTTTTACTATGAGAGTTAGGGGCCGTAGACTCACTAACTCATCGGTAAATATCGTGTAACATCGACGTTTTCGTAAAGGCTATTCGGCAAATCTCGGCAGCTTCCGTCTTTATATATGAGAGGTAGAGGCCCTAGACCTAAATGATGATAAAAGTAGATTTTTGAGCTAAAAGAGATTTGAAGATGATAACAATAAAAAAGGTCGAATTAAGAAGGACTATATGTGATCGTGATATGTATAAAGGACATTACAGAGTGACAGGGCAATCCGTATCTACTCAAAAAAGGTTAAGATAAGATGATGATAAAAAGATTGGAACAAAATCTTATTGATAGTAAAATGTCTATAAATGAAGAAGGATTATGTCTAACTTTAAATGCGCATAATTGTGTTTTTACTTTAAAATCTTGATGAATAATTGTACATATATTGTAATGTGTGTGTGTGGTTTTTTTTTTTTAATCCAAGCAAAAACTATTACAAAATGTAAAGATAATACACCGTAAAACAAATGAAGTATTGTCGTTTTGGGATAGTATGGAGGGCACGGGGGGTGGGGGAGGGGGGGAGGGGGAGCCATTGCTTGCGGTGAGCGGCAGATTTTTCCGGAGAATATTGCTGGGGGGGAGCCATTGCTTGCAGTAAGCGGCAGCTTTTTCCAGCAATGTTTTCTTGGGCTCCCAACAGCTGGTTAATATCTTTTGCGGATAATTCAGCAACTTTTCAACTTATTGACTCTTAGGCTGCTAGGCGTAACTCACTGACCTTTTGCGAACAGTGTAGATCAAGATCAGACTGCACAGAACGTGCAGTCTGATCTTGGATCTACACTGTCCGATTCGAAGATATTTTTCCTTTAACGATATCTTTGTAGTAGCAACATCTCGGGTTTTACTATCGGCTTCAAAGTTTCATTTCAGTTATTACTCGAACAAATTGACATGAAATGAATGACCTCTATTACCATATATTACACGTTTGAATTTCTGTCCAAACTTAGCTTCGGCTCTTGTCGTCTGAATGCGGAACTATGTGAACGATAAAATCATTTCAAACTCTTTATGCTGCTAGTAGATTTATCGTATCTTTAAAGAATACTTAAAATGCCTAAAAAAAAACAACAAAATTTTGTTAGTTGAGTTGCTAATACGTGGCGGATGACACTGATATAAGGTGCACTGTCTGTGCAGCCTGATCTTAACAATGTCATTCACAAAAGCTTTTTATTTTGACTATGACACTGAAAGGGTCAAAACCGAAATTTACCGTTAATAGAATTTCCGTACCGTCCGATTATACGCGATGATAAAAATATTCATTCTAGTTATTCTTTGCATAGAGGTCAGTTTCAGGTCAATTTGTTCGAGGGAACATTTAGCAGAAAAATGGTTAAGTTATTTTCCTTATTTTTAACCTTTCAACTTACTTTTTTTTTTCTTAATTAGTAACATATAAACTATTTTCTTTTCTTAACTCTTTACCAAACAACAAAATCTTAGACTGATCCAAATTGGAAGCATTTGCAGACGACAAAATTAATGTGACTCAAAAATTGAAATTTGCTTTGGGAAAGAAAGAAAACATTGTAGGAAAAGGAGAAAATGCTGGTTACCAGCATTTTCTCCTTTTCCCACAATGTTTTCAGAAGGCTTCTTTCTAAGGGTCGTGAAAACCAGGGATTTTTTGGGAAACGGTTAATCGGTAACATATAAGCTATTTTCTCAAGTATTTTTCGCTTCCGCTACAGTACGATGACATTGCGTTATGGTATTTTTTATGACTCTTATGACTATAAACTATGTAATTCTTTGTCATTAATATTTCGTTCTTTTGTTACTAACTGACATTAGTTTCATCCCAAAATTACCCTCTACCCACGGACGAATGTTTCAAACAGTTTGCTTACGTAATGTAGACATTTAGTTATATCAGTAGTTTGCTGTTGACCGTTGACCGTTTGCTTAGTTGACCGCTGGCACAGAACAACAAAAGTATCTGAATGCTGTTCTTATACAAGGTCTTTAATACTTTGTTTTTTCTGCAGATTCAAAAAAGCAATTAACAATTATTTTTTTCATTGTTTGTATAGATTTTTTGAAAGCCATGATTTTCTAATAGATGCCTCTGCAATAAGTATGGCGATCATGGCCAGTTTTCGATGCCCAAAGAACGCAAGAGGAAATCCAAAGGATAAATTTCTGACTGTACTAACTAACAGCTCGCCTAATTATCGCACACTCTTTGCCAAACGACAAAATTTTATTCCTGTCCAACTGGAAAGAAAATGCAGAAGACAAATTTTAATGATGTTGACATGATGTAAAATGCCATTTTTTCTTTTGGAAAAAAAAAATTCTAGTTTGTATGGTAAAGGGTTGAAATAGAAGCACGGATGTTTCAGTGAAATTATAACAGCAGTTCGCTAAAAAAGTTGACTTTTTTTTCCAAGAAGGGGGGAGTGAGTTCTCCAAACTACAACAATAGTTTCTGAAGGTTGTTCTTATACAAGAGCTACATTTTTTTTCCTGCGGGAAAAAAAAAATAAGCGGTTCATCATCATCATCATCATCATTATTATTATATATTGTTAAGATTTTAAGAAGGCCCTTATTTTCACACAGGCGCCTCCATATAGATGCAAAAAAAAGATCGAAAGAATAGATTTTAGATTTAGACACTGTACTGACTGACGTTTGGCCTTATTAACGCTTACCCTAACTCTTCATTTCTGTCCAAATTGAAAGCAACTGCAGACGACAAATAAAGTGTGTCTGAAATGGCGGGATTTTCTGTGAGGTGACAGAAAACATCGTGGGAAAAAAGGAGAAAATGCTGGTAACCAGCATTTTCTCCTTTTTTTTCCACGATGATTTTAAAAATCCTTCTACCTCATAGTCTTCAAAACTCTGAATTGTGTGGTGAAGCGAAAAAAACGACGAATGTGCCAGACAGTTTGCTTACGTGTGGTTATGAAAAAAGTTCGCAATAAAAAAATGACCTCCGTTTGCACCTAACTACATGTACGTTAGTATCTAAAATCTGTTCTTTTATTAAAGGGTCTTTTTAGATTTTTTTTGCGGCGATTTAATTTCTAATGGATTTGTGTAGCAAATCAGCTTACTGTGATCGAACTTGCCGGAACCAAGTTTTATACATCATGCGTAACGGCGCATGCGTGCTCACTTTCAGTTTTGAATAGCTGGTCTGTAATGTGCAATTGGTTTGACCTGAAGCAAATATACCGTCGTACACGCTTGCGCTCTGCTCATTCTACTTTCAGTTTTAGCTAGTACACCCCGATCTCGTTTTTGTCACTACCGTGCATCAAGTCCTACTCGTGTACATACAGCCCTAAATATTATACCAGCAGAAATCGGCATCAGATTGATGGATCAAATTGCTACTCCTTTATAAGTATAAAACAAAGGACCCTAAAACAAAAGTTACTGCGCGTCCCGCTTGGCCGAGAACTTCGACATTCCTTGCCACTAACTACTACTAATTAAATAGGCCTAAACATGCACATGCATTACATAAAATGGAAATGTTAGTAATCATTGCACTGTATCATAGCTTAATTTATTTCATGCTTTCCGGTAGTTTACCAAGAAATAACGCTGAAATATTTATTCGATATTTCATGGTTACGACTAGCGAAAAATACCGATTTTATCTTCAAATGAAGGCAGAAACAGTAGTTCTTGCGCGTTGCCTAGGTAAAATGTGTGTGTCACTCAACCAGATGGAAATATAACGTAACTTACCCTACATTTCTCGCGCTTTACGTAACATTGTAATGCGTTGTTATGCGGAGGGGATACGCCACAGGTAAATACCGAAAAGAACTGTACTTGATTTTGATGTAAGTCCCTCTCCCCCCCCTCCCCCCCCCCAAAAAAAAGAAGCACGAAATAAATAGAGTATTTCTTTTCCGGTGAAAGGTCGAAATTCATTTCATCGAGTGAACATCACTCAATGAAATAAGTTTCGATCTTTCACCGAAAAAAAAAACCAAATATCCTCTGTATATCTCGTTCCACAAATCCGCTTTTCAGAACTTTGGTTTTTAATTAAAAACGGTGAATATTGCAAATTATACCTTCCCTCCAAATGTAAAGAAACTTGAGAGTTACATGTAGTAAAAAGATGCAAATTAGGCGTTCAAATAACGGGTAGGTGGTCTTGTAATTAGTAACTCTGTCTATTCTAACGAGATCAGATAGAACGCCATCGTACTCATTTTCAAGAATACGATGCAAAATGATCGACATTCTCACAGACCTTTGCTAAATTCTGGCTTGAAAATCCAAAAACTACCTTAACTACCTTGACTTGTCCAAATTGAAAGCAATTGCAGACGACAAATTAAAGGTGGCAAAAATGACACAACTTTTCCTTGATAGAGCAGAAAACATTGTGGGAAAAGGAGAAAATGCTGGTTACCAGCGTTTTCTCCTTTTCTCACAATGTTTTCAAAAGGCTTCTTCCTTAGGGTCGTTAAAAGTTGGGACTGTGTTGTAAAGAGTTAAGAGGCTACGTAGCCCATTGAATGGAAACAACACTGATTTTTTATCTTACTTTGTCTTACTATCTTGTCTTTCTTCTTTACAGATAGTTTGCCACCTTCCACCTTACTTAATACCGTAATTAGCCACTTTAAGGAGATCGTAAAAATTTGATAGCCCCTTTAAAGCGCTATTTTCTGATAATATTGAAAATGAAATATTCTCAATAAATGTCATGAAAAGACAAAATCGTTATAATTAACGTTTAGCCTGACAAAGAATTTGACTGGTGAAGCTAGTCACGTGAACTTGGTGTCTTAAAATAAACAAGAAAAAGGGCCGCAGTACATTATGTCGAGATTGCGAGCGCCAGATATCACAAATTAATTCTTTACCAGACGACAAATACATTAGAATTGTCCACGTACAAAGCAGACGACACATTGAATTTTAGCCTAAATGGTGCGATTTGTCTTTCATATGGTGGAAAACACTGTCGGATAAAAACAGAAAATGCTAGTTACCAGCATTTACTAGCAACCATAAACCGTCGAGTTGCTGCAGCCGTCTTTGGACGGGCAATATCGTGCATGAGGGAGGTGTTCGAACCATTGCACTGAAAGCAAGGCAAAAACCACTGCTGGAAAAATATCATCGATGCAATCCTTGGCATTGATGTTCTGTTAATCACAACGAAGCAGTCTTGTTAACCCTCTCAACCCTGTACCACACAATCCCGAGTTTAAATGACCCTCATTAAGACGTTTTTGAAAACTTTGTGGGAAAAGGAGAAAATGCTGGTAAACAGCATTTTCTCCTTTTCCCACAAAGTTTTCTACCAATTCAACGTAACATCCCTTCATTTTAACTAGAGTTTAAATTTGCCATCTGCAAGTGCTTTCAGTTTGAACAAGTCTGAAATTTTGTTGTGTGGAAAAGCGTTAATCCCATTCAGACATAGACTGAATCGCCTCCAACACAGTCCCACCAGATGACGCATGCATCGACGTAACGCTCTCTCTGACGGCGGTAAACTTTCTCACGTCCGTCGGCATGGCTAACAGTGCATGGGATTCTTCGAAAAGCAATACCAATCTCCAATAAGCACGCCGTGGACGTAGATCACGGCAGCACCAGTCGCCCCTTCCCGCCCTATGACGTTTGGTGACAATTTGGCTAAAGAACAGTGGGAACACGCGAATCGGTTGAACATTCTGTCTCTCGGACAGTCTGTGGATAAACGCCAAGCTCTCTCCCGGTTGCTGCTTCATTTAGGCGCCTGCGACAAAGATCCTGCATGATGTTGTGCCGATCATCGGCAGCAGTCGTCACACGTGACCTACGACCTCGGGTATAGTCGCGGGCGTTTTCCGTGACCCGGAATCATCTCTGCAAACACTCTTTAAATCGTCGTTAGAGTGCAATTAAACAGCCGGGCCTATGTAGTGCCAAAAGAGTTAATACCTCAATACAATAGGTAATATAAGAAGTATAAAGATTGACAGACTAGCGAATGTGGATGGTGTGGCCTTGGTAAAGATAAAACTTGGTTGTTCCATACAAGATTGAAGAAAATCGTCTAATCCGGTTTTCATGTCCGATCCGGTTCGATCTGGACCAGTCTTGTTATTAAGTATGATCCGGTTCGGCCCGGTCATATACGATCATTAAGTTCGATCCGCTGACTTACTCGCCGCTCATAGACAGTTACTTTCACAATAGGAAATACATATACCTTGAAAAAATCCGTTTGTTGAACATATCAATTTGATGGTTTGGCGTTTGAATACTTTCTAGAGGTCACTTTTAGCTGAAATTTCTTTGCCTTTTTACCTTCTTGTCAGTTAGATGACCGACCGACCGACAACCAACCAACAAACAAACTAACCAACCAATCAACTCACGAAACAACCAAACAACCAACCAACCAACTCACGAGATAACCAAACAAACAAGCACCCGCGAAAAACGCGAGAATGAAAAAGGTTGCGCTGGGATAAGTAAAGATAAGCCTAATTTGCATAGGTCACTGACTTTATTCACATACGAATATAACCAAACGTCTTGTCCCTCATCCTTGACATCTGGTTGAGTTTATGACTTTGTAAAAGGTCATCGTTCAAATTGGAGTAGTAGATATTTTGTAATTCATGTCAGCATTATCACATTTAACGAATTTACGATTTCTAACGTAAAGAATTATTGCTGTGAGGAAGTATTTGGCGACTACGGGATTTTCTGTTTACATTTGGATCTGGGTCACTATTGATGGCAATGGACTAGAAATCGTTTGATCGAAAGACTAAAGGTTGGATGAACGAGAAATTATGGTTAAATATCGTGGAGTCTTTGATAAAAGATCCTACTAACTGACACTTTATTATTTTTTTCCCGAGCATTTATTTTCCTTTTGCTACGGCTTTTTTTTTTACAACATCGTCAGCGTTGAATCTGTGAATTCTGGTGTACATTCAGTACATCAGACGGGGTGTAATGCTATATCATAAACAAGAACCCGTCAAAACAAGCACTTATTTTCAACATACTTAACTCTTAGGCCGCTAAGCGCGACTCACTGACCTTTTGCGGACGGTGTAGATCAAGATCAGACTGCACAGAACGTGCAGTCTGATCTTGGATCTACACTGTCCGATAGGCAGATATTTTTCTCCAAAAAAATAAGTTTGAAATAGCATTATTCGGGTTTTTACTATCGGCTTGAATGTTTCATTTACCTTACTGAGTAGGCTAAGATTTAAGTGGTAAGAAATCCCCGAAAAGTGTTTTGTCTAATGGAGCAGGCTTCTATTTCGACATGTTTACGTGCGTTAAATCCAACGCTTTACTAAAGGTTCAGTGTTTTTCGGCGTAGCTGAATGTGCTGCTGGCTTTTGACCTACTTTTTTGGTACTGATAACAAATGAATAAATGGAAATTTGTGATTGGTCAAAAATGCAGACATGTTTATTCTAAGGGCCAATGGCGTGCCTATTTGCTGGCAAATATACGCCGTCTATGTCTATCTTTTTTTTAAAGATATTTCTTGTTAACCATTCTAAGGAAAGACGCTTCTGAAAACATTGTGGGGGAAATAGGAGAAAATGCTGGTAACCGGATTTTTTTCCCATTTTTCCCACAATGCTGTCTTTCCTCACAAAGCAAACTATCATTATTAAAGTCACAATTTAAGTTTTCGTCTGCAAATGCATAGTTTGTTTCTTTACCCCTTAGCACTTAATCCCGAAATTCAGCGACTTTGAAGAAGAAGCTTTATGAAAACATCGTGGGAAATGGAGAAAATGATGATAACCAGCATCTTCTCCATTTACCACAATGATTTCCATCCAATGAAAAGAAATTTCAATTTTTGTGTCATATTCTATTTTGACGTCTGCAAGTGCTTTCAATTTTGACAAGTCGAAAATGTTGCCATTTGGGAAAGAGTTAAAATGGCATCGTCTGGCAAGGAGCGAACTTTTAGAGAGCTCAATACATCAAATTGAAATATTCAGTCAGTAGCAAAAACTAAATTACCGAAATTCTATAGCCATTTGCGCAAATGCCATTATCTCACGCCATAGCTGACTGTACAGGTGCAAGATCAAACCGTGCGTTTAGCTGAAGCCTAATCTTAACCTACATTATCAGCAAAATCGTTTATTGTGGTGTGTGGCATTTTCATGAAGATAACACTTTAACCCATTACCACACAATGCCTACTTTTGACGACCCTGAGAAAGAAGCCTTTAGAAAACATTGCGGGAAAAGGAGAAAATGCTGGTAACCAGCATTTTCTCCTTTTCCCACAATGTTTTTCTACCCTTCACAAAACAAATTTCAAAATTTCAGTCACTTTTATTTTGTTGTCTGCAAATGCTTTCAATTTGGACAAGCCTAAAACACTGTCGTTTGGTAATGGGTTAAACACTTTAGCACAGGACAAAAATCTAGGCTTATCCAAATTCAGAGCATTTACAGACAACAAATCAAAGGTGATTCAACAATGGAACTCGCCTTCAATTGAGTAGAAAACGTTGTGTGAAAAGGAGAAAATTCCACACGTTTTCTACACGTTCTTCTGTTAAAAAAAAAAATAAAGAGCTTATTTTAAAAGCAATCTTTCTAGGCGAATGAAAATTTTCAGTTTTCGTTAATTTTATCTGCAAAACTTGCGATGAGAAATCTATTTGCATGCACATTAAATGAGAAATGAAAGTAAAGCTTTTAAAGAATAAATGTTTTATGCATCCAAACACTAGCGATCTATTACCTCCCTGCCACATTTTTTTTTTACGTTTTGAGAAGCAGCAACTACTTGTTTCACGTTAAAGATACATCGCTTCAGCTAGGGGGGGAAAAAACTTAAAAGTGTGTATAGAATCGCTCAGCTGTGTAAACATAGATAAATTAACAATATATATGGTGTAAAGGAAAGAAAAACTCAATGAATTACTGTAGTCCTCATTTAAAACCGGAAACGGCAACAGCAACAGCAATTGCTTTCAAAACATAAAATGCATTTTCTATCCGTCGTAATCTGTGTGATCTTCCAGCCATCAGGGGCAACATTTGGCATGAAGATAAAAGAATGATTATAGTTTCATAAAATAAGGAAATGAGTTAAAAACTGGCTGAAAACTGCATGAAAACGAGTATAGATGTATCTTTAAGTTTTAACATTTCTTATGTTATGTCATTCAATGAAGATGAGCGAAGATGGCAAATGGGAGTTAAACGTTGAGATAACGTTGAAGCCCCGTGGTCTGCGTCATCGTCACCATGTGAAATCTATTGACTTCTTTTTCTGATGTCTTAGTCTTAAAATATGTGGCCCGATTTTCAAATATCAAATACATATACCGACCTTCTTTTAACATTTTTTGCTGTCGTCAAAATTTATTTTGATGTAGCTTTTATTAATAATGTTTATTTTTCTTTAAGACGAGTTATCCAAACTTGTACCTTACTTCTGTTTCAACCATCAGTTCCTCTTCACATCTTTCGTTTCCAGGTAATCTCATCTGATTCCGGAAATGTGTTTCGCGTGCAAGCGGGTTTTGTTTCACAGACAAAACCTGACAACTTTTCTTCGTCTTCCAAGATCACTTTAAAAGTAAACAATAGCAGAACTACATGTTGAAACATATAATGTCCTATTTCCTGTACTATTCTTTGTTCATTGTGTATATTTCGTAACAAAACTACATTTCATACACACTGGTTCGACAGTTGCGCTACTAGCTACGTCGATAGGGTCGCTAGACTATGGCTTTAAAGCAGGTTCGAATCCCGGAGGTTTTTTTTTTTTATATGATAGGTGTGTGGGGAAAGGGGTCTTGAACTTAGAGTAAACAGTTAGTGCCTTTGATTCTTTTTACAGATTATAATACTTACTCCAAAAAGGATTTCTTTTGTCAAAATACTAGCATCAGGTTTATTTAATAAAGAAATTTCGGGGGATCAAAATCCGGTTTCATGCAGCTGAAAGACTTCTACCCTTTTCATTTTTCAACTCTTCCTCAAAGAGGGTAAAGTATTTTTTTTTAAATTTTATGAAATAAATCGACGGATCCTCTGCTAGATAACTTGGAGCCGCTTTTTTCTTTGAAGAGATTCCAATGTAAAAAAAAAATAGCACAGGTTTTATGACAGTCCTAAGAAGAAGCCCACTGACGGTTCCCGTGGGGGAATTAAGCTTTTTCGGAAGCGAACAAGTGTTTCTCTTTCCACCGCAAGATGGAAATTTTAATACGGCGGTGAATATTTTAAACGAATGTGATTGGTGAATGAAAATGGAACATCAGCTTTGAAATAACGGTATGATGCTAAAATTAGTTTCTCCCATCAGAGTTATCCAGTATAGCAGTAATGCTGCTTCACAGCGATAGTCATTACTATAAAAGTTCATTTGCCAGCTGAAAATTATTTGGAAAGGTTTTAAATTTACTAAAATCTACTAGCATCGGTCACCAAAATTGTTTCTTAAATATTGTGGCAAAAGGTAAATTTGATCATTTTAAAAAAATGACATTTGGTCACAACTTTGTCTACCACGAAGTACATATACATATAAAACATATTCTTCAGTTTGAAGTCATTCGAAAAAGGTTACTTGAAAGGAAACAATATTCATACGCATGACCTTAAAGGCTCAATAGCGGCCCAATGCAAAGAGTTCTACGTATAAAATACAGGTCGATTCCATTCATTTCACCTAAGTATGGCGATTCTTGTAAGTCTAGCGATCTGTTAACCCATAGGCTGCTAAGGGCGACTCACTGACCTTTTGCGGACAGTGTAGATCAAGATCAGACTGCATAGAATGTGCAGTCTGTTCTTGGATCTACACTTTCCGATAAGGAGATATTTTTCTCCAGAAAATAATTTTGAAATAACATTATTCGGGTTTTGACTATCGACTTGAAAGTTTTGTTGTGGCGCCGCATGAGCGGCGGCACTATATTTTTATTCGCTTTTGAAAAGTGCCTGTGGAGGTAGCCATATTGTTTACTATATGGACTAGTTCAGTGTTTTTTTTTTTTTAACATACATGTAAAAGTACGGTACTTTCATTACCACATCGATCCCATACCAACTTTGTTTTTCTATTTGGACTGATTTTTTGTTTTTTAACATGTAAAATACTGCACTTTCATTGCCAGATCGACAAAAAAACCAGATCGTATCCCAGATGGCCCAGAGTTTAAATATTTGTCATATAGTATCACCACATGGACCTCTGCGAAGTTTGTTCAAGTGATGCCCTAGGTGTAAAAGATTAACCGGCTGTAATGTGCCCTATTTCAGAAACAACTGATTTGCGGTGCCATTGATGTTATGCATCAATATTTTCTTTTTTAACTTATTTAGCAGGATAAAGGTTTAAGTACGACTGATGAAGGGTCTTTTTACTGACAGAACAAGAAATATCAAAACTAGAAATAATGTTGCCAAATAGAATTTTCTTCTTTTCCCACAATGTTTTCAACCATTTCTGCGGCCTATTTCATCATTCGAAACTCATTTAATTTGACATCTGTAGATGCTTTGATTATGGACGAGTCTGAAATTTTGGCGCCTTGTATATGCTATTTTCTAGCCGATATGTGCACGTTAAGCGTTATCATGCTTATCCTGCTACATAAAAGAAATGAAACTTTCAAGCCGACATTAAAAACCCAATCATTTTCTGTTTGAAAGGTATTTTCGGAGGATAGATATCTTCTTATCGGACAGCGTAGACCCAAGATCAGACTGCACGTTTTGTGCAGTCTGATCTTGATCTACACTGTCCGCAAAAGATCACTGAGTCGCGTTTAGCAGCCTAAGGGTTAACAAACAAGTTTGAGCTCCTTCAAACATCAACATTTGTTTTCAACGTTTTCTTTTAACATTATTAATTTTGTTCATAATGTAAGATGAAGAACCAAAAGAAAAAATAATCAAACTTATAAAAAATTCAGCTCTGACTGAGGGATGGGGTCTGCAGTCTGACTTGTCTAGAAGCTGCTTAAGTGTTAAAGTAACAATAGCTGCCAAAAGTAAACAAATAGGGTGTTAACATGCATTTAAATTTAAATCATACCAATTAAAAGTATGAAAATTATTGTGAAGATGACAATCTGTTATTTTGGATCAGTCCAAGTGTTAGTCGCTGTCATAGAAATTAATTTCAAAACTAGATTAAAAGTTACCAGGTCATTCTATCTTTTGTTTTCTTTTTGCCTGATATTTTTCCGTCAGCGACTAATATTTGGACTGACCACACAATAACAGATTGTCATCTTTACAATATTTTCCATGCTTTTAAACCCTTTGGTTTAAATTTTAACACATGCATTGTTTCTTTAATTGCTATTGGGTCTTTAACTCTTTACCAAATGACAGAACTAGACTTTGGACTAGAACAGATCGATAGCATTTGCAGACGACATATTAAATGTAGCTCAAAATGATGATTTGTCTCTAAAAAGGTAGAAAACATCACGGTGGGCAAAGGAAATATCAAAAGTAACGAAATTACTGATTGGCTAAACAAAATAGTTTAGCCAATCAGCAGTTGCGTTACTTTCTTAGTCTAGAATAAGACTAAGAATGCAGTTTGGAATGGTTGGCGAATACGGGCGTGAATTATTTCGAGGACCAGTCTAGTTACACAAGGTGTCTCGAGTCTACTGATTGATAACTGTGGTATTAAAATTATGCGCAGTTGTAATATAGAAAATTTGTCCAATTGTATTCGAACACGTTCTCAAAAATTGTGCAAAATGTATTCTTATCCTTTTGCGGGCTTATTTGGCGCATCTGCAACCTAGAGCATGTGGACAGATGAGTTAGAAAGGAGAAACTGCCAAAAGCAATTTCTCTTATATGGCACTTTTCACGATTTTCATTACACCAAAGTTATATTCTTTAAAAACTTTTTTGAGAAACATTTACAGAGTAAATTGAGAGTAGACAGAAGAGTTCAAATGCGGCGATGAGTTAGCCGAATTATTGTTCTGGAAGAAAATGTAGGTCAGGATCAGACTACACATATAGTCTAATCTGATATAAAAGTTCACGGTGTGATATCTTGTGATTCATACTGATCCGTAAAGTCAAAATATAATCTGGATCATTCTGACTGACTCAATAGATGCATATAGTTTGCATTCTAAAATTTAATGTTCAAAAAGAAATCAGAAGAAAAGAAATAAAAATGTATGAGCCATGCTCTGTGAAAATGGGGTTTAATGCATCTCTGTGATGCATGATACCATGCAAGTTATCACATAACAATGGATCCATAAAGTCCGTTTTGTATAACAAGCAATGGAATCTTGAAATAGACTGGTGCTTTGATATGCAGAAAATTGATCAAATTGACCAATAGCAAAAAGTTTCGACCTAGGCCAGCCTGCGCGGACTGCGCAGGCTGACCTGGGTCGATACTTTTTGGAGGTGTATTAAGCTCCCTTTTTTCCAGAGCATAGCTTAATCAGTTCAAATATATATATATAATTTTTTTACCTGTCTACCATAATAAGCACCACATACCAAACGGACAGAAAACTGCAGACATAAGTCACGTAAATCAGCGTATGACACCACACTGGATGGTGTCCGTAATGTAGGCCTATCCGACCATTACTCAACCAACTCAAAAATAACGACAGTAAAAATCCAGCATCAGAAAGACTTAGGGCAGCAATATAAGTGCTCGAGCTTTGATTGTTTAATACTGTAAAAACAAACACTTTAAAGCACACAAAGTTTCCAATGATTCCAAATAAGCAAATGACGGGAATTCCGTATATGTACAATCCTTTTGTAAACGTCTCTAGCGCATCACTGGAGGTATCTGTTGTAATATTTAAAGTTTCGTTAATAAAAACCACACCACTTTCATTCATTGTCACTTAAAAATAATTTTCCTGTTAAGGAATTAATTTCAGCTTCATCCCAACCGTCTTTAAGACTGACTACAGAGAAAAAGTTTAATTATATTTATATATGAACTAACAGGAAGCCACACGGCGACCAATAGAGCCAGTTGTCGCTGTCATGTTATTGAAAAGCAGTGGGGGTCATTTCTGTTCTTAACGTTAGTGCCCTTCACTATTGGTTATTTGTTTGTGTTATAATTTATCATGACGGATTTCCTCAGGTGCGTAGCCAGGCGGCAGTCAGAAAATCCAGGTCCCCGCATTCACCAACCATTGTAAAATGCATTCTTGATCTTATTCTAGATTTAGAAAGTAACTTAATTTCTGATCGGCTGAACCAAGTGGTTTAGCCAATCAGAAATTGGGTTACTTTTAAGTTTAGAAAATTTTGGAAAATTAGACTAAGAATATTACTGAGAATGGTTGTTAATACGATCAGGGCTTCAACATTAACCGCTTAAGCGTGTTATTAAATAACATGAATTCTCTCGATCAGTACAGGAGACAAAATCAGTACATGTTCAGTGGTGTTTTATCCAAAATATTTCTCAAAATAGCTGAGACAATGTAGATCAAAGATCAGACTTCACATTCAGATCTTGATGTATGCTTTCCACAAAATGTGAGTCTGATCTTGATCGACACTTTCTAACAAAAGAAAAGTGGCAAAAGTTGTCACAGGGGCTTGTCCTCCTAGTTATCCCCCACCGAAGGCGGAGGGATATAGTTTTAGTGTTGTCCGTCCGTCCGTCCTTCCGTCCGTCCGTCCGTGTGTCCGTCCGGGAGAATATCTCCAATACCATTGGACGGAATTTCGTGAAACGTTATACATGTGTACAATAGCCCATTCCGCCGATATACTTTTTTTTTGTTATTTTGATTCGATGAAAAATGGCCGACTGGGAGCGATTCTAAGTTACGCGGTCAAGTAAATTTTTCGGCGGGGGATATCATTTCAACAAAATTGCTGGTGTTAACATTAATTTTACCCGAGGAAAAGGGCGAAAAAGCGAAAGAGTATAAAACACTTAATATCTAAATTTAAAGAAAAAAGTGATAGACGGTATATCAGAGGGTACTAAGACATAGAAACTGGAATTATTTTGTGGTTAAATATGTGGCAAAAATGCTTAAATATTTCCTAGTTACTGTCAGTCTTGGCAGAGTAAGGTCAAAACATAATAAAAGGAAATGATCAGACTGGAAGTCTGGAAGCAAGGATAGTGGGCCGGTTATATCAAATATTAAGTTAGACTGTACAAAATAGCTCATCTATGATCACTTACTATTTCTGAAGGTTTTATCGCAACTAATTCTTTCGTTTTATTTCGATAGGCCTATAACTTTGAATTGATAAAGATCATTAATAAGTGTTTGTTCAGTCACGAATACATTTAGGCTTATCAAACACTGTCAAAATCTAAACTAACCGCTACATTTTCTGAACGGTTTAAGCATTTTTAGCCCGTCGCATATTGTTATCCATTCATTCGAAACTGACGCCAATAAGAAGGCCACAAACAAGCTTAAACAGCTACGCAAAAGAGGTTACGCGCCTGTTACTGAGTCTCTTACCCTACGTTTACACCATGTTCCCGACAGTAACGGCAGCCCCGTTTCTGACAACCGTGGACAAAACGGGATTGACGTAATACAACGCACAGGAACGGGATAAGCAAACTTGATCGCAAAAATTACCAGCCTGTAACAAGCCGTAACAAGACTTTGAGACGGTCCGTGTTTGGACATAGAAACCCTTTTTTCACCGGTATCGATCAGGCCGTAGTAGAACGCAACGATCAGTCCGTTACGCTACGGTCTGTTAGGTTTCTCATCAGCACCGGGACTGCCGTGGCAAATTTTTTGACGGTCGAAAAATCTGGCACAGCAACCCCGACGATCATGGTCTGACAAGTTTGCTTATTCCCGTTTCTCTGCGTTGTATTATGTCAATCCCGTTATGTTCACGGTTGTCAGAAACGTGGCTGCCGGGAGCATGGTGTAAACGTAGGGTTCCCTTCATGACTTGTCACAGATACCGTGAGGCACCGTAGAGAGACCTAACTAAACTTGGTTAATGGAGAAATCAAAGCGTTGAGAACGCTGAAGTGAGTGGTATTTGTCAAGGAAGCCATTGTGTGGAATAAATAATTTGAAAGAAAAAGAGAAATATTCAAATATTGGCTTCAAAGTCAACCTACTAAGCAAATGAATACCTTTTTTTGGTTGAAGGGAGAGTACTCATGACAAATATAGGATTATTTGTGTATTGGTCGTCTCCCTTTGATCATTAGGAGGAGTTAGGAGTAACGTCCCTTGACAGTAGGATGCATGATGGATAGAGAGAGAAACCATGTGAATATATCGCATAAAATTAAGTTTGTACCTGAAAGCTATGATTTTGAAATATCTTTGGCCGTTAACATTTAATTCCCAACATTACAATAAATTATTTCGATCTACAAATATTCATGCCCAGTCAAATGGAGTAGCGCGCAATCATTAGATGAACAAGCCATGGGACGAACTGTTTTGGAACCAAAAAGCCCAGGACCAAGTGATCAGTAGACAAATTTTGTATATATCATTGCGCCAATAGAAGGCTATGAGCGAGTGAAGCTATTTTCAATCTAGAATTAGTATTTTCACGATCGATGGCCTCACCCAATGTAGTTTAACACGCCATTTTCAATTACATATCTGAGTGTCACCCAAAAACTCATTTGTCTGAGAAAAATTGAGTTTAATTGGGTTTATTTCCGTCGGCTTTGCACAAAATACGATACATGGTCTTCAAAATTCAATATTGAACTCATAGTGGTATTGTCTCCGACAAATACCACAAAAAACGAACAAATCTCACAGCACGCCACGTTTCGGACAAACGGGGCTGCCGTGGCTGCCGGGAACATGGTGTATAACGTAGGGTTAACGAATACAATACATAATGCGAAGTTTTGACAGTCTATTCACGGTCAAATATTGTTCTGTTTACAACTTTGCAGGGATGCCGTCTATTACTGGCCCAGCTCGTTACAACTCGACCGATTCCATAAGTACACCTAACCTCGTCCGTATCAAGTATGGTTCCCTTGCAACTACGTTTCAGTCACATGACATAAACATGGCGATGCCCTCGAAATTCTTCAAATCAACGAGGAAAACATCTACGATGAAGATATTTACATTTATTACATTCCTATCAGTGAATTACTGGGATTTCACAGTGAATAACGCCACTATTGGTGATAATTATGGTATTATCACTAGTGACAATATAGTTTTAAAATGTTTGCCGGAACTACTTTTTTTTCTATATTGCTCATATTTAGCCATTCTTGATAATCATTGGAATAAAAAAGGCTAAATTAATAATATAATAAATAGGATAATCAACTGTTTGTGTGTGCGATAATAAAAATCTTTATTTCATGCTTTCCGGTAGGTTATCGAGAAATAACGGTGAAATATTTTTCGATATTTCATGGTTACGACCAGTGAAATTACCGATTTTTATATTCTTACTCTTCAATTGAACGCGGAAACAGTTATTCCCGCGCACAAGTTACCTAGGTAAAATGCGCGTGCCTCTCAACCAGATGGAAATATGACGTAATTTACCCTACATTTCTCGCGCTTGACGTAATATTGTAATGCGTTGCTATGCAGAGGGGGTATGCTACGGGGAATAACCGAAAAAAACTGTACTGGGTTTTGATGTAAGTTACCCCAAAAAAGGGTTAAAAGCATGAAATAAATAGAATATTTGTTTTTTTCGGTGAAAGATCGAAATTTATTTCATCTCGTGAACATCGTCGGTAATATTTTACCGATGATGTTCACTCGATGAAATAAATTTCAATCTTTCACCGTAAAAAAACAAACATCCTCTATTTGTTTCATGCTTTCCCGTAGTTTATTGAGAAATAATGGTAAATATTTTTCGATATTTCATGGTTACGACCAGTGAAAAATACCGATTTTTTATTCTATCTCTTCAATTGAAGGCAGAAACAGTAGTTCACGCGCACTAGTTACCTAGGTAACATGCGCGTGCCCCTCAAGAAGTGGAAATATGACGTAATTTACCCTACATTTTTCGCGCTTTACGTAATATTGTAATGCGTTGCTATGCGGAGGGGCTTTTGATGTAAGTCCCCCAATAAGGGTTAAAAGCATGAAATAAACAGAATATTTTTTTTTTTTTCGATGAAAGATCGAGATTTATTTCATCTCGTGAACATCATCGATAATATTTTCACTCGTGGCTGCGCAACTCGTGAAAATATTATCGATGATGTTCACTCGATGAAATAAATTTCGATCTTTCACCGTAAAAAACAAATATCCTCCATGTCATTCAAATTCTAGTGACAGATTTTAATATCACACACAACCAGTTGATTATCCTCTATTTATCAATTCGTCACTAAAATCCGCCCGCGCACTTGATACATCACATCGAAAATGGGTATGAACAAGGAAAATTTATTTAGAACGATTTCCATTGAATACTGTGACTCATGTAGTTCAATATTTGTGGAGTCTTCTATTACATACATTGATACAGTAAAGCGGTCTAATTCCGACGAAGAAATGAAAGGCGTATGTGAATATCAACCGACGTAATAACCCGAAGGAGTTGATCAACGAATCGCCCGAGGTTTGCCGAATGTTATTAGACCAAGACGTGGGAAAACATGGTGTGAACTAGAGTGTCTGGCATTTGGCAAATTTAGGGTGATCCGTTGGTCAAGTCCCTCGGCTGTATTACGTAACTTGATAGGCACCAACACGGTACATTTCTCTGCCGGAAATACACCACTTTACCGTTCTTAAATCGTAATACTCCGCTTAGAAAAGGAAAACAATAATCACTCTTTCCTATCAGAATCTTTCTATATACATTTCCTTTTACAAACAGTTTGCCCATTTATTTTTTAAGTTGCTCTATCAATTCCGTAGGCTTTTTACAGCGGCAAGTAGCTTATCACCGTGCCTGTTGTTGCCGTTGCAAATCGATTTACAGGGCGCCGCAATGTTTAAGATCACGAGTCGGCCACTGAAAAAATAGTTTCACCGTAATGTTGCTGCATATTATTTATAGTGACGCAAAACATCAGTCACGCCAAAAAACATATATATCTGCAATTCGGGTTCGCATTCACCGACCATTCTCAATTGAATTATTTGTTTCAATCTAGATTTTGAAAGTAGCGCATTCTCTGATTGGCTAAACAATTTGGTTTAGCCAGTCAGAAATGCGTTACTTTCAAATTTCATAAAGTTCTTGAGAATCAGTCAAAGAATGGTATCAAGAATGGTAAATGAATATGGGCCTTAGTCTCTGGGTGCAAACTGGCAGGCACCCAATTGCACATCAAGATTTCTTCGCGAATTATAAGTTATATGAAAGTTGAATAATTTTTAAGTGCCAAATAACACCAATAGACATTTTCATCCTAGAAATAAGATCCAGATAAATGCCATTTCATACTAGCGTTTGTCGATTGTGTGAACAGCGACGAAGGCTATATAGATCAAATACTAGACTGCATGTTTTGAGCAGTCTGACTTTAGTCTTCACTGTTCGCAAAAGCACATAGAGTCGTGCTAAGCATCCAACGTAGTAATACTTATGTTCTGAAACAGCTGGTGTGGCGGAGGAATATCATGTGATATGGTGCAGGTTAATTCTTTATTTAAAAGTCACGAGGTTTACGGCTTTTAGGAAAAACGATTGAGAAAAAAATATAGGAAGGGGAGTAAATGTTCGTTTCAGCACATTCTCTTTTCTCCTCTTCCAACATTGTTTTCCACCCCTTCAACAGAAAAATACCAACCTTTTTGTGTGTATATGAGAGAGAGAGAGAGAGAGAGGGGAGAGAGAGAGAGAGAGAGAGAGAGAGAGAGAGAGAGAGAGAGGCTTAATAAAATATTTACATGTAATTGAATCTATTGCTTTCCTTTAGATGAAAGTGAGCTTAGAGAAATATTTCCTTGTTTCCCACAAAGTTAGAATGTTACTTTTCCCCCGAAAATCAGTGTGCATTTATTTGGTTTTCTAATCATATAGATAACAGCCTTTTTTCTTTTAAGACGATGATTTCTATCTCATCACAAAAACGATCATTTTTTTTTTGTGACGCACTTGGTTTGTCGTCTTCAAATGCTTTCAACTCTGACAAGTCTAAATTTTTGTCGTCTGGTAAAGCGTTGTTATGATCTTTGACGTGAAATACCCTCCCACTGTACATCTCTTTGTATATCAATTTCGTGAAATAATTCATAATTAAATATCGTGCAACGTTTTTCTCTTTTCTGACAAAGACTAATGGTCCGTTTGTGACTGATTCGCCCACAAGATCGTGATTAATTCGTCATGAATAGTTTTGTGGTCTCTGGTTTCCGTTTTTTCAAGCAAGAATAGCTACCAAAAGTAAACAAAGCGGGTGTTAAAATGCAGTTATATTTAGATAAGTCATACCATTTAATAGCACGCAAATTATTGTTAAAATGACAATCTGTTACTGTACGGTCGGTCCGAGTGTTAGTCGCTGGCAGAGAAAATACTTTCAAAACTAGGTTAAAATTTGCCAGGTCACTCTATCCTCTGTTTACTTTTTGCCTGATTTTGAAATTCATTTTTCGGACAGTGACTAACACTTGGACAGACTAGACAATTAACATATTGCCATCTTCAAAATATTTTCTATACTTTTAAGTGGTATGATTTTAATTCAAATGCATTTTAGCACCTGCATTTTTGGCCGCTATTGGGCCTTTAAGCATGCAAGATGGAATAAAGCTATTTAATCAGCTCGCAAGTGTACAAGGTTCATTTTACCTTATACTTTTCTTGTTTTTTTTATTCGCCGCTATCTTGGAAACTTTATCGAAATTGAATTTTTTTGCTTCATTTTGCGTATTTATCTCAGTACTCTGCATTATTTTACCTTTCATCCGAGCGAATGAGCCGTACCTGGCAAAAGGGGGCTTAGTGCATCTCCGTGATGCATTGTACGAAGCACGTAATCATATATTCACAGATACCCAAAAGCCATTTTGTCAAACAAACGACTGAATCGTGAGATAGACTGGTTTTTTGGCATCCAGAAAATTGACCAAAAGCAAAAATTATTGACTCATGTCAGCCTGCGCGGACTGTGCAGGCTGACGTGAGTCGATACTTTTTGCAGATGCATCAAGCTTCCCTTTCACAGAGCATGGCTCAAATAATTTAGTACTTATGTATTTTTCACGCCTAGTTAAAATTTTACCGCTTATTGCAGGCGTCATTTCCGCTGTAGCAAGCCTTGCGTACATCGGTCCCACCGGTCTACAGGATAAATGATGACAAAGGTAAAATAAGACGAACTTGAAGGTGAGAGACGCTCACATTTGCTGGTTGGAGATATCTACATGTGACTAATACAATTCCAAGAAAATGATCTCTCGTGCCACTAAAATTCAAAGCCGATGGGACTATCCGAAATTAATGTTTCGCTCAGATCAGTGATTACATTTCTAAGATAGCGGCGAAAAAACTGTACATCTGCTGACTGATATAGATTTATCATCTTGCATGTGACTGTCATGTAATGCATGAGAGGTTTCTATGGAGCCTTTTTTAAACAGCGATTACGTAATCGCTGTTTTAATAATATCGGTTTTAAAATGTTTCGATTTTTTTCGATACGCCTTTTAACAAGCACCCCCTGGCGACAAAAATTCGCTGTCCACCTCTGTTTTTCAAATCCAATTTTACCGAGTGTGGGTTAAGATATTAAAGTTAAAAGCCAATAAACTATTTGAAAACATTGATGATGACCTCTCCTTGCTTCTTTGTTAAAGATGTCAACTCAACTTGAACGAAAGGTAGTTTTTAAGTTAATTAATAAAATTGTCATTAATCGGGTGATTTCATTATTATTATTGGTCCAGTTATTTGGTCTCGGCCTGTACTATTTACCCTTGCCCTACAGGCTCGGGCCAATACAACAGTCCTGGGCCATGGAGACTGAAGACATAGAGACTAAAACATTATGCATGAATAATGATCTGTCCTTGAAGAAGGCTTATTGAAGTACCCACGTTACAACCTTAACCCTAATCCTGCTAAGTAAGTTAAATATAACTTTCAAGTGGATAGTAAAAACCCGAAAAAAGTTTTTTCAAGTTTATTTTTTGGAGAAAAATATCCCTTTAACGAACAGTGTAGATCCATGATCAGACTGCACGTTCTGTGCAGTCTGATCTTGATCTACGCTATTCGCAAAAGGTCAGTGAGTCGCGTTTAGCAGTCTAGGGGTTAAAATGGAATCTCTTCTCACAACGTATGAAATAGTTCACTTATTCCCATTATACGTTTAGGCCTAAGCTACAGTTGTGTAATTTCGATCGTTGAATCAGAGTCCTTTGTCGAATCGATGTTTGATTTCTTGAGTTACAAAATTAAATTTTCTTAGAATTTTCTTAAACAGACCAGCATATATTAATTAATAAAACTGTTATAGCGATTTGAAGTGATTACAAACGAGTCTAGGAAAACAGTGTTATTTAGCCATGCGCGACTCAAGGACCTTTTGCTGACAGTGTAATAATATCTTTAAATAATAGTATTTTGGTTTTTACTATCGGCTTGAAAGTTTTATTCACTTTATTTAGCAGGTTAAGGGTTAAAACAGAAATAGTTCCACACAAGCAGACAAATAACTGCTTGGTTTCAGATCTGAAAGTGAAACAAACCCTAAGCTTTACCTCGATCTCCAATTTGAGAGTTGAATTGATCTATATATTCGTTTGACGTGTTGTGGGAGTAATAACGGGCATGAGTACAACGTTTTCATAAATGAAGTCACATTATGCTACTATGACGTCACAAAATCTTATCTTAAACGTGTGTAAGATAAGAAAAATCGAAATGGCTATATTACAAGGAAAACAAAGGATGCTATATGATTAAAAAAAAAAGATGACAAAGCAGTGTTGCAAACTGAGTCTCTAGCTGATTTCAAACACATTTGCGATGTAAATTGGTGCTAAATGTCTTCTATCAGAGATTCCCTCGGGAGGAAGTAAAGGGTTATATTCGATAAATAGATGTAGATCTAATTGATATAACATGTAAATGTAATTGATTTTTTTGCGTAAGAATCCTTAAACACTTTTGGGTCATGTGTGGCTTACTAGTACAACGTAGGATTCGTAATCGGAGGGCCCGGGTACGATCCTAAATCGAAGCACTGGTTTTTTTCCGTGGGAGTGTCCTTCCGCAGTACACTTCAAAACCCTGGTACAAGTGAAACCCAGGAAATACAAACATATGTCCCGCTATCGCAGTGATTTAACTAAAATAATGTTGAAAGTGGGGTAAAACATTATTAGATAAGCTATCTTGAAGAAACCTGTGAGCTTTAGGCAAGGTTGATTCTGTACCAGGCGATAAAATTTAGGACTTATCACAGTTCTAAGTTTACAACTGCAGATGACAAATGTGATTCAAATGATGGAATTAGTCTTTCAAATGGTAGAAAACGAATTTTGGATAAGGATAAAATACTGGCTACCAATATTTTCTCATTTGCGTACAAAGTTTTGAAAATCATTTTGGCATGCAGAAAATTTATCGAAAGCAAAAAGTATCGACCTATGTCAGCCTGCGCAAACTGCGCAGGCTGACACGAGTCGATACTTTTCGGTTATCTATTAAACACGTTTTCACAGAGTATGATTCAAGTGTATCTATGTATTCAGTTTAGCATTCGATTGGTAAAAGTACAGACTTTACTTAAATTACCAAAAAATCCTGTATTAGATGACCCTGTGGACTACGTTGTCTGCGCATATCATATTCTTCGAAGATTCAACCTGTCTGCTATGACGCATCACTAACCCCTGTACAGGATAAATTATTACGCCGCTAATAAAGTAGCAATGGAGAAAATGGCTATAAACAATATATCTGTGGAAATATGTAGCCTGTTTTTCGCTCCAAATATCTTGAAAATTCAATTATTTCAAACGGGAAAATAGTTTTCACAAATACTCTAGTTTTACTGCACATCTTTGAATACAGTTTCTAAATATAGACCTTGGTGAAACCAGGATTCGTGCAACCTTTCCAACCTTTCTAACTCACTTGATGAAGTTATGTGCGTCATGTTTTTCTATTCTCCTTTTTTCTTCCAAATCTTATTGTATCGATACATACTGCTGAGTTTTATGCCCATAGTATTCAAATAAATTTCACAAACACCATACAAAAAAGCAGCCAGAAGTCCTGCGGAGTGACGTCACTTTACACCACACTTGTGCATGAAACTTTGCAAAAACTAAACATAGAAACACTAGCCAACCTTCCCTATAATGCAGTCCTGACTCCTTGTGATCTCTGGCTAGTTCCTCTTTTGAAAGATTCTCTCCGTGGCACGCGCAACGAGAGCAGAGAGTAACTAACCCTCTCAATGACCGGGTCCTTGAGAGTGATGTCACGTGACGCGCTCGCACACGCGTTTCGTGCATGGGAATCAAGAATGAATAAGTGCATAGAATTCAAAGGAGGTTACTTTCAAAAACAATAAACAATCCAAGTTATTTTTTGTAACAATATTCCGATACAGGCACTGGCCCTCGTTCTTTTTGATCACCTTTCGTAAGCTGGTTAGGCTATAATATGCATTACTTAACACCAGGTAAGTATAACCCTGGATAAAAAAAACAACAACACTTAATCCTTTATGTGCCATAGGCCAAAACAGAGCCTTTAGGGGATGGCATAGATCAAGATCAGACTGCACAGATTGTGCAGTCTGATCTTTGATCTATACCAACCGCTTGTTTAGTCAAGTCTATAGGCTAATAAATCGGCGTAGGCTAATAATTGATGATCAGTTTTTCTATGGCTCGTTTAACGATGCTTATTTCTCATCGCACGAATATCTTTCTGTCAACTTTGCATTAGAAGAAGTGGGTGGGGAACTGTTAGTGACCTTCGTTTTTTCTGCCTAGCTAGTTGTATAAAGTCGGTATTCCTTATAGTATCCTTTCTTGGAAATGCACACTGAACCTTTGAAATACGGTCCAACTTAGATTTCCAAGCAAAATGTCCTTTAAAGCAAAACATGTTTACGCTGTTTATTATTTAGCGCTGTACGTTAAAACTGTCCGAGTACTACTCAACTATTTTCTTCGTGAAGAGTCAAAACTCTTCCTTTATACTAATATGCCTTCTTAGTGCTCTGGATTTCACTTGGAGAGATCATTCAAAAGGACGAACTCCCCCGGACGAACAAGCCTAGGGACGACGAAGCTCTTTCCCATGCGCAGTGGATTGCGCAAAGAAAACTACTGAAAACGTCCTTAATACCAACAGACATAAATATTTCAGGGTAGGGAGTTTTCAAAGGTCAAGAGCATATTTTCTAAACAAATCAAAAACATAATCTGACTGTCATTCACAGGAATTTTGCTTTAGATATCTCCATTGTGTGTCTGGCATTCCCTGGCCAATGTTGACGCAGTCATTGAGTCATTGACATTGAAGTGAGTTCCTTTATACTTATCCTGCAAAATAACTAACATCAAACTTTCAAGTCAATAGTAAAATCCCAAATGTTGCTGTTTCAAAATTAGTTTTTCGGGGAAAAATATATCCTTATCGGACAGTGTAGATCCAAGATCAGACTGCACGTTCTGTGCAGTCTGATCTTGATCTACACTGTCCGCAAAAAGGCAGTGAGTCGCGGCCTGTAGGTTAACATCGATAGCTTCGTGTGTAACAAGATTTGTTTTGGAAATGGAGTAGAATCTGAAATTGCAATATTCAACGTGACGGGCTGTTTAAGGACAACTGGTGTCGAGCCCACTGTGTGATTTAGTGACATATAAAAATGACTGTCGCTCTCGAAAAGGGGAGTTTAAAGATACATCCTCACAGCCAGAGAGAGAGAGAGAAAAAAAAGGCTGCTGAAATTTGATAGAATCTAGAATATTCAGATTTGAGTCAGCTGTGTAAACATAGATAAATTACCGATATACATGTATATGGCGCTGGATAAATACATATATCGGAAATCTTCGAAACACTGATCTCATTGATGGCCGCCAGAAAATGAAATGCATTTTCTATCTGTCGTAATCTATGCAACCTTTCGACCGTCAGGGGCAACATTTGGCATGAATATACAATAATAATTATACTTTGATAAAATAAAGATGAAATGAAAAAAAAAAAAGCTGGCTTAAAACGGGTATAAATGTATCTTTGATGCATTATACCAAGCCAGTCGTTACATTTATAGATCCATAAAACCTTTTTTGTCTAACAATCTACTGAATCCCGGAGGCAAAATGGTGAAAGCACCAATAGCAATATATATTGACCGAATTCACTACGAGTTGTTTACCTTTCAGTTAATTAGTGTGTAATATGACAATGATAATGACTTTATTTTAAGTAATAAGGCCACCGGCCCATCATACAAAAAAATACATGTAGAGACAAGCATTATACATAGTAGATGAGTTACATCACAATTCATGACCATGTTAAAATCCAAAAAAATGTTGTAAAAATGAGTTTGTGTTAATTGGATAACGACTCTTACGTTAGTTAACATTTAAAAATTGCACCCTTTGACATCTTTCCAAACAATATATGATTTGAGACACTGTCGCTCGCCGCCCACCTATGATCTAACCGCAAGCAGACTCGACAAAAAATGTAAATGAGGAAATTTGTCGGATGTTGTAAAATAAATTCAATCGGTGCTGTTGGAAAAAGGGGCGTTAACCCTTTACCACACAATGACGACTTTTGATACCCCTGATAGAAAAGGCTTTTGAAAACATTGTGGGAAAAGGAGAAAATGCTGGTAACCAGCATTTTCTCCTTTTCCCACAATGTTTTCTACCCTATCAAAGAAAAATCATTTTATATGATCCACATTGAAACTGTCCTCTGCAAATGCTTTCAATTCGGACAGGTCTAAAATTGGTCGTGTGGTAAAGGGTTAATGCATCTGCATGATGTATTATAAAAAGTAAGTAATCACATAATTATGAACCCATGAAATCCATTTTTTCTAACAACGGACTCAGTGTGAATCATGAGATAAAATTGTCCTTGGACATGTAGGAAATATGCAAGTTGAAAAAGGTATCTACCCATGTCAGCCTGCGGGTACTGCGCAGGCTGACATGAGTCGATACTTTTTGCAATTGCATTTAAGCCCCCGTTTCACAGAGCATGAGTCACTTTTATTCCATTCTTGGAGCAGAAATATACAAAATTAATGGAAATGATATGACTGCAGTTCAGTTCTCATTGAAGCACAAAGCGTTTAGGCTCTAAAAATTTACTTTTGTGTGGCCGTTACCATAGTAAGATATTTATTCTTAAATAAAAGGCAAATCATGAACGATCTGTGTTCTAACTTCATCCTTTGCAAAATGAAAACTCAGAAAAATAAAAAACGTGTTTTTTCCCATAGAGTAATTGACCTGTACAAATGGCAAATAGAATTAAGCTGGTGAAATAAGTTTTCCCAAGGCCAGTATGCAATATCTATATTTGCCAAATTGTTCGTTTAAAAAAGTGAGCTGCTTAAGAGAAACACGAAATATTTTAAAAAGAATAGACGGCGTAAATTTGCCAGCAAATAGGCAGGGGCCCTTAGAATCAATATGTCTACACTTTTGACCAATCACAAATTTCTATTTATTCATTTGTTATCAGTACCAAAAAGTAGGTCAATAAGCCAGCACATTCAGCTATGCCCAAAAAAAACCCCGCAAGTTAGCAGGAAGCAATGTATTATTGGGGGCGATAGCATCGTGGGGGGTAGATTTTCGGCCTCTACCGTTGGGTTCGAATTCCATGATAAGCAGGGTCAACTTTTGGAACTACCCACGCGAGAAGGCCTACTAGTAAAGGTTTCCATAGAACAATCATCATGGTAGAATTTATTTGATTTCAACAAATGAGCCGGCATGCTCTGGCAAAAGAGGGGTAATGCATCTCCGTGGTGAATAATACCCAGCAAGTCATCACATATTATTTCATGCTTTCCAGTAGGTTATCGAGAAATATCGGTAAAATATTTTAGAATATTTTAGGATATTTCATGGTTACGACCAGTGAAAATACCGATTTTTATATTCTAACTCTTCAATTGAAGGCGGAAACAGTTGTTCCCGCGCACTAGTTACCTAGGTAAAATGCGCGTGCCTCACAACCAGATGGAAATATGACGTAATTTACCTTACATTTTTCGCGCTTGACGTAATATTGTAATGCGTTGCTATGCGGAGGGGGTACGCAACGGGAATAACCGAAAAGAACTGTACTGGATTTTGATTAAGCCCCCCCCCCCCATGAAATAAATAGAATATTTGTTTTTTTCGGTGAAAGATCGAAATTTATTTCATCGAGTGAACATCATCGGTAATATTTTCACTCGTGGCTGCGCCACCCGTGAAAATATTACCGATGATGTTCACTCGATGAAATAATTAGCCACGAGTGAAAATATTACCGATGATGTTCACTCGATGAAATAAATTTCGATCTTTCTCCGTAAAAAACAAATATCCTCTATGTCATTATGAATCTATAAAATCCATTTTGTCTAAAAACCCACTTTATTATGAGGTAGGCTAGTCCTTTGATATGAAGAAAATGACCAACAGCAAACACTTTCGACCCAGGTCAGCTGCACAGACTGCGCAGCTTGACCTGGGTCGTTACGTTATGCAGAGGCATTAAACCTCCATTTCAAAAAGCACGGTCAACATACGTTTATCTCGTCATGTACAATGATAACATAAAGAATGATTATTGTAAGTTGTTAGAGCTGGTTTAACCCCCGCCCGGAAAAAAAAAACACAGTATCAAAACTCCGAGAGTCATAAGTGAGTTTTTTTTTTTCATACAAGAAATGTGAAAGAAGCCATATTGCATTTTTTCCCGCTGGAAGATAGTAGATTATCATAAAGGGAAAGTCCTGTCCTAGAATGATTTTTTCGTCAAGAACTGTCAGAACATATTTTCGCCAGTTTCGTTGACATGTCTTAACCCTTTACCACACAATGACGACTTTTAACACCCCTGATAGAGAAGGCTTTTGAAAATATTGTGGGAAAAGGAAAAAATGCTGGTTACCAGCATTTTCTCCTTTTCCCACAATGTTTTCTACCCTATCAAAGAAAAATCATTTCATATGAGCCACATTGAAACTGTCATCTGCAAATGCTTTCAATTCAGACAGGTCTAAAATTTGTCGTGTGGTAAAGGATTAAGCAAGTGTTCTTTGCTACATGTAAACAAAGGTGAATAACCTCTCGCTCCGGCAGATATTTCAACAACAATTCCTGACATCTGGGCCAGTATTCACCAACCATTCTTTAGAACATTCTAATCTTTTTCTCCAAGATTTTCTAAATGTAAACGTTACACAACTTCTGATTGGCTAAACCAAATGGTTTAGCCAATCAGAAGTTGTGTAACTTTCAAATTTAGAAAATTTTTGAGAATTAGACTTAGAACGTTCTTAAGAATGGTTGGTGAATACGGGGCCTGGTGACCTTAGCGACAAGAGCAAACAAAGATTAGACTGCGCGTCCGTGAAGAGTGATCTTTGCCTTCCCTTTTTGATAAATAATCATTTGTTGATGCTTTGTTACACCCATGAACAAAGACAGATTACATAATTTTCAATTTGCAGCTTATTGCGACCTTCGATGCCTTTTTAGAAAGAGAGGAAGATAGGAACTTTTCATTTCACTTTTGTAGTATTCTGATAATTGGCCTGCAACACGCGAAAAGGGACATTCGGACATTTGCGTAAAGTATTGTCTCGGCTCAGCCTGCGCAGTCCGCGCAGGCTAATCCGAAACGACACTTTCCGTTTTTATATAATTTCCTGTTTTGTGCAAGTCTAGTGTAGCACAAAATCAAATGTAGTCGTAAAGTGCTGTCTCGGATTAGCCTGAGCGGACTGCGCAGGCTGATCCGAGACGACACTTTACGTAAATGTCCGAATGCCCCTTTTTGCGTGTTGCAAGCCATATTTCAGTTACGAGTTAGCAAGCCCATGTCGAACAAAGACTTTGGCAGCATTTTGTGATTTCTTACAGAAGAAAAATATAGTTACAGTTAGTTAAGGTATGCTTGTCCGAAGTAGTCAAATTTCACATTGTTTCCTTCAGCATATCGACAAAGCATTAGAGACTTTAGGTCAAAAGTCATATAGCGCAATCATTCTGTAACTTTCATATGAGTGATTTGTAGCGCTTACATAATCGCTGTTTTAATAATATTGTTTTCAAGTTTCAAATCTTTTAGATTTTTCGAAGCGCCATTCTTAGAGTCTCCCCTTCCCCCCCCCCCCTCCCCCCGGCAGAATTCGCCATCAACCTCTCTTTTTCGAATCTAATTTCACTGAGTGAGCTTCACTTTTGTTTACTGATCATATCCATGTTATTATTATTATTATTTAATTTGTCGTCTGCAAATGCTTTCAGTTTGGGCAAGGCGAAAATTTCGTTGTTTGGTAAAGTGTTAAACAATAGAATCGTCCACAGTGAAGGCTGTAAAGTATACAATGTGCCACAACATGTGTCTCTTTTAAAATCTAAAGCACAAGCATATTGTGCAGTGTCATACATTCAATTAGCAAAAATGACTGTCTTAAATATTTAAAGATACATCCTTACAGCTAGAGAGAAAAAAAAAAAAGCTGATAAAACTTGAAAGTGTGTAGAATGGCTCAGCTTTGTAAACATAGATAAACTACAAATATATATGGTGTGATGGATAGAAAAAACACAAGGGATTTGTTGTCATTTAAAACCGGAAACGACAACAGGGATTGCTTTGAAGGTCTTCAAAACATGAAATTCAATTTCTACCCGTCGTAATCTGCGCAATCTTGCAGCCATCAGGGACAACATTTGACATAAAGATACAATGATAATCATACTTTCATATAATATATAGATGAAATGGGTTAAAAAACTGCCTGAAAACTGTCAGAAAACGAGTATAGATGTCTCTTTTAAATCATAGCATTTACTTTTATTCATGCATGAGTAATTTAACATATATACATTTCGTACCTGCATGTATTAACATGTACTTGGACATCGCTCTCCAGTCTTTGATGTATATCTATCGTAGTTTCAAAAAATGAATAAGGCATTCAGAAGTGGACACAAAGATCAAAATGTGCTAATGCACATGCTGATCTCGGTCAAACTGATTCTATGGGAGATTTATTTCTAAGAATTCGCACCACTCATGATATTAGTACTTTTTTAGATAATTTCTGTGCGAAAAGCTTTTGCAACACCAGACGGAAACCCGGAGGCGTTTTAATAATTGTTTGTGTTGTAACGACTTTTATTCATATTTTGTTTTGACTATTTTAAGAAGAGTCTCTGTAATTATGTTGTCATGGATTACATTTGTTTGTGTTCGTAAAAAGAAAGTTGTTTTTATGTGAGAAATAAACATTTTTCTTCCTTGTAGAACATTTATTTGGAAACCTTAATTTCAACATTACCTGTTCATTGGTGTATATAGCGAGTGCTTGACACAACTTACCGAGAAAAAGAAAGCCAAACCAAGTGACCCTTGTTTCTTTTGTAAAAAGGCTGGCCATTACAAAAAAAGATTGTAGGAGATACAAGGTCTGGTTACAAAAGAAAAGCAAGGAGTCGAAAAAAGATCAGCAGAATTTAAACGGGTAAGGACTGAGGTTAAGGACCACGCCCCTCAATCCTGTCAAAGCATCAAATAAAGGTGGTCAAACTCAGTCGATGGTCACGGTTTCTAACCTGACTTCTGAGTCAGTCTCAGTTTCTAACCTGACTAAAGGGAGTAGTAATACTGCAACCATTGTTGATCCTAATCCTCCTACCTATAAGGATGAGCCAGTAAAGGTGCATGTTGTTTGTGCAGGCTCTTCTTTCATTAATTGAAAGTCGGCGGGAGAGATATTCAGGCTAGGATTGACTCGGGAGCAGAAATTTCTATTCTCTCCAAGCAGGTTTATGATACCTTGAAATAAAAACCCAAAAAGATCAAGGATATAGTAATGTAAATGGCAGATAGGGATAATATTTTACTAGGTTTCATAGTTAAACCTGTTTAGTTATGTTTTGGCTTCCAGATAATTAGGGAAAGACTTTACGTCGCCCCTATTTCAGACGACATGTTATTGGGCCATGACATCATGCACCATTTGGGTGTCTTACATGATATGAAGTCTGACACCTGTGTGGTAAATGGAGAACGAGTCCCTGTCACTACTTATTTGCAGGATAAAAAACCTGTTGTGGCTAGAGTGTCTTTGACAAAAAGGGTGGTGGTCCCTCCCAAAACTGTCGTTCATGTCGCATGTAAATTGGATAATCGGCTAGGTGATTATTATTTTGAACCTGGTGATCTGATACACTAAAGAAAGGTTCTTATGCCTTGCATTGTCAGATCTGCCGGTGACAGACCAATCATTTGTCTGGTCAACCCCACAGATAATTTCAAAACGTTAAAAAAGAATGAAATTATTGCGAATGCACACGAGATTGACACCGTTTTAGAGGACATGCACGGTGCAGATGCAAGAATGGATTCTAGTCAATCTTCCATACAAGGGTCTAGTTGTGTTGCGGCTTCTAGCCCAAGTTTAGTCATGGAATAAAGTCTGTTGCGGCTTTTAGCCCAACTAATTCAAGCCATAAGTCAAGGTCAGTTGCGGCTTCTAGCCCAACTGAATTCAGTCAGGGGTTCAGGCCTGTTGCAGCTTCTAGCTCAACAGGGGAGCCCAATGGTCACGGATCAATAAATCTTGTGGCTTCTAGCCACAAAGGTGAGAGGGATTTAGCTGTAGAATTACCATCGCATTTGCAGGGTGTGTTTCAGGCATCCAGAACGCACCTTAATGCTGAGCAAGAATCGAAATTAGCTGGCGTTCTACGTAGCTATGCTGATGTCTTTGCTCAAAGTGATTTTGATCTTGGTCAATTCACAGCTATTGAGCTTGCAATAGATACAGGTGACGCTAAGCCTATCAACAGAGAATGCGCAGAACACCTGCGTGTTTTGTTCATGAGGAAGAAGCTCACCTGAAGAAAATGTTGGATGCTGGCGTCATTCAGGAATCCGTTTCAGAATGGGCGTCTTCTCCTGTTTTAATCAGGAAAAGAGATGGCTCAGTTCGGTGGTGCATAGACTACCGGGCTTTGAATGACGTCACAGTTAAGGATACTTTCCCATTTCCACTAGTGGAAGATTGTCTCGATACATTAGCAGGAAACATTTGGTTTTCTAAACTAGATGCAAATTCTGCATATTGGCAAGTTAAAGTCAAAGAGGAGGACCGTAAGAAGACAACTTTTCTTACAAAGTTTGGACTCTTTGAACATATCAGGATCGGTTTTGGTCTAACCAATGCACCCGCCACATTCTCTCGGGTTGTCAACTTCATATTGAAGGGACTGACCTGGAAGATAGTACTTGCCTTTTTAGATAACATTCTTGTAATGGGAAAAACTTTTGAAGAGCACTTGCAAAATCTATGTCAAGTCCTGGATAGATTTAGAGTTGGTTACTCCCAAAAAATCAGGAGGGGAGGAGTGTTGTAGTTGACGTTGGGTGGACTCACGACCAGATACCCGGCTAGCTCAGTTGGTAGAGCTGCGGTACTAGTGTTCCGGGGATCGTGGGTTCGGGTCCCGCGTCGGGCACACTTTTCTCCTTCCTGATTTTTTGGGAGTAACCAACTCCCCTTTCAGTCCCCACGGACCGCCGGTGCAGCTATCCCGCATTCACTAATTGACCTCGCCGCCAATAAAGTAAATTAAGGGAGAAAAGTGTGCCCGACGTGGGACCCGAACCCACGACCCCCGGAACACTAGTACCGCAGCTCTACCAACTGAGCTAGATGGGTATCTGGTCGTAAGTCCACCCAACGTCAACTAAAACACTCCTCCCCCTCCTGATTTTTTGAGAGTAACCAACTCCGCTTTCAGTCCCCACGGACCGCCGGTGCAGCTATCCCGCCTTCACCAAACCCTAAAACGCATGTCACAAGTAGGTTAAAGTTAGCTTTGCGGACAGTGTAGATCAAGATCAGACTATACAGAATGTGCTGGCTGGGTCTGTATTCACAAACCATTTTCTTAAAAACATTCTTATAGCTGAGCAGATTACATCAGTTTTTGACCAAAATCATGCATTTAGTGATGCAAGCATGAAACTTGGCACAGATGCTTATATAGGGGCCCTGTTTTGGAAAAACCCCTTAGCCATTTGAAATTTCAAAATGGCGGCCATTTTTCAAGATGGCCGCCAAGGCATATTGAAATATTGTATTTTTGCATTGCTGTGATGACTGTATCACAAAATGTGACGTTCTTTTGGTAAAATTGTAGTTCTTGTGCACGACAAAGACAGAATAAGAGTTAATAGATGGTTTATAGATGGGTATGATATTGCAAGATGGTGGCCATTATTCAAATTGGCCACTTTTTTCCCCGCCAAAATCCATTCTTTTTTATCAAACACCCCAGGAATACTAACTTTGATTTTTCTGTTGTAAACTGCTAAGGAGTTGATGATTTTAAAAAGTTCGAGATGATAAACTGAGGTTTCTTTTGGTCTTACGACCCTTTCATTAAAGATAATACATTGATCATAACAGACGTGTTACACAATAGTATTCAGTTAAAGTGAGAAAAGAATTTCGCTTTACGTAAGGCTAGAATTTGAGACCTTATGATTTGCAGCCAGGGCTGCTAACCACAATGATGTATATAAAGCTCTTAGGTTAGTACATTATCCAAAGGACCTGTAAAATACAAAAAAAGTGTCTGAAGATACTGACTGAATGGCAAAGCAAGTGTTTCCAGTCAGCCAATAGTTGTTAAAGTATCTTGTGACCATTTCTGTGTGTATTTTATATATTTTGCTGGATTTCGAAGACTAGTAGGTGAAGATTTTGAGAAACCTCTTTTACCCTTTCAAAAATAAGAGTGAATATCATGGCACGCTGGAGACACACTGCTTGGAACTCATCACGGAGTCCGGTGTTGGCTAAACATATTTCTGGTAAGGTTTTTATTTGTCTCAAATGCTGTCTAGTGAGCCTTAATCACATAGTTTCCTATGTTGTACCAGTTAGATAGCCACACCTGAATTGACAGGATGTGCCGGCTTAGGAGAGCCGAGCCAAGGGTAATGGTGTTATTGTGTACACCTAAAGAGTGTAAAGATCACATAGGACTTAAATGACACTAGATAAATGATTGGACTAGGTGTATAGTTCGAATACCTGAAACCAGTGGCATTCCATATTTGAGAGCTGATTTTGATCTACCCGCTTCAGGAAAGGCATCAGAGGTCATCAAAGTTAACTCTGTACCACACAATCCCAGTTTTCAACGACCAACAGAAAAAGGATTTTTGAAAATATTGTTTGACGGCAAAATTATGGCTTGTCCGTTCGTTACTCTTAAAAGTACCACCATAGGCCTGCAAAAAAAATGCAAAAAAAACAACATGTCAACCGATTGCGTCTTTCGCTAATTTCCAACCAACACAGGCACCCTAAATTTTATCCTCTCAGGAACACTTATTCACCGCCATGACCCCAAGTTTTTGTTCCTCCACTGATACAAAGTAGTCCTGTCAGTGCACAATAAAAACACATCTCAGTGGTCCCTCATTGCCCAAATTTCAAGCAAATCTAAATTATATACCTCCAAGCCATCTCGGCTCCATGAAACAGTGCAACAAAAGTGCAAAATTTCACATAGGACTACTTTTGACTACTACGACCCGGAAGCAGTCTCGCAGTGGTGCGACACCTACAGCCGCGGGACTTGATCAAGAGGTATGCCGAATGGGAACCTAGTGCGCGGGAACTACTGTTTCCGCCTTTAGTTAAAGAGTTACCGAAATGTTTACGGTAAATTTCACTGGTAGTAACCATGAATTATCAAACCTTATACTCCACCATTATTTCCCGTTGAGTTACCAAAAAGCATGAAATTAAAGGGTTAAGTACATTTTTAAGACGATGAAATTACAGCTTGCTTCATAGCTAAGTTGCCAGAGTGGCAGTCTCTGCTTTTGAAGGTCCTGGGCTCAAGTTCCACCATTTGCCCTTTTATGTTTTTCCCCCAAGTATGGTCAAAAGTGACGTCCTGATAATTTTTCGCTATAAAATACCAACTTTGTTACCCTAACTTTTTGGTCTAAATCTTTTTAAATGCCGTATTAAAACCCTTTCTAATTTTACAAATCTCACAAACGGCAAACATTTGGCGACATGGAACGTGTCAGTTTTAGGTGAAATTGACCGGAGTTATTGGAATGATAGCCATTTATTCTTTTAAACAAATATGTTTTCTAGAGCTGTCTACTCTTTGGGCATGAAGAGTCCTTTTTGTAAACAGGCAAAATATAACACAGGTAGAAATACTAAATTTAATCCATTACCAAACAATCCCGTAATTTAAGTCACTCTTTCTTTTCTGTGAAGAGTTCTAACCAATTTGTCACGTGCTTTCTAGCTGAAAAATTATGTAAATATTCCCCAAGCTGAGAAAAAAGGAAGAGTAATCATAATTGGACATTCAGGGACTTCAATACTTTAATATAAGAGTACACGAGTACTTTACTTCAAAAAAAAGTGCAAGAAAATACAGAAAACAAGCTTTATTTTTTCGCCGGTAAAAACAACACAAGAAAGCAATTTACGCCGTATGTCATCATATTAGAGTAAAAAATTCGCATCACGAAAACTTCAAATTAAGTCTTGACCAAGCCATAACGAATTCTAACCAACCTCAGGGAAAAATCCTTTGAAAATATTGTGGGAAAAGGAGAAAATGCTGGTAACCAGCATTTTCTTCTTTTCCCACAATGTTTACTACCCTTTAATAGACAAAGCCTACAATTTGTGTCACTTTCTATTTGTTTTCTGCAAATGCTTTAGATAAGGATAAGTACAAACGTTTGTTGTTCGGTAAAGATGAAGCTTGGACAAATGAGCGTTTGTAAATTTTAGCTTTTTAGCGGTCGTAAAAGTCTTCATGTAAGGCTTGTAAATAAAAAATCTCAACCACAATTTCTTTGTGTTCTTGGTGTACAAAATTACAAATCGGCGTTATTCATTTAAAATTTGCCAAATTTACCGCGAAAGGATAGCGATGTTTGACTATCGTTTATTTATCGTCGCCACCGGTTTCCCATAAAGGCGACGCCCCCAGGAAGACTGTTAGTTTTGTTACGGAGGAAAGTGCAGGATACAGGACGAAACTCACCTAAGTTACGCCTGTTTCTTTGACGTGCTCAATGTATAGCACCGTCACACGGGACCTCGGTTTAACGTCTCATCCGAAGGACTATTAGTAATTTCAGGTGATCGAACCCACACCCTAAAGTAGCAACAGATTTGACGTTCACAAGCCTCATGCCTTGCCACCTGAGCCATTGGGGCTGGTCAAATTATCGTGATATTTTCATCGTGCTATTGAAAGGCCCTATACCTCCCAAATGTAAACAATGTGGGTCACTCGTCACAACTCGACCGATTCCGTACCTACATCTAACCTCGCCTGTATGAAGGGGGTTTCCATTTTGAAATACTTCCAGTCACATGATCTTAAACATGGCGGCGCCCCACTCGTCACAACTCGGCCGATTCCGTACCTACATCTAACCTCGTCCGTATGAAGGGGGTTTCCATTTTGAAATACTGTCAGTCGAGTGATCTTAAAAATGGCGGCACCCTGTAAATCGATTGGAAACGGCAATGTACATTATCTACGGTGATAAGCAACCTATTGCTGAAAACTGCAAACGTAATTGGCAGACCGAGTAAGAAAATAGATGTATAGACTGTTTGTCATGGGAAATGTACTTTTACACATATTCCCACGGAAGATTGTGACTAGTGTTTGCTTTCTAGGTGGATTGTTACGACTTAAAGAACCGTGAAGAGGTGTATTACTGGCGAAGAAATGTACCGTATAGGTGCATATCATGCTACGTGATACGGCAGAGGGACTTAATGTATTTACCACATGAGCTATTTGGGCTGGTCAAATTATCGCAATAGTATCATCGCGCCATTTAATACAAGTCTACCCTACTGCAAAGTCCTTCTAGAGAAGGATTTTAGAACATTGTAACATTGAATTAGAAAAATTCCCATGTACGAGGGCTGTTCGATATGTAATGTGTATTGTACCACAGCGCGATAACGCTTTGCACGATTTCGTGGATGATGATACGCTTGAATAGCTCTATTCATTACCTTTCCAACGGTATAAACACGAGCCTTCAGCTCCACATAGTTTTAAACTTACAGTCATTTCAATAGAGCTAGTCGTTGACCACTGTTGTAAAAATGGTTGGGAAACGGATTAAGAATATTAAAGAAATTAGAGCTTATATAAAAGTTCGCACAAAACTCGGTCATTCGGTGATGCAGATTTTTACTGAATTGGGGGAAGATTATGGGTCTGATAAGGTATCTTATGAGACAGTTCGTAGGTGGAGAAAGAAATCTCTGACTGGCACAGAGTCCGTCAAAGATGCAGCAAAATCTGGCCGACCTGTGACTGTAAGAGGCAAGGCAAATGTCTCAAAAGTCAGGGAAATAATTGAAAGTGATGGCAGATACACGATTCGTGATATTGCCAACGCTGTTGGCATATCGCTATGCGGGTGCATTTCATTTTGAAGCGTATTTTGAAAGTACGAAAGATTTCTGCCAGATGGATACCGCATATATTGACAGATGACCAAAAACGGGTACGAGTACAAACCGCTAAGCAATTGCTCAAAATGTTTCCCAAATTCAATCAAAGACAATTTGCAAACATTGTTACTGGTGACGAAACATGGGTTCACTATTTCGAACCAGTAAGAAAAATTGGAAACAAAATATGGCTAACTAAACACGGTAGAAGGCCTGTAGTTGCCAAAAGAAGCATAAGCACAAAGAAGGTTCTTTATTGCATATTCTTCTCATGTGATGGTATAGCCGTACAAATTCCGGTGCCGAAGGGCAAAAGTGTTACAGGTCGGTATTACCGAGATGTTATACTAAAAAAGGTCAAGAAATATTATCTTAAACGACGCCCTGTGTCAGGATTTAGGCATGTTCGTCTACTTCATGATAATGCTCCATCACATACATCTGAGCTTGTGAAGCAATTTTTGAAGTCGGAGGTTACCGTCTTGCCACACCCACCATACTCTCCAGATCTAGCCCCATGCGACTTTTTCCTTTTTCCAAAACTTAAAAAGTTCTTATCTGGTCGTCGTTACAAGTCCCGACAAGCCCTTGGCTCAGCCATCAGTCAGTGCCTCAGAGGTCTACCTAAATCAGCGTACCGTGACGCATTTCAGAAATGGATTCAGAGATTGAAATTATGTATTTCAAACCGCGGAGAATACTTTGAAGGGATGTAATGTTCATTTCACTATTTGAGTCGAATGCTTTTGAGATATCGTACAATACACATTACATATCGAACAGCCCTCGTACATGTAGTGCAAACGGGTTCGGACTTTATCCCTTTCATTTTTATTTGCGAATAAGGCTTGAGTGTAGCTGCCTCATTTGTTTTGAAATTATTCACCTTTTCTGCAAAAATATGATACAAAATGTCTCCTCTTGAAATAATATTTGCTAGAACTCTACTTCCAACCTGGTCAAACATGTTGCTTAAAAAAATTCGTTTGTCACAAGAAATATAAGTTAAACTTGTACAATATGGTTCTGAAAAACTTTTAAGATTTTACATAAATTCGATCGCTTTTAGAAATTATGCTGCAAGCTTTTCAGAAATGTGAAAAGTGAGCCACGAAATAAGTCAAATGTAACATTATCACGAAAGGGCTGCATTTAGATGAGATCCTTTATTCGTATGAAAGGACGCAGGAAACATCCTGGAAGGTTTGTATTGGAATTCAAGCCCATAGTAAAGACCCATATATTGCTATTTCATAGTTATTTTGGGGGAAATATCTCTTTATCGGACAGTGTAGATCCAAGATCAGACTGTCCGTTCTGTGCAGTTTGATCTTGATCAACACTGTCAGCTAACTGTCCTCGAATCGCGCTCAGCAGTCTAAGAGATAAGAAGAAACCGTAAAAAATAAGAATTTCTCAGTTAGTGAAAGCATTTTGACCATTTGTGATTAAAAAAAAAAAAACGGTATATACTCTAGCAATATCAAGCTAAAACCCAATATGGCCTGCAACATGCGAAAAGGGGTATTCAGACATTTGCGTAAAGTGTAGTCTCGGATCAGCCTGCGCAGTCTGCACAGGCTAATCCGAGACTACACTTTCCGTTCTTTTATAATATTCTGTTTCGCGTAAGTCTGCCGTAGGAAAAAATCGAATGTAGTCAGAAAGTGTCGTCTCGGATCAGCCTGAGCGGATTGCGCAGGCTGATCCGAGACGACACTTTTTACGCAAGTGTCCGAATGCCTCTTTTCGCGTATTGCAGGCCATATAAAATGAGTCATGCTTTGAGAAAAGGGGGCATAATCCGTCTACGAAAAGTATCGAGCCATATCAGCCTGCGCAGTCCGCGCAGGCTGATATGGGTCGAAACTTTTTGCTATTTAGAAATTTCCTGCATTTTCAAGGACCTTTCCACCTTAAGATGTAGTCGGTTGTTGAACAAAATGGAATTTATAGATCAATAATTATATGATAACTTGCTTGGTATAATGAATCACGGAATGCATCAAACCCCCCCCCCCCCCCCACCTTTTCTTCCTTTGCCAGAGCGTGGCTCAAAAGTGCCTGACCGAATAAAACGATGCTCTCTTGCTTCAAACTGATTTACAAGGCCTTTTTAATTTCCCGATCTGTTTTCGGCATGAACTTTACTACCCATGTAAACAGCTCTTTGTCTTTGATTAATATTTGTACGTAGATGAAAGAATGGCAAAATAACGGACAAACTGGTAATTTCCTGAAAGGTGATTGTATTTAAGATTCAAAAATGAAAATTCAGAGGGTGATTTTATCATAAATTTTGTGGGCGCAGTGAAATGAGGTGGATACTAGTCTAGTCGTAAGGGATCATATCAAATTATTTGCAGTTTCGAAGCTCTCTCTTGGCCTGAATGCATTTAGTGACCAAAATTATTTCATCAAATTCCAAATTCTCACTGACTTACATGCATTTTTGTTTGCAAAAAAGATGCTGCTTCTGAACATGCAATGATAAGGAAAACTATAAAGGTAGAAAGCGAGGTTACTTGAGCTATTTACGCTGATTATGTGCTATTAGTGTTCATCACTGGACAACAAAGTTGGAGCTCTCTAAAACCTACAGAAGTGTTATTTTTCCCGTAAATTTGACGACTTTTTTCGAAATGTTTATCACTATTTAAACAGCTTTATTTCTATAATACATGTAGATCTAATACATCGTATCATACCTGATTCGATAAATTTCAATGTAACATTTATTGTGCTTTATTTTCATGTAAGTTTTAGGCATTAAGCTCCTTTTTCACATGCTATGGCTTAAATCTTTGCCAGTTGTTCTGTCCATTCTCAATCGGTAACATTCAAAACATCCCTTGCACTCTTTTTAGGCAAGTTAGGGTCCACATGGCCCGACCATGCCAGTAAGAAATAGCAAAGATGATAGCAAGATTACTCTGACTTTTCCAATACCAAGCTTTAACCCTCTACTACACAATCTTGAGTTCTAAGAACAGAGAAGGCTTTTGAAAAGATTGTGGAAAAAGGATTAAATGCTGGTAACCAGCATTTTCTCCTTTTCCCACAATATTTTCTACCCTTTGACAGACATATCTCATAATTCAAGCCAAAGAACAAACAAAAAATATGTTGATTTCTGCTTCTTTACCCCAAAACACACAATTCCGAATTTTAACGTTCCGAAAGAAGAAGGCTTTTGAAAACATTGTGGGAAAAGGAGAAACTGCTGGTAGCCAGCATTTTCTCCTTTTCCCACAATGTTTTCAACCCTTTGATTGACATAATTCATAATTCAAGACACGTTTAATTTGTCATCTGCGAGTGGGTTCAATGCAGACGAGAATAAAATTTTGTCATCTGGTAGAACGGGTTAAGCACTGTCGACGTCCTATCCCATCTCACAGCGAGCGCCTGTCGTCCACAGATTTCTCTGTCCTTAATGCGTCTTTCACGACTATAGTTGCCGTTGCGGCCAGTGTAGATCAAGATCAGGCTGCACAAAGCGTACAGCCTGATCTTTGATCCACACTGTCCGCTTTGCTGAAACATTGTGGACAAAAGCAACCATGAAATTGAAATTATTTGGGTCGTATATTCTCGGATGAAAATGTCTGATAGGTTTATTTGACGCTCTAAGGGTTAACAGATAAAATAAAATATAGATCTATTTACCATCTATAATTGAGCCACGCTCTGGCAAATGGAGGCTTAATGCATCTTCTTCATTAATTATACAAAGCAAGTCAACACATGATAATAAATCCATAAAAATCCATTTTGTCTAACAACCAGCTGAATCTTGAGGTAGAATGGTCCTTTGCCATGCAGAAAATTTACCAGAAGCAAAAAGTTTCGACCCAGGTCAGCCTGCGCGGAATGCGCAGTCTGACCTGAATCGATATTTTTTTGCAGATGCATTAAACCCCCTTTTCACAGAGCATGGATCATATCTATGGCGCAGTTGTATTTCCATCACTCTTTCACACAACCAAATCATTCTGCCATGAAATTTTCGTAAACGACTATTGTCGTCGAAAATGTATATTTCTGTTTATTTCAAAACTAGATATTGCCTTTTTTTATGGCCATAAGTCCGTATTCACCTACCATTCTTGACTCCAGTTATAGATTTAGAAAGTAGCACAGCTTCTGATTGGCTAAATTATTTTGTTTAGCCAATCAGAAATTGTTATACTTGGAAATTTTGAAAGTTTTTGAGAAAAAGACTTAGAACGTTCTTAAGAATGTTTGGTTATACGGACCAAGGAGTTGTTGATGACGTTTAATTTTGTTTTCATTGAAATTGGCGTGTGATTACACCATGTGTTTATTGAGTCGGCTTTGTCCAGTTTAGTGACTCGTAAACCATTCACGAGTAGGCTTGGGTAATACATTTATACTTCGCGTCATAATGATATTATGCAATTTGTTCATTACATTGTTACGGGAGATCATTCCTTCCTTACTGCATAGATTTCCCGCATAAAATCAGTGCCTGACAACTGCGTTAGGGAGAATTCCCTTTAGCTCAGTGGTTATGGTGTTGGCCTTTTAAACCTCGAAAAAGGAGGATATTTGTCCGCACGGGTTCGAATCCCGCTAGGTGCGGTTTGTATTTGAGCTATGCATTTGTTGCGAACTTTCATATTCGTAAGATGGGGCTCGTCCGGGATTGGCCACTGAGCCATTTGTTGTCTAATTAATAGACTTACTGCCTAATTAGGCTTTCTGTCATCAAAATGATGACATTTAAGAGGGGGTGTGTAACGGGAGATCACTACTTCCTTACTGCATAGCTTTCCCGTATAAAATCAATACCTGACAACTGCGTTAGGGAGAATTCTCTTTAGCTCAGTGGTTATGGTGTTGGTCTTTTAAACCTTTGAATAATATTTCTCTTTTTTTTTTCAAATTATTAATTCCACACAATGGCTTCCCTGACAAATGCCACATCAGCGTTCTCAACGCTTTGATTTAACGTGGATTATCAATTGCGATTGACGTTTTCACCGACAGATAGATAGGTGTAGATAACTTCATCTAGGTTGTTTATGTCGTTGATAAATGACTGACAGTGGCGCCGCCATGTATAAGATCACGTGATTGGCAGTTCAAATGGAAAAGACCGTTATACGGACAAGCTTAGATGTAGGTACGGAATCCGCCGAGTTGTGACGAATGCTGCTTTATGGTCTCAAAAATTGGGTACGCTGACGAAATCGAATTTCCCTTCTGAGTGCCCCAATTCAATGAAAACTGACGTCACTGGGAACTGACGTCACTGAAACCTTAATAAAACGTGCAGTTTGATGCATAATCTTGATGATGTCACTACGATAGACATTCGTCGTATTTTTATCTAAACATGGATTTAAACAAGTTCAAGGTAAGTGACTATGAATTTTAATGATTTGTTGGCAGAAGTAAAGGACAATTAGTTGCCTCAAAACGACCATTAGGTTATCCTTTAAACGTTATGCACAATGTATGAGTTTTGACACTTCACAATTTGCTTACCTGACGAAGGGATGGCTCGTTTTGAACCCCCCCCCCTCCGTGTATTTGTTTTAGAATGACATCAAACGATTATTAATACATGTGAAGTTCTATATTCATTTATTTTCAACAATAACCCATTCTTTCGGTTTTAATGACAACCATCAAGGGAAATTAGTAATAATATGGTGCAGGCTACTCAGTAAGTTTGTCTTGTGGGCGGCTCGTATCGATCGATCGACGCCGACATTTTGGATGTTGTGTTGAAAGTGTAGTCATGTATACGGGGCTCCCGAAAGGGGAACTGCTTTTACGTGAGTTTTGACAGTGTACATGATATGTATGTTCGGGGCATATTATCTAATCGGATCACGAGAAATTTCTTTGCAGTATAATAAGTAACGTTATTATGTCTTATGTATCACTTTAATAGATAAACTTCGACAACTTAATTGAAGTCATTTACAGACATGTAAAATGAATGGACTCATTTTAGATTGATTGTGTTGATTGTATTGGGGGTTTAACACCGTTTTAACAGCTAAAGTCATATCATGGCGGTCAGTGCACCTACGCATGTGTTTCCTGGCTTCCTCACACCAGAAAAGAAAGTTTGCCTCAACCGGGTATCGAATTCCCAGCCAACAGGTCACGAGTCGGATATGCTAATCACTGAGCTATCCGACCTGGGCGGACTCATTTTCAGAAAGTATAGAAAACATTTTACCAGCATTTTATTCTTTTCCGATAATGTTTTCAAACGCCCTCTCCTCCGGGATCGTGAAAAAAAGGTGAAGGTTATGGTTGGCACTAGGTTTATTACAGATTTACGCAGTTTTTTCTCTCCCAATAGTGTTGTCAATTCAGGCAGCGTCCCATCCTATCGAACAGACCTCACCAACAGAGCGCCCTAATGAGTTTTTTTCTTTTGTCGTGACCAAAAGCTTATGACTAAATATTATAACATATACGAGGGCTGTCCGTGAAGTTTTGAGTCTGTGGCTGTATCTTAAAGAGTATTAAAAATTATTTAATGAAAAATATACAGCTGTAAAGAAAGCCTTTCTATACAATAACTAACCAAAAATAACATTCTATATGTTTATATTTGAAAACAAAACGATTGCCAAGACAATCAATGTAGGGCTTCAAGGAGGACTTTGAAATTGCTGTATACTAATAATTGATTACTCTTATTACATGTAAATGCCTAACAGTCGAAATGTTAGCCGCCAAAATGAAATGTAAAAACGCATGGAGTCTGCCACTGCTCTGCGTAAAATTTTGACGTCATCTAACGGTAAACAAAGTTGTCATGTTCAACAGAAGCAGACACACTATAACAAGATGTCGAAAAGAACTCCCGCTGCCGACGTCACATACGGAGTAGCGGTCCGTAATCAAACATTTTGTTCGAATCTGAATGGCGCCTACAGATACATTTCTCAGTAGAGATAAATTATGACCAGTGTAGGTGTTCCAGGGCGCTGGAATTTCACTAGAATGAATGTTTGGCATGAAGATGTGAACAGTACAAAGCGGATCTGCAGGCCATCAGTGGTGAGTAAACGTGACGTTGAAAACTGTGCAGGCTATGTTCATCTGTAGATACGAAAGTGAGGACTTTAATCAGATAATCTCCATGGACGAAATCTAAATCAGCGTAAATGAGCCAGAGACAACGGTTGGGACTGGTATGGGCAGATTTTTATGCAATCGGTTGAACACCACAGTAAGTTTGTATGTTCATGTGCGGAATATTTTGAAAAACTGTATACTAAATGACGTGACGTCTTTGAAGTGCTCCGTGAGTTGTTACCTGTACTTATTTAATTTTTTATTGTATGTGTTCACTTCGCTGTATCTACTTAAAACTTTCAGGAATTAGCTATACCAGACACGCCTGTCAGCTTGTCAGCTAGTAAAATTTCAAATGTATCCCACACGCAGTTTGTTTGTTTTTTATTCACGCAGACTTGAAACTTTACGGACAACCCTCGTATTAACGCTGTTAAAATGAACCAGAAAGAACATTTAGGACACTCAATGCATCCTTGTATATAAAATGCATCCTTGTATATAAAAATGGCCACTTAACATTGCGACCCTTCTTACCTCCTTTTTTATAAACTCGAGATTTTTTTATCAAAATGATTCTTTATTATTATTCAACATATTTGAGCCATGTTCTGTGAAAAGGGGGTTTAACTCTTTACCAAACGACAAAATTCTAGACTTGTCCAAATTGAAAGCATTTGCAGACGACAAAATAAACGTGACTCAAAAATTGAAACTTGACTTTAGAAGAGAAGAAAACATTGTGGGAAAAGGAGAAAATGCTGGTTACCAGCATTTTCTCCTTTTCTCACAATGTTTTCAGAAGGCTTCTTCCTCTGGGCCGTAAAAACCAGGGATTGTTTGGTAAAGGGTTAATGAATCTGCAAAAAGTAGCGACCGTTTCACCTACTTATTTTTTTTATAACGTTCGAGTTTCTTTTTAATTTAGACGGTTCTTTTGTTATACTACATTTAACATGTTTGAGTCCTGCTCTAGAAAAGGGGGTTTGAAACATCTGCAAAAAGTATCAACCTAGGTCAGCCTGGGCAGTCCGCGCAGGCTGACCTAGGTCGAAACTTTTTTCTGTTGGTTTAATTTTCGTCAATTCTAACGCCCATTCTACCTCAAGATTCAGTCGCTTGTTAGACTACATTAGGTTTTATATATCCATTATCATATGATGTCTTACTTAGTATAATGCATCACAGAGATGCATTAAAACACTGTTTGCCAGAGCATTACCCATTTATCTTAGGTCGATTGTGGAACAAGTTCTTCTGTACACAACATATTTTTATCACTTTCGATAATTGCTCCTTGGAAACCGTTACCGGTACTCACGCCTTCTTATAATTGGCTTGCAACACGCGAAAAGGGGCATTTGGACATTTGCGTAAAGTGTCGTCTAGGATCAGCCTGCGCAGTCCGCGCAGGCTAATCCGAGACGGCACTTTACGACTACATTAGATTTTGTGCTACAGTAGACTTGTGCAAAACAGAAAATTACATAAAAACGGGAAGTGCCGTCTCGGATAAGCCTGCGCGGACTGCGCAGGCTGATCCGAGACGACACTTTACGCAAATGTCCGAATGCCCCTTTTCGCATGTTGCAGGCCATACGTAGTTCCACAAGTTGACCGAACTGATCACGAGATTCGAACCCGGAACCTTCTACGTGAGAGACCGACGCTTTGCCCCCCACACCAATGTCTCCCAACATGGTTCTTTTATTATTCTTATTTTATCCATTTGGTACTGGTAATGAACAAAGACCTTTAAGCATCTGCCTTTCTTCATGTCTTTATCGCTTTTATGTCATGTTGTTTGTCAGTCTTTGTGTGTTCAGATATTTCATTATCTGTTTTTCCTTTATTATTCCTTAACTACTGTAACGTTCGAAAAATTTTCAGCTGTAATATAAGACTGTTATTTCTTACACATATAATTGGAGAAGGGGTATGGCCGAATCTAAGTTGTGAGAACTTGTGGCCAGACCCCTTTGCCAATGTATATTTATCATTTCATATAATACTTGAAATTTTGTTGTATGTATCGCTTATGTAAACATGTATTTATGGCAATACAGTATGTTTAAACTTAAGTATCTACCAAACATTTCCAAGTGTTAACGACCCTAATAAAGAAGGTTTTTAAAACCATTGTGGAAAAAAAGGAAAAATGCTGGTAACCGAAAAATTCCCTTTTGCTCCCACAATGTTTTCTAAGTTTTCAAAGACAAATCACATCAGTTTAGTAATATTCAGTTTGTATTGTAATTATGATTTCAAAAAAGACAAATTTATAATCTCATCAATCGGTAAGAGTTTAAAACAACTTAGGCTGCTGAGCGCGACTTAGTGGGCTTTTGGGGATAGTGTAGACCGAGATCAGACTGCACATTCTGTGCAGTCTGATCTTGTATCTACACTGTCCGATAGAGTGATCTCTTCGAAGAGCAATTTTTTCATATTGTAAACTATGTTTTTCGGCTGGAAATCTTATATTTGATTTATGTAGCAGCCTTTTCCCTATTTTATCTGGAAATTCCGGCTTTGTTTAGTATCGATAGACTTGCACATCTCTCCCATGGTGAGTATATATTTTTTCCTCTTCCTAAACAGCAATAAATATAGTCTGCGTTACACCCTCTTTAACTCTTTACCAAACGACAAAATTTTAGACTAGTCCAAATTGAAAGCATTTGCAGACGACAAAATAAACGTGACTCAAAAATATAAAGTTGATTTTAGAAGAGTAGAAAACATTGTGGGAAAAGGAGAAAATGCTGGTTACCAGCATTTTCTCCTTTTCCCACAATGTTTTCAGAAGGCTTCTTCCTCTGGGTCGTAAAAACCAGGGATTGTTTGGTAAAGGGTTAAGCTAATAACAAGGTTACATTGGCGTTAACAGTACATCTTTCTCTCTTTGGTAAAGCTAACATTTTCCCATCCCAGTAACATCTTTCTCACGTTTCTCTGTAATTAGTGCTCTGAACCTTCATTCAAATCTGTCTGTCTGTCACGAAGTTCTGAGTTCTGAGTTCTGTCGCTCTCTCTAGTTCTCTCTCCGGTTCTCTCTCTTTGGTTCTCTCTCCTTGGCCGGCTCTGTCCGTCCCTCTCTCTCTCTCTCTCTCTCTCTCTCTCTCTCTCTCTCTCTCTCTTTACAACAAGAAAATGTTCTGAATTCTCTCTCTCTTTCTCTGTGTCTCTGTCTGTCTGTCTGTCTCTCTCTCTCTCTCTGTCTCTCACTTTACGCTTTCTTTCTTTCTTTCTTTCTTTCTAAAGCAATTAGTATTCTGTTACTTCATCCAATCCTTTGATGCAACTTATATCTTATCACATTCTTTTGCAAATGATGGGAAACTCTGGTGTATATTTTCATATCTAAACCATATTTTTTTATTGCTAAGGGAAAGCGATTTAAATCTTTCCCAATGGACAATTTTTTAGCCTCTTCAAAAATGAATGGCCTGCTGACATCATATTCAGGTAGTAGACCCCTAATGGAAAACAGCTATTTCCACTATAATATTATCCTACAAAATTTGCTATGATTAAAAATGAGTATTATTGTACTACTTTAACAGAGCCACTTTTTCCATTTTTTTCCCGTCTTAGAATTATCATGTATAAATCTAAAACCACTATATTCTCATTACAAAGGGATATAATAATTACCTCCCTTTTAAGGAAACTAACAAAAGTAGTATCAACAAATAATTTCAAGATAGACATCAAAGGAATTTCTGGTCGGTTAAAAATGTGGAAAAGTATTATATCAGTATAAATCATTATTTATCAACTAACAAGAAATTTTATTCTATGTTGCACTAGAAGTGTTAGGGGTCTTCTACCTTAAACCCTTTCGGCGCCATAGGTGAAAACAGTGACTTTTGCAGACGGCATAGATCAAGATCAGACTGCACAGAACGTGCAGTCTGATCTTTGACCTATACCGTCCGCTTGTGTAGTCAAGCCTAAACAATCAAAATCTTTGTAAGTTTCAACGGATTGTAGTTAGAGTCGTCGAAAGAGGTCTAGATTATTTTTTTTGGTGCTGAAAGAGTTAAAAATTGATATAAATGGTGACGTTTCCCCTTTTCCCCACAATGTTTTTAAAAGGCTTTTCCCTCTGGGTTGTTGGAATACAGGAAAGGGTTAAACTTTTGAAAAAAAGGCACGGAGTTATTAAAATTTCTTTCTACATGTAGTTATTTACAGGATTTAAGATTGGTTAATTCACTAATTGCCTTGAAAATTGACTTTTCACTGCGTCATTATGCTTTATTGACGCACTTCCGGTTGAAAGCCGTAATAGTTACAGGTTAAGCCTTGCTTAACTTTTTAACAGACGAAAAACAAAAAAAAAAAAACTTGCCGAAATTGAACGCACTTGCTGGCAGCAAATACAAAATATGGTTCAAAAGTTGGCATTTGGCATTGAAAAAGGTCCAAATTATCATGGTAACGGAATAAAAGTGCTGGCTACCATCAATTACTTTTTTTTTATCCCCTTATTTTTCCCACAAAGCTTCCAAAGGTCTTTTTCCTCAAGGTCGTTCATTGAACTCTTTTTCTAGACAACAAAACTTTTGACCCGTCCAAATTGAAAGCACTTGCAGACGACAATTTCAATTTGGCTAAAATTATTGAAGTTGTCTCTAAAAGAGAAGAAAACATTGTGGGAAATGGAGAAAGCATTTTCTCCTTTTCTCAAAATGTTTTCAGTAGCCTTCTTTCTCAAGGTAGTTGGAACTCGGGACTTTATGGTAAAGGGTTAAAACATGGGTTTGTGTGGTAAAAGGTTAAAGTGACAATGGCTGCCAAAAGTAAACAAAGTCGATGTTAAAATGCATTTCAATTTAATTATTTCATGTCTTTCGGTAATTTATCGGAAAATAATGGTGGATTATATAAGGATTGATAATTCATGGTTACGACTAGTGAAATTAAGCTTGAATGATTCCGTAACTCTTCAATTGAAGGCGAAAACAGTAGTTCCCGCGCACTAGTTACCTAGGTAAACAGTGCATGCCATTCAACCACACTGAAATATGGCGTGCATTTATCCCACATTTTTCGCGCTCTACGTAATATTGTAATGCATTCTTATGTGTGTGTGGGGGGGGGGGGGGGGGAAACACTCAGGGGAATTATTGAAAACAACTGTACTGGATTTTGATGAAAGTTCCAACGAAAAAGGGGCAAGAAACATGAAGTAGCTGTGCCACGAGTGAAAATATTACGGATGATGTTCACGAGATAAAATAAGTTCCGATATTTCACTGAAAAAAAATATCCTACATTTATAAGTATGGAAATTATTGTGAAGATGATAATCTTTTATTTTACGGTCGGTCCCAGTGTTAGTCACTGGCAGAGAAATTAATTTCAAAAGTATGTTAAAGGTTGCCATGTTACTCTACCTTTTTGTTTACATTTTGCCTGATTTTCAAATTCATTTTTCTACCAGCAACTAACACTTGAACCGATCACACAGTAACAGATTGTCATCTTCACACAATAGTTTCCATACTTTTAAATTGGTTTTCATACATGGTTTAAAGTTCAATGCATTTGATCACTTGCTTTGATTTTTGGCCGCTATTGGGCCTTTAAGGTCTTTTGCAAACATCATGTCTTAGTATTAGTCTGTATAGAACGTGGAGTCACAATTAGATCTAAGCACTGTCTTCTATTTGTCGACGTGCCACGGCCAGAACACCTTCAGGCCTATCTCTTTACCAGACGAGAAAAGTCCAGACTTGTCCTAATTAAAGGGGCATTCAACCACATTTCGTCTCGCACGTTCTTTTCAAAAGTCTTACCAAAGACAGCTAATTTTCATTCACGTGTAATGATCACTTTAAAACTTAAAACACATATAGATATGAGCCATGCCCTGTGAAAAGGGGGCTTAATGCATCTGCGAAAAGTATCGACCCAGGTCAGCCTGCGCAGTCCGCGCAGGCTGACCTGGGCCGAAACTTTTCGCTATCGGGCAATTTTCGGTATGTCCAAGGACCAGTGTACCTCATGATTAAGTCGTTTTTTTACAAAAAGTGGATATTATGGATCCATAAGTATGTGATGACTTGCTTGGTATCATGAATCACGGAGATGCATTAAGCCCCCTTTTGCCAGAGCATGGCTCATATAAATGTAGAAAGCAACAGGAATATCATTTGAGCCAGCAAAAGGGGGCTTAATGCATCTCCGTGATTCATGATACCAAGCAAGTCATCACTTACATGTGGATCCATAAAATCCATTTTGTCTAACAATTGACTGGATCTGGAGGTAGAATGGTCCCTGGACATGCAGAAAATTCACTATAAGCAAAAGATTTCGGCCCATGTCAGCCTGCACAGTCCGCGTAGGCTGACATGGGCCGAAACCTTTTGATACTTTTAGCAGATGCATTAAGGTAGTAGACCCCTAATGGAAAACAGCTATTTCCACTATAATATTGTCCTACAAAATTTGCTATGATTAAAAATGAGTATTATTGTACTACTTTAACCGAGCCACTTTTTCCTTCTTAGAATTATCATGCATAAATCTAAAACCACTATATTCTCATTACAAAGGGAGATAATAATTACCTCCCTTTTCAGGAAACTAACAAAAGTATCAACAAATAATTTCAAGATAGACATCGAAGGAATTTCTGGTCGGTTAAAAATGTGCCAAACTATTATATCAATATAAATCCTTATTTATCAGCTAACAAGAAATTTCATTCCATGTTGCACTAGAAGCGTTAGGGGTCTACTACCTTAAGCCCCCTTTTCATGGTGCATAGCTCATTTACGTGTAAATCTGTCAGTAACGTTACAGCCGCTACAGCAAAACAGTGTAGAAATAATTTCGAGCCATACTCTGTGAAGAGGGGGCTTAATGCATCTGCAAAAACTACTGGGCCGAAACTTTTGCTATTGGTCAATTTTCTGCATATCCAAGGACCATTCTGCCTCAGGATTCAATTGGTTGTTATACAAAATGGATTTTGTGGATCCATAACAATAAAATGACTTCCTTGGTATCAGGCATCACGGAGATGCATTAAGCCCCTTTTTGTCAAGGCATGGCTCATTTTAGAATGGTAAAATATCAGTTTAACCCATTGCTCAGTTGGTAGAGTCGAAAACAATGGCTTAGAAGGTTGTTGGTTTGAGACCCACCGGAGACCTTATTAGTTGTACGATCAGGTGGCAGGGACGTGGAAATTTGTTCACGGCTGTGGTGAATCATGTCACCCCGAGCCGAACGCGAGGTGGCGACATTATTCGCCACAGCCGTGAACAAGTTTCCAAGTCCCCTGCCACCTGACCGTACAACGAATTTATTATACTGCAAAGTTTTACTATTCCAACGTGTGTTAAGCGAAATTTCCCCGTTTTATGGTCTAAAAAATTAAGTACGTTGACGAAATAAAATTTCCCTTCTGAGTGCCCCAATCCAATGAAAACTGACGTCACTGGGAACTGACGTCACTAAAACCTTGGTAAACGTGCAGTTTGGTGCATAATCTTGATGACGTCACTGCGATAGATATTTGTCGTATTTTTATTGAAACATGGATTTAAACAACTTCAAGGTAAATAGAGATGACTTTTAATGATTTGTTGGCAAAAGTAAACAACCATTAGCTGCCTCAAACGACCATTAGGTTATCCTTTTAACGTTATGCACAATGTATTCATGAGTTTTGAAACTTCAGAATTTGCTTACTTGACGATGGGATGGCTCGTTTTAACCACCCGTGAATTTGTTTTAGAATGACATCAAACAATAATACATGTAAAGTTCTATATTCCTATATTTTCAAAAAGAACCCATTCTTTCCGTTTTAATGACAACCATCAAGGAAACTAGTAATAATATGGTGCAGGATACTCAGTATGTTTGTCTTGTGAGCGGCTCGTATCGATCGATCGACGCCGCAATTTTGGAAGTTGTGTTGAAAGTTTAGTCAGGTATACGGGGCTCCTGAAAGGGAAACTGCTTTTACGTGGGTTTTGCCAGTGTACATGATATATATGTTCGGGGCATATTATCCAATCAGATCACGAGAAATTTCTTTGCAGTATAATAATTTTTTTTTTTTGCATTTTCCCTCCAAACAAAGGGTTAACAGTCACATCCTAAAGATTTCTCTCCCCCCCCCCTCAAAAAAAAAAAAAAAGTTAACAATTCGGGTCAAAATCAGGCCCCTTTCAAAGGAATTGTCTCAGACAAATGAAATGTGACTCAAATGTTAAGAATCGTCGTTGAAATGATAAACAACATTGTTGGGAAAAAAGCAAATGCTAATTACCAGCATTTTGTTCCTTTCAAATAATTTGCATGTTCAAAGGTCTGCCCTTCAGGGTCATTAAAACACGGTATTCGATGGTAAATAGTACATATATTATAGCCTGTACTGCAGTAGATGTTTTTTTTTTCTATCGGCAGACATACTCATAAAATATCCTCGTAAAATTTGATTTATCCTTTCGTCACAATGTCTTAAAGGTCATCAAATTTTAACTTATGGCGATTATACATGAGCCATGCCATGCTCTGGATAAAGAGGTTTTTAATGCATCTCCGTGATCCATAATTCAAAGCAAGTTATCACATAATCGTGGAAGCATACATTCCATTTGTCTAACAATCGACTGGATTTGCCGGTATGACGGTCTTTTAACATGCAGAATATTAAAATTTTGCAAATAGCGAAAAGTTTCGACCCATGCCAGCCTGGAAAAGTATAAAAAGGGCAATTACATGTACCACGCATCGAACAGCCCGAACAACTCAAATGGTAAAGCGTTGTACTCGTGGTTTTGGGCCACCTGAAAGTGTAGGTTCGAGCCCCATGGCTGGCCATCTAAAATTACTAACAGTGTTTCGAATGGGACGTCAAACCGAGGTCCCATGTGACGGTGCTATACACCGAACACGTTATTTAAGAACCAAGCGAAACTTAGGATGGATTTACTCCTGTATCTTGCACTAACCCATGTACACAAAACTTATTACCGGATTGTTGACATTGTCTTTGTTTAAAACATATTCATTTTGTAGCCATATTACAAAACAATTGGGACGAAAGCTGACTGAAATTGATAGAGTCACTATCCAAAACACAAACGGACATTTTAATAAATTCCAAAATAAAATAAAGACCTATTTACATGTACTGTGTTCCATTAAGGGTTGCATTCAAACCAATCACCAAAGGAAAACGTCACGCAGAGCTAAATCACTTAATTCTCGCAATTCGATACAAAAGACATTAAAAAGTAGTGTAGATTTGTTTCTAAGGCACAACAAGCACGTAGAGACCTTGCCTTTAGAGGAAGTACACTGGCCAATTAGAAAATGATAAATTAATTGAATCTTTTTTTACGCTGCTTTCAATATTATGTCAGTTATATTACGACGCCAGCTAACATAATGAATTTATGTCTAGTTTTCACCGGTACTCTACTAGGCCAGGGCTCTGAGGTGTCCCGCCCAAGGACACTCCAACGAAAATCCAGAGCTTCAGACGGGTTCAAGCATCACTGGAAGCACTTTTTTTGTTACCAGCACGTTAGTCCCTTTCCAACTATGTTTATTTTTCTTCCAGAAAAAAAAAAGAAAAAATCCAATGAATTGAGTCGCATTTCATTTTTTGTCTGCAAGTGCTTTCAGTATTTTGTTGCCTGCAAGTGCCTTCAGTATTGATTAGTCTCAAATTTCATCGTCTGGTATAGGGTTTATATAGAGCACAAGGGTGTCTCTATCACGCTCAGTTGTTTGTATCAAATTGCCATGAGGAAATAAGCTCGATTTTTCAAACCAGAAGGTGGGATGGTCAAACGTTATATATCGTGCGACAGTTTTCTTTTTATATATTGAAAGCACAAGGAGGAAAAATCGCATGTGACTCAAGTGAAAGGAAGTGTCATTGAAAAGAAAAGGAAAAAGAGTAAGAGAAAACAATATATAAATATATATATTGGCTACCATTTTTAGTTCCTTTTCATACGATAATTTCAGAAAACACTCTGAAGACGCGGAATCTTTTGGTAAAAGGTTAAATCCCTCTCATTTCTTGCTGACCTGATAACTCATATGCACTTGTCTTTGGACATCAACATTATAACTCTGGAAATGTTAAGTAGAGTCAGAGAGTCAGTCAGTCAGTCAGTCAGTCATCTTTTTACCTCACAGCAAAATTTTAGACTGGTCACTACAGATTAAACCTGACTTGAATCAGGTGTCTTTGATAAGGTCGAAACATTGTGGGAAAGGAGAAAATGCAACTTACCAGCATTTTCTCCTTTTCCCAGAACGTTTTCAAAAGCCTTCCGCCTCAGCGACGTTCATAAAAGTCTATACTGTGTGGTAAACAGTTACTTAGTCATTATTCCTATTCTACTGCTATTCTGATCGTCATTAAAATAAGCAATGTTGCAAACTTATACCGGAGCATTGAAACAAACATCGGTTATTTCCAGAACTCACGTACTTCCTCGTATTTCACTTAGTTCTGCCGTTCTCTGCATGTATTGACTTTTACAGTTTCTTACGTTCGTAAACTTTTCGTTCTGCAGACGAGTTTGAGCGTAGCTGAATGCACTGGCCTTTGAACTACTTCTTGGTACTGGCATTATCTCCCGCTAGATGGCATTCTACAAATACATATCTATCTAATTTGGGCATTCTGGGTAGAGAAACGGACTACTTTTCAAAATGACAACCGTTACTTTGAATTTCAAAATGAAATAAACGTTTACTCAATAGAACGCTACCTGGTGCGATTCATTCAGCTATGATCAGCTAGCATGTAACCTATGCATCGGCCATTTATTATTACTCACGGTTTTCCGGACCCAGGGGAAGTCGTTGACTTCTTGTGGTCCATCTGTTTGTTATTGTTCTGTTTTGTGGTGTGCTAGTGTAGCATTATAAGGGTGTTTTTTTCCAGTGACTGTTAAGTTTGTTCTTAAAGGAATTTACACTGGTAGCGTTTACAATATGTATATCGAACGGTAGACTATTCCATGTGTCAACTACCCTATTGCTAAAGCTGTTTTTTCTTAATTCTGTATTTGCTGATGGTTTGAGTAGCTTGAGATTATGCCCTCTTTTTCTATTGTGACTCGAAAGTTTCAATAAATTTTCAATAGATGGTTTATTGATTTTGTTCAATATTTTGAATACTTGTAGCATGTCTGCACGAATACGTCTGTATTCCAAAGAGGGAAGGCCTAAATGCATCAATCTTTCTTTGTATGAGAGATGGCTGATGTTTCGTACGGACTTTGTTGCTGTCCTCTGTACATTTTCAATAGCGACTTGTTGTTTTTTTTTTTTTTCAGATGAGGAGACCATACAGAGCTGGCGTATTCCCAATGTGGCCTAATCAGAGATTTATAGAGATGGAGAAACATGGTTTTATCCATAAATGTAAAAGATCTATTTATGATTCCTAAATTCCTGTTTGCTTTGTTTATCTTGGTTGTGATATGGGAGTCGAATGTTAGATTTCTGTCGATTAGAACACCTAGCTCGGTTTCTTCTGTTACATTTTGGATTGGAGATCTCTCATAATCTGCTGTTTCATGAAGTAGTTTTCGTTGCACTGCTGTTTGCCAATGTATAATCTTTTGCATTTTTTTGCGTTAAATTCCATATTCCGATTATGTTATTATTATTATTAAAACAGTCCAGGGCTACAGGCTTGGGTAACAGCTTCGGTATAAGCCCTACTTTTCCCAAGTATACGGGGATGGGTGATGCGTCATAGCAGACAGGTCGAATCTTCGAAGAATATGACATGCGCAGACAACGTGGTACTGGTACTAATTTGCGAGTGCGATCGGTAAAAAAGCTGCACATGTTTATTCGGCGTGCCCTGTTGCCATATTGGCACGCACATTTATGAAACCACTATTTACACCGCTAATTTATATCACGTGGTCTTGATTCATACCATAGCAAATTAATGTAATTGAGAATTGTCCTTTTCTTGTTCTATTTGGAAATTTAATATTTTCATACGCGTTACCTAATAACCCAATACTACTTTTCAACAAAATGATAAACGGTAAGGAAAAAGAGGCACTGCTCATGAGGTTACTTTTCATTATTTTACGTCATATTGAACCACAAAAGAGTTTCAATATTCATATTTTAGTACCTCTTACGCCGTCTATCTTTTTTTAAAGATATTTCTTGTTCATCATGCTCATAAACTCTTTATCAAACGACAAAATTTTAGACTGGTCCAAATTGGAAGCGTTTGCAGACAGGGATCTTATATACATGTGTATATACGATCCCTGTTGCAGACGACAAACTGAATGTGACCCAAACGATGAGTTTTGTCTGTGATAGTGTAGAAAACATTGTGGAAAAAAGAGAAAATGCTGGTTACCAGCACTTTCTCCTTTTCCCACAATGTTTCAATTGGCGTCTTTCTCAACGTCGTTAAACCTCGGGATTGTGTGGCAGAGAGTTAAATAAACATCGGTTATTTCCTGAGCTCGCGTACTTATTCACGTTTCTCTAGACGTTGCCTTTTTCTACGTGGAGTGTATAAATTTACCTTTCAAGGTCCCTGCGGTCCGAAAACATTTCCATCTGCAGACACGATAAACTCTTTACCACACGGAAAAACTTAGACCGGTTCAGATTGGTTCCCGGCATTTGCAAAGTACAAGTTAAATGTGACTCAACTGATGCGTTTAGAAACATTGTTATAGACCTTGAGCCACCAATAGACCCCCTCCCCCCCCCCCCCCGGGGGGGAATTTTCTGCACTATTATTTTCTGAAACCCCAAAGTCTCCTGAGCACTTTGTCAAAGTCTGCCACCTGGCGAGTGGGGCTTTTGCGAGTTATAGAGGTCAAAGGTCATCAAGTGCACTGTTGCATACGAGATATCAACGAATAGCAGTTCAGGTTAAATTTTCATTCCATTTTCTACATTTAATATGTCAGAAACATGTTCAGATGGGTTTATAAACTCATATCTTTAGTCACAACAGCTGTTTTGCACAAATAGAAGCAATTCTGTTTGAATCAAAGTACTGAGAGAACTGTTCTTGGCCACGCTTGTGAGCGTAAAATGGCTGGTACCCGAAATCATATTCATAGCATACAAACTCATCAATTATGATTTTAGTGATACAGAATAGATTCCATGACAAACATTGTGCCTTACCAATATAATTTATCCTATCTATAAGCTTTTTCAGCGAAGGAAGTCCGAGTATAAATAGTTACAAATGTTGAGCTTTTTTTTTAAAATCTTACGCTATTTGTTGGAATTTAAGATATTTCTTGCTGTTGGCCCATAAGAACTCATTGACGTCAGGATTGCATTTATCACGTCTATAATCAACAGTAATTTGCCACATTGATTGGTATTGTATTAAACCCAGATCTTTTTCTTCATAGAGTTCGAGACTAATATGAAGTTGCCTTTCATTGAAATGATAACAATGATGTTTGCAACCGATCATTCCATGCTATATGAAAATCTATCCACTATCACCCAATTTGACCACACTCATGAAGTCAACATTGTTATCATCTTTCTCATAGCTTGGTTAGACTATATTTCAATATGTTAACTAAATCATTGCTATGATTTATACTCTATATTATTCTATACACGCACTGCATGTCTGTGACATGGGGAAGTACCCAGTAAACATTTTGAAAATTCAGTAGCATTTCTGTTCTATTCACAATATGACATTTTTGTTACAAATGAAAAACATCAAAATGTATGCAAAGAGGGCATGTATAAAAAACCATTTTTGAAACACTCTAGGTTTGTTATTCTCTAAATTATTCCAAGGTAGCATTTCGCAAAACAAAATCTACTTTTGTCGAACTACAGAGACTTCCCTTCACAGCATAGACTTTGCGAATGAGAAATCAGGTCAGAAAAGAAGCTGTCTCCCCATTAGATCACTGATCATTTCTTGCTACAGATGGGCAATTATTGGTGCGTCACTGATATGGAATAGCACAGTAAAATGAAATCTATCATTTGTAATATGGGAAACAAAATCCTGGAAATAACGGTAAGCCCATGATCGTGATACCAAATGCAAAAAAAAAAAATGTCCATCTGTTCATGCACAATACTACAGTTATGCTTATATTGGATGAGGTGGAGCGAAGCATAGTCTAAGTGTATTGCAGCAGGCATTTTCTTTTTGACATACGACAGGTACCTTTATATACATGTTTGATAGAAAGAGAGAAAAACAAAACTCATGCATAGGCCTTTTGCCCATAGCAGAAATAAGAAGGGACACTAATCATCTATTAAACAAGATAAATGATAACTGGCCAGCTAAGATATCAGAAAAGCTTCTGTCTCTCTTAAATGTATACAATATCAAACAAAAAAACTAAAAAAAAATTTTTTTAAATTTACACAGATTATAAATCACTAGAATACAATGTAATTGAGTAAAAGAAGACATAGCCTTGAAGCTATGCAGGTAGAAAACAAGAAGTTATACATATGTAAGAACAAGATAATCTGAGCAATCAAAGAATTGCCATGTGAATGATGATAATTTGCAAGACCTTTACGCCAAAACATATGTTAATGACAAGAACATTAATAGTACATGGTAACACACAGATGACCTTCACTTCAAAGATAACATAGAAGGGAAACAAAATGGATAAAAGAATAAGGCAAAAACCAGGGCTCTTTATTGCATAGTTTAAGACTTAAGCATATTATATAAAACCCAATGCAACTCATTTCCAACATTTAAACTTAGCCTTCTGTAATAGTCATGGCGCAATGCTTCAAATTATTTCCTTGTTTTTTAATGCCAACCAGTTAAACTGACATAATTCTGAACATGTGAGAACGAAAAAACAACAACCACAGTTTTCATAACAAAAACATAAAGCCACAGATAGGGTGGGTAGGCATGAGAATGATGATGGTGAAGGTTTTACTGAGCAAATACAAGCATGAATGAGCTCTCATTCACTATAACACCATGGTCCTCTGTAAATGAATACTGACCAACAGTGTAAGATAACAGGTGCATTTGCCCTATTGAAATATCAAATCTAAATGGGGAATTCAATTCATCATGGTAACTCACATTGCAAGTAAATTACCCGATAACTTAATTGATGTGTGTAAAAAGTGAAACAATATTAACTACGAATAATATATCTCTGATTTTGGTCAGTTAACTCTTTCCACGCCAAATATTGACTGCCCACCTCTTTCAATGCCTGGAATTAGGCTCCCTTGAAAATCAGTAAGAGTTTTATCATATTAGGCTTGACTAAACAAGCGGACGACAGAGTTCTAAGATCAGACTGCATGTTCTGTGCAGTCTGATCTTGATCTCTGACGTCCGCAAAGGCCACTGTTTTGCCTATAGTGCTGAAAGGGTTAAATTCATGCATTTGTATGCTGTATTTAACTAAAAAAGTGGATATGCCTGTAGGTCATACCTTCACTACTTCATGGCAAGTTCAAACTTTAGTACTTTGATATCATTGTCTGAAAGAACTAAATTGATAAAATAACAAGAGAAGGCACTGTAGATAGCATATGCAATGTCCTCTTAGTAAATGAGATCAAGATATATTTTACTTTTAAACTTTTTTGTTCGTTTTTTAGATACAAGAGTTAAATGGTACACAATGTATCAGTAACTTCAGTACTTTGATTTACACTAAAAGTTTCTATTTGCTGTAATGAATATAACTATTAAGATCATGAAAATAAGTATACCAATAAATTTTAGATTTATTTTGTTTATCTAAAATGAAGAAATGAACCAGATAGTTGTTGAATTCTCAGCAACTGGTATAAAATATTAAAAAGTACATGTATATTAATGAACTTTGGTTGTAAGTGCTTCCGTTTTATCCATGAATATGACAATGTGATATACAATAAATCTGAAAAATGCCATCTGGGTTGCTTCTAGGATGCATTCAAGGCATTTGTGATCAAGAAAATGTGCTTTATCTTAAAAATATCTTTGTAGTTTCTCAGATTATGATTTTTTTTTAAGCTTGAATCATAAAAAAATAGTGCTGTCAGTGCTTTGATTTGCATTAAATATTCTTTTATTTTGTTAGAAATGCATAGAATTATCTAAATATGAGCTTATAACATTACTTGAGATCATTTGGGACTTTCACAAGGTATAAAATTTCGAAAGAAGTGTCAATTGAAGATCAGCTAATAAGGTTAAGGTTAGAGGTGCACTTGATGACCTTTGATCTCTATAACTTCGAAAAGCCCCACTCGCCAGGTGGCAGACTTCGGAAATGTGCTCAGGAGACCTTGGGGCTCAAGAAAATCATAGTCTCGAAAATTCCCCCGTGGGGGGGGGAAAGCAAACACCCTGCTGGCTGATAGTCTATTACTGGTTACCAGCATTTTTGCCTCCCCCCACAGTATTTTCAAATGGCGTCCTACTCAGGGTCGTTAAAACTCGGAATTGTGGGGTGAAGAGTTAAACAAACCGGTTATTTCCGGAATTTCACTTACATGTATACTTATGGTGGCATATTTCTGCCACGAGATACGAGATAGCTATCATGATAATTTTAGTAAATTATCGCGATAAATTAAAAGTTTCCTGGAAATCTTATCAAGATCGTGAAAAGTTTCATGATAAAAATATCACGATAAACTTGATATTTTATCGCAAAATTTCTCCACCGTGCTCGAAGCTGACATGCGAGATAAAATTATCGTGATAGTTTTATCCGTTTCTCGATATCTATAAATAGAAAATTCATCATTTGGATGAACTCGGTAGTTTTGACTTTAAGGCCAACTACAGACAAAATCTCTTTTTGGATATATGAATCCTTAAATGAAAACCATCTTAAAAGAGAAAAACCGTATTTCAATGTCTATGGAAAAAGAGAGTTATAAGCGAAGATGTGGTTTGCACACCTGTGCGAGTTTGTGAAATGTTCGATAAACCGGATGTGATGCCACACTTATTTCGGCTTCTGTGTACTGTTAATTTGCTCTGATGCTGACTTTTTTTCTCTCTCAGCCTTATCCTCTCTCATGTCGGGAGACGACTCTTTTCACCACAAAAACCCCTATCGTATGCCGGGTGCCGAGTTTAAGCACTATTTCGAGCCAGGAGATGACTATTTATTCGTCAGTCTGCTGTCTGTCTGTCTGTCTGTCTGAACCGAATGGCGTGGCTTAATATCAGATCTACCATTAATCCTCAAAAGGTTGAATAAACCTTCATGCCGATTGCAAAATTTTGAATTGTGCTAGTTTTTGGAGAAACAAAAATAGATGTTTCCGATTGGACACTGTACATAAGATCAGATTGCACGTTTTGTGCAGTCTGATCTTAATATACACTGTTCACAAAAGGTCATTGAGTCGCGCTCAGCAGCCTTGGGGCCCCACAGAAATTTAAATGAAGCAAGAAATAAATGGTAAATTCACTGTTGATTATCCATCTCTTTCATGAGAGAGAGAGAGAGAGAGAGAGAGAGTAGTTAGAAAAGAAATTCGACAAGCAGATTATGCGGTTTTTTTTTTTAAGATCGTATGAATGAGGAAAATAAAAAAAAAAACAATATGACGTTCGACTTACCCATTTAACCTGTGTAAAATTCCAAATTCCATTTACATTATAGACGGGTTCAATATGGTCGTGAAAACAAAAGAGTAACATTGTACATGACATGTTTATGACAAGTGCTTGTTAACCTCAAGCTGCAAGCCGGGTAAAAGAATATGTCAGACCACAACGGTGCGATACCATCATCAAAGAGGCACCAAATTAACCCTTTGTCCCTGTACATGGATGGAACACACAATTCTTTTCTCAAATAAAAGGTTGGCGCACTAAATTTTTGTGTAAAGTTTGTACGCAGTTATAAATTTTTTTACGCTGCATTTTCATAGTCAGCATCTCTTATCTCATACATGATTACAGGGAAAAACACGGGAGAAGACAGTTAAACAATTTTTGTCCACGTTGGTATTTCCTTTTAAAATGTACGCCTTACATGCCTCAATATTTAGGAAATGGACTGACCCTGTATTTTGCAGACGATCAAAAATGTTTACTGCATGATATGGAGGATAGGAAGGCAGGAGGCAATTCAGACAATCTTTTAACGTTGTTGTTGATGAAAGAAACAAATTTGAAATTGTGAAAAAAAAAGCAAGTAGGAAAATAAATGAAGATCAAGTGAACAGCATATTCAGGATGTGTGCTGGATTTAATGTTGTTTGTGAATGTTAAAGAGAGGATACGATTTCTAAGGCAGATCAAGGCTTTTAATTTTTTCAAAGCTGAAGGAGACATGTAAAATGCTGACACTGGTGGTGTAGATCAAGATCAGACTGCGCAGGATTTGTAGACCCTTAAATGATCGACGGTGTCCTATATTTGATAGAAACAGCCTTAGAACTGTGCTCGAATGATTTCCTTTACACATTGCAACGTTCCCTCTTCCTTCTACCACTTAGTAGAAGAGAATTTTGGCATATTTCAACTGTCTTGATTTATTATTTCTTTTTTAATACTTATCTATTACAACTCATTGATTAGGTAGTGGTACAATTGAAATAACATCGAGAAATAAATCTCAAAATAGTTTTGTTCGTTACCAGAAGAATAACTATTCCACTAAGCTAATTCATTCAAAATTTCAATCCTATGATTGTAGATGTAAGAGCGACATACCCCCGTCACGCCAAACTCATTCTCACTCCGTTCCGTATTTTTTTGCCGATCGGACTGAAACTGTCTTCGGACGAAGTGGGAGTATTAGCATCCTTTTACGAAGGGTGCTCCAGAACTTTGAGCGTGCTCAAAATTTTTTGCCATCCATCCTGTCCTGTGATTAGACGGAGTAACAACGTACTTAAAGCGAGATGGACACACTACAAACGGAACTGCTGTACTTCGATCCTATTAGAGACGCAGTGCGGTCGGGCAATAACTTGCAGTGCGTTTGCATTTTACCTACCGAAATTACATGTCCTTTCCCAGCCCGTTTTTCGATTTTGTTGACCGGGTTAAGACTTTCTGGGAATAGGTTTGTTGAGATAGGGGCTTCAGCCATTATCAGGCCAAAATTATACGTTCATCCCCGACTGTAACCCGTTTTCCGATTATGTCAGGACGGGTTAAGATGTTCTAAGAACTAGTTTGGTGTGACGGGGGCTATAGAGATTGAAACTCTGCAGTACACAAGTGATTGAAACGTGAAATAGCGATTTATATCTTCATAAATATCATGCAGTTTTCTCAATTTTCTGTGTTAGTTCATATATAGCGGCTATAATTACCTTCACTTGTGACATCACGGCAAACTACCGGAAGTCACGGTTTTTTCAATTAGCGACTTTCACACAGGTGAAAATCCGAAAGTTTAAACCTCTATATCTCTTGAAGTAAGCATCACAGAACGCTAACAAAATTTTTGTTAACATACTCTATTGTCGTTTTATCTGATTTTGAAATGAAAATTTTGGTCTGGAGGTACCCTTTAATAAGATTGCAGTCAGTAAAATTTCGATTCATTAATGAACAATTGCAGCTTAATAGGTAAATTTTGACAATGCCCGAATGACAGAGGTCTGTAATATCACAAATACGACTCGAAATGCCTCCTACGAACAACTTTAAAACCGTACAGGAAAAAGGAGAATTCTATGGTGGCATATTTCTGCCGCGAGATACGAGATAGCTATCATGATAATTTAAGAGAAGTATCGTGATAAAACAAAAATTTTCATGATAAAAATATCGCGATAATTCTAACTCTTATCATGATTTTTTCTGCTTTCGTGCCTACAACTGACATTCATGGTACCTATATTTAGATACGGTTTCGGAACACCTTCGTCTACAACCTTATGAATTCTCCTTTTCCATGGATGGTTTTAAAGTTGTTCGTAGGAGGCATTTCGAGTCGTCTTTGTGATTTTACAGACCTCTGTTCATTTCGAGTATTGTCAAAATTTACCAATTAAGGTACAAAAAAATTGTTAATGATTCGAAATTTTACTTACTGCAATCTTATTAAAGGGTAACTCCAGACCAAAGTTTAATTTCCAAATCGGATAAAACTATACTAGAGTATGTTAACAAAAATTTTTTTTTAGCGTTCTGTGATGCTTACTTCACGAGATATAGAGGTTTAAACTTCGGATTTTCACCTGTCTGACAGTCGCTAATTGAAAAAATCGTGACTTCCGGCAGTTTGCCGTGACGTTACAAGTGTCACGGAGAAGATATGGTCGCTATATATGAACTAACGCAGAAAACTGAAAAAACTGCATGAAATTCGTAAAGATATAAATCGCTTTATCACGTTTAAATCACTTGTACACTGCAGAATTTTCACCTCTATCGCTCTTACATCTTACTACAATCATAGGAAAGAAATTTTGAATGAATTAGCCTAGTGGAGATAGTACTTATGAAAAGGAAAAGTTATTCTTCTGGTGGGAAACAAAACTATTTTGAAATTTATTTCTTGAAGTTATTTCAATTATACCACTGCCTAATCAACGAATTTTAATAGATAAAAATAAAAAAGAACTAATAACTCAAGATAGTTGAAACATGCCAAAATTCTCTTCTACTAGGTGGTAGAAGGAAGAAGGAATGTTGCAATGTGTAAAGTAAGTCATTCGAGTACAGTTCTAAGGCTGTTTCTACCAAATATAGGACACCGTCGATCATTGAACGGCCTACAAATCCTGCGCAGTCTGATCTTGATCTACACCATCAGTGTCAGCATTTTACATGTCTCCTTCAGCTTGGGAAGAAGTAAAAGCCTTAATCTACCTCAGAAATCGTATCCTCTCTTTAACATTCACGAACAATGTCAAATCCAGCACACATCCTGAATTTGCTATTAAAGTTAAATCCATTTTTTTATTTTTTCACTTGATCTTCATTTATTTTCCTACGTGTTTTTTTTTTTTTTCACAATTTCAAATTTGTTTCTTTCATCAACAACAACGTTAAAAGATTGTCTGAATTGCCTCCTGCCTTCCTGCCTTCCTGCCCTCCATATCATGCAGTAAACGTTTTTGATCGCCTGTAAAATATAGTGTCAGTCCATTTCCTACATACTGAGACATGAAAGGCGTAAAGTTTAAGTGGAAATACCAACGTGGACAAAAATTATTTAACTCTGTTCTTCCGTATTTCTCACTGTAATCATGTACGAGATAACACATGCAGATTGCTGACCATAAAAATGCAGCGCAATTAAAAATTTATAACTGCATACAAACTTTACACAAGATTTTAGTGCGCCAACTTTTTATTTTGCGAAAAGAATTGTGTGTTCCATCAATGCAAAGGGTTAATTCGGCGCCTCTTTGATGTTGGTATCGCACCGTTGTGGTCTCACATATTTTTTTTGCCCGGTTTGCAGCTGGGGGTTAACAAGCACTGGTCCTAAACATGTCATGTACAAAGTTACTCTTTTGTTTTCACGACCATATTGAGCCCTTTTTCTTAAAAAATGTGAATGGAATTTGGAATTTTACACAGGTTAAATGGGTAAGTCTAACGTCATAACTTTTGTATTTTCCTCATTCATACGATCTTAAATAAAGAAAAAAAAATCCCACAATCTGCTTGTCGAATTTCTATTCTAACTACCCTCCAACTCTCTCTCTCTCTCGCGCGCGCGCGCTCGCTCGCTCGCTCCCTCTCATATGAAAGAGATGGATAATCAACAGTGAATTCACCATTGATTTCTTGCCTCATTTAAATTTCTGTGGGGCCCCAAGGCTGCTGAGCGCGACTCAGTGACCTTTTCCGAACAGTGTATATTAAGATCAGACTGCACAGAACATGCAATCTGATCTTATGTACAGTGTCCAATACGGAGATATCTATTTTTGTATCTCCAAAAACTAGCACTATTCGAAATTTTGCAATCGGCATGAAGGTTTATTTAACCTGTTGAGGATTAATGGTAAATCTGATATTAAGCCACGTCATTCGGTTCAGACAGACAGACAGCAAACTGGCGAATAAATAGTCATCTCCTGGCTCGAAATAGTGCTTAAACTCGGCACCCGGCATACGACAGTCGTCTCCCGACATGAGGGAAGATAAGGCTGTGAGAAAAAAAGTCAGTATCAAAGCAAATTAATAGTACACAGAAGCCGAAATAAGTGTGGCGTCACATCCGGTTTATCGCAGATTTCACAAACTCGCACAGGTGTGCAACCACATTTTCGCTTATAACATTGAAATACGGTTTTCAATTTTAAGATTGTTTTCATTAAAGGATTCATATATCCAAAATGAGATTTTGGCTGTAGTTGCCCTTTAAGTCAAAACTACCGAGTTCATCCAAATGATGCATTTTCTATTTATAGATATCACAATAGTTTTATCTCGCATGTCAGCTTCGAGCACGGTTGAGAAATTTTGCGATAAAATATTAGTTTATCGTGATACTTTTATCAAGAAACTTTTCACTTTCTTGATAAGATTTCCAGGAAACTTTTAATTTATCGCGATAGTTTACTAAAATTATCATGATAGCTATCTCGTATCTCGTGGCAGAAATATGCCACCATAGAATTCATAAGGTTGTATACGAGGGTATTCCGAAACCGTATCTAATTATAAGTATCATGAATGTCAGTTGTGGGCACGAAAGCAAAAAAAATCATGATAAGAGTTAGCATTATTGCGATATTTTTATCGTGAATTTTTTTGTTTTATCACGATAATTCTCTTAAATTATCATGATATCTATCTCGTATCTCGCGGCAGAAATATGCCACCATATATACTTAATCGCATTTCTCTTGGTGCTACTGCCCTTTACGTGGAGTATACGAGTGCATGTACTTACGTTCCCAGTTCCTGCGTTCCTAAAACTTTTCCATCCGCTGACGAATTTTTTCTCATGCAGCGGACCTTTTTTTTTTTTCAAACATTGTGTCAAAGAGGAGAAATTGCTCCTTAGGGGCTATTTCTCCTTTTGTCACCAAACTTTCTCAAATATTCGTGTATCAAACAGAATTTCGGGTTGAATATCGATGTTAAAAATGGATGTTTCCAAAGTTTTCTGCTACAACTTAGTTGCCAAGAAGGCGGAAGGACTTGCAGTATTGCCATGAGTTGCCGAATACGACCAATAACAGAGTTCGATAAGAGCAATTTCGCCTTTCACGACAATGTTTTCACGAATATACCTGTGAAGAACATTATTTAACGTTTACTATACGTGTTTAAAATGGATGTTTCCAAAGTTTTCTGCTACAGTTTTATTGCAAGAAGGAAGGACTTGCAACATAACCATCAGTTGCCTGATACGACCAATTTCAGGATTTGATACCAGCAATTTCGCCTTTCACGACAATGTTTTCACGAATATACATGTGAAGAGCATTATTTCAAGTCGACTATACATGTTAATAATGGATGTTATCAAAGGTTTCAGCTACAAACTTGTTGCAAGAGGGAAGGCTTGCTGTATAAGGTACATCGGTTGTTGAGTACTACTAATTCCAGTGCTCGGAACAAAATATTTCTCCTTTTCGCTCACTGTTTTTACGAATATACCTGTATCAAACATAATTTTACGTTGACTAAGGCTACACGTGTTTTATTTGTCATACTTGCCGAACTACCATGACTTGAGACTGAAACTACAAGTTACAGGTGTTCTTTACGAAATATTTTCTCCTTTTACCATACTGTTTTCACGACTATTCGTCTATCAAACATTCTAACATGTTGATTAATGGCTTCCTTAATTGAATATATTTAAAAGTTTTCTGCTTTATATTTGTTTCAAGAAGTAAGGAGTTGGCGTATTACCATCACTTGGTTGAAACTACCAATTACGGTCTTCAAGTTACGCCATAAACTAGTTCCCAAATAATAGTCCTTTTTCGATATCCAATAATTATCGGAAATGTTTTGGGATTCCTTGATTTCTCGACGACATAAAGATCTTCAGTAGTTACCTTTTGGCCTGCAACATGCGAAAAGGGGCTTTAGGACATTTGTGTAAAGTGTCGTCGCGGATCAGCCTGCGCAGTCCATGCAGACTGATCCGAGACGACTCTTTACGACTACATTCGATTTTGTATAACAGTAGACATGCGCGAAAGAGAAAATTACATAAGAACGGAAAGTGTCGTCTCGGATTAGCCTGCGCGGAGTGTGCAGTCTGATTCGGGCTGACACTTTACGCAAATGTCCGAATGCCCCTTTTCGCGTGTTGCAGGCCTTTTAATCTTCATTCTGATACGTAGGCAGGGGCGAAGATAGCCCGTGTCCAGGCGCCATTGATTTATTAACACTTTACCAAACAATCCCGTGTTTTAACGACCCTAATGAAGAAGGCTTTTAAAAACATTATGGGCAAAGAAGAAAATGCTGGTAACCAGCATTTTCTTCTTTTCCCACAGTGTTTTCTATCCTTTCACTTACAATTTACACCTTTTAAGCCATGTGTAATTAGTTGTCTGTTTAAAAATGCTTTAAAATCGGACAAATCCCAAATTTTGTCCTTGGTAAAGAGTTAGTCACTCCTTTTCGCGGCCTTCTACACGCGGTCTGTCTAGAATACTGGTGGCAATAACCTTTTAATCTGTTTCTTAATTACTATTATTTCTTGCCCAAGAAATGTCCAAAATGTATATATACTCAACAAAAAAAGTTAAGGAAATTGTGTTTGAGGGGCTATGACAAAAACATCTAATACATTTTAAGAATTTTGAATTTCACAGAATATTACAAAGTGTCCTTTTTTCTTTAGAAGGATGCTTTATTTCAGTTTAGAGCACCTATAGCGGCTTAAATAATCAAGGTCGAAGTTGACTAGTCTTCCAGCATTTTTCGCAAAATTGCAATATTGATTGGTTTGAGTAAAGAGTATCAGTGTATAGTCTTACCCCCAAAAAGCCTGAAATTGGCCCTTCGGCTATTTACTCATCTCAGATAATTTGAGCAATACTTTCTAGACTCAGCCGACGTTTCAGTTTTCGAGTCAGTGCAATATGTCTATTGCTATTGTCCAGAATCGACCAAGATTTTTTTCGCCAGAGCGATGTTGTGCGTGTTGACTGGCAATCGCGCTCTCCAGACATGTCTCCCATGTGTAAGACATTCTGTGACAGAGGGTCCGACACAGAATATTGGAATTAAAAACCCTCCAGGCTCTTGCTGCAGGGCTTTAGGAGACATGGAGGCTGACTCCTCAGCACCAAATCGCCAGAATTATTCAGTATATTCGACACTGGTGCAAGTCCTTATTTGCCACTAAAGGGGGACACTGCTGTTACCGACGGGAAATTTTGAAAATTTCTATTTTCCAAACGTGACATTTGAGGCTATCATAAGATGAGACTTAGGTAAATTTCATGTGAAATGAATTGAATTTCAAGGTATGAAAACTCACAGCATATTCATGACTATTTTGCATGAAAAGATGGAATACTCTGTAAACACTTACTTTGCGAAAAATGACTTTGCTTTAACCCCTGGGTTACTTGACGTAGTGCATCAATAAGGATATTACTGCTATCAAGCTAAAGAAAACATTAGCTTTTTTTTTCAAGCGATGAAATGTATCTAATAAAATAAATAAAGATTGAATAATTTTTTGTTTTGATGTTCTTTTGTTCCATAGTTTTCTGAGATTTCCTTTTTTTGTTGAGTATATATGTATATGAGGGAAAAAATAATATGGCTGGAACCTAGGCTGGGGTGTGGATAACCCTCTAACTTTATGATTTTCATGTGAGGTGTTTTTTTTTTTTTTGGGGGGGGGTGGGGGAGGGGGTTAAGTCAGGTTTGATTGTTTGTACTGGAGTTTAATACACCATCTATCGTACCCATCATGCGAAAGTATCAATGATTTTATTGATCCCAACTTGTGCTCTGTTCGCTATACTTCAATGGATGAGGTTGTGAATTCCATAGTTCATCTTCGACATGAATGTCTAATGGGAAAAGTGGACATCAAAAGTGCTTTTAGGTTGTTACCTGTTCGCAAGGAAGATTTTTCCCTATTGCGTTTCCGTCTCCAAGGTAAATACTTTGTTGACAAAATGCTGCCTATGGGTTGTGCTATTTCTTGTGGTTTATGGGAAAAATTTGCGACTTTTCTGAAATGGTTACTGACATTTCTTCACCCTGGTAGTGATTTACATCACTATCTAGATGATTTCATATTTCTTGGTGAAAAGTTGACAAACAATTGTCTTGAGACAATGATCAATTTTGAACATCTATGTGCAGAATTGGGAATCCCCCTTGCTGATGATAAGACTGTACGACCAACAGTACTGCTTGTTTTTCTTGGTCTGGAACTTAATTGTTCTGTTTCAAATTCAAATCCCTATGGAAAAACTCAACAAATTAAAATCAACCTCGTTGAAGTTTCTCACCATGAAAAAAAGATATTCTTAAAGAACTTCAGTCGCTTGTTGGTTTATTGAATTTTTGCACAAGGGCTATACCTGTGGCTCGGGCCTTCAACTGGCGTTTCTATGATGTATTTGCAGGTTTGGTTCAACCTTTTCACCATGTTAGGTTATCAGCACCTATGAAAGCAGATATTTGCATCTGGATTTCATTTCTAGAACATTTCAATGGATACTGCAGTTTTCCAGAAGTGAACTGGTTAAGTAGTCCATCTCTGGATCTTTTCACAGATAGTGCTGGTTCCCCAGATTTGGGTTGTGCTGCTGTATTTGGTTGCAGTTGGGTTTTTTATCCATGGTCAAAGGAGTGGTATGAGTCAAATTTGCTAAGAGACATTACTTTTTTGGAACTAGTCCCAGTGGTTTTGGCTTTTATGGTTTGGGGCCCTTCTTTGCAAAAAAAGAAGATAATCCTACACATAGATAACCAGGCACTTGTAGGCATCTTAAATAAGAGAACTTCCAAGTCAAAAAATGTGATGCATTTGATACGTCCACTTGTTTTGATATGTATGCAACAAAACATTCAATTTAAGGCTATTCATGTTGAAGGTAGCTCAAACGTCAAAGCAGACTCTCTCTCTCTCGTTGTCGGTGGCAGCGCTTCAGATAAGCAGCCCCAGAAGCAGACTTCCATGGACAAGAAATTCCAGTTTCTTTTCATCACATGATTTACAGTCTGAAGTCAATTTCTTAATTGATCACAGTATTTCTATGAATACCAAAGCAGCATATGAATCTGCCTTAAAGCTTTTTATGGAATTTCGGATGCAAAAAGGTCTTGAAGATGTTTGGCCTCCGCCGCTTGAAGTTACATGTATCTCAGAATTCATAGCATTTATGTCAATTAAAGGCATGTCACCAGCCACAGCTAGATCAGATATATCAGGGTTGGCTTTCTCATGCAAAATTAAAGGTCTCAAAGACACAACGTGAAATTTTTTTGTTTCCAAAATGTTGAAGGAGTAAGTGCGAACAAGTCTGCGGACGAAAAGGTTTGTTTCAAAAGCCGGCACCAGCTAAACCGGAAGCAGGACGATGGAAAGTTGCACGTGCAGAATACAGCTGTAAACATTTTTTTTTAATAGAGCTATACGATCAAATAGAGACAATCCATAAGGTATGTAAACCCAGTTGAATCTATATAGAATCGAAGATGACAAACAACAAGGGAAATTTAGAATGGAAAGGAATAGGCGTTCTTCCCGACCCCCTTTTCTTGCTTAAATTCGGTTCTTGGCTTGTTCGTCCCCGAGCTCGTTCGCAAAGGCTTGTTCGTCCGACACTGTTGCACCTTTATAAACTGACCAAAATGAATTTTAAGTAAATCTGTAATTAGATCTGATTATTATAACATGAAATAGAGAAACTGACATCGTAAACCTTACTTGTGATTTATGCAAATCCGAGTTGAATCTAGAGCAAGGGGATGGTGAAATTACACTCCTAAAAAGCAGTTGGTAAGATTTAGATTTACTCATGGTTGCTAAAATCACCAATCAAGTTTTGACAGTTCAAAAAAGAAATGATTGTTTCAAGTCAGAACGCAGTCAAAACTTCACAAACTGAACACATCCTCGTCATATTGGCAGAGTCCCATTGATGATTGTAAATTTTTGCTCTTCCAGAGAACATAAATCTTAAACTTTTCCATATTAAAAGTAGTTTTAGATGAAAACATATAATTAAAATGATGGAACTTGTCTTCGAGAGGGTTTGAAACATTGTGAAGAAGGAGAAAATGCAAGTCATTTTGTTTTCTCGTAATATTTTCAAAAGCCTTGGGAATAGCTTGGACTTATTTGGTGATGGGTAAATCAAATACAGTTTTTGTCATGTGCACTTACTGAGAAGGGAAAAGAAGACCACAGATTGTGACAAATTTCTGCAGTGTAATTTAACATTTTGCCTTATAATCCCTGATTTTTATGACCATGTAGAAAAGGTCTTTTGAAAACATTGCAGGTAACGGAGAAAATGCTGGATAACTAGCACTTTCTCCTTTGTCTTTTACCCTATCAGAGACAAATCTTATCATTCGAGCCACATTTAAGTTGTTGTCAGCAAATGCTTTCAATTCTGAATAGTTTTTATTTTTGTCGTTTGGTGCAGGTTAAATTATACTGCATTGTTAACACTCAAAAGTTGTCCTTTATTTTAATCTACTTGCTCTAGAAAAGATGTTGTACCATTTATGAAATGGTTCTGTGTTTTAAGACCCCTAGGAAAAGGGTGTTTAATTATTTTCAAAAAAGGTATTTGTGCAGCATTTGTTTTCCAGAAATTTTTTAAATTAGAACAATTTTTAACAGCAATAAATAATGTCTAGTACAGAGTTTATTTAATACTGTTATATATCTCATTTACTTACAGGTGACATGGTGAACATATTTCCAGATCTGTTATTTAGAAGTTCCATGTTTTTTCCTCACATGCAGCGGTTGTATTCACGGGTGTGTCCATGGGAATGGCACTCCAGAGCCCTAGTCAAAGCTTGATGAAACCCAGAAAACAGATGAACAAGGCAGCTTTTGCCATGATGTAAATGATATACTGCTGAGAGTGGTGTAAAACACCAGATGGAGACAAATCTGTGACTGGTTGGAGATAAACTTTGGATAGAGGTACATGTACAAACTTTGTTCTAGATAATTAAAGTTCTTTTGATGCTTATGCATTTTAACACTTTACCACACAATCCCGAGTCTTAACACCCTGAGGAATGGAGCCTTTTGGAAACAATGTGAAAAAAGGAGAAAATGCTGGGAAAGAGCATTTTCTGCTTTTGTCACAATGTTTTCTGTCCTAGGAAGGACATGTTTCCTCCTTTGAGCCACTTTCAATTTGTTGTCTGTACATGCTTCGAATTTGGACAAGTCTAACATTTTGTTGTTTGGTAAAGAGTTAAATGCAGGTGGTATATAGTATCCTCGCTGTCCCAGGATCTTCCCGGAACGCAGGATATTGCATCAAAGGCCCTCAGAAACATGGCTTGGGATGCACAAGAAAAATGCGCATCCACATGGATTCACCAAATTGTGTTAGAGTAAAAACAACCAACCAAAAAGTCAAATGGGTGAATAGGATATAGGATTTGAAGTTTTCATAACATACTGAACAGTTAACCATTCACCACACAATCCCAAATTTAACGACCCTGAAAGTGAAAGCTTTCGAAAACATATTGGGAAAAGGAGAAAATGCTGGTAACCAGCATTTTCTCCTTTTCCCATAATGTTTTCTACTCTATCACAGATAAGAATCATTATTTGATCTATATATAATTTGTTGTCTGCAAATGCTTTCATTTTGGTCCTGTCGAAATTCTGTCTTATGGTGAAGAGTTAACAGTATTGTACATTGATTTCAAAGCAATAGTAAACTTTGTGCTGATTTTATTATCTAACCCTTTACCATCCTATCCCAAGTCTTAACAACCCCTAGGTAGAGTTCATTAGAAAACATTGAGGAAAAAGTAGAAAATGCTGTTAACCAGCATTTTCTACTTCTCCCACAATATTTTCTACTCTGTCAAAGAACTTCAGTCCATTTCTTCAACTTTCAGATTTGTCATCTGCAGTTGCTTTCAATTTGGAAAATCTTAAATTTATTGTTTTGATAAACAATTAAAAGTTTCCTCCAAAGCATAAATTGATCAATTTTGTCACACATTTTCTCCCAGTCGAGGAAAAAAGCATATAATATTTGACAATTGGCTAAAGACTTTGCAGTGATTCCATGTAAGACATAAATCTGGTCTAGAGTTAATATCTGTTTTTGTAGGCCATATTGGTATATTAGCATGAAATATATGTCGCAGTTGATATAGGGTAGGGTTTTTGAAGGGGGGAGGGGTCCCTTAAGCAAGACACTACAGACCCATAACTTAGTAGTGTTGAAACCCAGGACATACTTGAATGAGCTGTTGCTGTGGTATGCTTGAAATAATGATGAAAGCAATATAAACTCTATTCAGTCATTCATGGGAGTGTCCTTGAGCATGACACTTCAGAGCCCTGCCTTGTTCTGGTGAAACCCAGGAAATATATGAATATACGAGCTGTCACTATGATATAACTGAAATAATGTTGAAAGTGGCGTAAAAAACCATTCAGTCAATAATTCAATCAATAAAACTATCAATTGCACTTTAATCTTTTGCTTCTCAGTTGATTTTTACGTGCTTACAGGTATGTTTATGTTGTACAAATAATTAATATATTTACCCTGAAAGTTCGAAGTAAACAAAATTGAAATTTTCAGTCAGAAAAAGTAAGGTAATAAAAAAGTAAACTAACTGCCATTTCAAAACTGCTCTGCTTTATAGTGGCCAGGAAAGATCCCAGGTAAGTCTGCAGTAAACATGCAGTCTGATCTAAAACAGATCTTCACTGTTTGCAAAGGTAATTACCTAGTTGTGAAACTGCCTTTAGACAAAACATAATGGTTGGCATAGATCCCAGGTCAGTCTGCAGTGTGCAGTGTGATCTTGGAAGATTGGCATAGATCCCAGGTCAGTCTGCAGTGTGATCTTGGAAGGTTGGCATAGATCCCAGGTCAGTCTGCAGTATGCAGTGTGATCTTGGAAGGTTGGAGTAGATCCCAGGTCAGTCTGCAGTGTGCTGTGTGATCTTGGATATTCACTCGCTGTAAAGGCAACTATAGATGTGAAAGGCACTGAAAGGGTTTTTAAAGTAGAATAATTGAAATCAATGTGAATTTTGCTTTCTATTTTCAGGGAGACAGTATGATGTAGAGATGGGTATTAAACTGAATCTTTCCAGCTAGGAGTATTGGACTATGGAGTGAAGATTTAACCTGTTACTACCTGAAAAAAGGAACTGTTTTGACCCATGGGGAAATTTAGCAGGTCCTCAAGAATTGTCTTGTCTTAACCCTTTACCACACAATTGGTAGTTTTAACAACCCTGAAGGAGGCTTTCGAAAACATTCTGGGAAAAGGAGAAAATGCTGGCAACCAGCATTTTCTCCTTTTTCCATAATGTTTTCTTCCTACTACAAGTTTCAATATTTTGAGTCACATTTATTTTGGTCGTCTAAAATTTGGTAAAGAATTAAACAATAAGGCTCAGGCATACAAAATTTGGTGTACACATAGATTCCATTAGTGGACCTTTACCAAGGTTTCTTTTTTTTTTTTTCAAAGTATTGCCCTGAATAAAAAAAAAAAAATCCCCGAGACTTGGTTTCACATTTTTTTGCAGGCTTGTACTATAAGAATTTAAGAATCTTCTTAACTCTTTACCTAACGACAAAGTTTTAGACTCGTCCAAATTGAAAGCCTTTGCAGACGACAAATTAAATGTGACTAAAAAGTTGAAATTTGTTCATGATAGGGAAGAAACATTGCGGGAAAAGAAGAAAATGCTGGTTACCAGCATTTTCTTCTTTTCCCACAATGTTTTCAAAAGGCCTTCTTCCTCAGAGTCGTTAAAACTCGGGATTGTGTGGTAAAGGGTTAATCCAAACTGAAAGGCAGCATCTGGTTGAACTCTACTAAGAAATTCTCATTTATGCCCAAATGGTCTAAAACAGCCCATCCATATCAAATGATTTTAATAAACTTACACATAATATATTTTTCCAACAATGTTTTAAAATGTTTCATAAAAAGAATTGATTTCTTCGGTACAAATAGTAATCTTTGATATGAGTACATGTATCAAGAAAAGGCTAAATTTTAGCCAAATGGTAAATCATGACAAGACTGCACAGAACAGGCAGTCTGATCAAGGATATATACTGAACCAAAAAAGAAACTTCCCCTGTGTTTAAGTGCAAATGCAATGTTATTAAAAAAAATCATAATGTCAGATGACCTACATATATTCGGGCGAACGATTATGTGTCCGATAAAACAAATTTTAACTCGATTGAAAGCATTTTGCAGAAGAAACCTGCTGAAAGCGATTTTCACGTGCATGCACGGACCAGTATAATTCGTGTATATTTTTTGAAACCTTTCAGTCTAATTTTATAGACTTTCATGTCAATAAGAAAAAGACATTGAAAAAATAATTCTTTTTAGTTTTCTTTATTTTTAATATGCCTAGAATTCCGCAAAATTTACGTGAAGGTGCCATTGGCATGCTTAATGCTGGTATGACAATGAATGCTGTTGCTATGAATATCGGATGTTCCACTCGTGCTATTCGACACCTTAGGCAATGTTTTCAAGCAACATGGCGTACGGAAGATCGACCACGTAGTGGACGTCTTCGCGTCACGACGCGCGGCCAAGACCGCTATATTCGGAACACCCACCTGCGCAATCGCTTCCAAACTGCCACAGCCACAGCTGCTAACACCCCTGGTACACATAACAACCGTATATCTGCCTAAACTGTGCGCAATCGCTTGCGCGAGGGTGGGCTACGTGCACGTCGTCCATACGTTGGTTGTGTTTTGACGCGACGTCACCGCGTAAATCGTGTTAATTGGGCACGTACACACCAATGCTGGCATAGACAACAATGGAATAGCGTTCTTTTCTCTGACGAGTCCAGGTTTTCCATTCATCGAGGTGATGGCAGGGTTCGAGTATACCGTAGGAGAAATGAACGGTATGCCGACTGTTGCGTACTTGAACGAGATCGTTTTCGGGGTGGGGGTTCTGTCTTGGTCTGGGCGGGTATTGCACATGGCTTTCGCACTAATCTCGTCGTTATCGAAGGGAAATTGAATGCCCAACGCTACCGAGATGAAAATCTTGCGAGGCACGTTATCCCACTGTTTCAAAATAATGCCAATATCACTCTTTTTCAGCATGATAATGCCACAAGCCATACAGCTAGGGACAATGTGAATTTCCTCAGGGCGAATAACATTGCATTTATTAATGACTGGCCTGCCAAAAGCCCTGATCTGAATCCCATTGAACACCTTTGGGATAATTTGGACCAGCGTGTTAGACGTCGCCCTATTCCACCGTCAAATGTCATTCAGCTAAGACAAGCCTTAATTCAGGAATGGAACAACATTCCACAAGCCGAAATCAATACACTTATCCGTTCTATGTGCCAACGATGCCAGGCAGTCCTTCATGCTGAAGGTGGTCATACCCGGTATTAATTTGTGATTTTGGTGAGTGACCCCTTCCGCATTTTAACTACCATTTCACTACTTTTGGATAAACCCTCAGCAATAATTTTTTTCACAGAAAGTCACAATAAAATACTCTTTCAATGCATATAAATCTAGTTTAATCCTGATTTTCATATTTGTGTATATCTGCACTTAAACACAGGGGAAGTTTCTTTTTTGGTTCAGTATATAATTTGCTATCTGTGTCTTGACTGAAAATGTCTTTGTGCCATTATCTATTTACAAGACAACCAAATTTTGAACTTGCTGGTAACCATCATTTTCTGTTTTCCCACAATATTTTCATGTCTAAGCTTATTTAATTTTGAACTTGCAAGTAACCATCATTTTGTCGGTTTTCCCACAATATTTTCATGTCTTTTGTATTTTGGAAACAGGTTATGTATTCACCAACCATTCTTAAGAACATTCTTGGTCTAATTCTAGATTTAGAAAGTAACACGACTTTTGATTGGCTAAGCCATTTGGTTTAGCCAATCAGAAGTTGTGTTGCTTTTAAATGTAGAAAATTCTTGAGAATAAGACTTAGAATGATTATAAGAATGGTTGATCAGTACCAGCCCAGGAGCTTACATGTATTTGCCACTTCAAGGGAATTTATGTTATCAAAGGTGCAAATTTTCATGATCGTAATTTGTAAAATGAGTCACATGTTATCTTGTTTTCATCTGCAATCATTTTTACATGCAGCTGATGAAAAAAGTGTGACAAATTGATAAGATGCTTTCAATGAGGCATCTGTCCATTTGCCACTATAATTTCAAGACTCTTGTCAGTTAAGCTCTTTATAAAACAGTCTGGTCTCTATTGAAAACATTTGCTGATGACAAATATTGCTTAAATGATGGGATTTGTCTTTATTAGAGTATGAAACATTGCAAGGAAAGGAGAAAATGCTGGACTATTTTAAGTTTGTTGAAAAAAAGAGACATTTCAATTTTAAGCTCCACTGGCTGAAGGCCAGCAGGCTTATGTCATGGCCTGGTGTCCGTCGTGCGTTCATGCATGCATGCGTGTGTGCGTCCGTTAACTTTTATTTCAAACATCTTCTCTAAAACTATCCATCTAATTTTGATTAAACTTCACAGAAATTATCCTGCCATGGTCCTCTTCAGAATTTCTTGAAAGAATATGATTCGTTCAAAAACTCTGGTTGCCATGGCAACAAAACTGAAAAATAATGAGAATCTTCTTGTCTGAAACCATAAGGCCCAGGCTTTATCTAATAGACCTCTACCAAGTTTTTAAATATTATAGCAGCTGCTCTGGGGTCAAAATTGGACCTGTCCCAGGGATCAAAAGTTTAACATAGGCTTATATAGTGCCTTAAAATTACATAGTGATCAAGGGAAACAACTCCTCTTATATGACATTTATAGTTTGTCATTATTTATCTCCCTTGATTATCAAACTGCCCTATTTCATGATTTATGTTGGGTATTTCAGGATTTTTTGATGCTTATGGTTTTCCTCAGATTTTTGGAATATTTAACACAAAGTAAGGTTTCTATCATTCAGGTTTTTTGTTCTAGAACTTTACCATTTATGCCATTTAAAAAAGCCAGCATGTATCCATTGACATTATCTTTACATTTGAAAAAGACATGACTTTTTCTTTTTTTCCGGAGGGGGGGGGTTCTATGTAAAATTAGACTCGCACACTTTCATGCTGTGTGTCTCATGATACAGTTATATTACTCTGTATGAAACAACAACTTTTTGTTACTGGACCAATATTAAAAGCCATTGCAGACAACAAATTGAATGTAGTTTAAATGATTGTTTCTGCCTTTAATAGGGTAGGAAACATTGTTGGAAAAGGAGAAAATGCTGGTTGACAAAATTTTCTCCTTTTCCCACAGTTCTCTCAAAAGCCCTCTCTGTCAGGGTCATAAAATCTTAGAATTGTGTGTTAAAAGCCAGTGAAGCGATACAGGGCCATCATGGCCCTCTTGTTGCTCTAATATTTCACATACTATTGAAATGGGATGATGTAAATGAAGATTAGACTGCCTCCTATAGTCTGATCTTCTTCTAAAGTAAAATGAATTGTTTGATGAAAGGGAGGTCTGAATATTTTTACCAAATTTTTTATTTGCAACATTCTGGATTTTTATTATTCTTTTTCATCTGTTAAGGCTTAGAGCATGTTTCACAAATAAAAATGCTGTTGTGGCCAACATAGATTAAGATCAATTCTGCACAAAACATGCAGTCAGATCTTTAATCTACTGCCTTTGTTGCTGAGATAGTTTAAAAACAAGCAACCATGATATTGCATTTGTAAAGATTTTTGCTTTAGACTGCAGATGTGTGTTTGGTTCATTTGGCAACTAGAGGGTTAACCCTTCACTATACAATCCAAAATTTTAACGGCCCTGACAGAATATGCTTTCCAAAAATATTTTTGAAAAAGGAAAAAGCCTTCATCATGGACTGTAGATATGTGTTTGGTTCATTTCATGATTAAAGGTTAACGCTTTACCATACAATCCCAAATTTTAATGACCTTGACAGAGTATGCTTTGGAAAATATTGTTTTGAAAGGAGAAAATGGTAACTAGTATTTTCTTCTTTTCCCACAATGTTTCCTTCCTCGTCAAAGACAAAACCTCGATTTGCACCACATTTGTTAACTGCAAATGCCTTCTACTCGGCTAGGTCCAAAACTTAGTCATGTGGTAAAGATTTAAGAGATCTATAGCCTTAAAGTATAACTCTTCAAGCGCTGAATTAATAAAACAGACCTTTTCAATGAAGAAAAACACCAAAATACTATCATTTCATGGTTGTTTTAGCCAGAAGATGTAATGAAGCAGCTGACAGTGTGGATCAAAGATCAGACTGCATGTTCTGTGCAGTCTGATCTTGATCTGCACTGTCTGCAAAAACAAATGAAGTCTGTTCCAGTGCTTTAAGGGTTAAATTAATACATTAAATGTTTGTAAAATGTTTGTAAATATATACTGTTGTAACACTCTTTAGTAATGTTTATGATGATGAAGATTAAAGCTAACTGAAAACATTGAAAATCGAGGAAAAACTTGTCGAAGAAAACATTTTGATATCTCAATTCAATCTTTACTAGACAAGAAAAATTTAGTTTTGTCCATATTGAAAGCATTTGCATGCCACAGAATCTGATGTTGCTTATGTATTTACCAAAGAACAAAATTTTAGATAAGACCAAATTAAAACAATTTCTGAGGACAAATTCCATGTGACTTAAATGGTGCAGTATTTCTTTGAAAAGGTAGAAAACAAAGTGGGAAAAGGAGAAAATGCTGGTTACCAGTATTTTCTCCTTTTCCGACAATGTTTTCCATTGTTTCAAACACAAATTCCATCATTTCAGGCATGTGTAACTTGTCATCTGCAAATTCTTTGAATTTAGAAGAGTCCAAAACTTTGTCATTGGATGAATGGTGAAATACTTACCCTTTATCAAACAATCCCAAGTTAACTCTTTACCAAACGACATAATCTTAGACTAGTCCAAATTGGAAGCATTTGCAGACGACAAAATTAATGTGACTCAATAATTGAAATTTGTTTTGGGAAGGGAAGAAAACATTGTGGGAAAAGGAGAAAATGCTGGTTATCAGCATTTTCTCCTATTCCCACTATGTTTTCAGAAGGCTTCTTCCTCAGGGTCGTTAAAAGTCGGGATTTTTTGGTAAAGGGTTAACCCTTTACCACATGGCAAAATTTTAGACCTATCTAAATTGAAAGCATTTGCAGACGACAATTTCATAGTGGCTTAAATTATGCAATTTTTCTTTGATAGGGTAGAAAACTTTGTGGGAAAAGGAGAAAATGCTGGTTACAAGCATTTTCTCCTTTTCCCACAATGTTTTCCAAAGGCTTCTTCCTCAGGGTCGTTAAAAGTCAGGATTGTGTGGTAAAGGGTTAAAAGAACCCTGAGGAAGCTTTGAAAATATTGTGGGCCAAAAAATCCTGGTAACCAGCTTTTCAATTTTGGGAAGCGAATGCTGTAATTTGAGCCCAATTGATTTTCATGTCTGCAAATGCTTTTAGTCTAAAGTTTTGTCTTTTGGTAAAGAATAACTTGATCCATTGGCAGATGTTAAACAGTTTTTAGCTCAGCTGAGCACAAAGCGCTCAACATGTGCTTTTGTGACTGCTGTATCTGGCATGCACTGTCCATTGTGCATTCATCATCAATTACCTTGTTTGCATTCTAGAGGCCATATTTTTGGTCTGATATTTGTGAAACATGGTCAGAATATTTTTCCTGATGATATCTCGTACAAGTTTGAAATTGGGTCACGTTGGGTCAGAAAGTAGGTCATAGGGCCAGATCTTAGAATAAACTTTTGTGCACTCTAGAGGCAACATTTTCAGTCTGATACTCATGTAACTTGGTCAGAATGTTTGTCTTGACAATATCTTGAACAGGTTTGAAAATGGGTCATGTCAGGTTAAAAACTAGGTCACTGGGTCAGATTTGAAAAACCTTGTGTACGCTCTAGAGGCCACACTTTCAATCTAGTTCTCATAAAACATGGTCAGAATGTTTGTCTTGATGGTATCTCAGACCAATTTGAGAATGGGTCATGTTGGGTCAAAAACTACGTCACAAGGTCAAATCTTAAAAAACTCTTGTGTTCTAAATGCCACATTTTTAGCTCAATTCTCTTAAAATTTGGTCAGAATGTTTGTCTTAATGGTATCTCGGACTAGTTTGAAAATGGGTCACCTTGGGTCAAAAACTAGGTCACTGGGTCAAATCTTTGAAAAACTTTTTGTATGCTCTAGGGGCGACATTTTCCATCCAGTACTCATGAAACTTGGTCAAGATGTTTGGCTTAAAATTTGTCATGTCAGGTCAAAAACTAGGTCATTACATCAAATCTCAAAAAAAAGAAATTTGAGTACGCTCTAAGAGGCCAGATTTTCAGTCCGACACCCTTGAAAGTTGGTCAGAATGTTTGTCTTGATGAATCTCATATGAAATTGAAAAAGGGTCACATTGGGTCAAAAACTAGGTCACCAGGTCAGATCTTTGAAAAAACTTGTATACGCTGCAGAGGTCACAATTTATATCCAATACTTACCGAAATTAGTCAAAATGTTTTTATTGATGATTAATAAGATGAGAGTGAAAATGGGTTAAATTGGGTCAAAAAGTAGGTCACATTGGGTCAAAAAGTGGGTCACCATGTCAAATCTTGGAAAAGCCTTGTGTACTACATTCTAAAAGCCAAATTTTCTGTCCAGTACTCAAGAAAGGTGGTCAGAATCTTTGTTTTGATAATATCTACAACAAGTTATAAAATGTGCTATGTTGGGCTAAAAAGGTCACAGAGACAAATTGCAGAAAAAGTTTGTTTACATGCTTGAGACCAAATTTTCAGTCCAATACTTATGAAAGGATATTAGAATGCTTGTCATAATATCTCAGAAGAGATTTGAAATGGGTCATGATTTGTCAAAAGGGTCAGGTGAGCGACTCCAGGGCCATCATGGCCCTCTTGTTTAATTCTTTATTGGATCACAAAATTTCAAACCATACGTGGCTCATGTAAGTGAATTTGTCTTGAAAGACAGATAGAAAACCAATTATTAGCATTTTCTCCTTTTCCCACAATATTTTCTGCAATGTTTGTCAGGGTCATTAAAACGTGATTGTTTGGTGAAGGGTACAGGGTAAATTATTGCTTCCTAGGAGTAAATAGTCCTTTTGGCACATTATTTTTCATGTTGTTTATAAAAAAAAAAAGATTTTTTTTTCCTTAACTCTTTAACAAACTACAAAATTTTGGCCATATCCAAACTGAAAGCATCTGCAGAAGACAAACTGAACATGACTCAAGTTTTGAAAACATTGTGGGAAAAGGAGAAATTGCTGGCTACCAGCATTTTCTCCTATTGCCACAGTGCGTTCAAAAGCTTTCTTTCTCAGGGTCACCAAAGTCGAGTTTGTGTGGTAAAGACTTTCAAAATTTATCCTTTTTGCCATTTGTACATGTTATTGGTACATCTTTATCTTTTGTCTACTTTTAGGGAAAAGAGTGTCGAGAACATTTTGGGAAAAGGAGAAATTAGTGGTACTCATCATTCTTCTCCTTTTTCCACCATGAATTCTACCCTTTCAAAGACAACTCTCATCAGTTGAGACATTTGTGTCAGGGAAAAAGAGAAAATAGTGGTATCCAGCATTTTCTCTTAGTCCTACAATACTTTCTAGTGTGCTGAAAACTTGTTCAATAGTTTAAGCTGCAAGTAAACTGTCATCTGCAAATGCTCTTAATTTGGTTGAGTTTTAAACATTGACATGTGGTTATGAGTTAACCCTTTACTAAACAATCCTGTGTTTTAACGACCGTCAAAAGAAGCCTTTTGAAAACATTGTGGGAAAAAGGAGAAAATGCTGGTAACCAGCATTTTCTCCTTTTCCCACAATGTTTTCTATCCTTTTGGAGACAAATTTGAGGACCTCAGCTTTAATTGGCTCTCTGAAAAAGCTTTTAATTTGGACCAGTCCAAAATGCTGTTTGGGAAAGAGTTAAAACAGTCTGTATTGTGATAAGGTTATTGTTTATTAACAGTTCTGTTTTAAATTACTAGATGTATTAGGCTTTCGAAAACATTGTGGAAAATGGTGTAAGTGATTGAAAACAGCATTTTCTCCTTTTACGCTATGTTGTGTGTCCCTTGAAAGACAAATTCTGTCATTAGAGCCGCATTTCATATGTCTTCTGCAGGTGCTTTGAAATTGGACAATACTAAAATTTTGTCATTCGTAAAACATGAAAATAATCAGCATTGTGATGAGTTTGTTTAATTTTAACCTTTTATTATTAAAGTCACTTGTTTCAAAAAAAAAAGATAAAAACATGATAAAATAAGCTCTTGAAACATTGTGGAAAATGTTGAAACTGCTGGTTAGCAGCATTTGCTCCTTTTCCTCCATGTTTTCTACCCTTTCATAGACAAATCACATCATTTCAGCCACATCTAAGTTGTCGTCTGCAAATACATGTACTTTTAATATGGACGAGTCCAAAATTTCATCATTTGATTAACCCTTTACCAAACAATCACAACTTTTAACGACCCTGAGAAAGAAGCCTTTTAAAAACATTGTGGGAAAAGGAGAAAATGCATTTTCTGCTTTTCCCACAATGTTTTCTATCCTTTCCAATACAACTTTTAATTGCTGAGTCATGTTTATTTAGTCGTCTGCAAAATCTTTCAATTTTGACTTATCCAAAAATTCCTCATTTGGTGAAGGGTTAACCGTTAGGCTGCTACGTGCAACTCAAGGACCTTTTACAGCCAGTGTAGATCAAGATCAGACTGCACAGAATGTGCAGTCTGATCTTGGATCTACACTGCCTGACATTGAGGTATATTTCTCCCAAAATAACTTTGATATTGCATTATTTGGATTTTTTTTTTCTGTTGGCTGGAAAGTTTCAGTCAACTTATTAGCAGGATAAAAACTTAAGAGTGCTGTTGAAGTTTTCTGTATTGTAATGAGGTTGTTGTCCTGATTTTAGTCTTTTGTTGTATCAGCCATTGTTTTTTTTTTTTAAAAACTTAAAACATGTGCAAGGTTCTTAAAAACATTATGGAAAATGGTGAATGTGCTTGTAACCAGCATTTTCTCTGTTCCACATTGTTTTCTACCAGTTGAAAGACAAATTCCTTCATCATAGCTACATTCATTTTGTTGTCTTTAAATTTGGACAAGTCTAAAATTTTGTTGTTATAATGAATTTGTTTCAATCCTTTGAATTCTTTTATTTAACTCTTTACCATACAACAAAATTCTGGACAAGACCAAATTCAAAGCATTAGCAGACGACATATTCAGTGTAGCTAAAATGGTGATTTATGTGTGTGATAGGGTAGAAAACATTGTGGGAAAAGGAGAAAATGCTGGTTACCAGCATTTTCTCCTTTTCCCGCAATGTTTTTACGGCCTTCTTTTCAATTTAAGATTGTTGAATTTGATCTGTGGATAACATATTTGTTGGATGCTTGAATATTTTGACTATTAAAACATTTTCACTTTATACTTTGGTGTTCTTCTTGCTTCAATTTGATCTCTGCAAAGAGAAAATGAGTTCAATAATCTTATGAGAAAAAGCCAAAATTTAAAAACTCAAATATTCATCTTTAATGAAACACCTCTTTATTACAATTGATAATGTCAAATACATAGAGTAGTAAAAGGTAATTTTCCTGGGTCCCACCATCGCCTACTCAAGTGTCTTTCTTGCCCGTTCTCTATCCGGCTGTTGGTTTCTATATCCAGGTGTGTCTTTCTCTTTCGCCCCCCTCTCTCTGTGATTTTTTTTTTCTGGGGTTTGCTGGCGATTCGATCTCGGTTTGTCGCCTTCCGAGTCGGCTCCCCTAACCACTGCGCCACTTTGGAGCCTATTAGATTAAGGTTGTAGTTTCTATTTGAATACAATGTCTTGTAAAAACATTAAAAAAAAAATTTTTACCGGAAGTCCCGCTATAACCACTAGGTGAGTAAAGTTCTTCAATAGAAACTTTCTACCAAATTGGCCGGTATTTTAACAACCGCAGGCTTTTGAAAACATTGTGGAAAAATGTGAAAATGCTGGTAACCAATATTTTCTCTATTCCCATAATACTTTCTTCACTTTCAAAGAAAAATCCCATTATTTTAGCCACATTTAATTTGAAAGTGAAGAAAGTATTATGGGAATAGAGAAAATATTGGTTACCGAGGCGGTTATTATTGACAATTTTTAGTTCTGTTGCGTGGTAAAGCGTTTGCTTCGATTGAAAATACAAAACTCGGCACCTCCACAACCTAACACGTATGCAGCAGATAACTTTGAAAATATCCCTGTAAAATACTGATGGTGATGATACCAATATGAATGATTTCAAGTGAAAAGATTGTGACAATAGGAGTTGCTCAGCCTGGGTCCGGGCGCCATTCTTAACCCTTAGGCTGCTTAGCGCGACTCGCTGACCTATTACGGACACTGTAGACCAAGATCAGACTGCACGTAACGTGCGGTCTGATCTTGGATTACACTGTCCGATAAGGAGATAGTTTACACCAAAACAAAAGTTTGAGGTACCATTATTCCGGTTTTTACTATCGGCTTGAAAATTTCATTTAAGTTATTTAGTCCCTGTCGCGGTCTTCATACAGCTTCAACAATATTCTCTATATATGTACCGTTTTTTTCTTATTTCTTTGTTATCGTTTTTGCCAAAGTAAAGTCAAAATAAATAGAAAGGTATAATAATCAGACTGGAACCCAGGCTGTGGTTATGCTGCTTTCAAAAATACAAGCATGTCACAGCGACGCTTCGTTTATTAATAACATGTTTTTCAGTATAAAATCGTACTTGCATGATTATACTTTGTAATATAACCGACAATAACGAGCCGACATGCGTGGAAAACAAAGAACCACTTGGATTGTCATTATCTGAGAAATATGAACAAATAAACAAATACGATTGAAGACATTACATGGATAAACCCACACTCGATAATGTTTATATAAATGTTATCGGAAAATCTCATTATAGTAATATAGGTATGCATAGGGTAATTTTAGTAACTAATTTTATCTATATGAATTAGCTTTCCTCACTACAGTAAAATTCGCAATAGCCCAATGGATAAGTACATCTGTTTTTCAAAACACAAACGATAATAATTGAACCACACTCTGAATACAGAGGCTTAATGCATCTACGTAATGCAAGCAAGTCACCACATAATTTCACATCCCTACAATCCGGTTTGTATAACAACCTACTGAATCATGAGGAACACTGGTTCTTTGACATTCAGAAAATTAACCGAAAGCAAAGAGTTTCGGCCTAGGTCAGCCTGCGCGAACTGCCCAGGCTGACCTGAGTCGATTTTTTCCCCCCAAATGCATTAAGCCCCCTTTTCACAGAGCATGTCTCATGTTATAAACTGACATTCAAAGGTTTATCGTGCGAGCGCTTTAGCAGTGTATCGAAACCTTGGGAGCCAACAAAAATCTATCGATTGATCGTGTTGGAGTTTAACGCCGTTTTAACAGCTAATGTCATATTGCGGCGGTAAGTCACTTATTAATTTTCTCACATACATCAGAAGTGAGAAACGAAAAATCGTCAGAAAGAAAGTTTGCCTCAACCGGGTATCGAACTTGCAACCATCAAGTCACAAGATATGCTAACAGCTGAGCTACGCGCACAGGCCACAAAAAGCCTATAGACTAGGACATTAGATTTTCTTAAGTATAATCAGTATTATCTGTCATGCAGTCCGATCTTGATCCATACTATATGCTAGGTATTTCCTGACCATCACCAGTACTAGGCTGGCATTCCGCCTTGCAACCGTTGAGGATCGACTTCAGAACCTCTGCCCTTTTATTGTAATATCGATCACCTCAATCTTTAACAAACAACAAAATTGTAGACTTGTCCAAATTGGAAGTATTTGCAGACGACTTTTAAAATATGGCTAGCATTATAGTATTTGTCCAATGTAGACTTGAAAATACAGTGGGAAAAGCATTTTCTACTTTCACCTCAATATTTGAACCATGCTCTCTGAAAAGGGGGCTTCATGCATCTGCAAAAAGTATCGACCCATGCCACCCTGCGCAGTCCGCGCAGGGTGACATGGGTCAAAAGTTTTTGCTTTCTGTAAATTTTCTGCATGTCAAAGGACTTCTACCCTATAATCTAGATAGTCGATTTTCAGACTTTATAGATTTAAAACCCTTTACCACACAATGACGCCTTTTAACGACCCTGTAGAAGACGTCTTTTGAAAACATTGTGGGAAAAGGAGAAAATGCTGGTAACCAGCATTTTCTCCTTTTCCCACAAAGTTTTCTACCCTATCAAAGAAAAGTTGCGTCATTAGAGCCACTATGAAATTGTCGTCTGCAAATGCTTTCAATTTGGATAGGTCTTAAATTTTCCCGTGTGGTAAAGGGTTAATGGATCCATAATTATGCGATTACTTGTTCATTAAACCCCCTTTTGCCAGAGCATGGTTCATTTTCGAGGCTTTTCTTTCTCGTGGTCGTTCAAACACCACGTTGTCTGGTAAAGGATTATGGTTCTGGAGTTGTCATAATCAAATTCTTGAACGACCCCCGCTATCACGGCTCGTTTGAGTGTCCCTGGGCAAAGCACTGCAAAGCCCTTGCCCAGTACTGGTGAAAAGCAAGAAAGACATTGATAGCCTGGTAACAAGCATTTCCCCCCTTTGTCTACAATATTTACCATTCTTTCAGACATCGTCTGCAAACATTCTCAGTCTAATTTTTAAAATGATGTCAATGGTGATAAAAATATCGATTTCTTTCCCGTTTCTATATGTACGAGTTTTAGGAGAAACGATTTGTCACAATTGTTATCATTTCACCTTGTGGATGTTTGATAGAATGATGTTTGACGCCGCTTTCAAAACTATTTGAGTCATATCACGGCGACAGCCTTTATATGAATCGCGTATTTTTGTGGTTTCACCAGCACTAGGCTATGACTCTGAAGTGTCTTGCCCAGGGACACCCCCACGAAAAATTCAGTGCTCCTAGTGAGGCTCGAACCAGCGGTCCACAGGTTGTGAGCCTTGCCGGGGTGTTTTCTTTCTCGAATTAGTGGCTCATGACACTTTAAACATTTTAGTTATATCAAGGCGACAGCGAACTTATTCCTGTGTTTCATATCTTCCTTCGTCTCACAAGTACTAGAGCAGGGTTTTGAGGTGTCTTGCCCAAGGGCGCTAATGCGAAATTCCAATCCCTCTGTTTGAGATCGAGCCCATGACTGGCAGACTATCAGTTCTATACCTTAACTACTTGGCCATGCTGGAACACTTACGCCGAGCCGAGGAATTTCACTCAAATGTTTCATAAATTTCAAGCCCTGTTGGAACCAACTGAGCTACAGGGTTCGGCATCGAACCCACAACTCCTAAATTTTCAAGCCCCGTACATTACCGACTGAGCCCATCACGATGACCATCGTTTAACATCGTTGGGGATGGGGTTGGAGCGAAAAAGGCATAACCCCCGGAACTCCTATCCAGTTTTTTTGCGGGAATAATAAATGTACGGAATGAATGTTGAAATGGTGAAAACGCAAGACTTTCATATTCACCATTTAAACATTCATTCCCTACTTTTATTGCATTCTTCCCCAAAACTACCAAGCAAAATCCATGCTGGGGAGTTCCCAGGATTTTGCCCTGAAATCAAGTGTTGAAAACGAAGAAAGTGAGTATGACGATGATTTCACAAAAAATGACAATGAAATGGGATGAGATGAAAAGAACAACAATAAATTCACCTACCTCGATGTTTTATTATTTTCCCGAATTTATCTATTAATTAAATAATCCATGAAATAACACAAACACTGAAGCAAACAAACAAAAACATCGTGTCATAAACAAACATATTACAAACATATTACACATCTGACTAAGACGCTAGACATTGAATACAAAACATGTCAAAATTAAGCACGTGGAAAGTCTGCAACTTGGGTGGGTGCGGGAGGGGTGTTGAGCGGTTTACAGGGGATTTATATAACTGTACAGGTTTCCCTGTCGTGTATTCAACAGAAATTCTTGACCAGGATCACCCTCTTCAGTCTGATCTTGATATACATTATTCCTTTCTGGTGATGTTTCAAAATATAAATTATTGACGAAAACTATTTTTTTTAAGTCGACAGGAAATGAGGCATGTAATCTGTTCAAAAATATCTGAGCAGTGCTCTTTAAAAGAGGGGCGTAATGCATCTGCGAAAAATATCGACCCAGGTCAGCCTGCGCAGTCCGCGCAGGCTGACCTGGACCGAAACTTTTCGCTACTGGTGAATTTTTTGTATGTCAACGGACCAGTCTACCTCATGATTCAGTCAGTTTGTTAAAAAAAAGTGGTTATTATGGATACATAGTTGTGTGATGGTTTGATTGGTACAATGCATCACGAAGATGCACCAAGTCCCCCTTTTGCCAGCACATGGCTAAATTCTTTTTTTAAAGATTTGAAAGTGTATCAGATACTATGAAACACCATGTCCTTGAAGTCGGCTTACCATGAGTGCGGCGCCCGCCCGGGTAGCTCAGTGGTTAGCGTAGCAGACTCGTGGCCCGGTGGCAGTGAGTTCGATACCCGATTGAGCCAAACTTTCTTTCCCGTGATTTTTCGCCTCTCACCTCGGATGCATGTGAGAAAGTAGTCAGTGACTTGGAAAGAAAGTTGTGTCACTACTGGTGTGAGAAAGCCAGGAAACACATGCGTGGGTACACTGACCGCCGTGATATGACATAAGCGGTTAAAACGGCGTTAAACTCTAATTCAATCGATCAATCAATCAAACATGAGTGAGGCAAAGAATGGTTGGACACAGAAGACACCAAGCTTAAAGGGAAATTATGCCGGGATTTGTACGAAGTACTGGTTTAGAGGGCTCAGAAAGAGGTCAGATTTAGGGCGCAAAAAGGGTAAGATTCGTTGCCTATTTAGTTTAAATATATTTACTTTACATCGACTGAGAAACAAGTTCTTACAACTTATATTAATCTCTCTCGATTCTGCTTCCTGGGAACTTCACCAGTACTCGCGCCGAATGTATGGGCCAATGAAAAATCCTAAAGTTGACACCCGCTCCCGGGTATCGAACTCGGGACCTTATGGTTACGAGGCCGACGCTCTACCGCACAACCACGGACACCACACAGACGACTATATTAGTCTAACTAAAACAAAAAAAAAACCCTTTTTAATTCTATGGTAAAAATGAAGTTTATGAGGTGTTTCATTCCTTCTCAATGAAGTCCAAAACTTTGTTAAATCAAGTATTTCGTTGTCCGTAGCCCCCCAAATTTGTATTTTATGTGCATATCCGTGCGTAAATTAGTTCAATCACCCTCTAAATTTCATACCGAGAATTCATCAACAGCAGACAAATGTGATTGGAATATTTTTTCTGTGATTTCGTCGAGAGAAACAGTCATGTTAGCAAAATTTAAGTAGTGCTATAAGTATATGCTATACTGTATGCTATACTCTATATATGCGTATACCGCATTTGGGAGCCTATAGCAACAGTAACCAAGGAAGTCTGTTTATCTTATCACAACGGATCCATGTACATGTATTACTAATCAAAACAAAACCCCACTGCCGAGTCGTTAAATATAAAAAATAAATCAAAATTTCAATAAAGCCTTTGGCATCAAACAATAAAATGAACTGCACCATTTTACTATTTTATTTTCTCCCTTTCAAACGACAGAGAAGAATAAAGGTATCGTCGAGCATTAGAATACAGTCACTTCAAATGCTCTGAATATTACCCCCACCCAATCCCAATCTTCGATTTTAATCTTCAACATGAAGAGACTTAATTTAGACATGTATACTGGCAACATTTCAAATACATGTAGTTCCATCATTGTCAATTTTTAACAAAAACAGTAAATACCGTTAAATCCTTGAGTTTTTAACCCTTAACCTGCTAAATAAACAGAGTTTATTTCATCAGCTTGTGGTTAATATGGGGAAATATTTGCCGTAAAAGGGAAAGGTATGCGAAAATAACGAGTGCCGTAAGGCACGAGTTATTTTCGCGGACCTTCCCTTTTGAGGCAAATATTACCCCATATTAACCACAAGCTGATGAAATAAATTATACATTATATTTCCTCTGATTATTTTGTCAACGAATGCCACTTGTAAAACTTAAAAACTTAAAAAACTTAGAAAAGTAGTTCCAGATTTTCGGCAGGAGGAAAATATTCACTGTGACGGGGAAATAATCCCCCCCCCCCCCGCTTAAATTACGACATTTCTTTACCCATAACATTTCTAAAAATAGACACATGAAATATAATATATGAAATGAAAGTTTCAGACCGAAAATAAAACCCTAAACGTTACTATCTTTTAAACTAAATTTTCTGTATATTTTTGGGGAAAAATGTCTTCGTATAGGACAGTGTACATTCAAGACTAGATTGCACGTTCTGTGCAGTCTGATCTTGATCTACACTGTCTGCAAAAGGTCACAGAGTCGCGCTTGGTAGCCTAGGGTTTAGATATTTTTTTTCTGGCAGCGACTGAAACTTTGACAGCCCGTACTGTAACATACGAGTAAATTGTCAGACCGATAATTATATCCATACTTTTCATCGTGAGAATTAAATTTGCCTGCAATTTGACCCTCTATCGTTTACTGCTAGTTGATTTGGCCTTTTATCTTTTAGCATAAAATCCCGGGTTTGCACGCCCCTGAAAAAGAGGGTTTTTGAACGCATTGTTGGGAAAAAGAGAAAATGGTGGTAACCAGCATATTTTGCTTTTCCCACAATGCTTTTTACCGTTTTAAAGACAGAAATCATCACTTTAGCAACATTCAATTGGTCGTCTGCAAATGCTTTTCATTTAGTCAAGTCTAAACTTGCGCCGATTGGCAAAGAGGGTAAGAAACGCCGTGATGATAATTTTACAAATGTCATGCAGTGTCTAGTTGAGTGTGCTTGAGTTACATAACTGTGTTAGCTTCATACTTCAGTTATAGAAATGGCTTGCAACACGCAAAAAGAGGAATTCAGACGTTTGCGTAAAGTGTCGTCTCGAATCAGCCTGCGCAGTCCGCGCAGGCTAATCCGAGACGGCATGTTACGACTACATTAGATTTTGTGCTACAGTGGACTTACGCAAAACAGAAAATTACATAAAAACGGAAAGTGTCGTTTCGGATTAGCCTGCGCGGACTGCGCAGGCTGATGCGGCACGACGCTTTACGCCAATGTCCCAATGCCCCTTTTCGCGTGTTGAAGGCCATTAATAGGTAAAAACAGTAGTAGGTTGCCAAATCATACCATTAATTCTTGACAAAAAAACACAAAATTAGACTTGTCCGCATTCAAAGCAGTTTTGATTGAAAATTAAAATGAAAATTAAAGTGTGACTCATACAGAGATATTGTCTCTAGAAACAATGGTCTCAAGGAAACATTTTGGTTTAGAACATATTTTTTTTCCACAGTGTTTTAAAAAACACTCTTTCTCAGGGTCGTTTGAACTGGACATTATTTGACAAAGGTTTATGACCTTTCTGCGATTTTCTTCATCCGTCGATTCATAATTCTATCACTGCCAAATAAACGAACTTGTCTTTTTCTTTTTTTTAAAGACCAAGAGGTTCTTGTAATTTCACCGTACACCAAACAATGCCGTACCAATTTATCTCAAACATGTTCTGTGCAGCCTGATCTTTATCTTAGCCTTCCTCAAAAATCTGTAAGTCGGTCACAAGGGTGTAAGAATTATTCAATACATAATTCAGATTTTCGCTTCCAAAACATCTATCTATCTATCTATCTATCCGATCGTTTCGAGACAAACCTAGACCTGTATCTATTATGATTTAATATACAATGTACAAGACACTGTATACATTACATTCACAACAATCCTTGCCAACACAATCCTGGCTTTTGACGACCCTTGGAAAGAAAGCTTTTAAAAACATGTAAAGAAAAGGAGAAAATACTGGTTACCAAGATTTTCTCCTTTTCCAACGACGTTTTCTGTCCTGGCAAAGAAAAATTCCATCATTTGCGCCTCATTTGTCTTTTGAAAATACTTTCAATTTGGACGAGTCTAGAATTGTGTCGTTTGGTAAAGGTTTAATCATTCTAAATGGTAATTAATGCACTTTTGGTACCTATCTGGACTGACCAGGCGGTCACGTAATAGTATCAAACAGTGCATGACTGATCAATGAACTTAAACGATCGCCTTTTGAAATAAGTACTAGTTGCCAAGAATAGTATTGACCAATCAAATTTGTTCAATGTATTCATTGCGGTATTAAAAAATTCATTTTACAGTGGTATAAGAGACATAGGCCTAAGTCAATATCCAAAGTTTAGACATTTATAAAGTTCTCTTTTAACCCTTTACCACACAATGACGACTTTTAACACCCCTGATAGAGAAGGCTTTTGAAAACATTGTGGGAAAAGGAGAAAATGCTGGTTACCAGCATTTTCTCCTTATCCCATGATGTTTTCTACCCTATCAAAGAAAAATCATTTCATATGAGCCACATTGAAACTGTCATCTGCAAATGCTTTCAATTCGGACAGGTCTAAAATTTGTCGTGTGGTAAAGGGTTAATGTTTAATTACGAGCTGCTAACAATAGTATTGACCAATCAAACTGTTTAATGCATTCATTGCGGTACTAGAATTTCCATTTTACGGTGGACTGAGAGAAATTTGTCAACTTTCAAAGTTTCGACATTTATAAAGTTCTTTCTTAATGTTTATCTACGAACTACTAAAAATTGTAGCTTTGACCAATCAGATTTGTTCAGTGTATTCAGCGTGGTTTTTAAAAATTTCCATTTTACAGTGATATGTGAGAAATTTGTCAACCTCCGAAGTTTCGAGGTTTATAAAATTCTCCTTTAATGTTTAACTAAGAGCTGCTAAGAATAATATTGACCAATCAAACGTGTTCAATGTATTCATCGCGGTATTAAACTTTCCATTTCACAGTGGTATGTGAGAAATTTGACAACCTTCAAAGTTTCGACGTTTATAAAGTTCTTTATTAATGTTCATCCATTTTTTCCGTTCTATACACCAGTTTGAAGATAAATTAACAGAAAAAAAACACAATAAAAGCAAGGACATATCGTTATTCCAGCTTGAAAATAAAAAAAAAAAAGATATTGACAAACGACTAGGGGGTCATGATCCGCAAGAAATGCATTTGAACACCTAGTATACAAATGCATTATGTCATAGAGAGCAGTGTTGTAAAAATAAGCGTGCTTGTGGGCGTTATGCTTAATCAGTAACTGTTTCCGAAACAAATATTTTGTTCCGGCAATCATTCTGATTTACCATATAGGAAGCTTTAAAGATGGGAAGGTGGAGCTCATGCTTTTGACATTGATATATGAGTATATTCCACGTCAGTTGCATGCACACACCTTTTCCGACCACAATTACCATGATTCTACAGCAAAACTGAACCATATTCTGGCATAAGGGGGTTAAATGCGTCTCCGTGGTGCATTATACTAAGTAAGTTATCAAATAATTATGGATCCATCAAATCCAGTTAGTCTAACGATCGACCGGATGTGGAGGTAGAATGGCCCTTCGCCATGAAGAAAATTTATATATACATGTAGTAAAAAATTGCGCGGACTGCGCAGGCTGACATAGTCGATACTTTTTGCAGAGGCATAAAGACCCCTTTTCACACAGCATAGCTGTTTCATATTTGTCATGAATTGTACTCTTTTGGCACCAAAGGCGAAAACAGGAGCTTTTGTGGGCGGCATAACTTAAGATCAGTCTGCACATGACCGGCGCCGGAAAAAAGCAAATAAACAAATCTGACATAACCAGATATAGGTTTTATAGATTGGATGATCTTTCAGACAGGGATGGAACAATACATGCCAAACGCATTCATATACACCTTCAATCCCATAATACCACCCATAAACTAGTTTATTTGTCACATTTAAGGGCCTTACGACCAGTTTCGTTTCGCATTTTTTTAGGTCTACCGACTCTAACTCTCATATTAAAAGACGGAAAGTGCCGAGATTGGCCGAATAGCCTTTACCAAAACGTCGATGTTATTACTCGAAAATAATTGACCTGAAATTGACCTCTATGCAAAGAATGATTAGAGAATGAATATTTATATCATCGGGTATAATCGGACAGTGCGGAAATTCTATTAACAGTAAATGCCAGGTTTGACCCTTTGAGTGCAGTAAACAAAATAAAAAGCTTTTTGCGGATGACATGGATCAAGATCAGATTGTACAGAAAGTACATCTTAGATCTATGTCATCCCCCACGTATTATCAATTTCAACGAACAAAATCATGTTTATTTCAGGTATTTTAAGTATTCTTGAAATACACAATAAATCTTTTAGTAGCATTAAGAGTAGAAAATCGTTCACACAGTTCCGCATGCAGACGACAATGGCCGAAGATAAGTTTGGATAGCAATTCAAGCGTGTAATGACATAGACATAGACATTTTATTCAGTATCTAGGCCACCGGCCCATAATACAAAGAAATAACATTAAGAGAGTGACTACTTAATTTCTAAGAAAATACTTGCTAATAAAATAGATTTTTGTTTTGTTTCCGAAAATGGAGTACATGCCCATGATCATATAATAACGAATTAGATTGACCCTTAGATACTTAAACAAGAGCGGCAAATTGTCGCAAGATACGCCCGTCCCAACGCCAGTTGTCGAGGGGGAATGATAATCGTAAAGGGCAGGTAGAGGAAAATAGTAGTGCAGCAGAAATCATGTAAGTGATTGAAATAGGCATTAATGTCTCCTCTAATGTTAAGGAAACATGCATATAAAGTTTCAGGTCAATCCAACATGAAAAGACAAAGTTATATTGTAGAGAAGCATGAAAAGCTGTTAAAAAAGATGAATAGGGAATAATTCCAAAAGGGAATTAGGTAAGGTTACGGCTCCAGTGCATTGCACTTTTCGTAACTGCAACAAACATGTTTACCAAGTCTCAAGTCAATTTGACTTGAGGTGACAAAGTTCCGTTCCGGACAAGCAAGAAATACTGTAAAAATGAAGATCAAAGTGGAATTACTCAAAATCCGCGCTAGGTAGAGTTATTGTTCTTACGCACTGTACTCCGTAATATTGCAACAAACATGCATACCAAGTTTGAAGTCGTTCTGACTTGAGATGACAAAGTTATATTCCGGACAAGCACTAAATGCTGTAAAAATGACGATCAAAGGGAAATAACTCAAAGACAGCACGAGGTAGAGTTACAATTCTTGCACACTGCACTTCCAAATATTACAACAAATAAGCACACCATTTTTCAAGTCATTCCTACTTAAGATGACAAAGTTATGCTCCGGACAAGCAAGAAATGCTATAAAAATGAAGATCTAAGGGGGAATAACTCAAAATTCGTGCTAGGAAGAGTTATGGTTCATATGCACTGCACTCCGTAATTTTTCAATAATTATGCATACCAAATTTGAAGATATTCAGACCTAAAATGACAAAGTTATATTCCGGACAAGCAGAAAATGCTGTAAAAATGACAATCAAAGGGAAATTACTCAAAGACAACACGAGGTAGAGTTATGGTTCTTTCGCACTGCACTCCGTATTATTGCAACAAACACAAATGCCAAGTTTAAAGTCAATCGGACTGGAGATGACAAAGTTATGCTCCGGACAAGCAGAAAATGCTGTAAAAATGACGATCAAAGGGAAATAACTCAAAGACAGCACGAGGTAGAGTTATGGTTCTTTCGTACTGCACTCCGTATTATTGCAACAAACACAATTGCCAAGTTTAAAGTCAATCGGACTGGAGATGACAAAGTTATGCTCCGGACAAAGAACTGGACGCCGCCCGCCCGGACGCCTGTACGCCATGGGTGATCCCATAATACGTCCCGTCTTCGACGGGCGTATAAAAAGTAATGGAGAATCCAAGGACAATACAAATAACTGAAATATGAGATGAGAAAAATTCTCATGATTGGAATTAAAAGAAAAAGAAGGCTCCTGCAACAGGCAGTAGAATTCTAGGATCAGACAGCACATACTGTGTTGTCTCATCTAGATCCGAACTGTCCGTAAAAGCAACAGAAAATCGTGCTCCGCAGCTGTACAAAGTGTTAACTCCTGCAGAATATCGTTTCTAAGCTGAAACGCTTTGAATAGATATCTAGAAATCTTATGTACGGCAGGTTGTGAATCACATGACAAGACAGAGTAAAAACATTGCAAGGTTTTATTTTTTAACCAATACTTGTAAAAATATTCTTTCCTTAAATTTTCATAAATATTACATTGAAAAATGAAATGAAATTCATCTTCTATAACAAGGATATTTTGCTTCTGACATATTTGACAATACCGAAATTCTCTCTCAATAGACAAATGTCTCTCCTTTTCAATCATTAGATCATGTGATGAGCATCTAAAGTTAGCTAATGTTCTTTCCAAGGTATGTGGTAAATCAACATTTAAATAAAATTCTGGTTCTAACAATGATTTAAAATGTCTAATGAAGAGATTTTGGTGTATCACTTATATTAGCGTACCATTTTTGTTTATAACAGTCTATTATTCTTTTTTTTAAACAATTTTAGGAATCCTTTATCATTTCCTACATCATGTAATATCCATACATGACCGAAACCAAATGTGTATAAAAGTTCCTTTACATGACTGACCCAGTTTTGCCTGCCTGCTTCATCCAATTGAAATAACATATAATAGCATTGTTTTGGATGTCTGTTGTTTTCCATACGGATAAGACTTAACCAGTACTTAATACAATTTGTCATGTAAGTGGTGCATAGTAGTAACCTTCCACATTGCCCTAGTGCAAAAGAGTCACAAGTATTCAAAGACAGATAACATAATTTTTTACAGAATTGTATGTGGACCTTTTCCACTTTATCCACGTACTGATATCCCCAAGTCTGAGACCCGTAGCACAAAATAGGTTTAACAGAGGTATCGAAAATTTTCAGCATATCCGATATATCAATGTTTCCAAAGTATTTACGCAATCTCAAAATATATGGTAATAGAGGTCATTTATTTCATGTCAGTTTGTTCGAGTAATACAAGATATTTACCTATGAGTTAGTGAGTCTACAGCCCACTAACTCTCATACTAAAAGACGGAAGCTGCCGAGACTGGCCGAATAGCCTTTACGATAACGTCGATGATATACGATATTTCCCGATGAGTTAGGGGTCGTAGACCTTAAATATATACAGGTTATACGTATATAGGGAATGATCAGCAGAGACAAACTACTTTTGGGTAGGCCTATTTTTTGTATACATTGTTTTTCCCCCGATTAAGATCAACCTTTTACAATACAATCCCGACTTTTAGCGACTCTGAAAAAGAAAGCTTTTGAAATCATTGTTGGAAAAGGAGAAAATGCTGGTAACCAGCATTTTCTCCTTTTCCCACAACGCTTTCTCTAATTTTAAAAGCAAATTCATTCATATAAGTGACATTTAATTCGTCGTCTACAAGCGCTTTCAAGTCGGACAAGTCTACAACTTTGTCGTCTGGCAAAGACCTAAGACAATCTCCGACCATCATTATTTTGACAGTGCAGTTGGCTAAAAAAAAAAAAAGAAAAATATGAATATTAAACATCGTCAATGACAAAGTGATACTCCATTTCAGACACGCCCTTTTTTTCACAAAAGATGGCGAATATCAGGATGTTCTTTATTAGTACCTAATGTACTGAAAGTATTTTAACGGTGCTTTTACAGTGAGTTACGATCACAATCAGCGGAGTCTGATCTTGACCTTACATGTTCTGTCAGGTTCAATTCTTCTCCCTCCGATTAAAAAAAAAACAACGGCCTAATTTTGCAACACAAGAATTCTTTTCATTCTCTGGAAATACCAAGCAGGCTAAGTATATCAATACATGTACTTGATTAAAAACAAACACGATCATAATAAGGACGCAGGTGCGTGAACTAAGGCTGCCTAATAGGTCTGAATTTTTTTTGGTTTTCACGAAAATAGATCCACTTAAAAAAAAATGACAGACGTCACGTGGAGTTTAAAATATAGATCTATAGATCTAATATGAAATAGACTATCATTGTCTGGTTTCTAATTCATTCTTTCATCGTTGAGGTACATGTAGGTCAACTCTATATCAGGCGACAACATTTTAGACTGGTCCAAATTCAAACCCTTCGCAGACGACAAATTGAATGTGACACAAAAGATGTAGATCTAATTTTTTAAAAAAGGAAGAAAAAACGTTGTGGGAAAAGGAGAAAATGCTGATTACCAGCATTTTCTCCTTTTCTCACAATGTTTTCAGAAGGCTTTTTCCACAGGTCGTTAAAAATCGGGATTGTGTGGTAAAGAATTAACTATATATTAGACGGCGGGGTATCTTATTCAAATTGAAAGCACTCGCAGACGACAATCCGAATCTGGGTCAAATCATAGCGTTTGTTTTATAAGAATAGATTTTAAGTGGGAAAATATGAGCCGCAGAGAAAATGATGGCACCAGTCAGTTGCCTCATTTTCCAGTGATGATTTCTAAAACCTCTTTCTCGGGTTCATAAAATTACGGTATGTATTTCTGACGTCAACATTTACGTATTGCCATAGATACATGTATATATAGATCGTGAAAAGAGACCGCGATAAGGGTTCGGATAAAAAAAATTACCGCCTGGGCCCAGGCTAATTAATATCTGCTTTAAGGATAGGGCACCCTAATGGGATTCGTGTAACATCGCCTTTCATCGCCGAAAAAACGTACGGATTCGGCTAAGACTCGGGTAATCCAAAACCGATCGGCAGATAGACGCTGGTTCCCCGCATCAATTACGGATTACCCGAGTCTTACCCGAATCCGTTCGATATTTTGGCGATGAAAGGCGATGTTACACGAATCCCATTAGGGTGCCCTATCCTTAAATATCATTGTGTTTAACGCTGTTTTCAAAAGAAATTTCAGTTATATCATGTGATGAGAGCTTACTTATAATGTGTTCTTTCATTTCACGCACCAAAACTAGGCCGGGGCTCAAAATGCTTTACCCTAGCGCTGCCAGAGGGAATTGGACCCAGAGCATAGGTAATTTACATATGCGACGCCCCACTTCATTCGGAGCCAGTGGCAGTTTCTGATGCTATAAGAAAAACTTTGGAAATCGTAGATCAAGATCAGTTGCACAATAGTTTGATTTTGGATACAGATACTTTATGATACAATCGACAACAACAGCCTTGACTTTTTAAGTTTTCAGTCATATATAAGCCTTTGTAAAACGTCTTATCCCTCGGGTTGACCCCAGGGCTGACCCAAAGGCTACAACTTTAACAATCTTGCAATAGGTCCACTAGATAAAGATACATGCAAAATCTGGCAAACCCAGACCTTACAGAACTTAGGAACCAGATTTTTTGTTTGTAGTTTGCAGTATATACATGTATAAGCCCACGTAAAACTTGTTACCAAAGTGGCAGGGCAAATTTTGAACCCAGGGTACAGGGTCTACTAGATAAGACAGCGTGCCAAATTTGGTAGCCCTATACCTTACGTTACTGAACAAGATTTTTTGGATTTCCTCTATATACATGTAAGCCCGTGTTAACACGGAAGGACGCGCAACAGACGCAGGACCATGACATAAGCTCCCTGGCTAGTGAGTCAAAAAATTATTAAGAATAAAGCAAGAGGGCCATGATGGCCCTGGATCGCTCACCTGAGTCAATAGGCGAAATTCACTCCACATGCATAATTCAATTTCTGACCAATTGTCAGGTCAAATGAGCTTAAAATGTGGCCTCTAGAGCGTCCACAAGGAATTTCCGTAAGTTGACCTAGTGACCTAATTTATCACCCCACGTGACCCAATTTAGAACTCATCAAAAGATTTATCAAGACAAACATTCTGAAAAGTTTTAAAGTTAATTGAGCAATAAATGTGGCCTCTAGAGTGCCCACAAGGTATTTCTTAAATTTGACCAAATGACCTAGTTTATGACCCCAGGTGACCCAATTTCAAACTCACCCAATATTTCATCAAGACAAACATTCTTACCAATTTTCAAGTCAATTGAGCAAGAAATGTGAGTTCTAGAGTGCCCTAAAGGTATTTCTTTAATTTGACCTAATGATCTAGATTATGACCCCAGGTGACCCAATTTTGAACTCATCCTAGATTTCATCATTTCAACCAATTTTCAAATCAGTTGAACAATAAATGTGGCCTCTAGAGTGCCCACATGGTATTTCTTTAATTTGACCTAGTGACCTAGTTTATGACTCCACATGACCCAAATTCACTCATGTGACATTTTATCAAAACAAACATTCTGAACAATTTTCAAGTCATTTGAGCCCTAAATGTGGCCTCTAGGGTGCCCACAAGGTATTTGTTTAATTTGACCTAGTGACCTGGTTTATGATCCCGGTTGACTCAAATTCAGACTAATGTGAGATTTCATCAAGACAAACATTCTGACCAATTATCAAGTCAATTGAGCACAAAATATGGTCTCTAGAGTGCCCACAAGGTATTACTTTAATTTGACCTAGTGACCTAGTTTATGATCCCAGTTGACCCAATTTAGAACTTTATGAACGTTTATTAAGACAAACACTCTGAATAATTCTCAAGTCAATTGAGCAATAAATGTGGCTTCTAGAGTGCCCAAAAGGTATTTCTTTAATTTGACCAAATGACCTAGTTTATGACCCCAGGTAACCCAATTTCAAACTCATCCGATATTTCATCAAGACAAACATTCCGACCAATTTTCAAGTCAATTGAGCAAGAAATGAAGCCTCTAGAGTGCCCTAACGGTATTTCTTTAATTTGACCTAGTGACCTAGATTATGACTCCAGGTGACCCAATTTTGAACTCATCCTAGATTTCATCAAGACAAACATTTTAACCAATTTTCAAATCAATTAAACAATAAATGTGGTCTCTAGAGTGCCAACAAGGTATTTCATTAATTTGACCTAGTGACCTAGTTAAAAAAACCCACATGACCCAAATTCAGACTCATGTGAGATTTTATCAAGACAAACATTCTGACCAATTTTCAAGTCAATTGAGAAAAATATGTGGCCTCTAGAGTGCCCACAAGGTATTACTTTAATTTGACCTAGTGACCTAGTTTATGACCCCAGGTTACCCAATTTCGAACTGACTGAACATGTTGTGCTCAGGTGAGCTAACAAACTTAGAACAGGTTCACTACATACCAAATAACAAAGCTCTATGCCTTCCAGTTTTAGAAAAGAAGAATTTTAAAGTTTTCCTTCTTTGTTCCTATGTTCAAACTTGTGACCTCCGGGGCGGGACCAGTTTTGCCCCAGCGGCATCATTTGAACAAACTTGGTAGAGGTCTACTAGGAGATGCTACATACCAAATATCAAAGCTCTACACCTTCCAGTTTTAGAGAAGAAGAATTTTAAAGTTTTCCTTCTTTGTTCCTATGTTCGAACTTGTGACCCCCTGGGCGGGGCCAGTTTTCACCCCAGGGGCATCGTATAAACAAACTTGGTAGAGGTCCACTAGGAGATGCTACATACCAAATATCAAAGCTCTACGCTTTCTAGTTTCAGAGAAGATTTTCAAAGATTTTGCTATTTTTTTCCTTTCTGTTGCCATGGCAACCAGAGTTACGGGTGGAATTCAATCTCTTGAACAACTTTGGTAGAGCTTCACCCAAGGAACATCCCTGCCAAGTTTCATCAAGATTGGCCCAGCGGTTTAGGAGGAGATGTTTAAAGGAATTGTGGACAGACGGACGGACGGACAGATGGACGCCGGACAACGACCGATCACAATACCTCACCTGAGCACGAAGTGCTCAGGTGAGCTAAAAAAAACTTCATCCCATGTATGCCCAGACACATCAAAATCTTCCTAGACGGGCATGTTGTGTGCTACATGTAAATTGTCTATAGATATCGAACGTGGAATGGAAGCAAGCAGGTTAACAGTCAATTAGTTTTTGTTTGAATTGCTTATTTCCATTTTCCTCTCCTCTCATTTCATTCATAACAATTCTTTGGACTAGTTTACACCTAAAGACAGATTGTGAAATATGAATACCGACATGGTTGCATTAGTGCGTTTTGGTTGATTTAACACAAGTGATAACAGTCCCCTCCTATGCAATTATTTCAAGAAAGGCCTACATTTTTGTGCTTCATTATTTACGTAATAAGCACTATATAGACTATATCGGTGAAAAAAAAATCGACATCGTTCACGCCAGGCAGGGATCCTATATATACATACGATCCCTGCGCCAGGGTAGGGTATTTGTAATTGTCATAACCCTTTCCTATGCAGACCGTTAACAAAACCAGTTGATCTTTCTAACAGTGTAGAAAACACTGGGGGAAAAGGGCAATTACTCTTTCAATGCATTTGCTCCTTTTCCAACAATATTCTCCTGTCTACTGCACAGTCACATTTTGCTTGTAGTGGGATAACCTTTTGCGAAGGAAGAAGAAACCTCGAGAATATATCCAGCTGAACCCTTTACCACACAATTCTAAATTTCAACAACTCTGAAATAGAAGGCCTTTGAAAACATTGTGAGAAAAGGAGAAAAGGCTGGTAACCAGCATGTAGGAAAAGGAGAAAATACTGGTAACCAGCATTGTCCCCTTTTCCCACAATGTACTCTACCCTTCCATGAACAAATTTTAACTTTAGAGTCACATTAGAATTATCGCCTGCAAATGCTTTGGATGTGGACAAGTCTTAAATTTTGTCATTTGGTAAAGAGTTAATGAGATTGATAAAAGTTATCATCTTATTGCAGGATCCATTTTTATTGATTAAGCCATGAGATTGATAAAAGGTATCATCTTATTGCAGGATCCATTTATTGATTAAGCAAGAGGGTCATTGTGGCCTTGGATGGCTCATCTGAGCCTTTGAGCCTTTCAGAAAATAATGACATTCGTGTAAAAACAAGATATTGACACGACAAATGTCCTGGTTCCGTATCCAAGAACCATTCTTAAGAACGTTCTTAGTCTCATTCACTGAGATTTTCTAAATTTGAAAGTAATACAATTTCTGATTGGCTAAACCATTTGTTTTAGCCAAAAATGGTTTTGCCAATCAGATATTGTGTTACTTTCACATTTAGAAAATCTTGGAGAATAAGATTTCTTAAGAATGGTTCTTGGATACAGACTCGATCAAGCCTCAGGAGTATGGGGGAAAAAGTATCACCTCTGGAGTGCACACAAGGTTTTTTTTTTAAAGACTTGAGCCAGTGACCTAGGTTTTGACTACAGGTGAACCATATTCATGTTCTAGCTATATAATCATGGCAAAATATCTAAACTCAGTTTCACCATATGGGTAAAATTGTGGCCGCTATCATAAAAAAAACATTCATGATATCCCCTTTTGACCTACATTTTGACCTGAGACGACCCATATTGGATTTGTCAAAGATATTGACAAACAATTTGACCAATAAAAATTCATGTTACTAAAACTGAAACTGTGGCCTCTTGAGTGCACACAAGATTCAATGTAATAAACAATACTAGTCCATCTTTAAATTTGTCTATACCATACCATTAATCCATACCTAGTTTCATATGGATAAGCATAGAAAATGTAGTCTCTGATGTGCGCAAAAGTTTTTTCTAAGGGAACTGCCTCCACACAAACACTTATGGGATATTCCTCATCAAACAAAATAACTGTACAGAAACATCTATAGTTAAATGATTGAAAACAGTACAACTAATTCAGAAATGGCTCTTTCTGAGCCTTTTCTACTTTTGTGGCAATCTGTCATGATCACTTCTGATGCAGAGGTAAATAAAAATTAAGCATCTGCTTGAATACAACTGCATCAAAACTTTATTTTCATGAACTTGATCTTTTGTTGTGCAAAACCCTTGGAAATGGAAAAAGTTGGAAAACTGCACATGGAATAACAGGAGACAGTAGTGTAGGGGTATAGCATAGGCTTATTTTGTCAAAGGTGTAGGGTTCGAATCCCATGTGCAAGGTCAACTATTGGAACAACTTCCATCACAGTACGAATACTGGTTAAGGTTTCCAAGAAACACAGGATGGTTTGGTAAACATCTAAATCATACCTTCTGAAACAATGAATGAATGAATGAATGTTGTTTTATGGCGCATTGATAGCTTTAGTCTCTTGAAACAAATAAGCAGCAGGGGTTTAAGCCCTTCACCAAACAATCGAATGTCTTAGCAACCCTGAGGGAAAGGGCTTTTGAAAACATTGTGGGAAAAGGAGAAAATGCTGGTTACCACCATTATCTCCTTTTCCCACATGTTTTCCACCCTTTCAAAATCAAATACCATCATTTGAACCTGAAACCTGAAATTATTTGTCATCCACAAATGCTTTAATGTTAATGAGTGTAATTTTCAGGGTGGGAAATCGCATTGTTTTCTTCTGATATACTTTACGGAATTGTGAAGGATGTTTTTGATGAAGTACTAGGGCAAATGGCCTTTTCTGTCTTTTGTGCTTAACCTTTAACCACACAATCCAGTGTTTTCAACCCAATATATGATGTCTTTTGAAAACACAGTAGGAAAAGGAGAAAATGTTTTTCTATCATTTCAGAGAGGTTAAGCTAATTTTTCTTTATTTTGAATTTGTCGTCCGCAGATGTTTTAAATTTGAGAGAGATGAAAAATTGTCATGCAGGAAAGGGTAAATCTATCCATCAATCTATGCATCATACTCCAGCAAACTTATGTACTGTATCTAATGATATCATTATGGTGTCATTAAAATTCGTACAATCTTTGCAAACATATAGTCATAAAATTTTACAGTTTTGATACTAATGGCTTAAAATTTCATAGCAATATATTTGCAGGGAGTGTGAATTATTATGACGCTATTTTGGGATCAATAACCCTTTACTACCCAATCTCAAGATTTAACGACCCTGAAGAAGAAAGTCTTTTGAAAAAATTGTGAGAAAAGGAGAAAATGCTGTTTACCAACATTTCCTCCTTTCCCACAAATTTTTCTACCCTACAAAAGATAGAAATCATCATTTTAGGCACAATTAATTTGTCACCTGCAAATGCTTTCAATTTGGTTTAGTCAAAATATTTGTCATTTGGTAAAGAGTTTAACAATATTTGTCCAACAAAATACGGATAATTAGAAAGTTCTAATACAGAAATAAAATTGAAAATGTAGTGGCTGAATGAGAAAACCTGTGGAAAGGAATAAATCAGGGCCAATAAACTGTGGGCAAAATAAAGTGAGGAAGACATGGTATTAAGCAACAAGAGATACAAGATCATGCATATAATGGTCCCATATTTAATTAATTTTCCCATGTAATATTATAACAGTGTCAAAACTTTAAGACTAATATCACAAAAACAATGAAAAATTCACTAACCAGTTAAAAGACTACCACCGGATTTTGATTTTTACAACATGATCAACATTTAAATTTTAAAGTTCATACTAAGCCACGTTTTAGACAGGCTTTGTATATTGTTTAACCCCAAACCAATGTATAAAAAAATCTTTTAAAAAGCAAACAATTTAACAAAAAAGTTTTCTCCTTTTCAAACAATGTTTTAAATACTGTTACATCTGCCCAATCTGTAATTTGTGTTACTTTTTGTTGACCTGAAAAAAAACTATCAAGAACAAGGTTGATGAGATGAACAGATTTCATTTCATAAAAAATGCCATGTAATAATTGGGCTGCGTCATCAAATAGTCTGAGGTATCATGAAATTGCAGAATGTTCTGACCTCTCCTAAAAGAGAAAACGTTCGTTTGTATCTATTTACTGTTTCAACTCTTTTATCAAACGACGTTTTTGTAGACTTGTCCATATTTAAAAGCATTTGAAGACGACAAATGAAATTACTGGATTGTCTGCCAAAGGGAAGAAAAACATTTGTGGGTAAGAGGAGAAAATGCTGGTTACCAGCATTTTCTCCTTTTCCCATAATGTTTTCAAAGGCCTTCTCCTTCGGGGACGTTTAAATTGAGGACTGTGTTGAAAAGGGTTGAATGGTTAAAACTGTCAAAGTTGCCAACCTGTCACCTACAGACTTAGGCTCTGACTTTTCTGATTTTTCTCCATACTGAAGTTGCAGTATTAGTTTAAACATATTTATTTTACATCGATTGAGAAACAAGTTCTTACAACTTATACTAATCTTTCTCGATTCTGCTTCCTGGGCACTACACCAGTACTTGCGCCGATTGTGTGGGCCAATGAAAAATCCCAAGGTTGACACCTGCTCCTGGGTATCGAACTCCGGACCTTTTGGTTACGAGGCCAATGCTCTACCTCACAACCATGGACACCACAGTATGAAGTTGACAGGAAGATCTGTGTCTTGCCCACATCGCTGTTCATAGCATAGAACGCTACAAAGTTACAACAAAACTTCAGCCTGTACAATGCAGTGTTTCATCTTGGCCTCGGGATTGTCAGAAACCCACACTTTTGTAAACTAGAACTTAAGCGAAGCAGAAAAATATCCCCACTTTAATTTTTTTTGAGCAAATGGCTCAAGTGGCGAATGGCAGCGCGGGCCCTGAATCATCTGGTGGTCACTGTGACCTTGACCTTTCACAGATTAACCTTAAAATCAATAGGGATCATCTACACTCCAAGATGAATATCTGTACAGAATTTGAAGGACCTAGGTGAATTCTGTGTCTAGTTATCATCTGGACAAGGTTAGGTCTAAATATCATTAAGTTGAAGGCCACTGTGACCTTGACCTTTGTTGGATTAATATCAAAATTGATAGGGATCATCTGCACTCCGAGACGAATGTCTGTGCCAAATTTGATGAACCTAGGTCAATTCTGTGTCTAGTTATCATCCGGACAAGGTTTGGTCTATATATCAACATGGTGATGGTCACTTTGACCTTGACATTTGACCGATTGACCTCAAAATCAATAGCGATCATCTGCACTCCGAGACGCATGTCTTTGCAAAATTTGATGAACCTAGGTCAATTCTGTGTCTAGTTATCATCCGGACAAGGTTTGGTCTATATATCAACATGGTGATGGTCACTGTGACCTTGACATTTGACCGATTGACCTCAAAATCAATAGGGATCATCTACACTCCGAGACACATGTCTGTGCCAAATTTCACGAACCTAGGTCAATTCTGTGTCTAGTTATCATCCGGACAATGTTTGGTCTATATATCAACATGTTGACAGTCACTGTGACCTTGACCTTTGACCTCAAAATCAAGAGGGATCATCTACACTCCGAGACACATGTCTGTGCCAAATTTGACGAACCTAGGTCAATTCTGTGTCTAGTTATCATCCGGACAAAGTTTGGTCTATATATCAACATGTTGACGGTCACTGTGACCTTGAGCTTTGACCGATTGACCTCGAAATCAATAGGGATCATCTACACTCCAAGACGCATGTCTGTGCCAAATTTGATGAACCTAGGTCAATTCTGTGTCTAGTTATCATCCGGACAAGGTTTGGTCTATATATCAACATGTTGATGGTCACTGTGACCTTGACCTTTGACAGATTGACCTCAAAATCGATAGGGATCATCTACACTCCGAGAGGCATGTCTGTGCCAAATTTCACGAACCTAGGTCAATTCTGTGTCTAGTTATCATCCGGACAAGGTAAGGTCTACCGACCGACCAACAGATGGACAGATGGACTGACGGACGGACCGACCGACATTAGCAAAGCAAGATACCCCCACTTCGTTGAAGGGGGGCATAAATATTGATTTTTGTAACCGTAAATAATGATAATGAAAATATTTAAATAAAATATAAAAAAAAATGGATTCATAGAACCACGTCCCCGCCATTGAATCTGGAAACATTTAATTATGGCTTAGAGTTCTACAATCAAACAGGTAAGTGGTGTCAGCTTACATTAATTATTAATTAAATAAATTAATGATTGAGCGAGTAACTTTCATGTAGAAAATGATAATCAGTACAAACCAATTAAATACTGGCTTCGGATAAACAAGTAAGATATGCAAGCAATCATTGCAAGCTGTTCATCTTAACAGCTATAAAATCAGATCATACATTCTGAACGTCCATTCAATCATACGACTATAACTGAAAAGCATTAAGAAAAGAATGAATCCTGTAGCAAGGACCATCATCAATCCTGGCAAAGAATTTGCCGAAAATCAAAACAGCGATCCCTGATCTCTAGTCCCATATACCACGGAATGCGCTACTGAGCTCGACAAATAAGTAACTTGGAAACACAATATTATATCACAAATTCATGTGTGCTCTTTATTCAAAATACTTTGTTGCATAATCTGATATATTTGCTTTGATTATTTTCATGAGTGAACTGAAACCTAAGTTCTTCAATTCATTAAAACTAGATCATTAATAATTAATATATTTTTATCATTGTACTTGTCCATCAGGTCCCTGGTAGTGTGAGATTTTTTGGAATAGGAGGTATGCGAGTCAGCAGTATTCCTCACTAAACATTGTCAGAGCTTTTACAGTTCAAGCCAGATACAGTTGTAGTGCAGCCTGGTGGAAACGACATTTCAGCCACTTCTTCACCGAACGAAATGTACCAGAAGTTGATAGAATTGACAGTATATTTGAAAAAATGGAATATAAACAATGTACATGTGGTCGAGATAGTGAAACGTGCATGCTTTGTGAAGTCTCCTGGTCTAACAAGCGAATCATTCAACAAACAAAGGAACAACATCAAAAGACTATTAAAAATCACGCTGAAATACAATTTCATCAATCTAATTTAGTGAACTTCCTGAAAGACTAAGATGAGCAACATGTCCATTTTAGTCAGTCTGGACTATACAAGCAATTCTTTGCTGTTAGACGGCCCTTCTTTAAAGCTTAAAGAATGACTGTTACATTTACAAGTATTCTGTATGTTTTGTATATATTTCACACCTTTCATCCTGTATATAATTCCTTTATTTCAAAAAGTATTCTTATTGAATAAACATAATTCTTAAAATACTATTTGTCCGTGTGGTCCGTATATTCCAAATTAGTAAGTAAAGGTGTGAAAAACTGAACCAAGTATTTAATCAGTCCACGTGCCGCAAATCAGTGTGAAGGGTTAACCAGTGTCACGAGTCACTCTCACCGGTACTCTCTTTACTCTGTACCAGACAATATCGAGCTTTAACGACCCTCCGGAAGAAGCCATTTGAAAACATTGTGGGGACAGAAGAAATTGTGGGTAACCAACATTTTCTCCTTTTCCAACAATGTTCTCTACGTCTTTGAAAGACACTTTTCACGTTTTGATGAATGTCGTCTGCAAATGCTTTCAATTTGGGCAAGTCAAAAATATTTTAGTTTGGTAAAGAGTCACAACTACCCCGTAGACGCTCTCTTAATACCTGTTCATCACTCGTAACTTTACCCTATACCGATGTTCGATTTGTATGAAATACATCTTAATTCATATACAAAATGGAGAAACTAGATCTAACATCGAGAAGCAAACTTTTTACATTCGAAACAGTATTGAAGTACTGACAGAGTAGAAATCATTTGTGGAAAAGGGAGTAAGTGCTCTTCGTCCAACAATGGTGAGTCCTTTACTTTTTCACCATAATATGGTGAACAGTTATATGACCTTACCGTATGAACCCTAGTTACAATTCATTGTGGGAAAAGGAGAACATGCTGGTAACATCCTGAAGGTATCCTTCAACAATGCTGGAGAAAGGTTCCATTTCTCCCCTACCACAAATTTTATACCGTCGACCTTAGAAATTCTAGTTGAATGAAGGAATATACCATTAAGATCATGGAAGAAGAGTGAAAGTAGTTAAGAAACGTCCAAACTGAAAGCAATTCACACATATTACTCATTCTGATCCCATACAAATCCCACTATAAATTAGTCGTCTGCAGTTTGCAAACCATGAATGTATCCACCAGTTAGACTAACTCACAGTCAATAGAGTTATCTCCCTTCACACACACACACACACACACACACACACACACACACATATATATATATATGAACGCATGAAAATGGCTGCCCATCCCCATCAATATTATCAGATCAGTTTACTGCATAGATATATTTTATTTCTAGGTAATTTTTGCACATATGATAGATAAAATCTTAACATACAAGATCAAACATAAAAATCATGCATTCAAAGCCATATATTTGCTGTGGTGTATACATTTCTCCTGTGGCGTGTCTGTGGCGTATAATTCAGCTGTGGCGTATTTTATAAGATCGATTTACTACATAAATATGAAATATTTCTCAGATGTTTTTGCACACAAGATACATATTAATATAATCTACAAGATAAAATATAAAAATCACGCTTCGATAGCCATATATTTGCTGTGGCGTATACATTTCTCCTGTGGCGTATAATTCAGCTGTGGCGTATTTTAGTGTGACCACTTTCAGTGCATGGTTCAAAGTGGGTGGGATAATATTATCAAAGTAGAAAGTGAAACTACGTCTGCATCAGAATGTTTTCAGTTGCATATTTACTTATTCATAATCGAGACATGTATACATGTAAGAAATTATTTCAGAAGAATATCTTGTAACTGTTTCTCTGCATTTCTTTTTCAGATTCACAAGATGATGAGGACACCAATATTGTGGGTAGGCCTGGCCGAGGCAGAGGTTAAGCTCGTGGTCATGCTTGAGGTCGAGGTAGAAGACTTCCACATAGGAATATAAATAGGAGACAGGGAGCACCTAGAAATCATCCACCAGTTGTTCAACAGGTTGTTGTGCACCCAGGAAGGCAACAGCAAAACAATAACAATGGTAATGGCCCTATAAATTGGCAGAGATATGACCACAACGATCCATACGATCCAGAATGGCTGCCAGACTATCGGGAACGTGGAGGGGTGCTTGCTGATATAACTGACAACAATCCAGTTGATTATTTTTATCTTTTCTTCCCTTTAGAAGCTATTCAGCTCACTGTAGATGAGACAAACAGATATGCCCTTCAGATGTTTGACAATCCTGCCCCTATTCCTGTTCATTCATAATTCAACAAGTGGGAGGAGACTAATGCAGCGGAAATTAAAGCGTTCATGGGGCTGCAAATTGCTATGGGACTTTGCCAAGAGCCACAAATAGAAGACTATTGGGGGCAGTACTGCCTATCATCCCTTCCATTCTCTGAAGTCATCAGTAGAAATAGATATGAATTGTTGACATCATTCCTACATTTTGTAGGCAATGCCGCCGAGAGGCCTCCTCGGGGAGATCCAGACTTCGACAATCTTTGACAATCTTTGGAAAGCATGTCCCTTGTTGAATATGTGCGAAAGAAAATACTTAGAAGTATATAGATCCGAGTATAGATGAGAGTATTATTCGGTTCAAGGGAAGGGTTAATTTCAGACAGTATTTGCCGTCAAAACCTTATAAATGGGGTATCAAACAATTTGCTTTGTGTGACAGCAAGACGGGATACTCTTATAAATTCCTTACTTACTGTGGAAAAGGAACTATTGGGGCACAAAATGGCCTAACCATTACAGGGTCCATCCATTTGAAATTATTGGAAGGTTTTGAAAACAAAGGACATCGTGTTTTCACAGATAATTTCTACACATCCCCAATTCTTTTTCAAAAACTTCAGCAAAATGGTATCGGTGCATGTGGGACTGTAAGAGCAGGTCGGCAATATATGCCCCATCAACTAAAGACTAGCCACCTCCATCTAGAGAAAGGAGGTGATCCAGTGTTTATGCGTGCTGGCAATCTAGTAACATGTGCATGGCATGATACGAAAGGTGTTCACTTTTCATCAAATATACATACAAACAATACTGTCAACAAAGAAATCCGTAGTAAAAATGCACCTGGTGGTGGTCGTTTGGTGGAAAAGCCAGTGATGGCAGATGTGCACAATACCTACATGGATGGAGTGGCTATTATGGACTAAAAGCTGCAGACTAACCCCATAAGTCTGCGAAATGGTACAGTGTACTTCACTATATACAATCACCTGCGTGAAGTTGCACTTGTAAACAGCTATATTGTCTACACTGAAACTATGGAGGGGTCTTGCATGAATGCCAGGCAGTTCAGGGAAAAGGTCATCGATGGCTTACTTGCAGGATTTCAAAGGAAGCAGACCAGGAGAGGTAGGCTTTCAAATGTAGATCTGCCTGCTCAACTTGTTGACCATCATTTTGTTGGTCAATTCAATGACCCAAAACACTATCCAGACTGCACAGTTTGTAGCAACCGAAATGCACAAGGCTGGAAAAGAAAACAAACAAGATTCAAGCGTGTGCAATGTAACCTGGCTAGGTGTCCCTCTCCATGCCATGAAATCTACCACACATACAGTGACTTCAAGGAAGCTGCAGGAAGGATTGTCCACAATCTTTAAAATTTTGAACTTGTGTGCTGAGAGTTTACCGTGAAGTTTAAGACTGATTTACAATTTTTTTTATATTAATTCTGACATTCAGTAAGTTGAAAATGACATGCCTATCCTTGCAAGCTGCTTAAAAACACAATTGCAATGACTATATTTCAATTAAATCTTAATAGGTATTTTGTTTTGCATGAAGTTTTGAAAGAACTTTTTTTTTTCAAATGGACAATTTTAAAATTAAGTTTTAAAAAAATAGTTCTAAGCATAAATACTTTCAGATAATGCAATATTGTTTTCTGTACATAAAGATGAATATCTTATCTATATCTCCTGAAAATTTGAAAGGATTCTATTCAGTAGATAAAAAGTTATGGACTTTTTAATAAGCCTAGTGTCATTTTAGCAAATTCCTGGAAATTTATTTGGTACTGGGAGTTCCATTTACCTAGAAATTTGGCACCGAAAGGGTTGTGTCCTGGGCATAGTGCTCAATACTTAAATCTATTCAACTGCTGTCTATATAATTATTAAATTGTTCAATTGTTCCTGATGTTTCTATTTTTTTTTCCAGTCAAATTGAACACATTTTCTTTAAAATAAAAATAGTGTGACGTAAACCGAGTGTTCCTGAAAACAATGATCAATTAATATGGAAAACAAAACTGGGTTCTTTTTCTACAATGTTACACACTTTAGCCCTAGGTCATTATTAATCCATGTGATTTAATGAATTCAGAGTGACTCACATTACATACAATAATTTCAAAATGGAGACATCCTTCTTGTACATGATAAAAAAAAACATAATAACAAGAGGGCCATGATGGCCCTGAAGTTGCTCACCTGAGCCTTTTGATCAAACATGACCCATTTCCAATCTCTTCAAAGATATTAAGACAAACACTCTGACAAACACTCATTAGTACTGGGCTTACAAATATGACCTCTAGAGTGCACACAAGCTTTTTCTAGAATTTGTCTCAGCAGCCTACTTGACATGTAGAAATTATCCAGACATACATTCCGACAAAGTTTCATGAGTATTTGAGAGAAAATGTGGCCTGTAGGGTGTATAAAAGGTTTTTCCGAGATTTGACCTAGTGACCTAGTTTTTTATCCAACATGACCCATATTCATACTAGTCTAAGATATTATCAAGACAAACATTCAAAGCAAATTTCAAGATTATTGGACTGAAAATGTGGCCTCTAGTGTACACACGGTTTTTCAAGGATCAAACTTGGTGACCTAGTTTTTATTCCACGTGACCCATTTTCAAACTCATGCAAGATATCATCAAGACAAACATTCTAACAAAAGTTTAAAGAATATTGGACTGTAATTATAGTACAAAAGGTTTTTCTGAGATTTAACCTTGTGATCTAGTTTTTTATCCAACATGACCCATTTTCACTAGTCTAAGAAATTATCAAGATAAACATTCTGACCGAATTTTAAGATTATTGGACTGAAAATGTGGCCTCTAGAGCTTACATAAGATTTTTCTAAGATTTGACCTGGTGACCTAGTTTTTGACCTGACATGACCCATTTTCAAACTCATCCAAGCTATCATCATGACAAACATTCTGACCAACTTTACAGAGCATTGGACTGAAAATGTGGCTTCTGGAGCGTACACAAGGTTTTTCAAAGATTTGACCTAGTGACCTAGTTTTCGACCCCACATGGCCCACTTTTGAACTCGTCTGCAATATTATTAAGACAAACATTCTGACCAAATTTCAAGAGCATTGGACAGAAAATGTGGCTTCTGGAGCATACACAAGGTTTTTTTTTAAGATTTGACCTAGTGACCTAGTTTTTGACCCAACATGTTCCGTTTTCTAATTTGTCAGATATCATCAAGACAAACATTCTGACCAACTTTCAAGAGTTTTGGACTGAAAATGTGGCCTCTAGAGTGTACACAAGGTTTTTCTAAGATATGACCTGGTGACCTAGTTTTTGACCGACATGGCCCATTTTCGAACTCATCTGAGATATCATCAAGACAAACATTCTGACCAGCTTTCATGAGTATTGGACTGAAAATGTGGCCTCTAGAGCGTACACAAGGTTTTTCTAAGATTTGACCTAGTGACCTAGTTTTTGACCCGACATGGCCCATTTTCAAACTCGTCCGAGATATCATCAAGACAAACATTCTGACCAACTTTCAGGAGTATTGGACATAAAATGTGGCCTCTAGAGCGTACACAAGGTTTTTCTAAGATTTGACCTAGTGACCTAGTTTTGGACCCGACATGATCCATTTTTGAACTCGTCTGAGATATCATCAAGGCATTCATTCTGACCAAGTTTCATGAGTATCAGACTGAAAATGTGGCCTCTAGAGCGTACACAAGGTTTTTCTAAGATTTGACCTAGTGACCTAGTTTTTGACCCGACATGACCCATTTTCGAAGTCGTCTGAGATATCATCAAGACAAACATTCTGATAACGTTTCACAAGTATCGGACTGAAAATGCGGCCTCTAGAGTGTACACAAGGTAAAAGTTGACGACGCATGAAGGACGCCGGACACAGCACGATCACAATAGCTCACCATGACCACTTTGTGCTCAGGTAAGCTAAAAATGAAAAACAATGTCAGATACACCATATTAAAGTAAATTGCATTCAAAGAGATTATGAATAAGACTGAAGGAAAAATTACCCCTGTGGAATCACAAATAAATTGCTCAATCAGATACCATGAATCCGAAAGTAAGTTTCACTTGACCTGGATTATAAGATGCTGACCTATTTCAAGGTAAATGCTTACAAAATACACATTTTCACACAGATTTTGATTTTCGCATGTTGAATGAGCAATTTTATACATTTTATAAACAATCAAGTAAGTTATGACACACTTATATGTATGTCTATGTGCAGCTTCAAAAAATTAAGCCCCACGAATCAACAGAAGAAGAGCATAATTTTCAATTCACTGGCATTCAACATCCTTTCAAAGTACTGGTGTCAGCCATGTTTGTTGTCGTTTTCCCAATGCACTGTGTGATAAGATGGATGACGTCATAGACCGGCACATCAATTTTATCCTCCTCATCGTTTAGCGTGTACTTTGAACAGCCGATAGATCAAACCTACATATTTTGAATGCTATTTTTCTAGATAAAAATGACCCAGATAAAAATGAAAAGTGTTATAATCCTTTTATTGTATATTAGCCCCCCCTCCACCACGGCCATGTTTTTTGACGGATCAAAATTTCGCAAACAGCTTTTGAAAAGGGTCACCCAAGGAACATTTCTGTGAAATTATTTCAAAATCTGACCACCAGTTTCAGAGGAGAAGATTTTTATAGAATTGTTGACACTGCTGGACGCCAAGAGCCCCCCTCCCCCTTCTACCATGGCCACGTTTTTCGACGAATCAAAATTTCGTGAACAATTTTTGAAAAGGGTCACCCAAGGAACATATCTGTGAAATTATTTCAAAATCTGACCAGCAGTTTCAGAGGAGAAGATTTTTGAAGAATTTCTTGGAAAATTCCATTTGGTTGCCATGGCAACCAGAGTTTTTGATGAAATCAAATTCTGTGAACGATTTTTAAAGAGGACCTCCCGAGGAACATTCCAGCCAAGTTTGGTCCAAATTGGCCAAGCGGTGTAGGAGGAGAAGATGTTTAAAGAATTGTTGACACCGCTGGACGCCAAGAGCCCCCCCCCCCCCACCACGGCCATGTTTTTCGACAGATCAAAATTTCGCGAACAAGTTTTGAAAAGGGTCACCCAAGGAACATATCTGTGAAATTATTTCAAAATCTGACTAGCGGTTTCAGAGGAGAAGATTTTTATAGAATTGTTGACACCGATGGAAGCCAAGAGCCCCCCCCTTCCACCACGGCCATGTTTTTTGACGGATCAAAATTTCGCGAACAATTTTTGAAAAGGGTCACCCAAGGAACATATCTGTGAAATTATTTCAAAATCTGACCAGCGGTTTCAGAGGAGAAGATTTTTAAAGAATTTCTAGAAAAATTCCATTTGGTTGCCATGGCAACCAGAGTTTTTGATGAAATCAAATTCTGTGAACAATTTTTAAAGAGGATCTCCCAAGGAACATTCCAGCCAAGTTTGGTCCAAATCGGCCAAGCGGTTTAGGAGGAGAAGATGTTTAAAGAATTGTTGACGCTGCACGACGGACGACGGACGACGCACGGCGGACACAGCGTGCCCCTAAAAGCTCCCATTGAGCACGTTGTGCTCAGGTGAGCTAAAAAACGTAAAGTGCCGTCTCGGATTAGCCTGCGCGGACTGCACAGGCTGATCCGAGGCGACACTTTACGCAAATGTCCGAATGCCCCTTTTCGCGTGTTGCAGGCCATATGAGCCATGCTCTGTGAAAGGGGGCTAAATGCATCTGCAAAAGGTATTGACCCAGGTCAGCCTATGCCGCCTTTTGACCGAACATCTAACAAACTTTCATGAGTATTGCCCTAAAATTGTGGCCTCTGGAGTGTACACAAGCTTTTTCTAGAATTTCTATCAGTGACATACTTTTTAGCCAAACATAGCCCATTTTCAAACTTACATAGATATTATCAAGACAAACATTCTGACAAACTTTCATGGATATCAGACAAAAAATGTGGCCACAAGATTTTTCTCTGATTTATTTTATGAACTAGTTTTTTACCACACATGGCCCATTTTCAAATTCATCCAAGATATGATCAAAACAAACATTCTGACCATCTATCATGAGTATAATGGACTGAAAATATGGCCTTTAGAGTGCACACAAGGTTTTTCTAAGATCTGACCTGGTTACCAAGTTTTTCATCCAATGTGACACATTTTCAGAGGTATCCTAGATATCATCAAGAGAAACATTCTGACTTTCATGAGTATTGGATTGACATTGTGGCATCTAGAGTGTACATAAGCTTTTTCTAAGATTTGACCTGGTGTCCTAGTTTTTGAGACCACATGACTCATTTTCAAACCTGCCTAAGGTTTCCTAAAGACAAATATTCTGGGTAACTTTCATGAGAGTTGGACTGAAAATGTGGCCTTCAAAGTGTACACAAGTGTTTCTTTTTTTAAAAAAAAAGTTTGACCTTGTGACTTAGTTTTTGACCCCTGTATACTTGCCCAAGATATCATCAAGACATGGTTTTTGACCCCACATGACACGTTTTCTGAGTTTTCTAAGACTTTATCAAGACAAACCTTCTGATTAAGTTTCATGGGTATCAGACTGAAAATGTGGCCTCCAGAGCGTACACAAGGAAAAGTTAATGACGAATGCCACACAACACATGATGGACTCGGCACAATCACAAAAGATCACATTGAACACTTCATGCTCAGGTGAGTTGAAAATTTTAGGTAGAAGCATAAAGCATTACCAAACTGATTTTGTTATCACATTACCAACAAGACACAAGTGAAACAATAGGGAATAAAACAAAAGTAAGCACATTTTCAGAATAATAACAAAAAGTCAATTTTCCTTGATCACTTTTTATGGTAAAAAAAGTTTTCCACCATAACAGTGATAAAAGACAAGATTCTATGGACAGGAGTGATAATAAAAGGAAGACATTATGCAGTAAAAGTTCATCAATGTCAGACCAAGACCTGTTTTATGAGTTGCCATGCCAACTCCTTCTGTGGGCAGCAGCCAGAAAGACACATGCATTTAGTTTGCTTTTATCCTTCGCAAAGAAACATGTGTTTTCGCAACCCTGAGGAAGACAGCTTTTAAAAACATTGTTGGAATAGGAGAAAGACGCTGGTAACTAGCAGATTCTGTTTTCCATGATTGTTTCTAACCTTTTTAAAGACATCTTTCACTCATTCAGACCTGACTTAAATTATCATCTGCAAATGCTTTTAATTTGGATAAGCCCTGCCTTTGCTGGAGACACTGAGTCGTTAAATTAAGTTGCTATGTACAATGATGGTTCTTACTAGAACTAAACACTGCAAGTTGCACAATCATGACTGCTCTACATTTTCTACTTTCAATTTTAGTTTTTTCACCTCAACCTAGACCAGCATACAGATAACTTCAGTTTTATGGACCCTGAAAGAGCAGGCTTTAGAAAAATTTTGGAAAAATTTGAAAAAACTTTTTTTATGACTTTCGCAGGGAAGGCTTTTGAAAACTTTGAAAAGGAGAAAATGCTGGTAACCAGCATTTTGTCATTTTTACACAATGTTTTCTATGCTTCCTGAAACAAATTACCTGTGTCACCTTGTGCATCTGCAAATCCTATCAATTTGGACCAGTCTAATTTTTTTTTTTCTTTGGTAGAGAGTTAATTGTTTTGGTCAGGACAAACCCTTAGAGCACCCAAAAAAACCGAAATGAAATTTTAGGTGGATAGACAAGACTTAGATAATTGCAATTTCAAGGTTCTTTTCCAGAATGTCTGAGTAAAGAGGACAATGTAGATCAACAATAAGACTGCATGTTTATTCAGTCTGATCTCAATCTGCACTAGCTGCAAAGGGGCTTTTCCTTTTGACCGAACAGCAAAATTTTACAGTCATAAAACCTGAAAGCATTTGCAGATGCCACCACATTAAATGTGCATCAAACAATGGATTTTGTCAATGATAGGATATAAAATATCATGGGAAAAGGAGGAAGTGATCATCAGCATTTTCTCCTTTTTCCAACATAATTTCAAAAGCCTTTTTTTCTATAAAACTCTGGACTTTGTGGTAGGGTTTACTCGACCAAATGACAAAATTTTAGACTCGCCCAAATTCAAAGAATGTGCAGACAATGAAATAAATGTGACTAAAAATTTAACATTTGTGTTGGGAAGGGTAGAAAACCTTGTGGGAAAAGGAGAAAATGCTGGTCGTGACAAAAATTACACTCATCTAAATTCAAAGAATTTGCAGACAACAAAATAAATGTGACTCAAAATTTAACATTTGTGTTGGGAAGGGTAGAAAACATTGTGGGAAAAGGAGAAAATGATGGTCATGACAAAAATTAGACTCGTCCAAATTAAAAGAATTTGCAGACGACAAATGCAACTCAAAATTTAATATATGTGTTAGGAAGGGTAGAAAACATGGTGGGAAAAGGAGAAAATGCTGGTCACCAGCATTTTCTCCTTTTCCCACCATGTTTTCAAAACCCTTTATTCTAAGGGCCATTGAAACTCAAGATTGTGCGGTAAAGGATTAAGGGTTAACCCTTAAGCTGCTTAGTGCAACTCAAGGACCTTTTGCAGACAGTGTAGATCACAATTAGACTGCACAGGACATGCAGTCTGATCTTAGATCTACACTGTTTGATAGAACCTTATTATCCTGGAAAACTATCTTTAAAATAGTAAAATTGGATTTTTACCATCGGCTTAACTCTTTACCACACAATCCCGATTTTCAACAACCCTGAGAAAGAGGCCTTTTGAAAACATTGTTGGAAAAGGAGAAAATGCTGGTAACCAGCATTTTCTCCTTTTCCCATAATGTTTTCTACCCTTCCCAATACAAATTTCAATTTTCAAGTCACATTACAATGTTGTCTGCAGATGCTTTCAATTTGGACAAGTCTAAAATTTTGTCGTTTGGTAAAAAGTTAAAAATTTCATATCACATATTTAGTAAGGTAAGGGTATAGATGAATTGACCTATATGTAACAATACAAAATTATGTTAAACTCCTAGTATGATCTTGGACTGCTTTAAGGGCTGCATCTATTTCCTCTTTTGTGAGAATATTGTGAAATGAGATACCATATAACAGTTGTTCACGAGAATTTCCACAGAAAATGTTCGTCAAAAATGCTGGAAAACCCCGAAAGTTATCTCCCATTGTAAACAGGGGTGGACGAATGGTCCCCAAGGTCTGAAAAAATAAAGTGTACCATATTCTGTTGTTCAACTCATTTTCTCCCTAAACAAATAACAGCCAAAAACTTTGAAAATCTTCTTGTACAATACATTCATACAGATGACCAATACAAATCAACCCTCTATCAGATAACAAAACTTAATAGACTAGTTCAACTAAAATGCATTTTGAAGATGGCATATCAAATGTAACTCAAACACTTGGACTTGCCTTTGAAAGGCAGGAACACACTGTTGGAAGTACAGAAAATGCAACAGACCAGTATTTACTCCTTTTACGACCATGTTACAAAGAGCTTTCTTCTACTGGGTAGTTAGAAACAGTGGATTGTGTGATAAAAAGTTAAGGTTTCATACATATGAAAGCATTTTCTGAGAAAAAAAGAAAAGACATTGCTTGATGCTGATTTTGATTGACAGGTCATATCAGCCAATCACAATGTGTTCAGGGCATCATGTAAACAAAAGGTTAGACAAAGCAAGACAGGCTTTACTACTGACAGACATTATGGTCTTTTTTTTTGCTAAAACCCTAGAGGACTGGAATTGAAACCAATTACATGTATTCAAACTGGATGTTAGATGAAGGTAAGAATAATTTGGTAAGGCGACTGTTGAATGTTTATCCTGCGTGGAAAAAAACTAAATTTATCCTTTCCCAAAACCTAAAATAATCTATGCAAACTGTCGCCAATAGATTTAACCTAGAATAAAAAAAAAGCAACTTGATCACAATATGGAAAAGCAGTGTTGAACAGAACTCATACAAGAACAAACAATTATAGAAAAGTGTACTGTTAAACTTTCTTTACTGAAATCCCTCAAACTTACACAAATATCATCAATACTCATTACATTTACACATACATGTAACTTCCAGTTATACATGTATATCTTCACAGCATGTATATCAAAACACTTAAAATTTGGGAGTTTGAAAAGTACTATTTTGGGTTGATTTTAATCCAAAACTTAAATTGTCAGAATGCCAGAATATAGTAAAGATAATCCATCCATCACTGAATTATGATCATGATCCTCTGGATGGAAATTAAGATTTCACTGCATAATATTATGGAAGACTTGTCACTACTCGGCAGATTCCGTGACTAAATCTAGCCCCATCTCTATCAAGGATCCATTTTGAAGTAATGTAAGTCACATGATCTAAAACATGGCAGCACCCAATGAAAATTGATAAGCAATGATATCAAAACCCATGGGGAAGTTATTCAAATCTATCAACCTGTTGGTGAAATCTGCAAGTGAATCAAAAGACCACTTTAAAAATTTAATGCACAAACTGTTTGATAATGATAAGGTATTTTGGAAGATTTCAATAGCAAACTGTGACTAATATTTTCTTTTTCTGAGCAGAGCCTTACAATTTTGAGAACAGTAAAGTGGTGTTTTTCCATGGAAGAAATGTTTTGTGTAGGTGCATGTCACTCATGGTAATACAGCCGAGGGATTCAATCAATGGATCACCCGAGGTTTGCCAAATGGATCATGCAAGCATACAATGACCTAGGGCATGTATCAAGGTCAATTAATGCTAGCATCTGTGCTGAAATCTTAATAAGCACCTGAAGAATCATGATCATACTTGAATGAATGAATGGATTACCTTGAAATTTTTTTTTTTACCTCAATTCCATATTCTTGGGCTTTCAAAGTTCCTTCTTCTAATTCTTTAAAATCTGCTTCAGTAATTTCTTTAGCAAAAAAATGTAGAACCAGTTTCTTCTCTTCATGTACATGGGTGATGAGATGATCTTCAAGTTTCACACTGTGCTGATCTAAATCTATGCCCATCTCCTCAACTAGCTCCCTATTGACCCCCGCAACAGGGTCCTCACCCTGCTCTACTAGGCCCCCAGGGAACCCAAACATCCCATCAAATCTCATCTGCATCTGTTGAACAAAAAAATATCAGTTCTTTTCTTCACCATTCAGCCTTTTGATTGTTGTTGTTGTTTTTGTTTTTAACTCTTTACCAAACATTTGAATTTCAGACTTGTCCAATTGAAAGCATTTGCAGACGACTAATCTATTTTTATTCAAATGATGTGATATGCCTTTGGAAGGGTAGAAAAAATTGTGGGAAAAGGAGAAAATGCTGGTAACCAGCATTTTCTCCTTTTCCCACAATGTTTTCAAAATCTTACTTTCTAACGGTCCTTAAAACTCTGGATTGTGTTGTAAAGGGTTAAATCGCAAGAAGACAACTCCAATGGAAGTAAACAATTCAATGTCAAAGTTAACCTAGGATAAAACATGCATGCAAATTTGATATTCCTACACAGTTATTATCAATACCACCCAGCTAATAGTTAATATTTCAACTCTTTACCTAATGACAAAATTTTGCTCTGGTCCAAATTTGCAGACGTCAAAATTAATGTGAATCAAAAATTGAAACTTGTTCTGTGAGGGTAGAAAACATTGTGGAAAAGGAGAAAATGCTGGTTACTAGCATTTTCTCCTTTTGTCATAATGTTTTCAAAAGGCTTCTTTCTCAGAGTCGTGAAAGCCCAGGATTGTTTGGTAAAGAGTTAAACTGCAACTGACCTGGTAGATAACTCCAGTTGCATCTGATTGCATTTTTACACGTTTACCAGGCCTGCTCCCTATTTCTTGTAGTACCAAATGAAACAAGAACATGTTTTTTTCTCAAAAAATTAAAATGATTAAAAAAAATTCTGACAAAAATATAGAATGAGCAGAGCATAAGCCTACATTACAGTATTTGGTTCCAGTTAGACCAATCACAGAATGCAGATTTGCTATACAAATCCACTGAAAATTTTCGACTTGTCCTAACTGAAAGTACATGTACTAGTATTTGTGGACACCAAATCAAATGTAGCTTAAATCAATAATTATCTCAAAGAAGATACACCAGGGTTTTCATAGATTTGACTAAGTTATGTAACTTTTGACCAATGGTGTACCATTTTTGACTTGTCTGAAATTTTGCATTGCATGAGCATTCACCTTAGAAAAATGGCTTCTTGTAGAAAGTACAAAGGGTAAAATGTTGTTGACACAAAATGGGCAACTTACAAAAACTGAAGCCCTGCTTAAAGTCTCAACAATGGCCAAAAAATCAAGGCGGGAGTTAAAATGCATTTAAATTTAAATAATTTAAACAATGCAGGTGTTAAAATACATTTAAATAATGCCATGGAGGTTATTGTGAAGATGACAATCTGTTATTGTGTGGTCATTCCAAGTGTTAGTCACTGGCAAAAAAGTTGATTTTAAAATCAGACAGAAAGTAAATAAAAGATAGAGTGACATGGCAGGTTTTAACCTAGATTTGCACTTCATGCTCAGGCAAGGTAGAAAAGAAAAAAAGCACCTCTTACCAGGATACATGCCCTTGTTTTATATAGTTCCCAAACCACAGTATCTGTTTTTGCAAAATACATTGCATGACCAGCATGTTGATAGTTGCTATATTTGCTCACTGATTCCTCATAGCTTATCCGTTTATAATCTCCTACACTGTCACCTGGCCTGCTATACTTTTCATATTCCTGAAGCCATCCCCATGTTCCATCTGCTGATTTTACATCACTTGCTAAGGTAAGGTAAACAAACAATAATATAAGGCCAAAACAAAATATGTGCCTGGTTCCCGTTACATACTTTTGAGAATTAGGGTCGGTGGGTTTAGAAAATTATTTTATTTTTTTAAATTATTTTTCCCTAAACAGGCCCCAAGAATCTTCCAAATTTTGAATTTTAAATCAGTCGGTGAAAAAAAATGCTTAGGGTCTGGTGTAAAAAATTAGACATGGCTGGGTAACCGGAACCACATATATACTGAAATTTTGTTTGACCTAATTCATTAATAGTCTGGCTAAAACCAAAGGGGCTAGTAACATGCTTTATGAGAAGAAAGATCTACTATCCCGTAATTAAATTAGGATAGTATATCTTTCCCTTTAGCTCTTAATCACCTTCCACAACTGTTGTTGCTTTCATGGCCCATGTAGATCAAGATCAGACTGCACAAAATGTGCAGTCTGATCTTTGATCTACACTGTCCGCATTGTAGAGACATTCCGGACAATCACTTCCTTCGACATTCCTCTTATCAGGCTCTTTTTCCTTTAACTCTTTCCCAAACGACAATATTTTAGACGGATCCAATTTGAAAGCACTTGCAGACGATAAAATTTGTTTGGAACAAATGATGGGATTTGTATAAGATAGTCTATAAAACATTGTGGGAAAAGGATAAAATGCTGGTTACCAGCATTTTCTCCTTTTCCCACAATTTTTTCAAAAGGCTAATTTCTAAGATTTGTTAAAACTTGAGATTGTGTGGTAAAGGGTTAACGTTAAAAAGTATGAAACTAGCCCCTGTGGCTAAAACATGCCCTGTTTAGATCTTTTCTCGAGCTGTTGACTGTTTACCACAAAATCCTGAATTTTAAAACCCCTAATGAAAGAGGCTTCTGCTCCTTAGGTGAGAGGCTGCCAAAAAAATTGTTTGAAAAGGAGAAAATGTTGGTAACCAGTAATTCTTCTTCTTTCCACAATTTTTTTCAACCATTACTGAAAGAAAATTCATCTTTTGATGCACATCAAATTTTTCATTCTGCAAAGGGTTTTCAATCTGGACAAGTCTACAGTTTTGTTGCCTGGTGCGGGAATAACCCTGATGACATTGATCTAAGATGCACTTTCTGTGCAGTCTCAACTTGATCCATGTCATTCTGAAAAAATTTATTTTGACAATGGCACTGAGAGAGTTAAATTCAACAATTATCAATAATAGAATTCCCGTACCGTCCGACAATATGAGAAGATTAAAATATTCACTGATTATTCATTGCATAGAGGTCAATTTTAGGTCAAATTGTTTGAGTAATATATTCTATGCAGTGTGATCTTGATCTACACTGTCATAGAAAGTACTTACTCCACAATATTCCAAGTTTTAATGACCATGATAGTGAAGTCTTAGGAAAATATTGCTGGAAAAGGAGCGTTTTCTCCTTTTGCCATGTTTTCTAGCATGTCGCAGACAAACCTCATAATTTTTTAGCCAACTCTTAATTTGTTGCATGCAAATGCTTTGGACATAAAAAATAAAAAAAAAAAAACATTTTGGCAAAGTGAGAAATTGCTTGCAATATGTACTTTCCCTATTTGAGACAGTTGATTCGTGTATTTGTGTACTACTTATTTCTTCATGAAAATTATCCTTCTTTAACAAGCAGTGTTCCTCCTAGCTTTTTATTTCAAGGGTACACCAACCCCCCCCCCCCTTGTAAATCTTGGGGTAAGATTTCATATTAGAGGGTATGACAATAATGGTTCTCAACTAGAGGTAAAGCAATCCATATTGATGATTTGCAGCAAAAAAAGTCCGTTATATTAAGATATTTGTGGAAATTTATTAAAGTCATTAAAAAGCTGAAAACACGGTCTGAAGTGACTCTGATTGGACAATGTCAATAGGAACATTTCACTGTCATGAGTTTCCGCTTTTTTTGCACCAATTAATTTTTCATGTCTGTTAATTCATGGATAGGTATTTCCGCATGATTTGACAAAAAATTATCAATCAGGGTAACAAGTAACTTCAAGACCTGTCATTTTACACAAGATAAGCGGATAATGGCTTATTTTACGTTTTTTTCTTACGTGAGGTCACGCGTGTAACCAAAATTTGATATGTGAATTTCAGTTCTATAACGTGATTTAAGCAATAATCTGCATGAGTGGGAACACTGACAAGGATGTATTTTAAGTTATCTTCATCTACATGTACCTTTAGGATACATCCTTACAGCCAGAGAGAAAAAATGCTTTGATAGACAAAGATTTGATAGACTGTATAATGGTTCAGAATTTGGTCAGCTGTGTAAACATTCCAGTAGATAAATTACAGATATATATGGCATAAGGGATAAATACATACACAGAAAATCTTTCATTGAAAACGAGAAATATCACAGCAGTGATTTCTTTGATGGCCTCCAGAAAATGAATAGTGTTTTCTATCGGTTGTAATTTATCCAACCTTGCAAACAATCAGGGGGAACATTTGGCATGAAGATTCAAGAGTGATAACAGTTTGATAAAATAAAGATGAAATGGGTTAAAAACTGGTTGAAAACGAGTAAGATGTATCCTTCAATCTTTATCAGATCATGACAAAACTTTAGTTGTCCAAATTCAAAGCATTTAGAGACAACAAATTGAACAAGGCACAAATGATGGGATTTGTCTATGTAAGGTACAAAAACATTGTGGGAAAAGAAGAAAATAAGTTTTCTCCTTTTCTCACTATGCCTTCAACAGTCTTTTTCCACAGGGTCATTAAAATACAGGATCATTTGGTAAGCCCTTCAGGAGTTGCTCGTACAAAACTTATATATTGATTAATTCAATTTGACTGATTGATTGTAACGTGTTTAATGCCATTTCAACATTATCTAAGTTATATCGCAGTGGCCAGTCCACCTATCCATGCTTTTCTGGAGTTTCTTTTTCCAGAACTCCACACAATTTTCTTTCTAAGCCAGTGGCTGCTTTCCCACACAAACATCGTCAAAACAATGGTCAGTGGTGAGAGAGGAATGAATCCTGTTGCATTGACTATCATCATTCCTTGGAAAGAAATTGACAGAGCCGCAAATCTAAGCTGCTACCCCCTGTTCTTAAGTCCTGTAAGCTACCGTCTGTGCTACCAGGGCTCGGCTTTATTCAGTTTGAGTAATTAAATATGCTATAGCTGAAATTTAAAGAAGAAAGACCAACTTACAGTTTACTTCACTACACTGATTCATTTTCTGATGTATTGTCCTTCCTTTGGGTTCACTTTGACTCAGAGACCACAATTCTAGAGCAAAAAGAAATGAAACGCTTTCACATCAATTTTGATAAAAGTTTCTCAAATTGGTACGAATATACCTGCTATTTGAAGGGTAGCTCTGATGTTATTTTTGTGATCATTTCTCCGCTAACCTTCTAATTTCTTATTGGTATTTACTTTATTATTTAGCCAAAGATATACCATCCATTTTCCAATTTCTGCGCAGAGAATTTTAAGGTAATCCACCATGTAAATGAAAGATAGAATCAAAACCACTGACTCTATATCTTTGGCTAAAAAATAAACTAAATACCAATAAGAAATTGTTTATCTATATGGGGCATACAGGTCGGTGCTGATGTTTTGGTATGGGGAATACACATCATTCTTCTGAATTAAAGCAGCTTTGAATACCCATCTAAAATAAGGGAAAAAGAGGAAATAAAGACACACTAGTACCTCTTAAATTTTGCTTTAATGTCAAATTCATCTAAAATAAGCGCATTTTAGTGAGGAAAAAAAAGGGGGGGGGGCCCTCATGTCCGTTCTTGACTGTTCCCGTCGGTTCTTGTCTGTTTTTAAGCTGACCCCTTCAGAATGAAGGTAAATCAGGGATTCAACAGTAAGGCAAGTCTAAGAGACATTTTAGACCAAAGCATCCGTTCGGGCTAATAGAGCCTAAGTCGAAAAGACCATTTTTGCCAGGAACATCTTAAAGCCTTTTTTTTTTTTTAATGTCGAAATGACCGGGAGTCGAAATGACCTGGAGTCGAAATGACCGGGTGTCGAAGTGACCGGTTTGCGCCTTTCTAGTTAAAGACGTCTAAAACCTAGACAAACGTTTACGAAGTTAACTATTTATCTCATGAAAAAAAAATCTCACCCATACAATTCTCATACCTTGAAGCTACACAACTTTCCGGGTTAGTTTCTAGCAAATAACAAAATATGTGCAATCAATAGTTAGCGTGTTGCACCTTACATTCAAATTCGCAATCTCTTTGACACCATGTCGGCGCAAGAAGCAAGGGAGATCAATGCAATTATTTATGTTGACTAGCACTGTAAGATTTGTCTCCCTTAGACCATAAAAATTGTAAAGTGAACAATTTGTTATTGCAATATGTCCCTTTCCCCACAAAATGTTTTGCACTTTAATGAGATAGATCTAATTTCTTTCATTGAATATGCTTTTGCTACCTAATGGAATGTCTAAATGGATTCTAAATGGAGCTGATGTTAATTTTCTCCTTAATCCTGTACCACATAATCCCGAGTTTTAACAACTCTGAAATAGAAAGCTTTTGAAAACATTGTTCGAAAAGAAAAAAAAAAATGCTGATAACCAGCATTGTCTCCTTTCCACAATGTTTCCTATCCTACCAAAAGGAAATAAGAATTTTTGAGTCAAACTTATTTGGTAATCTACAAATGCTGTCGGTTTAGATAATCATAAAATGTTGGCACTTGGTGAAGAGTTAGATCTAATCCTTTTTTGTCCTTACGATCTTTGCTCTGTCATACATGTCTTATATTTGAGCCATGTTCTGGCAAAAGGGGGCTTAATGCATTTCCGTGATGCATTGTGCAAAACAAGCCATCACATAATATATGGGTCCATAAAAGCCACTTTTTTAACAACTGACTGAATCATGGGGTAGACTTGTCCTTAGACTTACAGAAAATTCACAAATAGGGAAAAGTTTCGGACCAGGTCAGTCTGCGCGGACTGCGCAGGCTGACCTGGTTCGATACTTTTCGCAGATGCATTAAGCCCCCTTTTTACAGAGCATGGCTCATTTCCATGGAGGTTCCTTTTTGAGTGTTTGGACGATTTGGAAGGGTTACAATATAGAAGATGTCAACCTTTTAAGACCATAATGTAACGATATAAAAAAGGTAGAAGTACATGGAAAATAGATAAATATTAGAATAGATCCAGGAGAGGGAGGGGTGAATATTACTCCATGTCTACGCACCCGAAATAAATAAATGAATAGATGACTAGATAAACAACGGTAAAAATTAAAGGGGGGGTGTAATTGGCTTTTAAGATTACAAAAAGTGCCGTCATTCCTTTGAATGGGCAGCTTTCAAAGACTAGGTATATCAAGATCAGGCTTCAAAGAATAAGCTATCTGATCTTTGAACCACATTTAATTTGCCGTCTGCAAATCTTATGAATATGGATATCGCCCTCGTGGATTATTTATTGTGCCTCATAACTCACAACGTTGTTTATTGAACGATAAACCACGATAGAAAGAAGATTATTTCTTAATTAGCGCCTGGACCCAGGCTAAACATTTTCCAACTTATCCAGGATTTATTTTCCTTTTACTCTATACTACACGTTCAGGAGATTTAACAACTGTGAGAAAGAAAGCTTTTGATCATGCTGTGAGAAAAAGAGGAAATGCAGGTAACCAGCATTTTCTACTTTTCTCACAATGTTTTCTACTGAATTAAACAAAATTTATGTTTTGCTTCTCTGGAACTTGTACTAGTTAATGACTAGATGCTCAGTCTTTGAAACCAGCACTTTCTCCTTGTTCCAAAATGTTTTTAAACACCTCTTCCCATGAGCGTAACAAAACACAGTCTTTCAGTTACAAGTAGTTTTGTACATATGAGTTCATTACAGCAGGCAAGTAGCCCAGTAATACAAGTAAGAGGTCTATGGGTTGAGCCTGCATCTGGCTTCCACATTCCTATTCCTTGCCTAGCAGCTCAGTAAGTAACATACAAGGCTTGAAAGAAAGGAGTCATTGGTTCAAGTCCTTAGCTCGGCTGATTTCTCTCTGAGGATCGATGATAGTTATTGTATCAGGATTTAATCCTCAATTACCGCTGATCATTGTTTAGACAATGGTTATATTGGAAAACAGCAAGCCGTTGGGAAGAATATTGTGCAAAGTTCTGGTAAGAGAAACTCCAAGAAGGCATGGATAGATACCACTGGTGACAGCAATAAAACTGAAATAATGTTGAAAACAGCGTTAAACACCTTGAAAAAAATATTACAGAGGTAAAGTGCAAGATACAGAACGAAACCTCTTCTATTTACGCCTGGTTCTTTAAATGGTTCAGTGTTTAGTACCTTCAAACAGGACCTCATTTTAATGTCTCAACCAAGACTATTAACTCAATTGTCTCCCTTGAAAAAGATTGCCAAACACCATCAGAAATTTAAAATGTTTATTTCTTTCATACATAAGTAATTCTGTGAGTGATTCAACTATACAACATAATTTATGCACTTACAATAAAATCCTGAAAAGAAAATGAAAACATCGGAGGCCATTTTCACCAACAAGTCTAGATTCAAGTCTTAATTCAAAATTCCAAGGCAAGCCATTTGATTGGCTGAGACATTTTGTCTCAGCCAATCAAATAGCTTGCCTTGAAATTTACAAAAAGAACAATTTTCAAAATTGTTTGTGAAAATAGCCTCTTTTTCTATTATTTACAAGGACACTGAAACATACAGACAGACACATATAAACATGCATTCTCCATTTATACAATGACTTAATCCAGGGATCGTACCCCTGCTTAATTGAAAACTGTAATAGCTTTAAAAACTTACTTGTAACTTTTTTACAATTAACACAATGGATAAACAATAGAAGGAAAGTGAAATATCATAGTTTAATACTGCAGAATGGAGGGAACATAAATGTGAGAAAAAGAAATATCATCCCCTGGCCACGACTTAGATATCTTAACCCTTTTCACATGATCCAGAGTTTTAACAAACGGGAGATGGAAGCTTTTTTGAAAAAATTGTGAACCAATAAACCATTGGTAAACAGCAGTTTGTCCTTTTCCCACAATATTTTCTACCCTATCAAAAACAAATCATCATTTGAGCTACATGTAAATTGTTGTCTGCAACTGTTTTCAATTTGGATCAGTCTAAAATTTTGTCTTTGGTAAGGAGTTAATAAAGTATCTTGTATCTTTGAGTACCTTGTAGCCATCTTGAGTCCACAGTTTAACTATCACCACTACTTATTTTACATCATTGCCAAGAGATCATTGTCCAATGAAAACAAATTTATAGAAAAATCTTAGATTTTCATTTTCATTGCATAATTTTCAGTAAATAAGAGGGCCATTCCTAAAATACGTAGACACTACTGATATTTACACTTAGGCTCGATGGAAATTTATAAAAATTGGAATAGATATGGTGCAACTTAATTCCAGTTCATTAATCAACATGGTTGTGATATCTTTACATTTTACTCAAAACTATTGCAGTTAAAACAACGGAAGTTTAGACACCTGATGCAACCCTCAGAATTTCAGTGTCCGATTTTTTACATTGCATGACTGAGCTCATATCTACTAATATATAGTGGCAAAACGTTGTAAAACTGCACATACATTTAACATGATCTTACATCATTGTTTGTGGAATTTCAACGTCAAATTCGCAAGGGTTATGTGAAAACTGTTTATTGACCAAAACAACCAGAGTTGTTATGGAGAAAAAACATGACGTCCAAAACCACGGAACAACACCTGATGATAAAGTTCTGTGTTGCATTCCGAAAAAGACCAGCTGTGACAAGAGAGATGATGGAAAAGGCAGAGCTTAAGCTAATTCGTCAAAAACAAAAATTTCAATACTTTAAAAAAAGTTGGTTATGGTCCTCTCAAAAATTCAGGTGAGTGATCCAGGGCCATCTTGGCCCTCTTGTTCGTCAATTTTTCACTTTCTTCCCTGGCCTATATCATCCACTTCAGATGTTCTTCCTTCTGAAAATGTCAATGCCCCTTGTAGACTAAGCCTTTTTAAAGTATTGAAATTTTGGAAACAAAATCAGTATTTTGCCAAGCAAGTATAAAAAGGTCACCTGTAAAAATCATTTCAAAATCTGTCACCACCCCTACAATCATCACCACAGCCATGTTTTTGACGAATCAGAATTCTGCAAATAAATTTTTTTTGGATAGGTCGCCCAAAGACCTTATCTTGAACAAGAGCACATGCCCGATAGTGGCTAAAAATATTAAGTTGAACAAGAGCACCTCATGAGAGTGCCAACGATTGGCTGTTGGAACCTTGCTGGAAAGTAAAATAAAATTCCAAATCGCAAAAGAGGCATAATTTGGACAAAACAATTTTAGAGTTAACTGCCCTTGTTGTATGGGTTGCTCTTTACTAGTGAACAATTATTCCGAGTTTTAAGTACATGTGTTGAGTGGAAGCCGAGATATAACAAAATGTCAAAGTTTTTGCACAACAACAACAACACAGATGACGCAGGGCTATGTCAATACCTTGATGTTTTCTTTGAAAACAGCTAAGCTAAATAAGGGGTATAATATAAGGATCATTTCTGTGAAATAACTTCAAAATCTGTTTCGTGGTTTCAGAGAAGACAAAATTTCTAAGAATTTCTTCATGTCCTCAGAGAGCAAATAGCTTCCAACCACCACAGTGCAAAGATGCCCATCTCCACCCAGGCCATGTTTTTCGACGGATCAAAATTACACAAACAAACTTTAAAAAAGGTTATCTAAGGAACATATCCATGAAATTATTTCAAAATCTGACCAGTGGTTTCAGAGGAGAAGATTATCAAAGAATTTCATGGAAAATTCCATTTGGTTGCCATGGCAACCAGAGTTTATGATTAATCAAATTCTGTGAACAATTTTAAAAGGGGACGTCCCAAGGAACATTCCAGCCAAGTTTGGTCCAAATCAGCCAAGCGGTTTAGGAGGAGGAGATGTTTAAAGAATTGTTGACACCGCTGGACGCCAAGAGGCCCCCCCCCCCCTTACAAGGGCATTTGTGAAATTATTTTCAAAATCTGACCAGCGTTTTCAGAGGAGAAGATTTTTAAAGAATTTCTTGGAAAATTCCATTTGGTTGCCATGGCAACCAGAGTTTTTGATGAAATCAAATTCCGTGAAAAGTTTTTAAAGAGGACCTCCCAAGGAACATTCCAGCCAAGTTTGGTCCAAATCGGCCAAGCAGTGTAGGAGGAGGAGATGTTTAAAGAATTGTTGACACCGCTGGACGCCAAGAGGCCCCCCCCCCTCCACCACGGCCATGTTTTTCGATGGATCAAAATTTCGCGAACAAGTTTTGAAAAGGGTCACCCAAGGAACATATCTGTGAAATTATTTCAAAATCTGACCACCAGTTTCAGAGGAGAAGATTTTTATAGAATTGTTGACACCGCTGGACGCCAAGAGCACCCCCCCCTCCACAACGGCCATGTTTTTCGACGGATCAGAATTTCGTGAACAATTTTTGAAAAGGGTCACCCAAGGAACAAATCTGTGAAATTATTTCAAAATCTGACCAGCGGTTTCAGAGAAGAAGATTTTTAAAAAATTTCTTGGAAAATTCCATTTGGTTGCCATGGCAACCAGAGTTTTTGTTGATATCAAATTCTGTGAACAATCTTTAAAGAGGACCTCCAAGGAACATTCCAGCCAAGTTTGGTCCAAATCGGCCAAGCGGTTTAGGAGGAAAAGATATTTAAAGAACTGTTGACACCACTGGACGCCAAGAGCCCCCCCCACTCCACCATGGCCATGTTTTTGGACGGATCAAAATTTCGCGAACAATTTTTGAAAAGGGTCACCCAAGGTACATTTCTGTGTAATTATTTCAAAATCTGACCACCAGTTTCAGAGGAGAAGATTTTTATAGAATTGTTGACACCGCTGGACACCAAGAGCCCCCCCTCCTACCACGGCCATGTTTTTCCACGAATCAAAATTTCGCGAACAATTTTTGAAAAGGGTCACCCAAGGAACATATCTGTGAAATTATTTCAAAATCTAACCAGTGGTTTCAGAGGAAAAGATTTTTAAAGAATTTCTTGGAAAATTCCATTTGGTTGCCATGGCAACCGGAGATTTTGATGAAATCAAATTCTGTGAAAAATTTTTAAAGAGGACCTCCCAAGGAACATTCCAGCCAAGTTTGGTCCAAATCGGCCAAGTGGTGTAGAAGGAGAAGATGTTTAAAGAATTGTTGACACCGCCGGACGCCAAGAGCCCCCCCCCCACCACGGCCATGTTTTTCGACGGATCAAAATTTCGCGAACAAGTTTTGAAAAGGGTCACCCAAGGAACATATCTGTGAAATTATTTCAAAATTTGATCACTAGTTTCAGAGGAGGAGATTTTTATACAATTGTTGACACCGCTGGACGCCAAGAGCCCCCCCCCTTCTACCACGGCCATGCTTTTCCACGAATCAAAATTTCGCGAACAAATTTTGAAAAGGGTCACCCAAGGAACATATCTGTGAAATTATTTCAAAATCTGACCAGCAGTTTCAGAGGAGAAGATTTTTAAAGAATTTCTTGGAAAATTCCATTTGGTTGCCATGGCAACCAGAGTTTTTGATGAAATCAAATTCTGTGAACACTTTTTAAAGAGGACCTCCCAAGGAACATTCCAGCCAAGTTTGGTCCAAATCGGCCAAGCGGTATAGGAGGAGAAGATGTTTAAAGAATTGTTGACACCGCTGGATGCCAAGAGCCCCCCCCTCCACCATGGCCATGTTTTTCGACAGATCAAAATTTCGTGAACAATTTTTGAAAAGGGTCACCACAGGAACATATCTGTGAAATTATTTCAAAATCTGATCACCAGTTTCAGAGGAGAAGATTTTTATAGAATTGTTGACACCGATGGACGCCAAGAGCCCCCCCGTTCCACCACGGCCATGTTTTTCAATGGATCAAAATTTCACGAGCAATTTTTGAAAAGGGTCACCCAAGGTACATATCTGTGAAATTATTTCAAAATCTGACCAGCAGTTTCAGAGGAGAAGATTTTTAAAGAATTTCTTGAAAAATTCCATTTGGTTGCAATGGCAACCAGAGTTTTTGATGAAATCAAATTCTGTGAACAGTTTTTAAAGAGGACCTCCCAAGGAACATTCCAGCCAAGTTTGGTCCAAATTGGCCAAGCGGTTTAGGAGGAGAAGATGTTTAAAGAATTGTTGACGCCGCATGACGGACGACGGACACAGCGTGCCCCTAAAAGCTCCCCTTGAGCACGTTGTGCTCAGGTGAGCTAAAAACTTATCAGTAGCATCAGCAATGTGAAGAACGCAACAGAGGAATTAAAGAATGAAACCAGAATCATATTAGCTGGGATCGAAAAGAATTGGTACAAAAACATTTTCCAGGAATGGATCCTCAGGTACAGACGTTGTATAGAGTGCACGGGTGAGAATTTGGAAAAGCTGTAGGGTGAATCTTCCGAAATGGTGCTCATAACGTCTGGCAACATAATTTATACTACAAGTGGTTACTATGGTAATGTAGCATAATATGGTGTATCTAGACAACCAGTGAACCGATGTCCAAGATATTTTAGACCTAAGCTGTAAAGACATTTAGCTACACTATATTAGATAGTCATGAAAATATCATGTTAAACAGCTTGGTAATATGGCTTGTTTACGTTATTTTTGAATTGCCCTCTTACTACAAAATCTTGATTTTTTGTTTAGGCTATGATTTGATGTTTGAAACATCTTTAGAGAATAAGTACTGAAAAATAAAATAAGGTGTGAGTGGATTTACACGAAGTTTTATAACAAGAAAAACAAAAATTTTGTTAAGATTTAAAAGCACTATACTAAAAACGATACACATAGTCACATTTATTCAACTTTCACACTCAATACTATTATTATGTACAAATTTAGTCATTAAATAATCTCTCTGAGCAATCCATTTTCCTTTAACTCTTTCCCAAACAACAAAATTTTAGACCAGTCCAAATTCAAAGCATTAGCAGACGACATTCAATGTTGCTAAAATGATGATTTCTGTCTATGATAGTGTAGAAAACGTGGAAAAAGGAGAAAATGCTGGTTACCAGAATTTTCTCCTTTTCCCATAATGTTTTCAAAAGGTCTCTTCCTCAGGGTCGTTAAATCTCGGGACTGTGTGGTAAGGAGTCAATGGATGGCCTCTAACCTTTGCCTTCACTAAAAGCTGTAACTCTCCACCAATCAACAACATAAAAATTTTGACTAAACCATATAGATAGCTTGTAATTGTGGCTAAACTCTTTATCAACCCTTTGGCATCTAAGTGAAAAGTCAATGGATTTTAGCGGACGGTGTAGATCAAGGTCAGCCTGCAAAGAACATGCAATCTGATCTCTGATCTACACTGTCCGCTTTGCTGACCATTTTGGCATGTAATGGCCCTGAAATGGCAGTTATTTCCATGACTATCTGACTGAAAAATTTCATGTTTATTTGGCGCTTCAAGGCTCAAAACCTTACCATGAAAGTACAGTCTTAAATACTCCTGCAATTGACAGCTTGTCAAAACATTTGTGAAATCAAAGCAATGAAAACGCTGGAGTGGCATTTGTCAAGGAAGCTATTGTGTGGAAATAATAATTTGAAAGAAAAAGAAAAATATTATTCAAATATTGGCTTGAAAGTCACCCTTCTGAGCAAATTAATACCTTTTTTGTTGAAGGGAGTGTACTCACGACAAAGTTACGATTATTTGTGTATTGGTGGTCTCCTTTTGATCATTCAGGAGGAGTCAGGAGTAACATCCCTTGACAGTAGGATGCATGATGGGTAGAGAAAGAAACCATGTAAATATATCGAATAAAAATTAAGTTTGTACCTGGAAACTACAATTTTGAGATATCTTTGGTCGTGAAAATCTAATTCCCAACATTACAAATCAATTATTTTGATCTATAAATATTCATGCACAATCAAATGGAGTAGCATGCAATCATGGGATGAAAAAGCCCAGGGACGAACTGGTTTTGGAACGAAAAAGCCCAGGACCAAGCGGTTAGTAGACAAATTTTGTGTATATCATTGCGCCAATAGAAGGCTACAAGCGGGTGAAGCTATTTTCAATCGAAAAGAAGTATTTCCACAATTGATGGCCTCACCCAGTGTATTTAACATGCCATTTCCAATTACATATCTGAGTGCTTATCAAAAAGCACATTTGTCTGAGAAAAATTGAGTTTAATTGGGTTTATTTCCTTCAGCTTTGCACAAAATACGATACATGGTCTTCAAAATTCAATATTGAACTCATTGTGCCATTATCTTCGACAAATGCCACAAAAAGATCAAACACTTACATCGTGCACAATGCTTTTTTCCCACAATTTATCAATTACATGTAGTCCCAATAAACCAACAAAATATTCAACACAGTATATCCAAAATAAGACTGCACACCTTTTCGAGTCTGATCGTAATCTAAACAGTCAGTAAAACTGCTTCAGGTAATGGTTCACAAGCAAGGATTTAACCCTTGCAGCGCCATAGGCAAAAATGAGGGCTTTTGCTGCAGGCATAGATCAAGATCAGACTGCACAGAATGTTTAGTCAAGCCTATGACATGGAACTTCTGTGGACTGTAATTTCTGCTATAGATTCAGAAAAGCCAAGATTATATGCGTTATGAAATTTAGTCCAGCCTACAAGATTTTCTGAATTTCAAGGGGTTGTATTCAATGGATGTTGAAAGAAGTCAAATTTATCTTACTTAGTACTGAAAGAGTTCAAGCTAATCACTATTTATTAATTATTTCATTAACATTAAATCCTATCTCCTTACAGAAGAGTATTTGTATTTCAGTTGAAGGCAAAGGTCATGTATTTAGAAGTACTATACAATTCTATATACAGAAATAATGTGACTATCATGGGCATTGTGTATTGCACATTAACAATTTGATTTATGTCAAAAAATAGAATTATTGCACAAAAAAAAATAATAATACAACAGAAACATGGAAGTACAAAAAATTGAAAATGGCTATACCTCAAGAAACAGATTTGATGCAAACGACAAATAAAATCCATGTCAAATAGGTGTCATCAACATGAATCATGGCTAAATACATTAACTCTTAGGCTGCTAAGCGCCACTCACTGACCTTTTTCGGACAGTGTAGATTAAGATCAGACTGCACAAAAGGTGCAGTCTGATCTTTGAGCTACACTGTCCGATAAGGAGAAAATGCTTGTTTCTGTGTCTGTCTCAATGCATGAAAATTCATCTTCAAGTACCTATAGGGTGTTGCAAAAGAAAAGTAACAATTTCAAATCTTCATAACATTCTCAATGTTTAACCCTTTACCACACAATCCCAAATTCTAACTTTAAAGTCTAAATTGTTTTAGACAGAATATCTTATGAAACAGGACATTGTACATATGTGATCAGACTGCACGTTCCATGTAGTCCGACCTTAATCTACACTGTCTGCAACAGAAACACAAGTTCTGCTTACTGCCCCCAGGTTTAATTCCAATCATACATTTTATTTTGTTACGATCAAGAAATCTCTTTCTGATTTTGACAAAATGATAACCTTATCAGTTTACAAGTCTGACAATGGAAGTACAATAAAAGTCAAAGATACACATGATAACATTTTGGAAAAAGGGAAAACGGCGTATCTGATATACATGTTTAAAAGGAAAAAAAAAAACACGAAGTTCTCATGGTACTTAGATTCTAAAATGAAAAGGAAAATCCTGCAACCCTATCCCAAATAATCCCATGTTTTAAAAACCCCCCGAGACAAAGCCTTTTGAAACCATTATGGGCGAAGGAGAAAATGCTTGTTACCAGCATTTTCTCATTTTCCCACAATGTTTTCTTTCCTTTGAAAGGCAAATTTCATCGTCTGAACCGTATCTAATGTGTCATCCGCAAATATTTTTGAGCAAGTCAAAAATTTGTCACCTTGTAAAAAGTGAACCCTTTACTAAAAGACAGTGGTCTAAACTTGCAGAAATTGAAAGCATTTCCATACAACAAATTAAATAAGACTAAAATGATAAGATGTTTTTGAAAATGTAGCAAAACATAGTGGGAAAAGGAGAAAATGGTTGTAACCATCATTTTCTCACTTTCCAAAAATATTGTTAGAAAAGTTTTTTCCTCAGGGTTGTAAAAAAACTTGAGATTGTCTGGTAAAGGGTAATAAAAAAATTTAACTTTAGTATGTCAATCAAATTTAGACCTATATACAAATTATGTGGTGCAAAATGGAATGGTTGATAAAGACATGGTTTTGATTTGTTTCTGCATAAAGAATTTTTATACATCTATTAACCGGTTCCCTCCTTCAGACAGCCTTGTAGTCTTACACTGACTACTCCTTAAAACATTGTGGTTACAGGAGAAATTGCTCATAATGAGCAATTTCTCCTTTTACTACAATGTTTTCAAATATATGAAACCTTAATTCATTCATGTTGATAATGGTTATCCTATTTTACTTGGATACTTTCAATACTGTCTACTGCAAATTTCTTTCAGAAGGTTACAAGTTAAACCTATACAAAGCAGATGTAGGTCAACAGTTTCAATCATTGTGACCAGTCCAGAATATATTTTTCAAATTTACAGATAATAAAGTCTGAATAAATAAATGAATAATACAGTTTACCTATCCATGTTGATTTTTGTGGACCTTGATTACCTTAACTCTTTACCTCATTAACACTTTTCCAAACAACAAAATTTAGACTAGTCCATATTCAAAGCATTTGCAGACTACAAACTAAATATTACTCAAATAGTGGTCTATAAACACTGTGGGAAAATGAGAAAATAAATGCTGGTTAGCAGCATTTTCTCCTTTTCCCACAATGTATTCAAAAGTCCATTTTATTTAAGGTCAATAAAACTTGTGATTGTTTTGTAAAGGGTCAAGCCAAATTGCAGACTCCTCAAAGATGGCCTGAAAGAATGGGATTCCCTTTGTTTTATGAGTTTTTCAAGAATTGCCATTATAATTTCCAAACTTTTGACAAATCAAAATTAAATTTCATAAAGTTTTTTTTTCCTTCAAATATCTTTTTAAAGATACATAAATATTCTACAATCTACTGCCAGAGATAAAAAATTGTAAGACTTTTTTGTTTAACCTGTTACCAGAAGACAAATTTTCACTTGTCCATATCAAAAGCATCAGCTAAGGACATACTAAATGTGACTAAAATATTGGGAATTGTCCGTGAAAAGGTACAAAGCAGCTTAGGAAAAGGAGAAAATCCTTGCTACGGGCATTACTCCTCTTCGGACTATGTTTCCAAAAGCCTTACCAACCAGAGTTGTTAATTAAATCACCTTGATTAATTGAAACACCTCAACATGAAAAACACAAATATCATAAAAATCAACAGGCCATTTATCAGAGAATGATGTGAGTAACTGATGAAAGCATGATTACATAGATTTGGTCCCCTAAGTATTAATAAATCATAAGGAATTGTCAAAATTCATAAAGTTTTATGAATTCAAAATAATACAACACACATTTTCCATCAGGCAGAGTTTCCTACTGAAAACTCGCCAGCAAGCATGGGAGAAAAGTATTGATAAATAAGATTTTCCAAATGATATCTTCAAAACATACTTATTTGAATGACTTAATACTTTACCAAACAATCCTGTGTATCAACAACCCTGAAGAAGGCTTTTGAAAACTTTGTGGGAATAGGACAAAATGCTAGGTATCAGCAATTTCTCCTTTTCCCACACTGTTTTCAACTCTTTCCAAGAGAAATCCCATGACTCACATTGCATTCAATATGTCCTCCGCAAAACCTTTCAATTTGGACGAGTCTTAAAATTTTGTCATCTAGTAAAAACTTAACTCTTTGCCAGACGACAAAATGTTAGAGTTGCCCAAATTGACATGCATTTGCAGATGATCAAATGCAGCTGAAATGATCAAATTTTAAATGGTTGGAAAATATTGTGAGAAAAGGAGAAAATGCTGGTAACCAGCATTTTCTCCTTTTCACATAATGTCCCCCCCCCAAAAAAAAATTTAAACCATTTGAGCCAAATCAATTTTGTTGTCTGCAAATGTTTTGGATCTAGATGAAAAGTGGAAAATTTTGTTGTTTCGTAAAAAGTTGAAGTTCTCCGAGTTTTTTTTTTTAAACAAAAACAGACAACCCAAGAAAATTCTCAATCTACATGTACATGTATCTGTATGGTACAGTATTTGAACATCTCTAAATAATATAAAACTCATTACAAACTGGTTTTTATAAAAACGTAATAAAATTATCTAAGATACACAAACAACTGGAAAACAAGATAACAATAAGAAATTAACATTTAGACCTGTTAAAATTATGACTGTACATGGAACAAAAAGTTACAGAACTATTCTGCTTGCCAAAAATACCCTCTTTTCATTTTCTGGGCTTTTCAAAATTTTCAACCTTCACCCAGAGGAAGAGGGTTTTTAAACATTCTATAGTTTTCCGAAGGCTTTCTTCCTCAGTGTTATAAAAGCTTGGGATTAGTTGGTTAAGGGTGAAAATACAGTACAGTTATACCTGTATTCAGTGACTACCCATAGGAAGTAAGAAAATTGGTCTCTTACAGCAGGTGGTCTGTTAAAGCAAGTTAAATTAAGGTATTTGTGGGTGAAAGTATAATTCACGATACTCTCTTACTCTTTACGAGACAACATACTTTTAGACCAGTCAAAATTGAAAGCATTAGCAGACGACAAAATAAATGTGACTGAAAAATTGATATTTCTTTTAGAAAAGGGTGGTTAACATTGTGGGAAAGGGAGAAAATACTAGTTAAAAGCATTTTCTCCTTTTCCAACCATGTCTTCAAAAGGGTTCTTTCTAAGGGTCGTTAAAGTCGGTGTTGTATGGAAAATCTGTACAGCAATCCGTTTCGTACTAAGGGTGGTTTGAGACAGGCTTGTCTCTATTTGCAAAAATCAATGATCAATTTTGGTCTGATTGTATAATCATGAAAAACATTTATCAGAAAACAGAGATTAAAAACTGAATTAGCTTAAAATCATTTGATTTCTTAACAGTGAAGACATCCAACTTAAAATTTATAAATTTTATACTGGCAAGAATATGAAATTTAAAAAACAATAAGTGTGGTGATTTAAAAGTTACTTTTTAATCCTTTAACACACAATCCTAACTTTTAATGTCCCTGAGAAAGAAAGCTTTTAAAAACATTGTGCGAAAAGGAGAAAGTGCTGGTAACCAACATTTTCTCCTTGTCCCACGTTTTCTACCATTCTAAATTCAAATTTAAATTTTTGAGTCACATTTATTTTGATGTCTGCAAATGCTTTCAACTTGGCTAGCCTTCCAAAAGCAAATTTAAATTTTTGAATCACATTTATTTTGTCGTCTGCAAATGCTTTTAACTTTGACTTATACAAGTCAAAGATTTTGTACTTAAATTTTTAGAACAAATTTCAATTACATGATTTTGAAAACTTCCTTTATGAATACAAATAATCAACACAGACAAGGTTAACTTTTTACCTAACAGTAAAACGTCAGCCTGGTCTTGACTCTTTACCAAAGAATCCCTGGTTTTCACAACTCTGTGAAAGAAGCCTTTTGAAAACATTGTGGGGAAAAGGAGAAAATGCTGGTCCCACATTGTTTTTTCAACCCTTCCAAAAGCAAATTTCAATTTTTGAGTCACTTTAATATTGTCGTCTGCAAATGCTTTTAATTTAGAACAGTCTAAAAGTTTGTTGTTTGGTAAAGAGTTAATTAAAGGCATTTGCAGACAACAAGTAACATGTGGCTGAAATGATAGTATTTATCTTTGGTCAACTTTAAGGATAATCATGGGAAAAGGACAGAAATTCCCACAATGTTTTAAAAAGCCTTTTTCTTCAGGACTGTTAAAACATGAGATTGTTTTGTAAAGGTTTAAATATTGTGGAGGATAAAACTCAAAGAAAATGGAAGCACAATCTTCGAATAAACAGACAACAATTTCAAATAAATTCTTACAAAGAAAGAACTTGTCTATAACTCTGTAACAGTCTAACAAAAAGTTCTACGACTTATTTCTTAAAAAAATTATAAAAAAAAAAAACAAAACATCAAGTCATTGTTTACCTTGAAAAGAAGATAGCAAGGAACAACAGAAAATAACTTAGCTCTTTACTAGACAAAAAAAGTCTTAGCTCTTTACCAAACGACAGAAATGTTGGCTTGTTCCAATTGAAAGCATTTGCAGACGACAAATTAAATATTGCTGAAATGATGGTATTTGTATGTGACAGTGTAGAAAACCTTGTGGAAAAAGAAGAAAAAGCTGGTTACCAGCTTTTTCTCCATTTCTTATAATGTTTTAAAAAGCCTTTTCTTCAAGGAACATTTACATATATGCTATATTGGTAAAGACTTAACCCTTAGAATGTCAAACAAAACAAATAGATATTTTCAGTATGTATGAAAAATTTAAATGACCCCATTTTAGTTTTATTATTTTATTATTATTTTATAGCTGTCAAATAGGGTCATAAGATAAATTATGGTCAGATTACCAAAGATCAGAATGAATCTTCTATTACTGTTTGATCCTGATCCATTTTATCCACAAAAGCAACCAGAGTTATGTTAGAAACTCTAACAGTTCCAATATAACATACTTATTATTCCCCTTTTTGATAATTTTACTTTCAAAGGCCTATCTGCTTTCAAATATGATAAATTCTATGCATATGTTTTCAATTGAGCTTTGTTGCTCTTTTATCAGAGAATAAAAAGTCAGTCTGAGTGATACAAAACAAAGCTTATACAACTGAGACAAATATGTTACAAGAAATCTACACATGGTTTCACTTAGGTCGATTTAAATATATAGAAGAACAGAAAACTCAATGCTAAATTGTTGAACAAGAAAAGTTGAGTACACAAATTCCTCACATGTATGAACTTAAGCATATGGCACAACAACTTTAATGAGTATTATAACATAGAAATGGCAAAAAAATGGTTGATCAAATACATGTAATTATGAATAGTAAAATGAATAACCTATGAAAAGACCTTTAAACTTAAACAGTTTCTGCTACTTTTATGGAAATCCAGTAAGGTACTACTCAAGACTTGCAAAGGATTGCTTTTTGTTTCATGCCTTTTGGCAGTTTATCGAGAAATAATGGTGGAATGTGGTTTGATATTTCATGGTTATGACCAGTAAAAATACTTACTTCATATTTTCCAACTTTTCAGATGAAGGCGGAAACAGTAGTTCCCTCGCACTAGTTACCTAGGTAAACAGTGAGTGCCATTCAACAAGACGGAAATATGACATAATTTACCCACATTTATACTACATTTCTCGCGCTTTACATAATATCATAATGCGTTGCTATGTGGAGGGGGTACGCCTCGGGGAATTACCTAAAACAATTGTACTGGATTTTGATGAAAATCCCAACAAAATAAGGGTAAGAAGCATGAAATAAATAGAATATTTGTTTTTTTTCGGTGAAAGATCTAAATTTATTTCATCAAGTGAACATCATCGATAATATTTTCACAAGTGGCCAATGATGTTCACTTGATGAAAAAAAAACTTGATCTTTGACCGAAAAAAACAAACATCCTCTATTTAATAAGATGTGCCGGTCAGTTTGGTGATAAATGAGAAATTGTTACAGCAATTCTAATTTAACCTATTAGTTGTAGAAAAAAAGAAGAAATCTAAATTGAGACAACAAGTTAATTGTGGCTAAAATAAAGCAATTGACTTTGACAGGGTAGAAAACATTATGGGAAAACAAGAAAATGCTGGTCAACAGCATTTCTCCTTTTTCCAATAACGTTTTCAAAAGCTTTCTCCTTCAGGTTTTCTTAAAACTAAGGATTGTGTTGCAAAGGGTTAAATAAAATACATTTTCCAAGTTCATATTTACACATTTCTGATATAGAATTGAAGCTAGGTCTAGCAAGGTACCACAAGCCCAAACTTATACAGGATTTAGCTAAAGAATTTATAGTTTATCATTCAATACTAATTGTTTACTAAACACTTTAGTGCTTTTAAGACCCTGAGCAAGGAGGCTTATGAAAGCATTGTGGGAAAAGGAGAAAATGCTAATTCTCAAAATTTTTCTGCTTCTCTTGAAATGTTTTCTACCCATTCAAGGACAAATCCCTTATTTTATCAATGTTTCAATCAGTCTGTGAAATTAATGCTTTCAATGTAGACAATTCTAATTTTGTTTCATTTATTATAGAGTCAAAAATAGTAGCCATTCCTATCGAAAGTGCTGTTTAACCTGTTAACAAAAAATCCCTTGTCTTGATAACCCAGAAGAAGAAACCTTTTGGAAACACTGTGAGAAAAGGACAAAATGCTTTCTGCCTTATTTAAGACAAATTAATCAATTAAGCCACATTTTATTTGTCATCTGAAATTATTTTCAGACAGGACAACTCTAAAAATTTTGTCATCTGGTAAAGAGCTGGTGTCTTTCCATTTGTCCCACATTTTAAAAACCCAATCAGGCACTTACCTGCATGGGTTAGGGGTGATATATGGGTAAGTGTGAATATAGTATGTATCAAACAGAGTAATTTGGTAGGCTGTAGTTTTGCACAGTGTGGAACACAGACCAAATTAAAGAAATATCTCTTCATGCAAGCATTTTTTCCACCTTCTAGAAACCACAGAATAAATACTAATACAATTGCCTTCAATTATAAGTCCCAGGCAAGGATTACCTGAAACCTTACCAGTACGAATTCCCATTTGTCCTACATTTATATTTTGGTGTAAATCAAAATCTGGGACAAATGGGATTAAACCAAAGAGCTAGAGCATCTAAAAGGTGGTTTTTCAACCATTGCCACAAATCAAAATTTTTTACTCATCCAAATCAAAAGAATTTGAAGATGAAAAATTAAATGTGGCTCAAATGATGCAATTTGCCTCTGAAAGAATAGAAAACATTTTAGAAAAGTGAGAAAATGCCGGCTACCAGAATAAGCCTTTATTTTTCAGTGTTGTAAACACAAGATTCTTTGATAAATAGCTTAATTACCTAAAAAGTAGCTTTCTACTCTTTACCAGATGGGAAAATTTTGTACGTCTCCAAATTAATAGCTTTTGTAGACGACATCTTTGATATTGCCTTAAAGATGGGATTTGATCCCAACATGATGGAAAACATTGTGAAAAAAGGGGAAAATGCTTGTTACCAGCATTTTCTCCTTTTGTCACAATGTTTTCTATAGCTTTTCTCCAAAAGGTTATTCAAACTTGTGGTTGTGTGGCAATGTGTAAATGGGATACTACAGAAAACATTGTGGAAAAAGGACAAAATGCTGGTTACCAGCATTTTCTCCTTTTTCCCACAATGTTTTCAAAAACCTTCTTCCTCAAGGATGTGTGGCAAAGAGTTCATGGGTTAAAAACATGGCTGTTTAAGTGGCATTACGAAACATAAGATGTGTTACTGTAACTGTGTTTGTTGTGTTGAACTAACATAGAACATAGAAGTTACACTACATATAGATTTATCACCACAACTTTCACATTTGACACTTATTTATATCTTGGTAAAGAAGAAAAGGAAAAAATAACGCTTTTATATTTAATTCACAACCTTCAATTTTTTCGTCATCGTCTTAATCGTCATCATCATCATCATCATCATTGCCAACAGAACTGTCTGCAAATAAATTGTTGTCACAACCATGTTATCTTTTTTCTTCTGTAAAATTGTGTTATTTTTCCGCTGTACATACTAAAACAAATTGATTCTTCTAACAACTAGCTAACTTGTTTAGTGTGCTGCTACTGAATCTAGAAAACACAAGGTACCAGGGACAATTGAACAACTGTTAACCCTTTCCCAAATGACAAATTCTATAGACTCATCCGAATTTGAAACATCTGCAGATGACCAATTCAAAATTGGTAACAATGAGCAAAAGTTCCTTGATAGGGTAGAAAATGTTGTGGGTTAAGGAGAAAATGCTGGTTACCAGCAGTTTCTCCTTTTCTCACAATGTTTTCAAAAACCTTCCTGCTCAGGGTTATTAAAACTCGGGATTGTGTGGTAAAAGGGTTAAACCTGCCTTTGGAGGCCACCTTTATTAAGCAAGCAACCATATTTAGCAAGCATGTATTGCAATCCAAGAACGTGCCTGAACTAAGCAAGCCTCTGTTTTCACTGTCCTTTTCATGCCTGTTCAATTCTTTACCACACAAGAATATTTTAGGCTCGTCCAAATTGAAAGCATTTGCAGACAAAAAATAGAAAGTGTCTCCAATGATGAAATTCATTTTAGAAAAGGTTTTCAATATTTTCTACCCTTCCAAAGGTTATTTTTTTGATTTTGAGACACAATTACTTCGTTGTCTGCGAAAGCTTTCAAATTGAACCAGCTTAACCCTTTACCACACGACCAATTTTAGACCTGTCCGAATTGAAAGCATTTGCAGAGGACAGTTTCAATGTGGATCATATGAAATGATTTTTCTTTCATAGGGTAGAAAACATTGTGGGAAAAGGAGAAAATGCTGGTTACCAGCATTTTCTCCTTTTCCCACAATGTTTTCAAAAGCCTTCTCTATCAGGGGTGTCAAAAGTCGTCATTGTGTGGTAAAGGGTTAAAGTTTTGTCGTTAGGTAAAAGGTTATGAAAAAGTATGACAATAAATACAAAACCTTTATCTTTAAAAATTCTATGAATTATGAAACTTATTTTATCTTTTTTTTTTCTACAGAGAGTAAAGGTTGAGAAAAAGATGCTTTCAAACAGTATCACAATTTACATTGTTTACATGACCAGTTTGAACTGCTTCATAATCATAATCTCATTTCTATGGGATAATTATGCTAAAACACAACCTTTAGATTTCATTTGAACAAACTTCATTTTAAAAAAATGAAATTTTTCAAAAATCACAGGTACACAATAAAGCTTTTAATTCTTTTTGGAATGATGCATTTTATAAATCATAAAGTTAAAACACACTTTTCTTGAATTTTAATTTCATTATCACATTTCCTCCTTTCCACTACACCTTCAACACCAAGGGAGAACACTCTGGAATTCAAATTACACATTTACAAGTATGTAGAGTTATTCCCCTTTGTCCATTTCAGCACTCTCTCTGCTCTGATATGTAGATCTGCACTGTCCTGGTTTCAATGGAAGATTGTAAAGACTGTGAGGAAGGTACCTAAGCTTTGCATCAGCACAAGAATTACTTTGGAAGAATACAACTGAAGACAGACAGGTCCATTTACACTATGGGCTCCACTGTGCCCAGGTATATTGGCATCATCTTGCAGGTACTGATGGGCATCATGACCTGCAATAAGAGAGCAAAATTTAATGTCATACAGATCTACTGATAAGTAAAGGTTTCACCAATACCTATGTTGCAGATACTCATTGGAAATTCTAACGAGTGTCCAAAATAAATGAGCCATGCTCTGGCAAAAGGGGGCTTAATGCATTTCCGTGATACATCATACCTAGCAAGTCATCATATAATTATAGATCCATAAAAATCCATTTCGTATAACAACCAACTGAATCTTGAGGTACACTGGTCCTTTGACATGCAGAAAATTGACCAAGAGCGAAAAGTTTCAGCCCGGGTTAGCCTGTGCGGACTGCGTAGACTGACCTGGGTCGATACTTTTCGCAAATGCATTACGCCCCTTTTTCATAGAGCATGGCTCAAATTTAAAGACTATTTTGGATTTCTCTTTAAATCAAGCAAAAAACTGAAATCTTTTCAAGTTTCAAGCAGGCTGTTTTCTGCCTGTTTTGTCCCTCTCTATACTAAATTAATATTCAGCTACATCAATGAAACAGTACAGAGAACTGCATGTCCTGGAATGATCAAGGGTACCTTTCAATAAACTGCCTAAATTTACGCTTTTTTTTTTTTTGGCTTTAATATACGCATAATACAATCCCTGCTTTTCTAAAAACTATGAATTTGTGTAATGTTATGCAAATATTTACTCCGTAAAGTTATGCAGTTCAGTGAAACTTAATTTCAGACTTAATGCTTGCTTACCTAAACTGCATACGCAAATTCTGTGTTTATGCAGTTTAGTGAAAGGTACCCTACAACCCTATAAAATGAAATCATCAAAGTTGCTTCTGCACCTAAAAAGCAGGCTGATCTTGGAACTGTACAGTCTGCCAATAAGCAAAACATTCTGAAAAAAACACCCTTGAAATTGCAATTTCAGAATGTTTAATACAGATCGATATAATATTATCTTTATTTTGCACTATAGGGACTAACAATCCACATCTGTATAATTTAACTCTTAACCAAACAATCCCGGGTTTTCACAACTCTGAGAAAGAAGCCTTTTGAAAACATTGTGGGAAAAGGAGAAAATGCTGGTAACCAGCATTTTCTCCTTTTCCAACAATGTTTTCTACCCTCCAAGAACATGTTTCAATGTTTGAGTCATGTTAATTTTGTTGTCTGCAAATGCTTTCAATTTGGATCACTCTAAAATTTTGTCGTTTGGTAAAGAGTTAAAGTTTTACGACCCTGTAAATGGCAGCTGTGAAAACAAGAGGGCCACGATGGCCCTGAAGTCGCTCACCTGAGCCTTTTGATCAAACATGACCCATTTCCAATCTCTTAGAGATATTAAGACAAACACTCTGACAAACACTCATTAGTATTGGGTTTACAAATATGGCCTTTAGAGTGCACACAAGCTTTTTCTAGAATATGTCTCAGTGGCCTACTTGACATATAGAAATTATCCAGACATACATTACGACAAACTTTCATGAGTATTTGAGAGAAAAGTGGCCTGTAGGGTGTATAAAAGGTTTTTCCGAGATTTGACCTAGTGACCTAGTTTTTTATCCAACATGACCCATATTCATACTAGTCCAAGATATTATCAAGACAAACATTCAAAGCAAATTTCAAGATAATTGGACTGAAAATGTGGCTTCTAGAGCATACACACAGTTTTTCAAGGATGAAACTTGGTGACCTAGTTTTTATTCCATGTGACCCATTTTCAAACTCATGCAAGATATCATCAAGACAAACATTCTAACAAAAGTTTAAAGAATATTGGACTGTAATTATAGTACAAAAGGTTTTTCCGAGATTTGACCTTGTGACCTAGCTTTTAATCCAGCATGACCCATTTTCATACTAGTCTAAGAAATTATCAAGACAAACATTCTGACCGAATTTCAAGATTATTGGACTGAAAATGTGGCTTCTAGAGCTTACATAAGGTTTTTCTAAGATTTGACCTGGTGACCTAGTTTTTGACCTGACATGACCCATTTTGAAACTCATCCAAGCTATCATCATGACAAACATTCTGACCAACTTTAAAGAGCATTGGACTGAAAATGTGGCTTCTCTGGAGCGTACACAAGGTTTTTTAAAGATTTGACCTAGTGACCTAGTTTTTGACCCCACATGGCCCACTTTCAAACTCGTCTGAGGTATCATCAAGACAAACATTCTGACCAAATTTCAAGAGTATTGGACAGAAAATGTGGCTTCTGGAGCATACACAAGGTTTTTTTAAGATTTAACCTAGTGACCTAGTTTTTGACCCAACATGGCCCGTTTTCAAATTTGTCAGAGATATCATCAAGACAAACATTCTGACCAACTTTCAAGAGTTTTGGACTGAAGATGTGGCCTCTAGAGCGTACACAAGGTTTTTCTAAGATTAGACCTGGTGACCTAGTTTTTGACCCGACATGGCCTATTTTCGAACTTGTCTGAGGTATCATCAAGACAAATATTCTGACCTACTTTCAAAAGTATTGGACTGAAAGTGTGGCCTCTAGAGCATACACAAGGTTTTTCTAAGATTTGACCTAGTGACCTAGTTTTTGACCCAACATGGTCAATTTTCAAACTCATCTGAGATATTATCAAGACAAACATTCTGACCAACTTTCAGGAGTATTGGACAGAAAATGTGGCCTCTAGAGCATACACATGGTTTTTCTAAGATTTGACCTAGTGACCTAGTTTTTGACCCGACATGACCCATTTTCGAAATCGTCCCAGATATCATCAAGACAAACATTCTGACCAAGTTTCACAAGTATCAGACTGAAAATGTGGCCTCTAGAGTGTACAAAAGGTAAAAGTTGACAAGGGACGACGCACGATGGACACAGCACGATCACAATAGCTCACCATGAGCACTTCGTGCCCAGGTGAGCTAAAAATTTAAAGAAAAAAAAAATAACTAAGAGGCACAAGAAATTATTGCTCTTTTTTGCACAGTGTTTTCTATACTTTTTGCCAGTATATGTCAAAAAATATATATTTTATCAGAATTGGCATTCCATGCAGGCAGATCTTGATCTGCATTGTACAAAGAAGCACCTTATGTTTCCCTTAGCATGGCAGAAAAGTAAATAAAGTAGCAGAGTTGTAAAAGAAATAATGCAAGTTCCCCTTACAAAACAAGCCTGTGTTCTAAAGACCCTGATGAGGAAGAGTTTTGAAAACATCGTGGGAAACGAGAGAAAATGCTGGTAACGACCATTTTCTGCTTTTCTCACCATGTTTTTCTCCATTTCATAGTGTTTTCAAAAGCTTTCTTTCTGGTAAACGGAATTTTCTTCTTTTCACACAGTGTTTTCTACTACATTGACAACAACCCCTGTCATTTAACCCTTTACCTCACGACAAATTTTAGACCTGTCCGAATTGAAAGCATTTGCAGATGACAGTTTCAATGTGGCTCATATGAAATGATTTTTCTTTGATAGGGTAGAAAACATTGTGGAAAAAGCAGAAAATGTTGGTTACCAGCATTTTCTCCTTTTTCCACAATGTTTTCAAAAGCCTTCTCTATCAGGGGTGTTAAAAGTCGTCATTGTGTGGTAAAGGGTTAAGCAACATTAGTCATCTGCAAATACTTTCTAAATAAACAAGTCAAAATTTTGCTTCTGGTAATTTATAACCAAGACCAACATTCTGACCAATATTCAAGAGTATTGGACTGAAAATGTTACCTCTAGAGTGTATACAAGGTTTTTCTAAGATCTGACCTAGTGACCTAGTTTTTGACCCGACATGACCCATTTTCAAACTTGTCCAAGATACCATCAAGACCAACATTCTGACCAATATTCAAGACTATTGGACTAAAAATGTGACCTCCAGAGTGTACACAAGGTTTTTCTAAGATTTGACCTAGTGACCAATTTTTGACCCGACACAACCTATTTTCAATTTTGTCTGAGATATCTTCAAGGCAAACATTCTGACCAAGTTTCATAAGAATCCGACAGAAAATGTGGGCTCTAGAATGTACACAAAGTAAAAGTTGACGACTAACCATGGATGCTGGACACAGCACGATCACAAAAGCTCACCTTGAGCACTTCCTGCGCAGGTGAGCTAAAACCCCAAGGAAGAAAGGTTTTGAAATCATTGTGGGAAAAGGAGAAAATTCTGGTTTCCACAATGTTTTCCACACTACAAAAGAGAAATTTCAGTTTTTGAGTCGTTATTTAATTTGGACAGGTCTAAAATTTGGTATTTGGTATAAAGGAAATAATTCAGCACAGTATGACCATGATTCAAATTATCTGAAAAAGGTGTCTCGCTACAGATGGAAGAAGTCATCTGCATGGGGCAATGTGATAAAGATAGAAGCTTGATTAGATGTTCAAGTCCAATTCGATATATTCACCAACAGACAATTTACTTTACCCGCAGACATAAAATGCAAGGCAGAGAAAAATGATATATGAATATTACTCCCCTAATCACAAAGTATACGGTCTAGACCGAGGAGACATTTTACACACCAAATACAGGCATTTACTGGCAATATTCCTCGTCTGACCTTTTAAGTAACATGTACTTTTGACAAAAATCATTTGTATTGCTTTCATTTCTGACTTTCTCCTTTTAACCGTTTGAAATACAATATCGAGGTTTTAATGTCCCTAATGAAAAAAGCCTTTTGAAAACATTGTTGGAAAAGGAGAAAATGCTGGTAACCAGTATTTTCTCCTTTTCCCACAATATTTTCTCTTTTTTCAGAAGTAAATCACATCATTTTATCAGCATTTATTTATGTCTACAAATGCTTCCAATTCGGACAAGTCTAAAACTTACCGTATTTTGCTTAAATTTTGGGACAGTAAAAAATAATTTTTTTTTTCGTGTCCAAATACTCAGGTCTACAAAAAATAATTATTTTGTCAGCTGTCCCAAAACTTATGGTCAGACAAGACAAGCTGTCATACTGTAAGTCACTGACCGCTAACCAATCGAATATTGCCGACATTAAAATATTGCTACGTCATTGATTTCAAAGAACCTATGATCATTTGCAGGTTGGTCTATTTTTAGAAGGATTGGAATTCCAGTGGTCAATTTGTGCACTAAGAGTTTAAAACTTCGCTTTTTCTCATTGTTTTTGTTGATGATTAACTTGCCACTCATTATTTTCTGCGTCCTGGGATCGCGATGAGGATTGTTATTTTGAGTTTGTAGATAAATTCACAACATATTTTACCTGCTTACGTGAAGTGAACAACGTAAATTCCACTTTTGATTGGTTCGTCGATCTTTGATCGACCTTGATTTCTATTTATAAACAACGAACGCGATTGACCGTGAAATACATGCGTGTCAACTCTATGTCAACTTCGGATGTACATGTATACGTTATGTATCTTGGATTCAAGTTTATCACACCCTTTTTACACATGTATCAGATTTTTTTTTTCTGAATTGGGGTTTAAAATAGTCAGGTGATCAGGTTTTTTGTCTTGAAGCGGGAAGCTCCCATTGAAATCGGGAGGGTTGGGAAGCATGCTTATGATGTTACGTGTGTAGAAATGAAACTGCGCGAAATAAATGCTTGTAAACAAAGGGTATCAAGCGGATTGAAAGATTTTTTTTTGAAAAATAGAAATTCACTGTCCCAATTCTTTGCAACAAAAAAATACCGATCTTGCTTTGCAATTTTTAGTATGGCCCAAATCTTTGGGTCATGAAAAATAATTATTTTCGCGATTTTTGATGGTGTCCTAATACTTTGGGTGTCCCAAAATTTAATCAAAATATGGTAGTTGTGTGGTAAAGAGTTTACCTTTTACATGCTGGAGAAAATTTACAAGAGTAAATTTAAAAAAAAAAAAAACGTCCTTGTAAAACAAGAATAATCAACATCAATAAACATTTAACCTTTTTTAAAACAGTGATTACGTAATCGCTGTTTTAATAATATCGGATGAAAATGTTTAAATTTTTTTCGATGCGCCGTTTAACAAGCACCCCCTGGCAACAAAAATTCGCTGTCCACCTCTGTTTTTCAAATCCAATTTTATTTACCAAATAACACTGCAAGGAAAGAGTGCTTATGAAAACACTGTGGGAAAAGGAGAAAATGCTGTTAATCCACATTTCCTTCATTTCCAGTGATGTTTTATACACTCCAGAGACAGATCTCAGTACCTGAGCCACGTTTAACCCTAAGAGAGCTGAATACACCCAAGGGGCATTTTCATTCAAGAGGTTAATTAGACCCTTCGAACAGCAATTTCAGGATAGCCCTTGTCCAACATGTTCCAGAAAAGCGGACAGTGTTGATAAAAAATCAGGCAGCACATTTTGTGCCATCTGATCTTGATCTACAATTATTCCTGAAATGGCAAGTAAAGTAGTGATAACCTCCAGGGTTAGTTTGTTGTCTACAAAAATAGTCTAAAATGTTGTCTAGTGGTACAGACTTATTAATACTTCTTTTTTCCATCTGTTGAACTCTTCAAGTTAAAGGCCCATTTAGACCTACTACTGGGACCACAAGTAAACAAAAATCAGTGGCATCGTATATAAAGTACAATCAAACACAGCCATCTGTACTAACAAAAGCACATTTCATTGCAATGCAGTGTCAAATAAGTATATCAATTAAGGCTTTCATTGCTCATTTCCTTTTCATGTTACGGGTAAGATAATGATCTAGCTACCCTATGGGCACTGGGCACATGGCACCATCTAGGTTTCGATAATATTGCAATGTCTCGTGAGACTTGTTCATTCTCTTACCATGTAAGCACAAGGGTGCCCAAAGAGACAGATAGACTCTAACAGACTGGCAATATTAAGTACTGTATCAAGATTCAATACAATGATGGAAAAACTTAAGGGAGAGTTTGCAACACAAATTTACCTAGAGACATAATACCATGTCAACAGACAGAAAGATAGATGGAAATACAGTTAGACAGACTCTAGACAAGTAATATATCCCAACAAAATTTTGTATTGTTAATTTGTTGTCATATTTCAACTTATCATTACCTTTGCTAGGCTGTGTTTTCACTCTGTATAAAGTACTTGAAGCAGTATCTCCGTATTTGTTTTTAGCCACGAGTCTGACCTCATACTCCGTATTTGGCATCAGGTCATTAATTACCATCCACGACTTTCCCCATTCTGGATTAGCAATACTCCAATGGCCGTACCCTATTGTAATTATTGACACTTGACTTCATACATACACAATGTGGGAAATGATAATTTTAATTCATAACCAAACAATCCTGAGTTTTGACAACCCTGAGGGAAAAGGCTATTGAAAACATTGTGGGGAAAAGGAGAAAATGCTGGTGACCAGTATTTTCTCCTTTTTCCCCACAATGTTTTCTATCCCTTCAAAGACAAATCAAACAATTTGAGTCTTAATTCAATATATTGCCTGCACCAGCTTTGGAATCGGACAAATCCAAAATTTTGTTGTTTAGGTAATGAATTTTTACCTAAGGAAAGCACAGTTGTGGCTTTCACTGATAATGAAGTGGTAGATCAAGGTCAGACTGCACAGAAAATGGAATCTGATCTTTCATTCAATTTAAAGCCATCTAAGTGTCAATTTCACTGCTGTTTTAGAACAGTTCAGTATCACAACATGGCTGACAATGTTGATTTAATACAAGACTGCCTTTTCTGTGATGTCTGGTCTTAATCTACCTTGTCTACCACAACGATTGCCCTTGTCATCCTAAAGTTCCAAAATCTATTGAAAAAGATGATTTTTCTCAACTTATGCAAAAAGAATTCTTTAACTTTCTTTCCAAGCACTAGCAGGTGCATGCCATGAAAGGCTTGAAAACAACTACACTATAAATTGAAAACTTGCTTCTAAAGAGCCCTTCTCCTTTTCCTCTGAAAAAACTTTTGACAAGTTCTACATATTAAGAAGTCCAGTGGTCACCGTTTTCTTCCCAACAGATATTTTCAATTTTGACTGGTCTAAGAACTTTGTGAATGCAGTATCAAATTTCACTGAGAGAAAAATAAAAAGACTTGTCATGGTTGAAGAAATTGCATATTGAGTAATATTCATACTACCTTCTCAAAAAGAGAACGCATCAGCTGTACTCAAGTGTATAAATTGATCACAAGTCATGTAAATAATTTATGTAGAATAGTCAATGAACCAATGGTTCTTGGACACAGCGATACCATAATGCTCAGGGAGTGCAAGGATCTGGTCAAAAAGAATAGCCAATAAATTAAGGCCTTCCAATAACAACGATTGCAAAGTTCACTGAAAATTGGATATCTTGCTAAATATTCACACATTTCATCAATTTATTTTCTTACAACAAGAAATTTTACCATATATGCAAATCGGATTAGCAGGGAGAAAACTGTCCTGAAGGCTCTGAAATTTCTACACCAAACTAACAACTACGTCTGAGCACACTTTAGATGCTTGGTAATTTTGATTGTTTACTGTGCCACATTTTCACAAGGAAACAGTCCAATTGGCCATAGTGAAATTTCTGACTACTTAGACTAGTGCTCTGATAGATTAATGAATCTTCAGCTATTTGATAGAAAAAGGAGTTCTGTGTTATGCGTTAACCGCCAAGTCTTTACAAAGAAATTCTGTTTAGGTTAAATATTGAATATCAATCCATTTTGTCACTGACTCTTAGTAACTCTTAATCATTCCTTAAATATTAGATTCATTCTGGCTGATTTTTTCAGATACACACACAAAAAAAATCTGTTTATCTTATGAATGCTTTCAAATGTGGGACCAAAAACAAAGTTAAATTCATGCTCCAAGTATTTCTACAGTAAAACTGTTGTTACAAAAAGAGTGGGCTCCAACGTTGTTGTGCCAGAGACTAGTAACTTTTCACAAACATTTCTGAAGGTGGGAAAACCAATAATATGTTTGTAAGTTTCATTGTATGGTGGGAGAAATGGAACTTAATGGGAAATAGAAGAATGCCTTGAAGATCAATTTACCACCCCTGAGCACATTGGCATTAAGAAAACTAATCAGAATTACAATTTACATGAAATTATAAACTGCAACATTTAACTAAATTCATTTTCCTAATATTATCACTTCTCAAATTGAATCAGGAAAAACTGAACATATTTAACCCTTAGAGCACTCAGGACAACATAAACCTTTACCAAACAATCCCGAGTTTTAACAACCCTGAGGGAGAAGGCTTTTGAAAACAATGTGGGAAAAGGAGAAAATGCTGGAAACCAGCATTTTCTCCTTTACCCACAAGGTTTTCTCCCCTTTCAACAGCAAATGATTTGGGTCAAAATTAATTTGTTGTCTACATATGCTTTCAATTTGGATAAGTCTAAAACTTGGTCATCTGGTAAAGAGTTAAGCTGTCTTTGTGGGCAATGTAGAACAAGATAATGATCAGGCTACCTATTACTGACAGTATAGCTTACAATCAGACTGCGCAAAACATGCATTCCATTCTTAAATTTACACTGTCTGCTCTTTTTGGGCATATTCTAACGCAAACCTAATTCACTTTCTTTTGTTTGAATTGTCTTCTCTAATTTATGGAAATTCATGACTACTTTAAGACTTTCAGGCAGTTTTATGTAAATTTACATGGAAACTTAGCTGACATTTTAAACTGAATTTTATGAATGTCATGTATGATAATAAAGAGACAAAACAGCATAAAAGAAGTACCTGTAGGTCTATATTCAAGTACGTATGTAACATCAATGAGCCGAAATGGTGTCCACGTAATATTAACGCTTGTTTGATCAAGGGTGGTAAATTTGGGCTGCGGCTTATCTGGTGCTGAAGTTAAAATAAAGCAGAAAGCTTTAAGCATAGGTGCTCTGACAGACTGTGAGGACAAAAGGGGAAATGATTTCTAATTACTTCTCTTTCCCTCTCTAAATCTCATTGGAGCAGAAATCTTTTGAGCAAGGACAAACACTGGCAGCTGATTTTGACAGCAGACTCAGACCAATATGATAGATTAACGCTTTACCAAACGACGAAAATTTTGAGTCGTCCAAAGGTTACCAGCATTTCTCCTTTTCAAACAATGTTTTCAAAAATCTTTTTCCTCAAGGTCGTAAAAAGTCTGGTTTTTACGACTGAGATAGAAGCCTTTTGAAAACATTGTGGGAAAAGGAGAAAATGCTGGTAACCAGCATTTTCTCCTTTTCCCACAATGTTTTCTACCCTGCTGGAAACTAATTTCAATTTTTGAGTTACTTTCATTTTGTCGTCTGCAAGTGCTTTCAATCTGGACCAGTCTAAAATTTTGTCGTTTGGTAAAGAGTTAAGGGTCAAGTCTTTGCCAAATGACAAAAGTACAGACTCTTCTAAATAAAAAACATTTGCAGATGACAAATTAATGTACCTCGAATGATGACAAATGCCTTTAAAAAAAAGTAGAAAATATTGTGGGAAAAGGAGAAAATCCCAATTACTAGCCTTGTCTTCTTTTTTCACAATTTTTTCAAAAGCACTTTTCCTCACGGCTGTCAAAATTTGAGATTGTTTGGTTAAGAGTTCAAGAACTTTTGTGGACAGTATAATAACAATACCAGAAGGCATAAAATGTGCAGCGTGATCCTGACCATGCACTGTTCAATATTTTTTTTGGAAATAATCCAACCAAAGCAGAATAGAGAGTTAACCTCAAGCTCTTTTATACCGACTAAACATGCCAATATCTCTTATCTACAGAGCTCCAGATAAGAGGGAGTAATGGTATTCTAAATCCATTATTTCTCTTCCGAACCCTACGTTGTGGGTACTTATTAGAATCGTCGTGATAAGAGAATTCTAATGAGTACCCATAACATATGGTTTACTGGAGAATAATTCATATTTTCAATTTTGAAATCAAAATCACTCCCTCTATCTGGAGCTCTGTATCTAGCATACTTAGAATAAAGCAATTCACCTACCGACTTCAAATGGACAACTATGAAATTTGTCATGATCTCTTAACTTTTTCCAAGAGGACAAAATTTTTCACTTGTGCAAATTAAAAGCTATTACAGACAACAAATGAGAGTCCATATTCACCAACCATTCTTAAGAATATTCTTAGTCCTATTCTCAAGAATTTCTAAATGTGAACGTAACACAACTTCTGATTGGCTAAAGCATTTGATTCATCTAATCATAGGTTGTGTTACTTTCTAAATCTTCAAAAAAAAATCTTCAAATAAAAACAACAAAGAATGACATTAAGGATGGTTGGTGAATTTGGATCCAGATGTGGTTAAAACGCTGACAGCTGCCTATGGTAGGGTAATAAAAACATTGTGTGAAAAGGAGAAAATGCTGGTTACCAGCATGTTCTCCTTTCCCCACAAAGTTTTCAAAAGGCTTCTTGTTCAGGGTCGTTGGAACACAGGATTGCTTGGTAAGAGGCTAGGTGAAAGTGCTCAGCATGCATAATAAGCAAAGATTAGAAATATCTTATTACACTGAAAATTTGGAAAAAATCAGCCAACTTAACAATGACTGTTTTATGTCTGTTCAAAATTGATGTTGAGAACCACATAAGACATCATTCAACAATATTAATATATGCAACCTTCAAAAGCTTAAGTTGTAACCTGCTAATGACAGCTACAGGGTAAATAACTCTGCCTATGACTAGAGGAAAAAAAGCCAAGGTGCCCTAATTTCTGCAGCAAAAACTAAGCAAGTGAAATTGTGAAAAGCTATGTTTGTTTGTATGGTATTCAACATTGTTTTCAACACTATTTCAGTGTACTGTGGCAGCCAGTGCACCTATCCATGCTTTCCTGGAGTTTCTCTTACTAAGTACTTTGCAAAATATACATATATTACCTCTCAAGCCACAGGGTGCTTTCCCACATTACCATTGTTGAAACAATTGTACAAAGCTAGAATTAACCCCTTACCACACAATCCTGAAGTTTAAGGCTATGAGGAAGAAGCGTTTTGAAAACATTGCGGGAAAAGGAGAAAATGCTGCTAACCAGCAACTTCTCCTCTTCCCACTATCTTTTCTTACCTATCAAAGACAAGTTCCATCATTTGAGCTACATAAAACTGTTGTCTGTAAATGCTTTAAATTTAGACAAGTCTACTTTTTTGATGTGTGCGGTAAAGAGTTATTAACCCTTTCCCAAACAATCCCGGGTTCTCACGACCCTGAGAAAGAAGCCTTTTAAAAACATTGTAGGAAAAGGAGAAAATGCTGGTAACCAGCATTTTCTCCTTTTCCCACAATGTCTTCTACCCTTCCCAAAACAAATTTCAATTTTTGAGTCCCATTTATTTTGTCGTCTGCAAGTGCTTTCAATTTGGACAAGTCTAGAATTTTGTCGTTTGGTAATGAGTTAAATAGACATCAAAGTTCATGTAAATGGATAAGCCAATCAAATTTTGTATGAGTTTTTTTACTCTTTACCAAACAACCAAAATGTAGTCCAAATTGAAATAATTTGCAACCTACAACATAAATGCGGTTCAAATGGTGGAATTTGTTTTTGATAGGGTTGAAAACATTGTGGGAAAAGGAGAAAATGCTGGTTACAAGCATTTTCTCCTGCTCCCATTGTGTTTTCAAAAGGCTTCTTTCCCAGGGTTGCTAAAACTCAGGACAATGTAGTTAAGCAAGGGCATAGCATCCATTACGCACAATAAGCATATGGGTATAAAAAGATTAAGCGACCAAGTTGTAAATCACAATTTCATATCATACATGACTGTATTGACTTTCTCTATATCTGCGCACTTTTTCAAACTAAATAAACAGGTTAAACTGATGCAATTATGACAAGGACATTCCTCTATGATTTACAATAAATGGTGATGGTTCATGTGACATAATGCTGTCAAGCAAATGTCATCATACAGCTCACTGTGCGCATTATTCGTTGTATGGTCAGGTGGCAGGGGACTTGGAAACTTGTTCACGGCTGTGGTGAATCATGTCGCCCCGAGCCTCCTCGCACGAGGCTCAGGGCTACGTGATTCACCACAGTCATGAACAAGTTTCCAAGTCCCCTGCCACCTGACCGTACAACAAATTTATTATACTGCAAAGTTTTACCATTCCAACATGTGTTGAGCGAAATATCCCTGTTTTGTGGTCTTAAAAATTGAGTACGCTGACGAAATAAAATTTCCCTTTTGAGTGCCCCAATTCAATGAAAACTGACGTCACTGGGAACTGACGTCACTGAAACCTTGGTAAAACCTGCAGTTTGGTGCATAATCTTGATGATTTCACTGCGATATACATTCATTGTATTTTTATTTAAACATGGATTTAAACAACTTCAAGGTAAGTAACTATGTATTTCAATGATTTGTTGGTAAAAGTAAACGACCATTAGTTGCCTCAAACGACCATTAGGTTATATAACTTTATGCACAATGTATGAGTTTTGACACTTCACAATTTGCTTAGCCCACCTATGGACCGATCAACGCCGCCAATTTGGATGTTGTGTTGAAAGTGTAGTCATGTATACGGGGCTCGCGAAAGGGAAACTGCTTTTACGTGGGTTTTGCCAGCTGTACATGATATATATGTTAAGCGCATATTATCCAATCAGATCACGAGAAATTTCTTTGCAGTATAATAAAAATATTTTAATCCTGGCTACAATTATCCTGGCCTATGTGAAGGGTTAGACCATACCTTGTAGCATCTTCTGTGAAGGGTTTTTATTACCAGGAAAAAAAGAAAACAAAATTACCGGGCAGGGAATATGAGCAGCCGACTATAATCACTTAGTATTCAATTTACGGTACATAAAAGTGGTAGAAAACCCCCAAACCAATCAGGGCTGCAGTGAAATTAATTGATTTTCTTTGGATGAGTTTCTATAATAACAGCTATATTTATTCAGCAGACTCTTTACCCATGTAGTACTTAAAGATACATCCTTGCAGCTAGAGACGCTTAAAGACGCTTTAAAATTTGATGGTCTGTAGAATGGTTCAAAATTTAGTCAGCTGTGTAACCATAGATAAATTACTGATATAGTTCTCCTTTTCCCAAAATATTTTCAAAAGCCCTCTCTTCCACTGGGTTCTTTAAACTTGGTACTGTGTGGTAATGGGTTAAAATAAACAGGATGGTGATCATCAGTCAAAATCAAAGATGCAGACCTTGCATTTTTAAAGCTATTTCTTTGTCTTAATATTTGGCAGAAAAGGAGACAGTGTATATCCAAGATCAGTATAGACATTCTGTGGAGTCTGATCTTGGATCTATACTGTCCCCATAAGCAATTTAATCATGGTTCCAGGTTACAAGGGTTAACCCTCTGTCTCGAATAAATCCAATAAACAAGCTAAATGTAGAAACAAATTTCAATTTTCATTGTTTTTTTAAAGTGTTTCAGCAAAGTATATAGTGTACATACAAGATCAGGCTATGTGGTTGGTGAATTGTGATCTTGACCTAAATAGGCAACTACATTTGTGGAATGGAACTTATAAGAGTTAAAACAATTTCTTCTGAGTACAATGTTTTCCTTACATTATTCTCCAATGGAACAGTTAATTTACCTTGTACCAAATTGTCATGGGTATTTAAACAAAAGGGCCAAAATAGCCCTGTATCACTCCACTGGCTAATAAGTAAAACCTTACGAGCCAAATACAATACTTGGCCAACTGGTTTTGAACTGGAAGAGACACAGAATTTTCTCTATAAAATCCTGGGAGAAAGTTATGACCCCAAAGGCAAAACCATTTTTGACCACAGAGCAATAATTACTTGAATCCTGGTAGAAGTCCACAAGATAAAGCCCCATACCAAATAATACAGGTCTTGAATGTGTGGTTATAAACAAGAAGATTTTCAAAGTTCCCTCAAAAAAAAGGACCTGTAAAACATGAGACCCCGGAGACAGGGCTAAATTAACCCTTTACTCCATAGATACTCATTTTGACATATCAACAACAGACAGCTTTTGAAAACATTGTGGGAAAAGGAGAAATTGCTCGTAACGAGCAATTTCTCCTTTTCCCACAATGTTTTCCACTCAATCAGATATTTGTATCCTCATTTGTCCATATTTTTGACATCATATCTTTATTTGCTGCTGAAATGGAAGAGCCTCAAATTGGCATATCAGGTAAAGGGTTAAGTAGCCCTAGGTCTTATGAATAGTAACAAGAAGATTTCTAAATTTTTCAATTTGTAAGCCCATGTAAAACTTCTGACCCCTGGGGTGGGGCCAAACTTGACCCCAGGGCTATACCTTGGGCCCTCTTGGTAGAGGCCCACTAGATAAAGTTACATGCAAAATTTGGTAGCCCTTAGCGGCCTTATGGCTAGGTACAAGAAGATATTTTAAGTTTTCCCTCTATAAGCCATTGTAAACCTTGTGACCCCCCCCCCCGGCAGAGCCAAATTTGACCCCAGGGCTATGATTTGGGCACTCTTGGTAGAGGCCCACTAGTTAAAGCTGCATGCAGAATTTGGTAGCCCTAGGCCTTATGGCTAGGTACAGGAAGATTTCTGAAGTTTTCACTATAATTATAAGCCCATGTAAGACCTGTGACCCCCAGGACAGGGCCAAATTTGACCACAGTGCTATAATTTGAAGAAACTTGGTAGTGGTCTACTAAATAAAGCTACATGCCAAATTTGGTAGCCCTAGGCCTTATGGTTTCAGACAAGAAGATTTTCAATATTTTTCAGTTATGTTGCCATGGCAACCACAGTTTTTGAAGAAATCAAATTTTTCCAGAAATTTGGAGAAGACCATGGCAGAATCAATTCTGTGAAGTTTCATCAAAATTGGATTGGTAGTTTTAGAGAAGAAGATTTTTGAAATAAAAGTTAACGTATGCACGCACAGATGGACGGACACACCGGGCCATGACATAAGCCTGCTGGCATTCCGCCAGTGGAGCTAAAAATGAGAAAGATGGGTTCTGAAAACATAGTGGGAAAAGGAACTCTGAGTTGAAAAAAAATTAAGACCACAAAAGACTAATCTGAATCCCTCATTTGGTTCTTTACCATGCAACAAAATTTTTAGACATGTCCAAAACAAAAGTATTTGCAGAAAACAAATTCAATGCAGCTGAAAACATAATTTCTGCCTTTGAGATGGGAAAAAACAACACAGGAAATAGAGAAAATGCTGGTTAACTAGCTTTGTTCTAAAATGGATTGGTTCAGACATGGAATTATTTAGTGTAGGGTTAAAATATTTCTACCTCATAAATACAAAAAGGACAGGCACATTTTATGATATCCCAATTAGAGTAAATTGCTCTTGCAAAGTCTGCAGTATAAATTCTGGAAATAGGAACTCATAAATTTTAATGTCTGAAGATATTTTTTAATCATCAAGAATTTCAATATTGTCTTGTGAACATTTAACTTGTTACCACACAATTACAAGTTTTATAACCTTGAAGAAAAAGTCCTTTCTCCTTTTCCAACAATGTTTTCTACATATCTGAAAACTATTTTCGATTTTTGAGTCAAGTTTATTTTGTTGTCTGCAAATGCTTTCAAGCTGGACTAGTCTAAAATTGTGTTGTTTGATAAAGAATTAATTATCAAAGGTCTCAATATTGTCTTGCAAACATCTATAGAAAAATTAAACGAGATCAACTTTCAGATAGAAATATTTACTACTGGGAGACAGTAGTGCAGGGTAGTGTGTCAACTTCTTATATCAGAGGTCCTGGGCCCTAATTTCACCAGGGATCTTATATATAGAGAGATAAAGTGTTTATACGATCCCTGGTTTCACGAAAAAATTAAGTCTCTTATTTTACTCAAATCCACAAATAGACTCATATTATGACTTGAGTTCATTATTTGATATGCATTTACTAATATTAAAAGACTGTAGTTCCATTTCAAATCCTGAGATGACACAATTATTTCAGAGTTAACTCAGCAAAATAAATGGACTTAATTAACAGACTTAACCCTTTAACACACCGTACCAACTTTTTACAACCCAAAGGGGGACGCCTTTTGAAACAAGAGGGCCAAGATGGCCCTGTATCGCTCCACTGGCTTTTTAACCCTTTACCACACAAATCAGAGTGTTAATGACCCTGAAAGAGAAGGCTTTCAAAAAAACATCCTGAGAAAAGGACATGTTGTAAGCCATTTCCCTTGATTAATGTTTAAATTGAAGTGACAATATTTTGAAGCCCATGTTAAACTTGCGATCCCTGGAATGAAGGCAATTTTGACCCCAGACCTACAATATGAAACTAGAATGTGTGGTTATAAACAAAAAGATTTTTTAATCTTGCCCAATAAAAAGTCATGTAAAACAAGTTTGCTGAATAAAAGGCCCTGTAAAATATGTGATCCATGACACAGGTTTATCAAGTTTTCACTATAAAAGCCAATGTAAAACTTGTGACCCCTGGTGTGGAGTCAAACTTGACCCCCAAAGTTAAAATTTGGGCCCTCTTGGTAGAGGCCCATTATATAAAGTTACATGCAAAATTTGGTAGCCCTAGGCCTAAATATGGCTATGTACAAGTAGATTATTAAAGTTTCCTTATATAAGACCATGTAGAACTTGTGACCCCCTGGGGTGGGGCTACATTTGACCCCCTGGGCTATAATTTGGGCACCCTTGATAGAGACCCCCTAGATAAAGCTAAATGCAAAATTTGATAGCCCTAGCCCTTATAGCTAGATGCGAAAGATTTTCCTATATAAGCCCGCCCATGTAAAACATGTTACCCCCCGGAGCGAAGTCAAATTTGACCCTCGGCTATAATTTGGACACCCTTGGTACAGGTCCACTAGATAAAGCTACATGCCAAATTTGGTCGCCCTAGGCCCCATGGCTAGGTCAAAGAAGAATTTTAAAGTTCTCCCTATATAAGCCCATGTAAAACTTGTTATATAAGCCCAAGTAAAACTTGTTACCCCCGGGCAGGGCCTAATTTGACCCCAGGGCTATAATTTGAACAATCTTGGCAGAGGTCCACTAGATAAAGCTACATGCCAAATTTGGTAGCTCTAGGCCCTATGGCTAGGTAGAAGAGGAATTTTAAAGTTCTCCCTAAATAAGCCCATGTATAACTTGTAACCCCCGGGGCGTGGCCAATTTTGACCCCAGGGCTATAAATTGAAGAAACTTAGTAGAGGTCCACTAGATAAAGCTACATGCCAAATTTGGTAGCCCTTGGCCTTACGGTTTCAGACAAGAAGATTTTCAAAGATTTTCAAAATTTTTCAGTTTTGTTGCCATGGCAACCAGAGTTTTTGAAGGAATTAAATTCTTTCAAGAAATTCTGAAGAGGACCATGGCAGGATCATTTCTGTGAAGTTTCATCAAAATTGGATGGGTAGTTTCAGAGAAGAAGACGTTTTAAAAAAAAGTTAACGCACGGACGGACGCACGCACGCACGGACGGACGGACGGACGACGGACAACAGGCCATGACATAAGCCCGCTGGCCTTTGGCCAGTGGAGCTAAAAATTGTGGGAACGGGATGCTGGTAACCACTATGTTTTTACCCTTTTAATTAGAAATTTAATGTTTTAGGTAACACTGAATGTGTTGTCCGCTGATGTTTTCAATTTGGGCAAGGCTAAAATCTTGTTGTTTGGTAAAGGGTTGAGTCCATAATTTTGCTGGTTGAGTCTAAAATGTTGACTATTAACTCAGTATTTACCATTAATGTTCGAGCAATGTTAATTTTTTCTAAAAGTTAAAGAAATGCATAAAGAACAACTACTTCAAAATGAGTCTGTTTGCAGATTTGATGAAAATAACAGACTCCCGTTCTTTTTTTTTTTTGTGAAACCTGGCCCAAGGTTGCAATTTTGTGATGTACAAGATGCATCTTTGGAATTATCCGCATCATGGCACTAACTAGTACTAATTATTTGGTAAACAGGAAGCGATCGTTTAGAGTGATTAACTCCTTCCAAAACGACAATATTTAAGATGGCTCCAATTTGAAAGCACAGTTGCAGATGACAACATTTATATAGCACAAATGATGGGATTTGTATGACATAGTCTAGAAAACATTATGGGAAAAGGAGAAAATGCTGGTTACCAGCATTTTCTCCTTTTCCCTCAATGTTTTCAAAAGTCCTACTTCTAAGGGTCGTTAAAACTCGGGATTGTGTGTTAAAGAGTTAGTATAATGTTTCACAATCGATATTAACTCTTTACCACACAACAAAAATGTCAACTTGTCTTAAACTTAAATTAGCATTTGCATAAAATAATTAAAATATGGGTCAAATGATGGAATTTGTCTGTCTGGTAACCAGCATTTATTTTTCCTTTTCCAACAATGTTTTCAACCCTTCCCAACAAATTTTAATTCTTAAGTTCATTTTGTCATCTGCAAATGCTTTCATTTTGGACAAGCCTAAAATTTTGTCATTTGGATAAGAGTTCAATTTATAAGTCTCAAGTTTTGTCAACTATAGGGAGATACCGGCTAACCTCTGTTTGACAAAGATAAACAATGCTCTACTGCATCAAAGCTTTCATACAGTAACCAATCTGAACCTGAATCAGACTGCACATAGAAAGTCTGACCTAGGGTCTACAGTATTACTCTCACTCAATAAACGTTTAATTATCAGTTTACATTATTTTTTGTGTTTGGGATAACAAGTTTAAAATCACATACCGTGACGAGATAATTTAAGAACCCAACACAATAATGTTTATATTATATCATCACTGCTCTAGGTTTTTAAATCTTTATTTCCAAAAACAAGCAATAATATAAAATCTTAATGAAAGGTTTATCAAGTTAGATTTATATTACCTTTTTACCAAACAACCCTGACACAAAAGGCTATTGTAAACAGACTGGGAAAAGAATAGATTGTGCTAGCAACCAGCATTTTCCCCTTTTCACACCATGTTTGCAACTCTTTCAAAGACAAATCACACTTTAAATTCGTCCACATTGAATTGGTTGTGTACAAAAATGCTTTCGACCTGGACAGTACTGGTTTAAAATTTTGTCATCTTGTAAGATATCAAATATTTCAGGACATAATCTGACAAAAAAAAACAGCCCAGTAAGTCGCCCCAGCTGAATGAAACAAAATGAGCCATGCTCTGGGAAAAGGTTTTTTTTAAATGTATCTCTGTGATGGATGATACTAAGCAAGTTACATAATTATGGATCAATAAAATCCATCTTGTACAAAAACCAAATGAATCATGAGGTAAACTGGTCCTTTGAAATGTAGAAAATTGACTAATAGCAAAAAGTTTCAACCCAGGTCAGTCTGCACGGATTGTGTAGGTCGACTTGGGTCAATACTTTTAGCAAATGCATTTTTACAGAGCACGGCTCATACATATATGAGCCGTGCTCTGGCAAAAGAGGGCTTAATGCATCTCCATTATACACGATACTAGCCCAAGTCATCACCTAATTATGGATCCATAGGAGCCACCTTTTTAAACTACCAACTTAATCATGAGGTAGATTTGTCCTTTGACAAACAGAAAATTGACCAATAGCGAAAAGTTTCGGCCCAGGTCAGCCTGCGCGGACTGCGCAGGCTGACCTGGGTCAATACTTTTCGCAGATGCATTAAGCCCCCTTTTCACAGAGCATGGCTCATATATAATTGAGATAATCATTTGAAGGGTAGATGATTTGGGTATATCTGGGTTCGTATTCACCAACCATTCTTAAGATTATTATGTGTCTTTTTCTCAAGAATTTTCTAAATTTGAAAGAAACAAGACTTCTGATAGGCTAAACCAAATGGTCTAGTCAGTAAGTTATGTATCTTTCTAAATCTAGAATATTAGTCTTAGACTGAAACGAAGAATAACTGGTAAATATGAACCAAGGAGTTATCTCAATGCATCGGACAATTCATAGGGGTACTCAAAACTTTGGTCTAGGCAAAAAATCTGGCTATGTCTTTGCCTCCCCCTGTATTTTTAGCCCTTAAACATTGTAATTTGTCTCTGCACAGATAGAAAACATTGCTGGTAAACAGCGTTTCTTCCCTTTCCAAAACTGCTTTCAGAAGACCTATTCCACAGGGCCACAAAAAAAGAATCATTAGTATGGATTTATAATAAATACTAACCTTCTCCATCTTCTGTTTTAACATCTAGATAGACTGGTTCACCACGCCCTGTATTTGTTCTTGCCCAAACATAGAACCTGTACATGTGATTGGAAGCCAGTCCAGTAATTTTTGCACCCAGGGTATCTGGATTGTTGATCTGTGGATGTAAGGGCCTTATTTTGCCCTTCTCCTTGTCTGTAACTGAAAGAGAAGAGAAACATATGAGCCAAGCTCTCACAAAAAGGGGCTTAATGCATCTCCGTAATGCACTATACCATAGGCCTCTGAAACTCCATTAATTTTGTCTATCAAGGGATAACGAACTTTTCAATATCGGACAATGTTACTATAAATAGCACAATGGGGGATTCCCTCTTTATCGTATATAGTAAGACAAGGTGTGCAACGAAATTGAAGAAAATTTTACCCCCGTCCCCTTTCAGAGATACTATTTGAACGAAAACAGATAAATGAACCTAGTTACCGTTGCAGATGGGTTCATTAATGATTTTTCTTCTGTACCCTGACCTTCGAAAGTTCCAAACGGCTCTTGCCATCAAGCAATTATAAGCTCTCATCTCAAAAAAATTAAAAAGCTTCTATATTTTCCGAATCCCCATGCGCTGACGTCACACAATTTGTAATCCTGCAGCGAATAAGAATTAAATTCTTTTTTTCCAACATAGATCGAAATTTTTTTTGTTGGTGTATTGATGAAATTATTAAATTAACATTTCGTCTGATATAATTTATCTTTTCATCTAATCAAGTTTCACGATTTTCATCTCCCATTTCGCATATTTTCAAATCCGTTTTTACTGTTCATTGGTCAAAAGCTTTGGCGCATCTTTTGATAGCAAATTCACGTGAGTTATAATTGACTGCGTCATGACGAATTGCGTGATGTCAGTGCCATCTGCACCAGTAACTAGGTTTATTTTTCCATTTTCTGTTAAATATTATCTCTGAAAGGGGACGGGGGTCAAATAATTTTCAATTTCATTGCACACCTTACTATATAAGATATAGAGGGAATCATCAATGTTCTATTTATAGAAAAAGTGTTAATGAAAATTTGAATATATATTTCGTGATATACAGGCGATGCACCAATGTGCTATAAGTGTTCGATGATCGACCAAGGACAATTTTAGTGTTACGTGATAGACTAATAGAGCTTCAAAGGCCTGTGACTATACCAAGCAAATCATATAGCTATGGATCCATAAAATCCATTTTATATAACAACCAACTGAATCATGACATACAATGGACATTTGACATGAAGTAAATTGACCAATAGAAAAAAGTTTCGGCCCAGGTCAGCCTGCGCGAACTGCGCAGGCTGACCTGGGTCGATACTTTTTGCAGATGCATTAAGCCCTGATTTCACAGAGCATGGCTCATACATATAGAAGACAGTTAAATAAAAGAAGAAGCATGCTAAAGACTAGAAATGTGTCACTGTCACAGATGCCCTGCAACATGACAATGGTCACAGTCGTGATATAGCTCCAAACTCAAACAAGGACCTATAGCCATATTTACACTTTGTTGTTTCGTAAAGAGCTATTCATGGGATCCTCTCATTTCTCTACAGCATGGCACACCAAACTCTTTTGAAGCCAATGGCTTACTCTTTCTCAGCCTACTTTTCCACATTGAAAAAAAATTTTTTTCAAATATTTTCATTGATCAAATATTTTCCACTCACAACCTTTTAATAATTAGCACACTGGTAGCATGGTACCACTGTGCTTAACTCTTGTCATGCCAAATAAAATCAAATAGACATTCTCAGTTACAAAGATGCAAATACTACAATTATCTGCCCTGATAGTGTAGATCCAAGATCAGACAGCATGCTCAATGTGTAGTCTGATCTTCATCTCCAGTGTCCATAGAAGCATTTGAATCTGAGTTTACTGCTGCGACAGCCAAGTCTGAGGGCCGGAATGGAATAAAGGATGAATTGCCAGAAGGTTAAGGGTCTTTTACACGAGCTGACAGAATAATTATAGGATGCAATTTAACAAGACATACAAATTGCACGAGATGCTAAGTTGAAACAATTAGTAATTATGATTTTATCTCAATTGCAGCTCTGTTACTTTTAAGAAGTAAATTACAGGAAGACCTGCATTCCAGAGCAAGACAGTTAAACCCTGAGTCTCTGACGTACATTTTTTTTTTTCATTGGCCCTTGTTGACAGTAGAGACCAAGATCAGACTGAACAGAGCATGCAGTCTAATCTTAGATCTACACTGTCTGATATACTCCAAAATATTTTGGCAGCAAAGTCTAAGAAATGTAGCATTTTTTTATATTCAAGATGCTGAGTAGATCCAAAGTTTTAACAACCCTGACAGCAAAGCCTTTTGAAAACATAGTGAGAAAAGGAGAAAATTCTGGTAACCACCAGCATTTTCTCCTTTTCTCGAAATGTTTTCTACCCCTCTGAATGCAAAAAATCCATCACTCTAGTCATATTTACTATGTGGCCTGCAAATGCTTTCAATACAATCAGTCTAAAATTTTGTCATGAAGTATTGGGTTAATAAGTTATAGCATAATTGTTACGGGATGCATGCATGTCGTCATCCTTCTTCCTTCATACTGAAAATATCAAAAAACCTTATCTCTTTGCAAAAAGACAAAATTTCAGACCGGCCTATAGTAAACACTCATGCAGCTTTCCTGGAATTTCTTTACCAACATTTTCTCCTTTTCCACAAATGTTTTCAAAAACCTTCTGTCCAAAGGTTGTTAAAACACAGAATTATGTCTGATAAAAGATTTAAGCGAGAGACAGTGACCAAGAAAAATTTTAGGAAACCTGAACATAAAATCAGAAAATAATATTTATCAATGGAAAAAGTCTAATTAACTCTTTACCACACAATCCTGATTTTTAACGACCCTGAGAGAGAAAGCTTTTGAAAACATTATGGGAAAAGCAGAAAATGCTGGTAACCAGCATTTTCTTCTTTTCCCATAATGTTTTCTACCCTTCCCCAAACTGATTTCAATTTTTTATTCACATTTGATTTGTCGTCTGCAAATGCTTTCAAATTGGACCAGTCTACCATTCTGTCATGTGGTAAAGAGTTAAACCTATGAAAAAAGTTCTTATTAAGAGCATTACACCACTACTTTTCATGATGTTTTATTTGCCATAAGATGCCACCCAAATGTATGTCAACAAGCAATTTCGTTGAAATGATATCCCCTGCCAAAAAATTTACTTGACCGCGTAACTTAAAATCGCTCCCAGTCGGCCATTTTTCATCGAATCAAAAATTTTTTAAAAAAATGTATCGGCAGAATGGGTTATTGTACACATGTATAAAGTTTCACGAAATTCCGTCCAATGGTATTGGAGATATTCTCCCGGACGGACGGACAGATGGAGGGATGGAAGGACGGATGGACGGACAACGCTAAAACTCTATCCCTCCGCCTTTGGCAGGGGATAATGAAGTAAATGGATGACCTGCTGAGTAATTCTCACACACATGCATGCTGTTGTTCAACCCTTTACTACATAATCCCGAATTTTAACAACCTTGAAAAAGAAATGCTATTGAAAACATTGTAGGAAAAGGAGAAAATGCTGGTAAACAGCATTTTCTCCTTTTTCCACAATGTTTTTCTACTCTATCAAAGCCAATTTTTATCATTTGAAGCAAATTTAGTTTGTATCCTGCATTTATTTCCAATAATGGGCAAGCCTGAGTATTTTGTTGTATTGTGTCAGTTCACCCTTTAAGCCCTAATTAAATATGATGGACAACTTTAATCTGGAAAAATGATCCTAAGTTTTCATCTTCAAAACTGAATTGGTCACTAAATGTCATTACAAAGTAATAGCAGAAAGTCAAAATATTATCTGACTAGATATTTTGTGATTTGTAAACATTGTGTGAATTTCAGTTTCACTTGACCCTCTTAATGTTAACTCTTAACCAATTGACAACATTTTGGACTAAACCAAATTGAAAGAATTTGCAGACGAAAAATTAGATTTAGCTCAAATGATAATTTCTTTCTTAAATATGGTAGAAAACATTGTGGGAAAAGGAGAAAATGCTGGGTACCAGCATTTTCTCCTTTTCCTACAATGTTTACAAAAGGCTTCTTGTTCATGGTCATTAAAAGTCGGAACTGTGTAAAAAAAAAAGACTTAAACCTTAGGTACCGTATTTCCCCTAAGTATTCGGATGGGAAAAAATAATTATTTATTTTGGTGTCCGAAAATTTACAAAAATAATTGTCTTACTGTTCGAAAATTTAGGGATGAATTGATGATGGAAATCTCTATCCGAAAACTTCGGTTCCTAATGCACTGTATCCAAGAACATTTTAAGTATTGGTACTTGCCAATTAACCCTCTCCCAAACAAGCCCTTGTTTTTACATGTCTGCAGTACAAGTCTTACGAAAACACTGTGGGAAAAGGAGAAATTGTTCGTAACGAGCAATTTATCCTTTTCTCACTGTGTTTTCTACCCCTTTGGAGAACTTTCCTCCATTTTAATGACTTTTAAAATTTAAAATTGTCGTATGCAAACTCTTTCAGTTTGGATGGGTCTAAAATTTGTCCTTTGGGAAAGAGTATTGCGGGTCTTCGTCGAACTTCTAAACCATTGTAATTTCGTGTCCGAAAATTAAGGGACAGACATTTTACTAAGTGTCCGAAATTAGGGACAAAAAATAAATTATTTTGGCAAATAATTAATGCTGTCCGAAAATTTAGGGTGTCCAAATACTTTGGGGAAATACAGTAATTATTAAAGTTTTCCAGCTGAGTATAACAAGTGCATTTTTAGTCAGGTCAGAAAACCACAAAACCGGAATGCGAAAGCTGTTTCAGTGGTAAGATGCAGATCAGCATGCTATACCTATACCAAATAATCTCATGTTTTAACAATCCAAGATCAGGCTTAAATTGTTTTGTTCTATTTTGTTGGACTTGTCTGAGAGTTTTTGCGCAATTCAAAGCCTTTAAAGCGTAATATTTTAACTTTTTACCATGAAAAAATGTCCATTAAATGAACAAAGCAGTCTATGTGCCAGGCAGAGGTGAGCCAAGTAACTCAGTCAGTAAAGTACAAGTGGTAGGTCGAAATTAAGGGGTCAAAAGATCAAAAAATGATCAGTCAAGCTTTTTTTAAAGGAATTTGATGATTGTCATTGTGACAAGATTCATTTGAATCTCATGATCATCTAACAATAGTTTGATGATATTAACGTAAGAAAGCAGCCACTGACTCTAGTGCAAAGTGCTGGTGAGAGAAATCCCTGGAATGCATGGTCCAATACACCTGATACAATAAAATGACTGAAATAATGTTGAATACAGTGTTACACACCAAACAGCCAAACAAACTATGGGACAGAGAGGAAAAATAGACTACTTTTCTTTAAGATACAAGGGTAACAATGATAAACAGCTTCATAAAATACAAGTTGGTCAGTTTTTGTTTTTACCTTCTTGGTTTACAAATTTTTTATTGGAATGATGCATTGAGGTGACATTTATACTGCATGGCGTGATCGCATGATGTTTTCTCTTTCCATGTGACTAAATAATTTTTTCTTCCTTGGGCAAAAGGAACAATTTTTCTCCTGGATTAATGAATCACACATTTTTTCCTTCAATAATTTAAAAGTGTAATTGGGGTTTCTAATTCTGTCAAATTACAAAATACAAACCCCCAAAACTGTTGATGGTAAAATGTTGTTAATACCCTAAGAAAAGTGTTGATGACTAAATGCTGTTTGCCCCCATAGAGATCCGCCTCCAAGAGAAGCATCAATTTTTTTCTAAATCTCATATAACAAATTGCCTCATGAGGTGAAATATATTTGGAAAGGTTGAAAGAAAATTCATACATGATTATCCACAATGTATACAAGAATGAACACCAAAGTGTCATCTTGTTCAATTTTTCACCTGTCATGATGTTTTAGAGAGTCTTTTACAGTAAATTTCAAGCACCCTTAAGTGGGTCAAGGGATAAAATTGATCTCTGAAAACCTGTTAACCATTTTTTTCTAATTTCATTGTGATCAATAGTCATTAGCAGCCAAGTGTATAAAATCTCAGAGATGGAATGTTGTAATAATTCGGGAAAGATTAAAGACCTTTTTCTTGAAAAAAAAAAAAATGTTGATATCTCAAGAAGATCCCTCTAGAATGCAATCTTATTTTCCTCTATGCAGGATGCTTTAAAGTAACACTAACATGTAAATGAATGGGAGGAATACCAGTGGACAGGGATTTTCTTTTAGGCAACCATTATTTCTAATTGTATTAAATCAAATATTGTCAAAATACATGACAACAAAATCTGAAGGTGAAGCACTTTAAAATCTAAACTTTTTCTGAGCATTCTGAAAATTTATAGTTTTTCAACAAAACTTCTCTAAGATTTATCCCAGTGACCTACTTTTTGATCCTATGTGACTCAATTTTAAACTTGACCAAGATATCAAGACAAATCTAGTGACCAATTTTCACGAGTATTGGATCGAAAATGTAGCCTTTAGGTCGTACACAAGTTCTTTGTGAAATTTGTCCGATGATGACCTACTTTTTTATCAAACCTGACCCCATTGCAAACTTGTCTGACACATCATCAAGACAAATACTCTGACCAAGTTTCATGAGTTTCAGACTAAAGATGTGGCCACTACAGTGCACACCTACTTTTTGACCCTACATGACCCATTTCTTTCAACTTATCCAAGATATTATCAAGACAAACATTCTGGATGATTTTCCTAAGTATCTGACAGAAGAGATCCTACCCCCAGAGTGTTCACATCTTTCAAAGATTTGACCTTTGGGCCTAGTTTTTGACCCAACCTTACCCCATTCTCCAACTCATTATTTTTGAGATATCATCAAGACAAACATCGTGACCAATTTTCATAAGTATTGGACTGAAAATGTGGCCTCTACAGTATACAAAAGGTTCTTTAACGATTTGACCTGGTGACCTAGTTTTAAACCTGAGGTGATCTATTCTTGAACTAGTACGAGATATCATAAGGACAAATATTCTGACCAAGTTTGATGAGTAAAAGATTGAAAATGTAGCCAGTAGAGTGTACAATTGGTAAAAGTTGACAACACAACACATAATAGACATTACCGACACAGCACAATCACAAAAGCTCATGTTGGGCACTTTGTGCTCAGGTGAGCCAAAATAAAGACAGACAGCACAGCAGGTACTGGAATATGAACAATCTAACTTTTTTGCGTTGTCTGTGCATTTCATATTCTTTGAAGATTGACTTGTCTGCTAATTGATGCATCACTGTCCTGTACAGGATAAATATTTCAAATTTCTTAAAAGATATAGTAACGCTAAATGGGAAAATTATTTTAAGAAATACCATTGTTTACGGCAAAAGTAATCAAAACTGCATTTGCCACTTTTTCACATTGTTTTGCATATTGTTGAAAATTGAAATTTTCAATTTAATATATTTTCTGAGATTAATATTACCCCAAATTATTGTTGGAAAGGGAGCAGTTGCTGCTAAAAGTGATGTATGTGTCTGAAAATACATGGAGACTGTACAGCTATGGATTATATCCCTTTATCACACAGTCCTAAATTTTAACGACCCTGAGAAAACAATGTGGGGAAAGGAGAAAATGCTGGTAACCAGCATTTTCTCCTTTTCCCCACGATGTTTTCTACTCTTTCCAAAAAAAAATCTGTTTTTTTTTCAGTCACATCTATTTTACCTTGTGCTAATACTTCTAATTTGGACAAATGTAAAATTTGTCATTTGGTAAGGAGAAAAGGTAAGGCTTCAAAAAAATATTAAATTACCAATAAGTACACAAATAGGATTGACCCCTATTGCATTGACATTTATAAAGGTGTGAATAAGCAGCCTCGGTATCGATTAGCCATAGGAAAAATTTGTATTTTGGTGTGGTAAATGGGCCCACCATTTGGCCTGCATGGGCCCACAGAATAAGCATGTCCACTACTTATGGTAACTGCAAATTTCTATTCATTCATTCCAGAAAACCAAGTAGTAAGTCAAAAACTAGCTAATTAACAGCTGCCCCAGAAAATGAAGTTCCATTACTGTAACATTTTAGCATAAGGCATGCTGATTTGTGGTGCTGAAAAAACCTAATGCCACTTGTCACACCTTACTGATTAGCAGAACACACACCAACTAGTAAGAAATTTATCCAAATTCTCTAAAATGTTAGCATATGCTGACCTATAAATGGTTGTCTAATTTGTGAGCTTACATACTGTAGTCATAACAAGTTTGAACCTATTTGTAGCATATTAGACACATACCTAGAAAGAATCGATAACTTACAGATGCTATATAACAACATTATTGACATGTGCAATATAAACCTATTTGACAGGTTCCAAAAAACATCAAAACTAACTATGCAATTGTCTTTCTAAATTATAACTAACTTATATTGGTGTATTGGCAGTGCGTTGGGGTACTGATATGTAAATGGAGTTCACACAAGGGGCCCATCAGTTGTTCATGTCATCAGACAGGTGGAGGATCCGAAAAGGTTGAGAGGACAGTATGTTTTAGCATGTCCTCCAGCATCAGTATTAACAGACCTGACTGAGTGAATAAGTTCAATGACTCATAACATATTACAGTCTCTTTTTGTCAGAAGGCCAAGTTTTGTCATTAAAATTTATCTTTCATCTCTTTTTAAATGTTAAAACAATGTGTCACTATTATTACTCAGATTGCCTCCAGAGCTGAACACTTTAACAGGCCTATGTTTTTTTCAACCCATCATAGAAGATGGCTTAAAAACTTTGTGGAAAAGGAAAATATATGCTGGTAACCTAAATTTTTGGCTCATCGTAGGATGTTGTCTAACGTTTTAAAGACAAATCCCATCATTTGATTCTCATTTCATGTCATCAGCTAAAATGCTTTCTATGGACGATTCTGTAATCTTAATGCAAATCAACTCCAACCACACAATCCAGGGTTTTAATGACCCATGCAGAGGAGGTTCAGAGAAGACTGATTTCACTAACACAAGAGTCCTAGTAGTGGCCAAAAGTAAACAAAGGGTAAAATGCATTTAAATCATACCATTTATAAGTATGGAAATTATTGTAAAGATGACAATCTGTTATTGTACGGCCAGTCCAGAAGTTTCGTCACTGATAGAAAAATGAATTTTAAAACAAGAGAAACAGAGAACTCACCCAAGTAAAGTCATCTAGGGTTGATACAGCTGAAGAGATCCTAATTTTGATAATGTATAATGCATGAGAGATAATAAAATTTTTTTGGACTGACCTATTTTTCAACTTGTCTGAGATATCGTCAAGACAAACCGTCTAACCATGTTTCATGAGAATCAGACTGAAAATGTCGCCTCAAGCACAAACAAAAATTTTTCCTAAGTATGTCCCAGTGACGTACACATGACCCATTTTAAAATATGTCTGAGATTTTATCAAGACAAACATTCTGACCAAGTTTCATGAGTAACAGGCTGAAAATGTGGCCTCTAGAGTGGCTACAAGGTAATTATTGATGACTGCACAGCAGATGACGCACAATACAAGACGGACGCCGGTCACAACAAGATCACAAAAGCTAACCTTGAGCCCTTTGTGCTTAGATGAGATAACTAGGTCAAAAGTTGCCAAGTCACTTTATTTTTTGCTTACTTTTTTACCTGTTTTTTTTCCTGCCAGCTACTAAAACGTGGACCAATCATATAATAACAGATTGTCATCTTCACAATAATTTCCATACTTTTAAATGGTAAGAGATTAATTTAGATGCATTTTAACACCCCACTGTTTACTTTTGACCACTATTGTGACTTTAACAGACTTAAGTCCAGTATTTTGCTGAGCCAAGATGTGTTATCTCAGAATTTGAGAATGTTACTGAAGTCTCTTAATGTTTGTGAAAATGTCTCAAATAATTAACTCAACTAATGTCAGAAAATTAGTCTATTACCAGATTTAAGCAAACTTAAGGAGACCTAAGTTTTAAGTCTTTTATTTTACCCAAATCCACTAACAGACTTATTTTCTGACTTAAGTTGAGTTTGTTACGTGAGACACATTTCACGAACATTAACAGACCTACGCAATATTCTCAAATCCTGAGCTGCGACGTATCAGACTGATAACTGAGCAACACAAAGGACTTAAGTGTGTTCACTGAATTACGTTCATTTATTTTGCTGAGCTGAGTCTGAAATGTTGTGTCAGCACATGGTCCGTATTGACCAACCATTCTGAAGAACAAATTCTCAGTCTTCTCCTCCAGATTTTTCCAAATTTGAAAGTAACACACCTTCTGATTGGCTAAACCATTTGGTTTAGCCAATCAGAGGTTGTGTTACTTTCAAGTTTGGAAAATCTTGAAGAATAATACATAGAATGTTCTTAAGAATGGTTGGTAAATACGGACCCAGGACTTGAGAACCTAACTAAAGTCTGTTAATTTTAGTATAATGCGTCTCAAATGACAAACTCAACTTTAGACAGAATCTGAGACCATTAGTGCGTTTGAGTAAAATAAGAGACTAAGTTCATTTTTTATGTAAAACTGGACCCTGGCCCTTATTTTCATACTGAATTCCATTGATGAAATACGCTCCCCAAGTTTCAAACTGGGTGACGGCTGAAACATTTTGTACAGATAATTTGGAATGCAAATTAAATTCCTGACTAAATTGTTATCTAGAAAGAATGTATTTGGACTCTCTCCCTCATAGACAGTCAGAATTTGTACGGTGAACCCTCTCCCCCATGCCTAAACCTTTACAAAACAATCCCAAGTTTTAACAACCCTGATAATTTAGAAGGATTTTGAAAACATTGTGGGAAAAGGAGAAAATGCTGGAAACCAGCATTTTTTCCTTTTCCCACAATGTTTTCTACCCATTCTGATACAAATCCAATCATTTGAGTATCATTTTATTTGTCGCCTACAAAATTAATGCTTTGAAGTTGGACCTGCCTAGAACTTTTGGGGATTAAGCCTTTACCAAATAGTCCTTATGTTTTACTAAATTTGAGGAATATTAGGCTTTAAAGCAACTTTCTCAGAAAAGGAGACAATGCTGGTGACAAGTAATTTCTCCTACTACAATGTTTTTCAAGATGCTTTCTAATATAATGCCATGATTTAAGCCAAATGTAATTTCTCATCTGCAAAATTAACCCTTTATCAGATGATAAAAGTATAGACCAGTCTAAAATGAAAGCCTCTGCAGAGGACAAACTAAAATTTGATCCAAATGATAGGAGTTATCTTTGAACAGGGCACAAAACATTGTGGGAAAAGGAGAAAATGCTGGTTTACAGCATTTTCTCCTTTTTAAAAAATGTTTTCAAAAGGCCTGCAGGTTGCTAAAATTCAGGATTGTGTGGTAAAGGGTTGATGCTTTCAATTTGGTAATGTCAAAAAAATTTTCCCCACTGGTAATTTTAGAGTTTAATTTTGGCAAACTAAGTCTGTCTGGCCCTGAACCAATTTTCGGAGCGCAAAAAAAAATCATCATCATTTGGTTTGCTCAAAAAGTGCGTCATACCATTATTTCATTTGGAAAACTTTCAGCAATAAAACTTCAGAACCAAATTGTACATCTATCAGGAGCTAATTCCTGTACATATTTTTTATTTCATTTGCATGAAATATTGGGTAAACTGTACTAAAGTACACTTATGGTGCTGTCAGTTGCCTCAATTTGCTTCCTCAAAATTTCATTATATAAATTGATAGTAATGTCTCTCATTAAATATTCATGCATTTATTTCACCCAAAAACCTGAAATAAACAGTTTTCAAGCAAGTGTTAACAAGGATAAATTTCAGACGGTGACTTTTGGAGCATATTTTCTGTTATATACGAGATATTGCTCCATCTCACAGCCACTAGCGCAGCATCAATTATTAACGTATCTGGTGAAATATTATCCGAGAGATTTTATTAGAAGAAGATTAGTGACAGCACTTCCAGGGGATCTCATAATGTTTTCACATCTTTAGTATCCTAAACATTCATTCTGTCATGTACAGCCAAGCCGTAGGGCAGAGCAGCTCACTCAGTACCAGAATTTTTTGTGTGGTGAAAATCCTTGCGATTTTTGCATATTGATAAAAGTTGGACTCACCAAACTGAAAGCATCTGCAGTCACGACAAACTAAATGTACCTCAAAGTATAACTTTTGTCCTTGATAGGGTAGAAAAAGGAAATTATTTCAAAAGCTTTTTTTTCTCAGGGTTGTTAAAAGTCTGAACTGTGTTGTAAGGTGTTAAACACCAAACAAACATCTGTAATGTACAGGACAAGTATTCAGGGGTTGAAAGTTCCCAGCGTGATTATTCATCATATGGTCTGCTGATAGTCATAATGCCACTTGAATCATTCCTCTCTAATCCTTGAACATCATTTAAACTTTTTTCAAGATCATAGCTATGTTTTGAAAAACATCACTAAGCAGCACTTTCTCCTTCACTCACAGCGTTTCTACCCTCTCAACGGGTAACAGTCATTTAAGTCATAATTATTTACAGTAATAATAGCTGTCAAAAGTAAACAAAACAGGTGTTAAAATGCATTTAAATTTAAATCATACCATTTAAAAGTATGGAAATTATAGTGAAGATGACAACCTGTTATTGTGCAGTCAGTCTTCATGTTAGTTGCAGGCAGAGAAATTAAATTCAGAAGTAGATGAGTTCTCACATGGCCATGGCAGACGATGACAACCAAGTGTTCCGAACATACCCATTTTGTTTCTTGAAATAGCATTTTGTTTTATCGAAATAGCATTTCGTTTTAACGATTTAATATTTTGTTTTCTCGAAATAGTATTTCGTTTGAACGATTTAGGTTTTCGTTATTTTGAATTAAAAAATGTGTAGAGCATGACACCTACAGGACTCCGTACAATCCCAAGTTTTAACAACCCTGAGAAAGATGGCTTTTGAAAACATTGTGGGAACAGGAAAATATGCTGGTAACCACCTTTTTTTTTCGCTTTTTCCACAATGTCTTCTATACCAAAAAGACAAATCATATTATTTGAGACACATTTGTCATCTACGAGTGCCGTCAATTTGGACAAAATTTTGTTGTTTGGAAGGATTAGGTACCGAAAGTTATCCCTAGCACGCCAAGATTTTGATGTGAGATCCAAACAAGAGGGCCATTGGCCCTAAAGTGCTAACCTTAGTAAAGTCATCAAGGATGGATAAAGCTGAAGAGATCCTGGTTGGGATGATGTAAAATACATAACTCTTAGTGACCTACTTTTTGTCCAATATATCATCAAGACAAATATTCTGACTATGTTTCCTGAGTGTCAGGCTGAAAATGTGGCCTCTAGACTGCACAAAAGGTTTTTCTAAGATTTGGCCAAGCGACCTACTTTTTGACCCTACATGACCCAATTTCACAATCATCCAAGATTACATCCAAGTGACCCAATTTCGAACTTGTTCAAGATGTTAACAAGACGAGCATTCTGACCAGGTTTTATGAGTATCAGACTGAAAATGTGGCCTCTAGAGTGCACACAAGGTAACTGTTGACGCCTGGATGATAGATGACGCATGACGGACATTGCACTATCACAAAAGCTCACCTTGAGTACTTTGTGGTCAGGTGAGCTAAAAAGTTAACTCTTGGGCTGCAAAAAACCATAACAGGCATTTTCAGTCAAGAAATAAGACAGAGTAAATTCCAATTTAGGATTTCTCTTTGTCTAGAACATCTCAACAAAGCAGAAAGTGTAGATTAAAGATCAGATTGAATACTTAGCACACTCTGATCTTGATCTACATTTGCCATAAAGGCAAGTAAAGTTGTGAAAGGCTCTTAAAAGGTTAAAGGGATATTAAAACAAATTTTTACACATTTTAAGTGTGTCTGTAGGGGGACAGAAAGCTGATTTTTTGAAAAGAAAAATCAGAAGGGTGTAAATGTTTGCCCTTAGGTTGGAGAAAACAAAACAATTAAAAAAGAAAATTCTCAGAAAAAAAAAATGTCTCCGGTGGAACTGGAACTCAAAACCTTCAAATCCAGTCAGTGGCTCTACTAACTGAGCTATAGAGCCAACTGAAATTTACCTTTGTTTAAAATGTATTTATCCCCTGTCATGCAATTATGAATACACTGTTACCAACAGTGTAGAAAATTTCACTGTAAAGATACAACAATCTTGATAATTCCTTATGTTTTATACATGTTTTTCTTTTCATGTTTCAATGCCAAAGCCATCTTTGCACATAAATGAAAAATAGCCATCTTTGTTACAATTTTCTACAGAAAATTTTCAAAAAAAAAAAATCTTGTTTGATGCCCCTTTAATGAACTGTTCAGATTATTAAACTCTCACAAAGAGAGTATCTGAAAACACCATTCATCAAGCAGCATGGGAAAATCTCATTTGTCTTTGTTTATCATTAATTATTGTATTCAATATTAGCACGAAAACATCCAAAGATTTTCAAAATACACCACATAAAGTACAAAATATTTTCTTTTCTTGCTGTCATTATTGATGGTTTAATTTTACAAGCCTTCGAAATTTAATCCTTACTAAACAATCCCGACTTTTAACAACCCTTAGGAGGAAGGCCTTTTAAAAACATTACAGGGAAGGGAGAAAATGCTGGTAACCAGCATTTGTTCCTTTTTCCACAATGTTTTGTATCTTTTAAGGGATATATCCCATCATTTGAGACTCATCCAGTTTGTCATCTGTAAAAGTTTTAAATTTGAACAAGCCTAAAGATTTCTTTGTGTGGTAAAGGGTCAAGGCATAATAAACAACTTTACTTGTTCTTGAAGACACAGGGATCAAGATCAGACTATGCAGAATTTCAAGGCTGATCTTTGTTCCAGTCTGTTTAATATTCATGAGATATTTTAGCCAAAACAAACTTAGTTTTTACACAGCTCTACCAGTTAATCTTTTACCAAATAATCCATATTTTTAACGACCCTGACATTGGAGACTTTTGAAAACATTGTGGGAAAAGGAGAAAATGCTCGTTACCAGCATTTTCTCCTTTTCCCACAATATTTTCTACCCTTTCACATACAAATCCTTTAATTTGAGCCACATCTAAAGTGCCGTCTGAAAATACTTTCAATACAGGTGGCTCTAAAAATTTTTTGTGTGGTGAAGGGTTATGTTCACTGCCTAATTTATCCTTCATGTTGTTACATAATTTACCAAACCAATTAACAGAAAATTTAGAAAATTGCTGCATAAAGAAAATTATGGTCGGTAATGAAGCTAGTGCTCTTCCCAATATATCACCAGTATCATAAAATGGATGATATCTTACAGCACAAAATTTTACAAGAGCACCGTAGATGAGCGCCAACAATAGGCTGCAGTTGCTGTTAGTGAAAAACTTAAGCCTAAAAAGGGGCATAACTGTGTCAAAAAATATGATGGTTACCTGCCCCCTGTTGTATATGTTCCCCATTGATAGTTAACAATTAGTCCAAGTTTGAATTAGTCCAAGTTTGAAGTAAATACCTTTCATAATGACAGAGATAAGGAGATAGTGTAGATCAAATATCAGACTGCACGTTTCTATACTGGCCACAAAGGAACTATAGTTGTGAAAAGCACTGTAAGGGTTGATTTTTTGGCTGCAAATCCATTCAATTTCAAAAAGTCCAAAATAAAAGAGGAAATGTTTTATGTATGCTTATACCAACATCAATATGGTTGCCATATTTTCTAGACACTGGTGTCATAATACGATATTTTTGCTATCATGTAAAAATTACCAGTACAGGAAATGACAGTCGATATCAATATGTGAGACAAAAAATTAAGGTTTTCTAGATTTCTTACCAGATGATAAAACTTCTTAGCCTTGTCCATTTTCAAAACATTTGTAGACAACAACATTTAATGATATGTGGCTAAATTGATAAGATTTGTCTTTGGTAAGGTAGAAAACATGGTGGGAACAGGAGAAAATGCTGGTCACAAGCATTTTCTCCTTTTCACACCTTGTTTTCGAAAGCCAAGTTCCAATGGTCACTTAAACTCAGAACTGGCTGGAAGAAAAGGATAAACATTTGATTTCTAATCTTCACAAGCCTTTTGGTCTTCAACTGTGTATGGCAGTACAAAAAAAGAGATGTGATTCAGCATAGACAGTTGCCCTGCAGGAGTTAGATGATGAGCCTGAAGGAATGCCAAGTTTGTCCCATCCTCAAGGATTATCACTTATTGTCGATCAAATTTAGCAATAAAATTGTCATCTTATAAACACAGATCAGCTGGATGTCTTATAACACTGATTAAAGAAATTCAACTCTTCACCAAACGACCAATTCAAGACTCTTCTAAATTACAGGCATTTGCAGACAACAAAGTTCAAAATAGGTACAAATGAAACAAGATAGAAAACATTGTGGGAAAAGGAGAAATTGCTGAAAACCAGCATTTTCTCTTTTTGCCACAATTATGTTCTTGTGTCTTTTCTAGGGTAGTTAAAACTCTGAATTATTTGGTAAGGATTTACTCTACTTAGAGTGCTAATAAGCACATCGGCTAGTTTAATTGCAGAAATAAAATCCTAAACTGTTGCCCTTGTCCAGCATGTCTCAACAATAGGACTGTGTGGAGCAAAAAGCTGCCTGCACATTTTTTCCAGTCTGATCTTGATCTACACAAGGCGCAAAGGCAAATAACGTAGTGAAGGGAGCTTTCAGGGTAAATTCTTCACCATGGAAGCACCACTTTGTTATGTTCCTCTAGATTAAAGCTTTTTGCGAAAATGTCAGGGAAAGATTTTGCTCCTTTTCCCACAATTTTACAGTGCAGTACAAACAAGAGCACCACATGCTGGTGCCAATGCTTGGCTGCAGTTTCTTCGAGTGAAACTTTAAAGTCCAAAAAGGGGCATAACTGTTCCCCCTTTTAATAGTTAACACTTAGTCTGATTTTGAAGTAAATTAATACCTTCAGTAATGACAGAAATATTATAAAAAGTCAAAGTATTTGCATGATGTAGCCAGTGACAACACCATGGCTATGCCAATACCCCAATGTTTTCTACAAAAGCAGCCAAACAAAAAACCTATTTTCCTATCTTTTAGATCTTTCTCCTTTGAAAAGTTATAATACTTTTTTATTAGTTTAGAATTAGACTGTGCAGTGACAGGTCAAGTTAACAATTTATCAAACAATCTTGTGTTTTAGCAATCCAGTCTTTCAATGACCCTGAGGAAACAGGTTTGGAAACTAGGAGAAAATACAAGTTGCAGACATATGTAGCTGCACAGAGAATTGTGTGGTAAAGGGTTAAATGACAAATGGAATGACAAATGTCTTCTTGCTGTCACTTTATGGCATTAAAGAAATTCAGTAAGTTACGAGTAAAAATCTGCCTACAAACAGGTATAGGCAAACTGTCTAGATCTTAGGAACCCCCAAAAAATGCCATCATCCACAGCATGGCGCTTTTCATTGCTCTCTATCTTGAAAAGCATACATTTTGATAATTTAAAATGACAGCTGGAGAAAAAAAACACCAAGCAATATACCACAAACAGTGTCTATTCTGGGACGTGCTATTGAGGGATTCATGCTAATTTTTTTCAGATCCTTCATAAATTCAGACCCAGTGAGTAAGTGTAAGTCCTGCATAAAAAATAAACAATGCAAAAGTCACGAAACAAAGAATTAACTCTTGCCTAGCCAAAAATACCACTATTTTGAATAAAAAGATATCATTTTTGCAGATGTTTTGCCACATATTATGTCCATTACAGTAACCTCCCTTGACAGGAAGTGGGTCCAAAATGGCCAACTTTTAATAGCCTAAATCATAGTCTAACAGTTTGCAATTGGTGCTTTTGATCAAATTTATTGAGCTATACCATATCTTTATTCCCTAACTCACTTTGCTTATAGCCTATATAATAGCCCAGAGGTTTGCCACTGGGATCTTGTAATTAAAGCTTTTCTACCATTACCTAGTCTAGCCTATATCATAGCCTACAAGTTTGCTATTGGGTGCCTCTGACCATAGTAATTTTACCAGATCATATCTTTCCCTTACTCACTTTTCTGATACCCTGATTAATCTGCTCCCATACTCACTTTTTATAGCCTACAAAATAGTCCAGGAGTTTGCCATCAGGTGCTTTTGATCAAATTTGTTTTATTAAATCATATTTTTGTTCCCTTACTCACTATTCTGATAGCCTAAATAATAGCTTAGAAGTTTGTATTTGGATCTTCTGATCAAAGCTATTCTACAAAAGCATATTCTGCCCCTTCTAATATTCTCTTTTTTCATAGCCTGATCATGGTTCTGAAATTTGCCAATAGGTTCTTCTAGGCATAACTATTTTACCACTGCATTCTTCTACCGTTAATGTCACCTTTTTGAAAGCCAACATTAGATTTCAGAAGTTGGCCATCAGTTTTCTCTTCCCCATTGTTAAAGCTAGTTTAATAATAAAAAAAGTACTCACTTTTTTGATAGCCTATGTCATAGCCTAGAAGTTTGCCATTGGGTTCCTCAGGTGGGAGCCATTTTAACAAAGCATACTCTGCACCATGGGCATCAATGTGTAGATCTCTAACAGGCTCTGGGACTGGAAAAAGAGTTTGAAAAATTCATGTATTTTCCCTCAACAAAACAGTCTTAGAGACCCTGGGTAAGAAGGATTTTGAAAACATCATTGTACAAGCATAGTTGAAAAAGGAGGAAATGCTGGTAACCAACCTTTTCTCTTTTTTCCGAAATATTTTCTACTTTTTTGAAGATAAACCTTATCGTTTGAGCCATATTTTTTATATGTTGCCTGCAAATTCTTCAAATAGAGCAGTTGTATAAATTTGTTGTCTGGAAAAGTCTTCATCCTTTACCACACAATATGCCAAGTTTTAACGACCCTTGGAAAAAGGCATTTTGAAAACACTGTGGGAAAAGAAGAAATGCTGGTAACCAGCATTTTTTCCTGTTTCCACAATGTTTTCTACCCTATCAAGGACAAATTCCATCACTTCAGCCACCCTTAAATTGTCTTCTGCAAATGCTTTGAATTTAGACAAGTCTAAGATTTTGTCATTTGGTAAGCCTTTCTCACACTATACGGCATTTACACTGCCCTGGCATGGCAATGTTTAACCCTTTACCACACAGCAAAATTTCACACTAATCCACGCTGAGGGAATTCACAGAGGACGATTCACATGTTTTTTAAATGATTACACCTGTTCTTGAATACGTAGAAAACATTGTGGGAAAAGGAGAAAATGCTGGTTACCAGCATTTTATCCTTTTCCCACAATGTTTTCTAAAGCCTTCTTTCTCAGGGTCGTTAAAAGTAGGGATTGTGTGGTAAAGGGTTAATTTCCCAGAGTGCCAGGAGATTGCTTTCATGGTGCTCACACTACATGCACTGTTTTTTTAACATTTTTTTTTTGACACAGTGGGATCGCCACCCTAGTGTGACAGGGTTTCAACAGTTAAATGAATATATACTGCCAATTTTTAGACAGCAGAAAATTACTACAATTTCAATGCTGTGTTGACTAGAATGTATCAAAATATTGGACTGTTTGAATCTATGATCAGACTGCACAATAAATGCAGTCTGATCTTGGATCTACATGGTCTACTATGGCAAGATATTGTTGCCGAACACTGCTTCATGCCAACATATTCTGGTCCTTTTACCCAAACTTAAGATGTTTAATTTGTTGATTCGATACATTTACTCTTTACCAGGTGACAAATTTCTCAACATGTCAAAACTGAACATATGAAAGCAGTTGCAGACGACAAACTAAACATGGTGGCCACCTTAATAGTAACTGTCCCTAAAAGGGTAGAAAAGATTGTGGGGTAATGGAGAAATTGCTGGCTACCAGCATTTTCTCTTATTCACCCACAATGTTTTCAATAGCTTCCATCTGTTGGATTGTTCAAACATGGGTAAAGGCTGATGGTTTAGAATGACACTTATATTGTGCAGATTCAATGGTATCTTTGGCAAAATACCAAAAAATAACAATGTACAGCCTACATTAAAGATCATATCCTCTTCTGTGTAGTTTAATCTTGATCTAAAATAATTGCAAGAATATTTTGTTTAGTTTCAGGCATTGTATGGCTTAAGGCAGTATATCTCAATTCTGTAAATTGCTCTGCTATGTAGGAAAGTATTGATTGCTTGACGGTACAAGTTTCTTGGGACACAAATTGTCATTCCTCTTCACCCTTTACAGTTACGGACAATTTCGGTTGCTTTGTCAGACAGTGAAGATTAAGAGTGGACTGCAAATAACATGCAATTTGATCTTGGATTCTACACATAACACTGTCCAATATTTTTCAAAGTATTATTGGCAAAACAGGTTTAGAATATCGTAAATTCTTTCTTCTTTCCTGACTAAATATCACATTCATTGTGCTCATTTGACACTAAATGGGTATAAAGCCTTGAAGCACTTTTTACAACTATTGTTGTCCAAACAGCCAGTGTAGATCAAGATCAGACTGCACAATCTAATCTCTGGTCTACACTGTCAGCTTTGCTGAAACATTCTAGACAAAAGCAGCATTGAAATTTCAATTATTCACATCTTATTTCTAGTTTTAAGATGTCAGTTGTGTTTATTCAGTCTTCTAACTTTTTCGCTACCCAACAAGTACTACAATTTTTCAACAGCTACAAATACAGCTACAATGCCAAATGGACAGACAATTCAGTCATAATATAGAATAGAGTAGTGGACAGTGCGGATTAGAGATCAGACTGCACGTTCTGTGCAGTCTGATCCTGATCTGCACTGTCCACAAAGCGTCTTGAGTCGTCAATGGTAAGAAAAGAGTTAAGGAGGTGTTTCTCTCAGGAAGATGTTCACAAGTAAATAACTGGGAAAAAACAAACATCCCCTAGACCAATCTGTATTAGATAATGTAGTTTTGACTTCTCAGAAACATATATTGTAATCGAAGTGATGACAGAACAGTTCCAGTTTTCTTCTAGAATTACCATGACATTAGACTGCCTCACGAAAATTTTGTCATCTCTTTTTGTAAAGTTTAATATTTTATCATCATGGCTTATCCCTTTATACTCCCATTCCACCAGGCGGTGCTCCAATGCGCTCTATGAGATTACCACAGAACGCCATATACAGCACCAAGATCTCCACAAGCGCTACCTGATCTCTAACGGATCTTCATGATCACCAAGGTCACTGCTGGTATACTCCCCTGCATAAAGATCCATTGCACTTGGTTTGGAACGCCAGCAGATCGCCTCTTAATCACCAAAATTGCCATCAGAGTGCTACTTGAATGCCAACATTGTAATTGGAAGGCTTTTAAGCCCTGCCGTTCGCCAAGAAAGCCTGCCTCTTGATCCATCTAACAGTTCAAGGAGGACGATAGAAAAGAAGCCCTCATACTGTATTTCACCTCATTAACATGGGTGGGTGGGGGGGATATACAAAACACCAACAGGGTGCTCTTATTTCATAGCCAATTTCCCGAAATTTCAAAGCAGTCAAGTAGAGTAAGTACGGTACTTCGATCCAGATTTTTGTTAGTGCTGTGTGCAAAGTAATTGCTATTTGAAGACCTCCTGTATTAATTCAGAATATTGATTTTACCGCTGATCATGATTCATTTTGGACATTTAATAGTATTCACGATTAATATGGGACACCAGTATTCAATAATTCACTTTCTTACAGCTTTTATCTAAGTTAGTTGACAAATTTTGTATTACCGGAAGTTTATAATATTATTAGAAGTGTATGTATATTTGGATAGTCAGGTGCTAATGACATCAATTTGTGAAGTACTTAGGACTATGTTGATGCCGCACTGGTAAATTTATTTATAAAATATTGGTCAGCAATAAATTTTACAGTCTGCGTTGGAAAAATTTGAGTGACATTATCTTGCAGTTGGAACTTTGTCATTCTAGTCATCAACTTTCAGGAAAGGCCGGTTGTGGTGGGGGTTGTCCAGAGGCCTTTGGAGTAAGTTATATTTGGGGGGAGAGGGTGCGTAAATTAGGTGAAATACGGCAGTTCCTGTACAGCAAAATCGGAAATCAGTGGTTTCCTTATGGCAATATGCTTGCCATCCATTGCACCAACAGCATGAGGTACATTCCATTTCTTCTTGAACTCTTCTACAACTTCACTCCAGTCATCTTCTTTCACAGAGCATTTGACCACCTAATCAGCATACTCTGAGGCAGTAGCCTTGCATACCTCTGGGAGAAATTGATAATTGTGATTGTGGACAATTAGAAGTCAGGCTGAAATACCTCTTACCAGATGCAAGATATCTGAAGGTTACATCAAGCTTCAGACTTTGCTCACGGTCCTAACTCATGTTAGTGTCATCCTTGCTAATTCTTGGAGAAACTCTCTGCAACAGCTCATCAAAAATGGCGGGGTCCATCGTCATGAAGTTGAAAAAAAGAGTATGTGTCTCTGGCCCTAGTTCTTCCATGAGCGTGGCATATTGACCATATTGAAGTCTTCTGTCAGCAGGCAACCAGGGTATCACCCAATAGACCTTCTTTCTCTTCCTTATTCTTCTAAGTTGCTGGGCCAGAATAGCATGCTTCTTTTGACGATGGAATAATTCATCAGACTGAAAAGAACTTGAAAAGTGGTGCTCAGCTTCTCTGAGGTTCATGACGAAAGTGAAGTTAATTTGTATTGCCTTTTCTGTTATAGTAGGACCTAGTCCTCTGCTGGCAATTGCAAAACTGATGAGCAAGGCAGGATGCCCTGGGTTTTAGTAAGATCTCACTGAAATCGGATCACCTAGAGTGTTGAGTGATAATGGATCTGCATAGGTCTCCGAGATCAGTATCGGATCGCGCTTGAGCATAATAAATCCAATTGATCACTCTCTGAGTGCCAATAAAACACATGTGAATGGGGGCATACCCCATTTCTGGGTTTTAATGACCATGAGGAAGAGGCCTTTTGAAAACATTTTGGGTAAAGAAGAAACCAGCATTTTCTCCTTTTCCAACAATGTTTTCTATCCTGTCACAGACAAATATTACCATCCAGCCATTATTTATTTTGTTATATGAAAATGCTTTCAATTTCCATGAGTCCAAAATTTTGTTGTGTGGTAAAAAGTTAACACTCAATCTCAATCCACGGCCAATTTAGCGCAGTGAAAAACTGAAAAACATGTATCGTTCTTCACCAAAATTTCTATATATAATGGAAAGTTGAGCATTTCTGTCTATTGCAATTGTATAACATAATCATTGAACACATGAAGAACTTTAATCTTTGGGTAACACAGATCGTTTTCGTCTTCATTTAAATCACACATGTGTCAGCTGATTAAGGAAAAAGTCACATAAACCAGTTTCGAAGCATGTGTTTATAATTTTTAGATTAGGTCTGGCAGAAGACTAGATCTACCTAAAATTGTCTTGAAATAAAATGTGATAAATGATGTACATTTGAACGGTTGATGGATGATTCAAAACTCAGGATTGTGTGGTGAAGGATTAAATCACAAAACTGTTCCGGAAAAGGAGCAAAAGATTTACAAGTGGTGAATTCCAGAACACAAAAAATATCTGTAACATTGCTGTTTTATGATATTTCTCCAGCAATTCGTTTTATTTCTTTAACTGGAGGCCATTTCAACACAGTTAATGAAAGTGCCTTTATGACCCTTTACCACATAATCCCAAGTTTTAACAACCCTGAGAAAGAAGGCAATGGAAAACATTGTGGGAAAAGGAGAAAATGCTGGTTACCAGCATTTTCTCCTTTTCCCACAATGTTTTCCACTGTTTAAAGGACAATCCTCACCATTTGAGCTAAAAATGGTTTCACCAAAAGTTCTCCCAACATGGACAAGTCTAAAATTTTGTCATCTTGTAAAGAGTTATTCCTTTATCAAATTGTCCCATGTTTTTCGAGAACCTACAATAGAAGGCTTTTAAACTCATCAAGGGAAACAGAGAAACTGATGGTTACAAGGATTTGCTTCTTTTCCCAGAATGCCTTCCTTCCTCTTCCAAAGAAAAATCCCATCATTAGAACCACATTTAATAGCTCCTCTGCAACTGCATTCACTGTTGACAAGTTTAAAATTTTGTTGTCCAGTAAAATGAGTTTCTAGCTCCTTTCCACGTAATATCGAATTTTAGTGACAATGAGAAAGAAAGGTATTGGAAAATTATAGTAGGAAAAGAAGAAAAGGCTGGTTACCAGCATTTTCTTCTTATACCACAATGTTTTCTACCTTATCAGAAAACTAAAGCTCATTTGTCTCAATCTTAAATATGTCTATTGCTGTTACTTTCAATTTTGAAGCGTCAATTGTTGTTGTTTAGCAAAGGATTAACTCTTCGCCAAAGACAAATTTTTAGACTTGACAAAATAGGAAGCATTTGCAAACAAAAAATTGCTCAGAGCTCCAAAAATAGTATCTATCCTCTAAAGGAAAAAACACAAAAACATTGTGGGAAAAGGAGAAAATGCTGGTTGCCAGCATTTTCTCTTTTTCCGACAATTTTTTCAAAGGCTATCTTTCTCAAAGGTCATTAAAACTCGAGATTGATTTGTAAAGAGTTGCTTCATTAAATGACATGCAAATCTTTCACTCTTCCATATTTTGAGATCTAATTTACAAAAAAGTAGTTAAAGTTATTTCAAATAACTGCCAAAAACCCAAAATTTAGATTATGTCAAGGAAAACTAAAAAAGGAGTGTAGTAAACGAAGACATTCCTCAAGTAGGACAATATTTCATTTACCACAATGTTTCTATAAAGCATCAAAATTCCCTCAAAATGAAGAATATAAAAAGGGTGACAAAATAAATCTAGCTGCAACCATGGCAGGCAATTCCCGGAAGACCTGCGGAGTACTTCCAATTTTTTTTGTAAATCATAAAAAATGCATGGAATTTTCATGTATTTCTCCTAAATGCACCAGGAAAAAACAGGACTAACAAATCACCAACTGTATGAATCATTACACTGACATGTAATCAAAGTTTGCCAAAATTTAGTTTAGATGAATCACTATCAGGAAGGCCATGTCTGTTAACCCTGTACCACACATTCCACAAATTATAACAACCCCAAAGAGGACCCTGAAGAAGACTTTAAAAAGAAATGTAGAAAAAGGAGAAAATGCTGATAACCAGCATTTTCTCCTTCTTCCTCAATGTTATCTAAACTTCAAAAGACAAATCCAATCATTTACGCCATGTTTAACGCTTTACTAAACAATACCCTGTTTTCAAGACCATGAGTATGAGGCCCCTAATGAAAGCATTGTGGGAAAAGGAAAAAATGCTGGTGACCAGCATTTTTTCCTTTTCCAACAATGTTTTCTACCCTATCAAAGACAGATACCATCAAACGAGCTACTTTCATTTTGTGGTCTGCAAATGCTTTGAATTTTGACTAGTTCAAAATTTTGTCGTTTGGTAAAGTCAGTTGAGTTGTCATCTGCAAATGCTTTCAACGTGGACAGGTCTACATTTTTGCCGCGTGCTAAAAAATTATGCTGTAAGGTTGCCTAGAGACACTACAACAAATAAACGACAAAGTATTTTTTCATCTTGAAATAAAGCAACTTTGAATACATTGTGGCTGAACGAAAAAATCCTTAGAATGCCCAATGTCCCTACGTTCTATTTACAACAATGTTTCCAACCCTTTGAAAGACAATTTTCAGGTTTTGAGTAACATTTAATGTGTCTGTTGTAAATGGTTTGAATTTGAAAAGATATTTGACAAGGTTCTGATGCACTCTTGTACATGAAACTCTTGTGTATCGCTCAGCCAATTACTATATACGAGGATAAAATACCCATGTCGAAAAATATGCGTATTATCCATAACGGAATTTTGCGTACGGAAATCTTTGCAAATTCAAGACACTCTTTATTTGTTGGTACACTTGAGGTAAATTACACAAACAGAAAAGTTTGCAAATTTTTCATATTCGCAAAATAGTAAAAAAATTCCAAATCACAAAAATTTCCACTTATACCGTATAATGAGCCCGACTGAAAGCTCCTTGAAGCAACTTCACAAACATCTGAAATTTTGTTGTCTGGTCATGGGTTAAAGTTCCACTATGATAGCAAAATGATGTACCTTAGGAGGAACAAGAAAAAGATCACATACCTCCTTCAGGTGTGAAGAAATCAATGATTTGACTGGGCGGCCCAGTAAAATGTCTGTTTATGACCAACACTTGTGCCCGGAGTGCCGTGTAGGCAGGAAGGTTGTCTATGGTGGCTCTAATGTCCATCTTGTCATGGTCTGTGTCGTCCACTGTGATATCTACTTCTTTTAATTTATGGCGACCTTCGCTAGACTTCCAGTATCTCAGCTGCAGTACAGAACATTGATTGATTGATTGATTGTATGGTGTTTTACGCTGTTTTCAACATTATTTCAGTTATATCGCAGCAGCCAATGCACCTATCCATGTTTTCCTGAAGTCTCTTTTACCAGTGCTCTGAACAATTTTCTTTCCAAGCCACTGTCTGCTTTCCCACATAAATATCGTTGAAACAATGGTCAGCTGTGGGAGAGGAATGAATCCTGTCACAATGACTATCATCAATCCTTGGAAAGAAATTCGCCGAGCCAGGGATCAAACACACCATCCCCTGTTCTCAAGTTCTGCATGCCACCGACTGAGCTACCCTGGCTTGGCATAATACAGAACAACAAATAAGCTTATTTTACCTTTTATCAAACAATCCTGTGCATCAACAACTCTGAGGCAGAAGGCTTCTAAAAACACACTGGTCATATGAGAAGATGCCATTAACAAACACTAAAAAAATATCTTTTTCAAAGTAGGTCTATTAAATATTACTGGTTTAACTCTTTACCACACAACAAAATTTTAGACTGGTCCAAATTCAAAGTATTTGAAGGTGGCAAATTAAATGTGCCTCAAATGATTGGTTTTGTTTCTGAAAGGTTAGAAAAGATTGTGGGAAAAGGAGAAAATGCTGGTTTTCCCAGGGTCGTTAAAACTTGTCACTGTGTGGTAATGTGTTAAAGAAAGCTGAAAAAACAAAATTCCATCAAAAAAATGTTATCTTAGATATCTGACTCTTGTTTTACCACATAGCAAAGTTTTTTCTAAAATGGAAATATGCATTTTCCAAAGTTTTCTTGTTTGTCATAGGTCTGTGAGCACTGACCATTGTAAACAAGAGCATAGCGTACAGGTGCCAATGCTGGGCTACACTTGCTTTTAGTGAAAATTTTAAGTCAAAAAAAGGAGCATAACTATGTCAAAAACATTTTGATGGTTACCTGCCTCTCTTGTATGGGTTTCCCTTTTGATTGATAAGAACTAGTCCAAGTTTTAAGTAAATATCGTCAGTACTGGTAGAGTCATTTGAAAATGTCAAAGTTTTGGCATGACGGGGGAGACAAAGACGTTAACGCAGACAACGCCAGGGCTATGACAATACGTCAATGTTTTCTTTGAAAATAGCTGAGCAAATAAACAATCCTCTAAACCCTTAACGTGCCTTTCAAAACTTAAGATGCCTTTGCTGCCAGTGTTGATCAAGATCAGATTGCACAAAACAGTCAAAACAGCCTACACTATCCGCTTTGATGAGAAATTTTGGACAAGAGCAACCTTGAAACTGCAATTATTTGGGTTTATTTCTAGACAGAAAATGCCTGTTGGGTTTACTGGGGCTACAAAGGTTAAAATCAATCCTATTCAATATGAGCCATGCTCTGACAAAAGGGGGCTTAGTGTATCTCCGTGATCCATGGTACTAAGCAAGCCATCACATAATTATGGATCCATAATACCCTTTTTCTCTAAAAACCAATTTAATCATGTGGTAGAATGGTCCTTGGACATACAGAAAATTGACCAATAGCAAAAAGTTTCTGGCCAGGTCAGTCTGCGTGGACTGTGCAGGCTGACCTGGGTTAATTGATACTTTTCGCAGATACATTAAGCTCCCTTTTCACAGAGCATGACTCATATATATTTGAGCCATGCTCTGTAAAAAGGGGGCTTAATGCATCTGCGAAAAGCATCGACCCTGGTCAGCCTGCGCAGTCTGCGCAGGCTGACCAGGGCCGAAACTTTTCGCTATTGGTCAATTTTCTGTATGTCCAAGGACCAGTCAATCTCATGATGAGTCAGTTGCCTGAAAAAATGGATATTATGGATCCATAAGTATGTAATGGCTTGCTTGGTATCATGGATCACGGAGATGCATTAAGCCCCCTTTTGCCAGAGCACGGCTCATTTGAAATAAGAGGTACTCAAATACTTATTTTGAAAGAAGAGGAGGGGGAAAATCTTACCCTATAACCTTTAAAGTCTCCAAGTATTTTTTCTTCAGTTGTGTCAACGGCCTCCCATATAAAATGAGCTTTATGAGGTTCCATTGTTTTGGTGGGGTCCAGCCGAAAATCTTTGGGTATTACCTTGGGTTCTGAAAGGTTAGAAAAATAATAGTTAAATATTTCCAACATAACATTCATCCCTCTAGAACATTACCACATTAAGCAATTTTAGAATAACTTTGAACTAGTGAAAAAAGAAACAAAGAAATAATACATAATACATGAAAGAAATTGATAACAAGAATATTCTGTGAGGAAAGGAATAAGTGCTATTTGTAACAAACTGCTACTTTTCACACAATCTTGACAAAAACTATCTACCTCACTGACATAAAGGGACATATGTGCCTAGTAATAGCCGAACCTTTCACAAGGCCACAAAATTTTAGACAGGCTTCATTAGATTCGGCTCAATTGATGGAATGCTGCAAAGTTTTCATAAGTCAGTTTCTTCAGGGCTGTTAAAACTTGAGATTATCTGGTAAATACACAGTTTTCATTTAATGGACAAATTTTCCTCATTCGCAGCACTGGTGTCTGTTTTGTAAATCGTTTTAGTCACACTACACATAATTATAACTCTCTATTAGATGCCAAAATTTTACAAGTTTGGAGACTAGTCCACATTTGAAGCATTTACAGATGACAAAACTAATGTGTCTCAAATCATAGGATTTGTCTTTGACATAGTAGAAAACAGTAAAATGCTCATTACCAACATTTCCTCCTTTTCCAACCATGCTTTAAAAGCATTCTTCCGTAAGGTCACAAATCTAAGGAAATGGCTGGCATAGGGTTCCAGTAACTCAAATGGATAACTTGTTATGCCACTCAACCCTGTACCACACAATCCGGACTTTTAACGACCCTGAGGAGTAAGGCATTTGAAAACATTGTGAGAAAAGGAGAAAAAGCTGGAAACCAGCATTTCCTCTTTTTCAACAATGTTTTCTACCCTATTGAAATCGAATTCCATCATTTTAGCCACATTTAAATTGTCATCTGCAATACTTTCAAGTTAAACATATTGAAATTTTTGTCATGTGGTAAAGGGTTAAAGTTGCTTGGAGAAACAAATCACTCAGTCACACAATATGTAACTGACTTTACCAGCAGATAAAATTTTTAGTCCATGACGAAAGCATTTGCAGACAAAATTAATGTGGCAATTATGGTCATTTTTGACCTTGATAGAGAAGCAACTATTCAGGAAAAAGGAGAAAGTGTTGGTCAGCAGAATTTTCAGCTTTTCCCAAACTGTTTTTGAACGCTGTCTTCCTCTGAATCGTTAAAGCAAGGGATTACTTAGTAAAGGCTTAACCAGAGAAAGATATGTTCAAAAAAACAACACATGAAAGCATAAGCAAACATTCTTACCTCCCTCCCCTGAGTGGCCCAAAAAGATGAAAGCTGGTTGCCTTGATTCACCCATTTGGTTCTCTGCTTTCACTTTGATTTCATATAAGCCATAAGTATCGTTGACTTCTACCTCCCATTTACTGGCTCCCGAATCTTTCACCATGTTCTTATTCCAGTATGTGCTCCCTTTCCGCCGCCAATATATTGCATACTGGAAACCAGGGCCGTAATGTAATAGTCTTGGCATTGGCTGAAAGTATTTTGAACATGGTATAATACAAACACAATAAAGATATCAGCTCATGTAAACAAAGAAATTTCTAAAATCTGACCTATGCTATCATTATAGAAGTTTGTATCACATTTAATTTGTAATTTCAACTTGGCCTTGGCTGTTGGGAAAAAAAAGAAAAGATATTTTCAGTCAGTAAGAAAAGGAAAAATATTGAAAATGCAAGATTTTGGCTTTAATATTGTTTACAATTTTGGACAGTGTAGATCAAAGATCTGATTGCACTTTCTTTCCAGTCTTATTTTCATCTACCTTGTCCAAAAAGGATTTGAAATGGCCCATAGCATGTAAATATAAATTTTACACAAATTATCCTGTCTCTGTAGGACATCTGTTTTGTTGTTTTTATTGGACATAATCTCATTCTGAAGGGAAACAGTGAGCAGGTCTGGATCACAGTTCATGACAAAACCTCATTTCAAGCTCATCTTTCTCAAATTCCAATTACAAATTTCAATTTTTGAAAGCTTCTAGTCTGAATAGTATGGAATAAAACAAGTTTTGTAACAAAGTACAGACAATTGATATGAGTCATGCTCTGTGAAAAGGGGGCTTAATGCATCTGCGAAAAGTATCGACCCAGGTCAGCCTGCACAGTCCGCGCACGCTGACCTGGGCCGAAACTTTTCGCTATTGGTAAATTTTCTGTATGTCCAAGGACCATTCTACCTCATGATTCAGCCATTTGTGGGAGAAAGCGAATATAATGGATCCATGATTATGTGATGACTTGCTTGGAATCATGGATCACGGAGATGCATTAAGCCCCTTTTTGCCAGAGCACGGCTCATATACTTCTAAGTTTTGCTCCTTCTAATATGTTGCAACGTAACATATAAGTTAACTCTGTACCAGACGACAAAGTTTTGGACATTTCAAAATCCAAAGAAATTATTTGCAGACAACAAATTAAACCTTTATACAGTCCTGGGTTTTAATGACCTTGAGAGAGAAGACTTTAGAAAATATTGTAGGAATAGCAGAAAATACTGGTAGCCAGTCTTTTCTGAATATACCAATGGTTACTTCCCTTTTACTGGCAACCAATCCGTTATTTGAGCCACACTGAAGTTGTTGTCTGCAATATTAATGCTTCCAACTTGGATGGGTCTAAAATTTTGTCATCTGGTAGTTTATAGTTTAACCCTTTACCACACAATGACGCCTTTTAACACCCCTGAAGAAGAGGCCTTTTGAAAACATTGTGGGAAAAGGAGAAAATGCTGGTAACCAGCATTTTCTCCTTTTCCCACAAAGTTTTCTACCCTATCAAAGAAAAGTTGCGTCATTTGAGCCACTATGAAATTGTCGTCTGCAAATGCTTTCCATTTGGATAGGTCTTAAATTTTGCCGTGTGGTAAAGGGTTAAACATATTTATTTTACATCAATTGAGAAACAAGTTCCTACAACTTATACTAATCTCTCTCGATTCTGTTTCCTGGGAACTACACCAGTACTCACGCCGAATGTGTGGGTCAATGAAAAATCCCAAAGTTGACACCCGCTCCCAGGTATCGAACTCAGGACCTTATGGTTACGAGGCCGACGTTCTACCCCACAACCACGGACACAACCTGGTCATCTGGTAAAGACTTGAATGTGGCAGAGGGTGAAAACTGTCTTTGAGAGGGTAGAAAACATTGTGGGAAAAGGAGAAAATGATGGTTACCAGCATTTTCTCCTTGTCCAACAGTGTTTTTGAAAGCTCTCTTTCTCAGGGAAGTTAAAACTTGAGATTGTTTCATAAAGGATTAACTCTTTACCACACATCAAAATTTCAGCCTTGTCCAAATTCAAAGCATTTGCGGATGACAAATGAAGAGGTGGCTCAAATGATGAAAGTTGACTTTGGTGGAGTAGAAAATATAGTAAAACTCCTCTATTAAGACCACCCTCGGTACTTTTAAAATTTGGTCTCATTGGTGGGGTGGTCTGATTTTCGGGTGTCACATGCCTACATTTTGAAATAAACCCTAGCTCTGAGTAGATTTGTGCGTGGCTAAATGATGTGAATGGTAAATGCATTTCATTTAGGGAAGCCTAAGTACACAAATGAAAATGACAAGAACATTTTCATGTTCATTGAAAAGTTATACGTTTCTTGAATTTTATTAAATAAATCCATCTGTAAAAGCATGTCAATTCATAATTGCCTATTTAAAACAGTCATAACCAGGCATGTACATAATTTCACTAAATGAATCTGAAGAATAAAGAATCTAATGTAACTGATAGAACTTCATGTTCTCATTTTTGGTCTGCTTTTTTATTTCGTGTAGTCTCAAAAACTCGTATTCCAAGCGCTGATTTTCATTTTAAAACAAAGATTTTCGAATATGTGCTGATCTCTGAACGTTTGACGTCTACGTAAAAATCTGCCCCCCCCCTCGTCGATCTCACGGTCGTCGTGGTCACTTGTTTACAATCGCATATTCGTCACAGTATAATTACAGTATGTAAAGTGTCAAAAGCAAAATGATAATCCTATCTCGATCACCACTAAACCCAAGGGTCTTAAATTACATCAGCTGGCTATAAACAACAAATCTTGATCACCCGGATGTAGACATGTTTGTCATCCGGGTCATCGATGTGTAATAAACGTATGATTACCGCATGAAAGCCGAATCGATGGTTTAAAAATTATATCAATTCACAGGTCGTTTGATTATGTTACGTAACATCCTGATCAATTAACACAATCATGTTACAATCAATGGTCGATTGACAAACAAAAGATCGATAATTGATTGTAAATTCCATCGGACCCAAGAATATTCGTACATGAGGCACAGTCTGTGGTGCGCGATTACAGACGCGTGAAAATTAGCTGGTCGTAAAGGAGTTATGGAAATTGAGTGGTCGTTTCACGGGGTTAAAATCCGCAGGTAAAGTCACATTGGTACTGAAAATGGTGGTCGTAATTTCGGAATAGCGGGGTGCTCATATTTCCGGGTTCGTGATCATTGATCTTTAAGAAGGAAAAATTCCGTTCTGACAAAAATCATTCATAATAGCGGGTTGCTCGTTTTGTCGGGGTGGTCTTGAGGAGAGGTTTTACTGTACTTCAGGAAAAGAAGAAAATGCTTGTTACCAGCATTTTCTCCTCGTCCAATAATGTTTTCAAAAGCCCTCTTTCTCAGAGAACTTAAACCTTGGGATTGTTTCTTAACCCTTTACCAAATGACAAAATTTTAGACTCAACCAAATTCAAACCATTTGCAGATGATAAATTAAACATGACTCAAATGATGATTTCTGTCTTTAGAAGGGTAGAAAACATTGTGGAAAAAGGAGAAAATGCTGTTTTTAAAAGGTTTCTTTCTCAGGGATGTTAAAGCACGGGATTGTGTGTGGTAAAGAGTTAAAGGACAAAGCAATATCAAAAAGAGCTCTATAAAACTTACCTCCCAAGTAACAATTAATTTTCCTGTTTTGTATGTTAGTGTTCTAACATTTTTGGGATTACCCCCAGGGCGTGTGGGGGTTGTTGTACATTCCTGCTTCGTTGGTAGACTAGGTTCACTAAAGTCAACATCATTCTTTGCTAAAAGTCTAAAATTATATGTGCCCCAGGGGGCTAAATTTAAATGGATAGATTCGACCTCCCCTGGTATGGAATCATAGTAGTTATTCCAGTTCAGAGGGTTGTCTGAGGTATTAAATTGTACATGATAACTGGTAATTTTGGCACCGCCATCATTGCCTGGTGACCATATCAACTCCACCGAGTTCCCTAGACAGGACATCACTGATACGTCTCTGGGAGCACCAGGTGGTTCTGCAATTGACAAACATACAATTACGTGAGCCATGCTCCAGCATGCCTGTGTGCACTGCATAGGCTGACCTGGGTCGGTACTTTTTGCAACACAAAAAAGCCCCCTATTCACAGAACATTGTTCATGTAGAATGGAACAAACTAACACTTATAACTGAATAATTAAGCAACTGTTTCTACTTCATTTCAATTTTTTTTCAAGACTAGCCATGTGATTGGCTGACAAAGGCAATGTCTAAGCCAATCAGATGGTTAGTCATGGAATCAAGAATTAGAGTAATCAGAATGATTGGTGAATACAGCCTCAGTGGCTTATGTATGGATAACACTGGCAACCCCTATATTATTTCAAAGTTATGAAAGTATCTATTGCCAAGACTTTACCATTCCTCATTCTCTATAAAACAAGAGGACCATGATCTACATATTATGCTCCACTTTGTTTGTATTGGAGTTTCACGATGTTTTAACAGCTTAAGTCATATCACAATGGTCAGTGCACCTACCTGGCTCTCTCACACCACAGAACTGACACAACTCTCTTTCCAAGCCACTGACTACTTTTTCTCACATGCATTAGAGGTGAAAAGCGAAAATCGCCGTAAAGAAAATTTGTCGTAACAGGGTATCAAACCCACAACCACCAGGTCACAAGTCAGATACACACTCTAATCACTGAGCTACCTGGCAGGGTTACTACTCCACTTCCCTATAGATAAATGTGCAATTCGACAGAGACTGTATTGCAAAAAGATTCATTGAGCACATAAGCTAAGTTTAAGATCTTTCACTTATGATTATGCCAATGAATATGAAGGAAAACTTTTTGAAGATCAATCACGCAAAATATCAATAAACTCCTACAGTTTTTTGACAAGGAGATATACAAAAAAAAACAGCTGTAGCTAAAATCATTTTGCTGTGGCATGAATGGTAATGTTTTGAAACCAAAAAAAATGAAAAAACATTGCTTCATGTGCAGTATTCAACACGTTGAGCTTAACTTTAAAGATCAAAATTACCAAAATGACTGAAAACTAATCATGTTCTACCCAGAAAACTTGAATATACAATGAAAACCATGTTGCAGCTTAGGAAGATAATCTATGGCCATAAATTGTAAAATAATTCTGCATTGAATAAAAAACGGGAGTTTTTTCCCTTCGATCATTATACTCTTAAAGTTAAATTTATTTTCTTATCAAGTATAAGTAAGCACAGCCTTAACCAGCCACTATGATTATTCAACAGATCAAAATAATATAAAAAAAAAAATCCATCAATGGATCATTTTATACCAATTTGCAGAGACTTCCAATTATTAGGTTCGGAGAAGAAGATTTTTGAAGATTTTCAGTATTTTTCAGTCTTGTTGCCATGCCAACCAGAGTTCTTAATGGAACCTAATTTTTTGTACGATTTCTGTAGAAGACCATGGAAGGATCATTTCTGTGAAGTTTGGTCAGAATTAGTTCAGCAGTTTCTCAGAAGATGTTTGAAATCAAAGTTAACACAGATGCAGTGATACAAAATAGACACAGTGCCAATTGACATCAGCTTGGTGTTCTAGGGACAGTGCCTCTAATGAAAATTGGAGCTAGAAAAATGCTTACTCTTATCATATTTTTCATTTTATGGCACCAAATAATCCCTACAGATATTTTCAGTCAAAGAAGATTCAAATAATTGCGATTTCATTATTGTTTTTGTTTATAAAGATTGAGCAAAGCGGACAGTGTAGATCAAAGATCGCAGTCTGATCTTGATCTACACTGGCCGCTAAGGCAACTATTGTCATGAACGGAGCTTTAAGGGTTAATAGTTTTGTGATAAATGACATGACCCATCTGTTTTATTGTTTGCTAAAAGCTGTCTTTAAAGAGATTTTAATAATGTCATGGCAGGCATTCTACTCCTGCATTCAATTCAGATGTTTACCAAACAAATTTTTTGAAAATATCATGGGAAAAGGAGCAAATATTATTTACAGCATTTGCTCCTTTTCTCACAAGGTTTCCTACCCTTTAATTCTTTTCCAAACAATCCTCATTCTGAGGAAGAAAACATTTTGGAGAAAGGAGAGCATGCTGGTAACCATCATTTGAAACACATTTAAATTGTGGTCTGCAAATGCTTTCAATTTGGACAAGTCTACTACTTTTTCGTCATGTGGTAAACAGTAAAGAAACGGTGTCATTACTTGATCCACATTTAATTATGTCATATGTAAATCCTTTCTATACAGACAAATTTCAGATCTGTTGTATGGCGGTAAGTTAATTTCTATGCATTACGAGTACTCAATCTATGCCATTCACTTCTCAGCAAACTCACTTAAAAACAGGATTTTATGGTAGAAAGAGGATTAAATCTTGTCACAGAGATTTTCATTTGAAAAGCTTTAACAAAATGTTAGGCTAATTGCATGGGATTCAAATAATGAGTGCTATTGTATACCGACCCTTAGACAGCCAAAACAATGAATATGGCAGAGGTTACTCTTTTCTACAATACAAAACTTCAGATTTGTCCTCAATCAAAGCACTCTGCAGATAAAAAACTAAATGTAGCTCAAGTGATTAAATTTGACTTTTAACCCATTACCACACAATCCCTACTTTTGACGACCCTGAGAAAGAAGCCTTTAGAAAACATTGTGGGAAAAGGAGAAAATGCTGGTAACCAGCATTTTCTCGTTTTCCCACAATGTTTTCTACCCTTCACAAAACAATTTTCAAATTTTCAGTCACTTTTATTTTGTCGTCTGCAAATGCTTTCGATTTGGACAAGCCAAAAATTTTGTCGTTTGGTAATGAGTTAAAAGATACAAAACATGGTGGGAAAAGGAGAAAATGCTGGTTCCAGCATTTTCTCCTTTTTCTGCAAAGTTTTCAAAGTGCTGCTATGATTATAGGGTTAATTTGAAATAGCACAAGGTCATGTCTTTTATTGTTTGTTAGTTATAATCTTACCAAAAAAAAAGAGGGACAATGTAGATCAGAAAATTAAGTGTTATGTTCTGTGAAGTCTGAACATCACCCATACTGTGTGTAACAAAATTATTGTAGTTGTGCATAGCATCCTATAGGTTTTCAGAAGGTTCTGAGAGGTGATTGCTAATGAATAAGCCATGCTCTGGCCAAAAGGGGGCTTAATGCACCTCTGTGATGCATTATACCAATCAAGTTTTCATATAATTATGGATCTTTAAAATCTTTTTTTTGTCTGACAATCAATTGGATCTGGAAGCAGAATGTTCCTTTGACATGCAGGAAATTTCCCAATGCAAGCTGACCAGGCTGACCTGGGTCGATACTTTTTGCACCTGCATAAAACCCCCTTTTCACAGAACATGGTTAAAATAAATCTACTTTTACCTCTAACAATGAGTCGAGTTGATGCCATGTCTCTTTTCAAGCCAACAGAAACTATACAGTTATACACCCCACCGTCCTCCCTTTTCACTTTATGTATTTGAAGTATTTGTCCCCTATTTTCTTCATGATACTGGTCTGTTTTATTATGTAGAGGTATATAATGTCCACTGTGCTTCCATTTGATCTTCAGATGCTCTTCGTTTAGATGAGGTTTTAGGTTCACTTTACAGGAAAACGTAACATCGTCCCCTCGGTTCGCTGTCACTATCTTTGGAGGTGGGTTGTCTATTAGTACTTCCCCTGAAAATAGAATGAGTAGATTTATAGAAATAATAATGGCAGAATTTAAATGTATGAAATTGTTCGCTCTGTATCCAAGCCATCAGTGTCGTAATCACCAACCATTCTTCAGAACATTCATAGTTCTCATTCTACAGATTTTCTAAATTTGAAAGTAACACAACTTCTGATTGGTTAAATATTTTTGGCTAAAGCACTAAAGCAAATGGTGTAGCCAATCAAAAGTTGTGTTACTTTCAAGTTTTGAAAATTCTCAGAAATAAGACTATGAATGTTCTTCGGAATGGTTGGTGAATGTTGACCCTAATGTTTTAACCATTTTATTTGCCTAGTTCAGTCCTGTACTATATGATTTTGTCTTTTTATAACATTTAACATGAAACAAAAAGATCTGAACTCTTATACCAATGAGCACTAAAAAATCACACAGTTCTGAACAAGTTTCAAAATTTTGAACCCGTAAGCAAAAGCATAGTAAGATTTTGGAGGGAAAACCATTTACAGACAAGAAAATGCATCAGAAAACATTCTTATAAATTCTCAGCAACATTCTAAAACCTTTACAAGACGATAAAATTTCACACTTGCCATCTGAAAGTATTTTGCAGACAACAAAATAATTTGAATTAAATGATGAGATTCGTCCCAGCCAGGGCTCAAAACATTGTAGGATAAGGTGAACATGCTGGTTTCCAGCATTTTCTTCTTTCTCCACAAAGTTCTGAAAAGCTTTTTTCCTCCAGAGTCGTGTAAACACTGGATTGTTTGGTGAAGAGTTAATGCTTTCAAAAGTTACATTATTAGTTGTACGGTCAGGTGGCAGGGGACTTGGAAACTTGTTCACGGCTGTGGTGAATCATGTTGCCCCGAGCCGAAGGCGAGGTGGCGACATGATTCATCACAGCCGTGAACAAGTTTCCAAGTCCCCTGCCACCTGACCGTACAACGAATTTATTATACTGCAAAGTTTTACCATTCCAACGTTTGTTAAGCGAATTTTACCTGTTTTTTGGTTTAAAAAAATTGAGTATGCTGACGAAGTAGAATTTCCCTTCTGAATGCCCCAATTCAATGAAAACTGACGTCACTGGGAACTGACGTCACTGAAACCTTGGTAATACGTGCTAAAACATGCAGCTTGGTGCATAATTTTGATGGTAATCCGCCATTTTGGATGTTGTGTTGAAAGTGTAGTCATGTATACGGGGCTCCTGAAAGGGAAACTCCTTTTACGTTGGTTTTGACAGTGTACATGATACATATGTTTGGGCCATATTATCCAATCAGATCACGAGAAATTTCTTTGCAGTATAATAATATCTACTGTATGCACATCAAAAATGCATTTAAAACAAGTGGTTTGATGATGATAATACCTGATATCTTTGTGTGAATTGAACATTATCACCTTTAAAGGTGGCCCTTCAGATTTTGGGACGAAAATTTTACAAAAATACAAAAAAATCATCCTTATACTCCCAAAGCCTTTTCATTTTCATTCATAAAACCCCAGTAGTCGAAAACCATCCGACAACAAGAGAAATTAGAGATTTACTATGGCCCAGGTCGACACCGACGGGAAACATGTTCTATTTTTACATGAGCAACTCGCTCATTTACATACTGGGAATACACAGACAAAGCTTCAAACATAGCGTCCGAAGAAGACATTATGGAAAATAATTACATGTTTGTTATGTTATGGAATTTAAGCGTCATTAGTCACGTGCCAGTCACTTGACGTTCCCACAATGCTTTTTTGATTTCTGGCGCGAAATCTAAAAATACCTTAAGAGGCTACGTAGCCTTTTAAGGGAACACCATCAAAAAAAAATTTTTTTTGTAATTTTATGATTCTTAATTATTGATGATTTGTATTGTTTTTTCATATAAATTTCAGTGATATATATATTTTTTAATTTGGTGAGATGTGAAAAATCTAAATACCCAACTTTAAAGATACAAAGTTCTATACTTCTTTTCAGCCAGTTTTTAACCCATTTCATCTTTATTTCATCATCATACTTGTATCTTCATGCCAAATGCTGCCCCAGCCGGTTGCAAGGTTGCATTGATTAAGACCAACAGAAAATGCATTTCATTTTCTTGGGGCCATCAAAGAAATCACTGTTGTGATGTTTTGGGGTATAACTTATCAAAGATTTCAAATATATGTATTGATGCCTTAAAATAGGTAATTAATCAATGTTTACACAGCTAACTAAATCTAGAGTCTATCAAATCTACAGTCTAACAATTTTTACAGCATTTTTTTCCCCTGGCTGTATTGATGTACACCTTTAATCTAATAAATATTTTTATTTATTCTTTACCAAACAAAAGAATTTTAAATACGTGGAAATTGAAAGCAACTGCAGATGACAAATAGGTTCAAATGACTGGATGTATCTTTGAATGGACAGAAAACATTGTGGGATAAGGAGAAAATGCTGGTTACCAGCATTTTCTCTTTATGCCACAATGGTTTAAAAAAACGTTTTTTTCAGTGTCACTGAAAACCAGGATTGTTTGGTGCAGGCTTATTTCTTTTATCTCTCTACATTCTGAAAAGTTTATGACAATGGATGTACAAAAAAACTCTAATCTGCATTAATGCCTGTTCCCTTCTCAAAAATCTATATTAATGTTCACAATAACAATAAAAATAATGACAGAGCAAAACAATGTGACAGTTATCACTGTTATGCATCTTCTTTGCATGGAAATGTCAGCCAAATCCTATCCTAAGCCTTTGTAAAGACAGACCTTTTGTTTTCATGTAAATCTTCATAAGTAGAGAAGATGACAGACACACAAGGGCTATTTACAGTTTAATAGCATTAAGAATACTTAGCAAAGACTGTAAGACAATTTGGATAGAATAATAAGCACTCTTGTGTCTTTGTCATGATCAATATCATCACAAAGCTTTTTCCTAATAGATCAAGCACTCATGGAATGCTGATTAGCTAAGTGAGTAAGTCTGAGTCACATAGAAGCTTATGCTCTTCAAGTCTGGAGGAGGATTTACCATATAATTTCTGGAGGGAAATTTTCTATAGAACAATAATGATGAAAATTGAATTGTCATAGATTAGTTTTATTTGATGCAAATTGAGCAGCAGAAACTTTGAAATCATCCATCTGTAATTGTTATCTACAAGTATTCTAAATGGAAGTAATAGAAAGGTTCCCAGCCCAGTAATTGTTGTTTCGACCATTTGAGCCCTTGCTGGGACATTTTGTGTTTTTGTATACAGAGTAGATTGAGATAAGATTGCATGGTCAGACTCACCTGAATCTACACTTTCCAATAATTTGTACAATATTCTGGTCAATGCAACATCTATTAATTTTCTCCAACTGAAGATATCCAAATAATTGAAAAGGGCACTCCAGGGATTTTCCCCCGACTGCCTCAAATGGGGTTCAAAGCATTGGGATCATAATTGACCCCCTTCAAATAAATAGAAAAAAAGGCAAACATTTAAATTTCGGGGGACATTTTTTAAAATTTGGGTGTCCAAATTCAAAGAAAAAGGGGGTTAGGGAAAACCCAGGGCACCCTGTATGTAAAATCATTTAAGGTCTACAGTCCTTACCTCTTTACCACACGATCCCGACTTTTAATGACCCTGGGAAAGAAGCCTTTTGAAAACATTGTAGGAAAAGGAGAAAATGCTGGTAACCAGCATTTTCTCCTTTTCCCACAATGTTTTCTACCCTTCCCAAAACAGTTTTCAATTTTTGAGCGATATTTATTTTGTCGTCTGCAAATGCTTTCAATTTGGACTAGTCTACAATTTTGTCGTTTGGTAAAGAGTTAACTCATTGGTAGACATCGACGTTTTTGTAAAGGCTATTCCGCTAATCTTGGTAGCTTCTGTCTTGTAATATGAGAGTTAGGGGCCATAGACCTTAAATGTAATCATCCCCCCCCCCCAAAAAAAACGATGATCTCAATCTGCCCTTTTCAATAAGAACTGTTGAGATAACGGTATCTTAGTTCTTTACTGGATTTCGGGTTTATCGTAATTTTTAGTTTTCAGTACTTCTAAATGTCACAAGCTTATTATTTAAGAGACGGCTTAACCCCTTATCACAAAATCCCAACTTTTAACAACCCTGAGATAGATGTCTTTTGAAAAAAATGTGGGAAAAGGAGAAAATGCTGGTAACCAGCTCTTTGTTTTCTATCCTTCCAAAGACAAACTTCATCTTTTGAGCCACATTTGAATTGTCATCTGCAAATGCTTTCAACTTAAGCAAGTCTGCTTTTTTGTCATGGGGTCAAGGGTTAAACTTTCTAATGTACCTTAGATTTAGATCCGATCATAATGTGCTTTTCTTAGAATTTATTTTCATGTGCTGTCGATTCATCTTTCTTGATTTTTTACTTCTCAGAAAGGAGAGACACTTTACCGCACTTTTAAGACGATTCAAGAACCAGTTTTCTATTACAAAAAAAATAGCTTTCACTACAGAGATTCTATCGGTCTTTGGCTATACACTTGCTAATGGAAGAAAAACACATTAGGAATAAATAAAAGATGATAGTTTTCCTATAAAAATATATGTAAAATGTTAAATAAGGAAACAATAGCCAGAGTGTCTCCAAACTGTGCAATATTTCAGTATTTCAGACAGAAAATTATACGGTATCCCTAAGATGCTTGTTTTAAAGTAGTCACTGTTCTATGAGGAAAAATAATTTTAACAGTCTTTGACCCATTACAACGATTTTCAGTTTTCAAATGCTTTGAAAATCTTGGGTTAGATCACAAAATTGTGTTAAAATGCAACATAATTGTAGAAACTTCTTCAAACAACCTCGCTTTCAAGATGCCAAGGAAATTAATTTACTGAAAGATATAAAGGCAATGTATATATCCTCAGTTTTAACAGCCCCATGGAAGAAGGCTTTAACTCATTACCGCATGACCAAAATGTAGACTTGTCCAAATTGAAAGCATTTGCAGACAACAATTTAAATGTTGCTCAAATGATGGAGTTTGTCTTTGATAGGGTAGAAAACATTGTTGGAAAAGTAGAAAATGCTGGTTACCAGCATTTTCTCCTTTTCCCACAGTGTTTTCAAAAGGCTCCTTTCTCAAGCTCATTAAAACTTGGGATTGTTGGTTCAGGAGAAAATGCTGGTCACAACATTTACCGAAAAATCATCCTGTTGCATTTACAGTAGAATCCTTTGGGAACATTGAGACATACTGAGTATGGGCAATTCAAGCTTTCGTTTTTCTTGTCCTTTTCAGCGGACTTGTATAGCAAATCCGCTTACTGTGATCATTCTGACCGGAACCAAATACATCATGCGTAACAACGCATGTGCGCTCATTCTGTACTATGTTATCGGCTTGGCCTGAACAAAATGTACTGCATGCACGCTTGTGCTCCAACCATTCTAATTTCAGTTTTAACTAATACGAATACACCTTAACCTCTCTTTTGTAACTACCATATGTACAGTGCTACACATGTATACATATAGTCTGAAATCTAATACCAGCAAAAAACTGCGTCGGATTCACACATCAAATTACAAACTACTCCAATAGAATAATAGTTACTGCGCGGCCTGCTCAGCAAATCAACTTTGACTTTTCTTGCCCTTGTTAACTCCATAAAACAATTACATATACATGTGTTGCATATTATGTTATTTTCTTTTATTGCAACATATAGAGCTTTATGCTAACTCCACAAATCTGCTTTTCAGGACTTTGAGTCCTTTGATTATCTGTCAGATCTGCTTTCAGACCCAAGGTCCATGCACTGATGCTGGCTGCTACATAATGATTATTAACCCTTTTCCAGATGACGGAATTATTGACTTATCCATATTGAAAGCTCTTAAAGATGAAAAATTAAATATGGATAAAATTATGATATTTGTGATTGAAAGGGAAGTAAACATTGTGGGAAAGGAAAAAATTGCTGGTTATCAGCATTTTCTCCTTTTCCCCCGGTTTTCAAATGGCCTCTTTTTCCGGGTTGGTAAAACTTAGAATTGTGTGGTAAAGGGTAAATAATCATAAAATTAAGTGAGTGGAGTTTTATGCCACTTTCAACATTGTTTCAGGTATATTAAAACAACAACTCATTCAAACACCCATGTGTTTCCAGGGTATCACCAGCTTGGGCTCTGAAGTATCTTGCTCAAGGACACTCCCAGAAGAAAAGAATAAGTTCAGAGCAAAATTTGCCAACAAGTTGCCAGATTTTTTATAGATTCTCCAATGTTATTCTTTCCATGACCTCATAAATCACAGAGTAATTAATTTCATTCAACCCAGATTTCATCTGTGTGACAGTGCATAACAAATACACATATCTCTCACAAAAGTTCCCCAGGAAATTTGAAATAAAATGTATCAGATGTAGACATCTTTGATTTTAGAGCAAGATCATGCGAATAAATTCTGCTCCGTCATGCCATTATAAGGAAGTGACACTGAACATGTGACCATGTTACAAGGAGTTACTGCAGAGGAATCTTAACATGTTGTAATTGACCCAAGCTCTGTGATAATGGGGTTTAATGCATCTGCAAAAAACATTGTGACCAGAGTCAGCCTGTGCAGTCCACACAGGCTGACCTGGGTCAATACTTTTTCCTTCTGATAAAATAACATTGTACCTTATGGTCCAGTCGATTGTTAGATAAAATGGGCTTTATGGACCCATAATTGGAATGACTGACTTTGTATAATGCATCAATGAGAAGCATTTAGTCTTGTTTTCCGAGAGCATGGCTAGACTTATCATAAACCTTACTTGAATCAAAAAGCTGTACTTGAATCTAAACACCAAGCGTCAACATATGGCTTACAACATGCGAAATGGGGCATTCGGACATTTGCGTAAAGTGTCGTCTCGCATCAACCTGTGCACTCCGTGCAGGCTGATCCAAGACAACCCTTTCCGATCGTATGTGATTTTTTGTTTCACCAAAGTCTACTGTAGGACAAAATCTAATGTTGACGTAAAGTGCTGTCTTGGATCAGCCTGCGCCGACTGCGCAGGCTGATCCTAGACGACACTTTACGCAAATGCCCAAAAGCCCTTTTTTGCATGTTGCAGGCCATATAGGACTAGTCCAGATAAAAAGCATTTCCAGACAACAAATCAAAGTTGGTTACAATGGTGACATTTGTCATTGAAGGGGTAAAAAACATTTTTGAGAAAAAAGAAAATGCTAATGTCGGCATTTTCTCCTTTCCCAAAAATGTTTTCAGACATCCTCTTCATTTAGGGTTGGTAAAATGCTAGATTGTTTAGAAAATTGTTTTCAATGGTAGGGTAGCTTCCATTAAGTTTCTGCCATATTGGTCTAAAACAGTAGTCAGATTGATAGATTTATCAACTGTATAGTGTTTATCAGCTGTATAGTGTTTAACACCATTTTCATCATTATTTCAGTTATATTGCAGCAACCAGTGCACCACCTAACCATGCTTTCTTTGAGTTTCTGCTACAAGTACAATTTGCACAATATTCTTCCCTGGGGCCACTGGCTACTTTCCAATATCACCATTGTCGAAACAGTAATCAGAGCTGAGAGAGGAATGAATCTTGTTGCAATGGCTATCATCAGTCCTCAGACAGAAATTCTCCCAGCTGGGGATTTGAACCAGCAAACCCTTGTTCTCAAGTCCTGTACGCTATCGACAGCAAAACTGTTGTCAGAGAGTAAGGAGATTAACTCTTTACCACACGAGAAAATTTTAGACCGGCCCAAATTGAAAGCATTTGCAGACGACAAAATAAATGTGACTGAAAAATTGAAATTTGGTTTGGGAAGGGTAGAAAACATTGTGGGAAAAGGAGAAAATGCTGGTTACCAGCATTTTCTCCGTTTCCCACAATGTTTTCAAAAAGGCTTCTTTCTCAGGGTCGTTAAAAGTCGGGATTGTGTGGTAAAGGGTTAAACTGTGTCTATGGACAGACAATGATTTCAGTATACAAGGAGTCTCCTCCCCTCCCCCCCTTAAAAAATTACTCTGTGGGGAATGTAATAAGCATGTTAAAAAACAACACCAGGAGCTCTAATAAATGTTGAAATCGATATCAAATTGCTCGAAATGTGCAGTCTGATCATTAATCTACAATGTCTGATTTTCCAATAAAAATATGCTTGAAATCCCTGTGGATTTTGTCTGTGTCTCAAAAGGTGTGATCAGTATAACCCAAGTTTTTATGGTTCACAACCTGAATTCAGATTCTAGTCCATGACATACTGACCTTCACAGAGCTAAATACATGAAATCAGCAATTTCAGTCAGAACTTAACCTTAAAGTAAACCCAGGTTAAAAAGGTATATGTACAGTGGAGGTCCAAGATCACACTGCACACAACTAGCAGTCTGAATCTTGGGTCTATACTGTCCACATTTTACCAGATATTCAGATAAAATAGCCTTGAAATATTACATTCATCCTTTACTTCTTCAGGGCTGGCTGAGACTGTTTTTATTTCTTTAGCATTACATGGGTTCACATGCAGATGTTGCAGTTTCAAAGCTGGTGGATTCTTCAAGAAAAATTGGCAAAGTAGCAGACAGTGTAGATCCAAGATCAGACTGCACATTTGAATCTGGGCTTGGGGCTGCAAGGGTTCAATTTACCAAACAGACTTATCGGTACATGTATTCAAATTGAAAGCATATATAGACAACAAAATAAATGTGAATCAGAAAACAGAGTAGAAAACATTGTGAGAAAAAGAGAAAATGCTGGTTTCAATAGTCGTCTTCCTTCAGGTCCCTAAAGCCTGGGATTGTGTTTGGTAAAGATTTACAACACAGAAACCAGACATGGTAGGCACTTAGACAGAAGGCAATTTAGAAATTGCTTTTTGACATACCAGACAATTAGCCAATAGAGAGACCAACCAGCCACTTTTTACATCACAATCACAAAGATTGACCAGCCAATCCAAGTTTTCATTACATTACAAAATCTTCAGTTATATCTTCATATTCCAAAACATAAGGCTTTCATTCAATCTCATTTTGCTGTAACCAAGTTAATTGAACCTTTTAGTCAATGCAATCCGAATTGTTTTAACGACCCTGAGGAGGGAAGGCTTTAGAAAACATTGAGGGAAAAGGGGACATTATGCTGGTGATCAGTATTTTCTCCTTTTCCCACGTTTTCTACACTTCCACAGAAAAATATCATAATATTCAACACATTTAAATTTTTATTTGTAAATGCTTTCACATTGGATGAGTCGAAAATCCTGTGGTGTGGGAACAGGTCGAAGTTTTCGAGGCTGAGAGTAACAACAAGTACTGCAGGTCTGGCAGTCTGTGTACAGATCAAGATCATTTTGCACAGAATATGCATACTGATCTTTGATCTACATAAATCCAACACCTAACTTACAGGCAAAACCCTGTACTTGACCTTTTCATCCGTCACCAAACGATTTCATGTTTTAAAAACTATGATGAAAAAGCCATTTAAGACATTGTGGGAAAAGAGCAACATACTTAAGTAACCAGCATTTTCTCTTTTTCCCAAAGTGTTTTCTAAACCTTTTCAAGACTAATTTCCATCATTTTGATAACGATCTAGACTTGTCAAAATAGAAAGCATTTCAGATAATGAATTAAATGTTGCATAAATGACAGAATTGTTCTTTGAGAAAGTAGGAAACATTGTGGAAAAAGGAGAAAATGCTGGTTACCAGCATTTTCACCTTTTTCCACAATGTTTTCAAAAGCCTATTTACACAGGGAAATTAAATTACAAGATTGTTTTGGCAAAGGATTAATGAAAATACTGACAGATATGATTGAAGACCAGCATTCCAATTTAGTTGCTGGAGGAAAGACGAACTATTTATTGGTCTTTCAAGATAAACCTCTGCAGACTGCAGTAATTCAATTAGCACAGGCAAAATTAAGTCAAAGTTTCCCTTTATGAATTAATAAAGAAAGCCTAGACTGAAATCAAGAATTATACCTGACAGCAACCTTAATTACATATCGAGCTTATACAGTATCCTCTGTGATTAAGGCCTTGGAGTTGTAATCACGAGATCATTGTTTGATCCCTGTGAGCAGTACATAATGATCTTGGGCATTTAGGCATTGCAGAACTCAAGCCTTCTGCTTGTGTAACTCGGGACAGACATGAGTACAATTAAGTATGTCATAAAATTACTGAAATCATCTTGAATGTGAAATAAAGCATTGTTAAAATACTAAGCTTTACAACTTTTTTACTTTCTTAAAAACTTTCAGATCTAATTATCTTGAAAGTTAAATCCCTTCAATAAACAGCGTTCAAGATATTGTGAGAAAAGGAGCAAATGCTAGTAAGAATCAGTTTTTTTTTTTTTCAATATGCTCTTTAACTCTTTAACACAATGACAGAATTTTAAACTTCCATTGAAAGAGTAAAAAAAGTAATGTGGGAAAAGGAGAAAATGCTGATTACAACCATTTTCTCCTTTTCCTACAATCTTTGGGTCGTCAGAACATGTGATCGGGTCGTAAAGGGTTAAAAGACAAACCCCATTTTATTTTGAGCTACAATTTTATTAGCTAGGTAACACTTTTCTTTATCAGTTTGCCAAATTTTAGACTCGGCAATATTGAAAGTATTTGCAGATAACCAATCAAATGAGGTTCAAATGATGGGGCTTGAGTATTTCAAAGGGTAGAAAACATTGTGGGAATAAGAGAAAATGCTGGTTACCAGCATTTTCTCCTCTTCCCACACAGTTTTCAAAAGCCTTTTCATCATTGTCAGGAGAACATAGGAATTATTTGGTAACAGGTAAACTGGCTTAGATTTTCAAAGATGCAAGTCACGAATAGTTGCATAATTGACAGCATGCTTAGATAACACCTTATACAACACCTGAGAAAAACTTTCCTCCTAACATTTTTCAACTAATGGTATTTGCATGAAAACCAAAGAGAAATTCAGCTGTATGTACTGATTTTCACTATTCAAACTTGGAAATTTATATGATTAAGCCATTTTTGCACACAAATTTGAAAACAATGACAGAAAAAAAGCAGCTTCTGCTCGTGGCAATAATTCTACTTCCTTTTTTCTTTAATTTTCAACAGAATTTATGAAATTAAATATCTGGTCCTTTGAAGGTCCTTATGATAGCTGCCAAAAGTAAACAACTGGTTGATAATATGGATTTCAATATAAATTATACCATTTAAAAGTAGCAAAAGTATTGTGAAAATGACAATCTCTTACTACATGGTCGGTTCAAATAATAGTCCCAGGTATCAGATGTACTTGAATTCGAAAGGTGAGTAACCCCTGGTAATGAATAGAGGACATTTGTTTTTTTTTTTTAAATACCAAACTTTATTTCATCTCATGAACATCACTGGTAATATATTCACTAGTGATGTGCAGCAACGAGTGAAAATATTACTGATGATTTTCACTTAATGAAATAAATTTCGCTTTCACCAAAAAAAAACCCCAAATATTCTATTTATTTCATGCATCTAACCCTTTTCGGTAATTCCCCATGGCGTACCCCCTCTGCATAACAATGCATTACAATATAATTTAAAGCGTGAGAAATGTAGGGTAAATTACGTCATATTTCCATCTGGTTGAGTGGCACGCACATTTTACCTAAGTAACTAGTGCGCAGGAACTACTGTTTCCACCTTCAATTGAAGTGTTAAAAAATAAAATCAGTATTTTTCACTGATCGTAACCATGAAATGTCAAAAAATATTCCACCGTTATTTCTCTATCAACTACCGGAAAGCGCGAAATAAGTACTAATAACTTTGAAAAATTATTACCTATCTCTGAGGATATCAAAACTCTTTCGATTCAAATCTAACTCCCATTATTTTCAGCATTGGCACTGTTAACTCTTTACCAGACAACAATGTAATACACTTGTCCAATCTGAAAGCATTTGCATGTGACATACAAAACGTGGCTCCTGTGATAGGATTTAGGTACAGAAAACATTTTGAGAGAAGGAGAAAATGCTGGTTACCAACATTTTCTCCTTTTCCCACAATGTTTTCAAAAAGGTCTCTTTCAGATGGTCGTTATATCTTGGGACTGTTTGTAATGGGTTAAAGAAAGGGTCTATAAAAGAAATTTATAGATATCTAGCATGTCATGACTCTGTAATGGTGCAGGTTTCTTTCTTCTTTTCTTACGGTCTACATTTCCACAGAGAGATGGTTATTGAAATTTACTTCACTTTGCAATCCTTTACCAAACAAGCCTGAGTTTTAATGACCGTGACAAAGACAGCTTTTGAAAATATTGTTGGTAAAGGAGAAAATGCTGTTTACCAGCACTTTCTCCTTTACCAACAATATTTTCTACCCTTTAAAAAAAACCTCCATATTTTAGTCACATATAATGTGTCGCCTTCCAATGTTTTCAATTTTGGAAAGTCTAATATTGTATAGTCTGGTTCAGGGTTAACCCTTAGAGACATGAATAATTGAAATAGACTCTTCCAATTGGGAAAAACAGCCAAAATATCACAATTTCAAGGAGTTTTCTTTGGCCAATATAAGTTATGAAAAGTGGACGCTGCGGATTCAAGATCAGATTGAAAAATCCGGCTGCTTGTTCTGTACAGTCTGATCTTAATCTACACTGTGCTTTCAAGCAGCTAAAGCCATGTTCAGATGTTTTAAAGGGTTAATCGAACAAGCAAAATTGGTCGGAACAGTTTTAGTACCATAGCTGTTTGCTACTGTATAATTGCAGCCTGGCAGTCATTACCATACTGTCTCTATTTAACGCCCTGGGGGAGTTACATTTTCCAAGGTAATTAACAACATAAGATTTTCCAAGGACAATGATAATATTAATGTTTTAGTCAATGCTGACTGAGAAGCAAAGGCCATTTTAGAAACCTGATGTCTTATTGCAGAATATCGATTTTACTGCTGATCATAATTCATTTGGACATTAAATAACATTCACAATTAATATGGAACAGAGTGGTTTTTCACTTGCTTAATGTTTTTCCAAGTTACTTGACAAAATTGTATTACCAAAAGTTTGTAATGTTATCGGCAGTGTATGTATATTTTGATAGTCAGGTGTTAATGACATCGATCTGTGAAGTAATTAGGATTATGATGATACTAAAAGTTTATTCAAATAGATTTATTTCAACTTTATCAAAGGATTGGCCATCTGGTAGCCATTCAGAGTCATTCAGAAAAAGGCTGGGGGAGCATTACTTAGAGCGGGAGCTCCAATACGGGACATTACGGTACTTCCAGTAATAATCAACTCTTTACCACACATTATCCCGGGTTAATAACAACCCTGGGGAAGGGGCCTTTTGAAAACATTGTGAGAAAAGAAGAAAATGCTGGTAACCAGAATTTTCTTCTTTTCCCACAATGTTTTCTGCCCTCTGAAAGACAAAATTTACATTTTGATTATCAGCTGATATTGTCGTCTGCAATGCTTTCAATTTGGACCAGGCTAAAATTTTGTCATTTGGTAGAGTTAAACATCAATTTAAAGCCTTGGTCACACCGAGCTAACGGACGAGTAACGGATAAAAAATCATTTTATCCGTTCGTGTCTGTTCGTATCCGTTTTATGTCCGTTTCTTATCCGGTGAATCCGCTACTTGTCCGGCGATGTCCGTTCCGTCCGGTGGGAAGTTTTGAGCATGTTCAAAACTTTCCACCGGACAAAACGGACAGAGACATGCAAATGATAGACTTTGGATGCATCTGACAATTTATACCCTCGGCATGTCACGTGACCAGTACGTTCCTCGTACGTTGGTGTTCGGTACATTTCCGTTCATCGTACGTTTTGTCCGGTTCTCATGCGTTGCACTTCCGTTTTATCAGGTACAAGTCCCTTACTCGTACGGTGATATCCGTTAATAGACCGTTTATTATCCTTTACATATCCGTTAAACGTGCGTTTTTTTCCGTTACATGTGCGGTACTTGTGCGGTCACTGTGTGGCTTCCTCGCTCCACACACCGATCGCGTGAGCCTCGAGCGGCAGAGGAGATGAATTTTGTCACCAGATAACCAAATTCTGTATGTTTTTGTCCGTTTTTCCCCCGTTACATATCCGTTAGCTGGTCTGACCAAGCCTTTACATTTCTACAAGGAAATTGCAATCCAAGCTATCTAGGAGGTGTAATTGAAACTACATGACTTATTTAGATAATCACTTTTTCCTGCTGTATGAAAGTGCATTGTGCTCTTTGCCAGCTTACTAAAACTTTGTGACAAATATGGAAATTCCAAATACTCTATCATTTGCCACAATTTTTTCTGCCCGGTCTCTTCTTATGGACTGTACACTAGTGAAATCATTTTTTGTCAAACTTCATAATAATATCTCTAATATGGATTGCACTCAAAAAGAGTTAGCCAGGATTGAAAAGCGTTAAAATAATGTTACCGAATCATAGCAATTAGCCCCTTTACATATTGAGAGAAAATTAAGGCTCTTTTTCAGACAGTATAGATCAAAGTCAGACTGCATAGAGGATTATTTGCAGTCCGATCTTAATTGATCCATACAAAGCATTTTAATTTTTCTAACTGTATGACCTTTGCCCTTACAAACTATTTATCTTATCAAACAAATTGAAAATTCTTATTTAACTTATTCAACTATGAACTGTGAAACAAAAAACCAAAGAGGTTGTATACTTATGGAACATTTTTTTCTGAAAAGAACACTATTCTAGGATTAGTTCTGTTAAATATTTCACTCAAAATCTCCCTGGTCTCCACAGGCCTTGAGGGTTTCAATTTCCACTCAAACAATTGGATGGGAAATAACCTATTAAAGTAACCACTGGCTCCTGATGTTTCCTGTTTGTTGGGATATCCTCTGTGGCAATCATGATTATCCCTAAACAGTATTACCAGACGACAAAATTTTAGACTTGTTTATACTGAAAGCATTTGTGGAACAATATGAATGTGCCCAAGATGATGGGACTTTTCGTGGAAAGGGTAGTTTAAACGTGGTGGGAAAAAGAGAAAATACTTGTGACCAGCATTTTCTTTTATTTCTACAATGTTTTCAAAGGCCTGCGGCTGTTGAAACCCAGTTCACCATAACAGTGCAAAAAAAGAAAAAAACAGTAATAGACATTTTCAGAAATAAGACCCAAACAAGTTCAAGGTTACTATTGCAGAGACATTTTGTGGAGTCTGATTTTGATCTAGTTGGCCACATTAAGGCAACTCTAGTTGTGAAAGGCAATTTAATGGTTAAGACTGCAAAAACTGTTCATAGTTTGATCTCGATCTACAATTTCTGCAAAAGCATTGATATCTGTCATTGACATCTAGAACATTGATGATGAATCTTGGGCATTTGTTTTATTTCCTGGTAATAATTTCGATATCTAGAGGAATTTCATCGAAGCCATGGGTAAATAATGGTGAAATATTTCCTGATTAACTCTTTACTAGACATCAAAATTTAAGCCTTGTCTAACTTGAAAGCATTTGCATATGACAAATCAAAATGGCTTGAATGTTGAGATTTGTTTTAGATAGGTACAAAACTTTGTGGGAAAAGGAGAAAATGCTGGTTACCAGCATTTTTCTCCTTTTCTCACAATGTTTTCAAAAGCCTCCTCATTCAAGGGCGTTAAAACTTCAGATTGTTCGGTACAGGGTCAATGTTTTAGCTTCATATGCATGCAAATCCCCAGTGCTGCATTATACAGAATATCTAAATATCTTTCTCTGGGCTTGACTGTATTTACAAGTGTGGTGATATACAAATGGGAATAAGATATCTCAGCACATCAAAATTACATTATGATAACATATTTTCAAAATATTAAGTTCAGTCTTTACCAAATGACAAAATATTCAGAATTTTCCAAATTCCAAGCATTTGCAGGAGACAGATCAAAATGCGACTCAATGAAAAAATTGCAACACTGAATCCCGAGTTTTAATGACCCAGAGAAAGAAGCCTTTTGAAAACATTGTTGGGAAAAGGAGATATTACTGGTAACCAGCTTTTTCTCCTTTTCGTACAGTATCTTCTACCCTATTAAAGGCAAATTTCATAATTTTAACCACATTCATATTGTCTTCTGAAAATGCTTTCATTTTGGGCAAGGCTAAGATTTTGTTGTCTGGTGAAGATTTAATGGGGTAGAAAAACATTTTGAGAAGGGAAAAAATGTTTGTTACCAGCATTTTCTCCTTTTGCCACAATGTTTTCAAAAGCCGTCTCTCCAAGAGTTGTTAAAACACAAGATTATTTGGTAAAGGGTTAACTCTCAGAGCATCTGCAACAGCTATGGTTGCCATTACGGCCAGTGAAGATCAAAGATCAGACTCCACTGAACATGACTGTGGTCTGATCTTCTTTGATCTGCACTATCTGATTTGCTGAAACTTTAAAGGGTACAAAAAACCGAAAGCAACTTGTAATTCAAATTATCTTGGACTCATTTCTAGTCAAAAAATGTCCATCGTTTGGCACTATCAGAATTAACCTGTTACCACACAATCCTAAGTTTTAATGAACCTGAGGAAAAAAGCCCTTTGAAAACATTGCGGGAAAAGGAGAAAATGCTGGTAACCAGCATTTTCTCCTTTTCCCACAATGTTTTTGACCCTTTCAAGCACAAAATTTAATTTTTGAGTAAATTTTGTTTTTAGCAAATGCTTTTAATTGTCTGGTCCAAAATTTTGCTGCTTCCCAGTAAAGAGTTAATTTATGGAATGCCCCTATAGAAACATTATTTACTTTTGTAGGCTATAGATTAAGATCAGACTGCACAGCAGCCATCTCATTTTGGATGTTCACTATTCATCCTTGTAGTACTGAATACATCAAATCAAAATTCCTGGTCAGTACTAAAGATGCAGATATATAGCAATTCCAATGCTATTTTAGTTAGATTATCTGGCAAAGAAGTGGACAATGTAAATCCATGATCAGATTGCAAGTGCAAATTCTTATCTGAATCTTTACTGTCAGCACAAGCCATTAAATCCTGATACAGTGATACAAGCTCATTAAGATATTCAGCCCAAACATGCCTTGCTATAAGAATTTCTGGAGTCCTAATATGACTTGATGACATTCATTTATAATACCATCAATTTTACTTACTCTGGGGCAATTTACTTCAAAAGTTGTAGAAAAATAAAAGTACTTATGAAAGGAGGAAATGTTTTTAATAGGTCTCCATTTCACAATTTCTATCAAAATTGAATGATATAGAATTGAAAGAGAGAGTTTGAAGTTTGCCTTTTTTTTTCAATATGTTGACCCAACTTACAGACTGGCAAAAAATGTTCTGTTTATTTCAGAAATTTGATTGATAGGTCGGACAACAGGGCAATATTGCTGTTCAGCAAAATTCATATTTCATACAGAATCCATATCTCTTAACAGACATCATATTTCCATATTTTAATCAGCAATTTCTCACAGATTGTCATCACAGATTTGTATCCAAACTTTGGTCATTCTTTTATTCATTGGCCTAAATTGGCAAACATACATTAACAAAAGGGAGATAAATCTATTCTGTCACTTCAAAATCAGAAAATACATCTGTAATCATTATGAACGCCAGGAAGAATGTGGTTTTGAAGTCTGTTGATGGTTTCAAACATGAACACAGGCGGAAACAATTCAGGAAATGGTGGCCATGTGTAGTGGCCAAGGAGGCAGATTTGAAACTTTTGTGACTGAAAATGCTTAATTATACATTAGAAATAGCATTCTTGAAATCATTTTATTCTTCGCCAAATTTTCGGATTTGTCTAAATTAAACCCTTTACCAAACAATCTGAATTTTAATGACCCTGAAGGAGAAGGCTTTTGAAAATGTTGTGGGAAAATGAAAAAATGCTGGTAACCTGCATTTTCTCCTTTTCCCACAATGTTTTCTACCCAATCTGGGCCAAAAATCATCATTTGAGCTACATTTATTTTGTCTGCAAATGCTTTCAATTCAGTAAAGTCCAAAATTTTGTTGTTGGGTAAAGAGTTAAAGCATTTTGCAGACAACAAAAAATTTTGGCTCAAGTAAGTCATGGAATTTATCACACATGGGACAGGATAGAAAACATTGTTGGAAGAGGAGAACCAAAAAAAAAAAAATGCTGATTCACCACATATCTAAACTCGACCTTTTTTGACAGCTGAAAATAAAATTCAATAAAAGGTGGAAAGATTTTTTTTACGGACTTGACTTTAAAACAAGCAGATGGTATAGGTCCAAGATCAAACTGCATGTTTTGTACAGTCTGATTTTGATCTATTCTGTCCACAAGAGCCCCCTTTTTTTTGCCTATGGTGCTGAGACGGTTAAGGGTTATATTACATAGATCCTGAGAATATTTGAAAAATTATTGTCAATTTCTCTAGAAATACAACTTTTAATGCTTCAGAAAATGGAAAATTAATTAAAGCAGTGGTTGAAATTGAAACTGGTAACCAGGTATATAATGTAACCTAAAGAAGACCAGTCATATTAATCCTCAAAGCATCTTTAACAACTATAGTTGCCTTTACAGTTAGTGTAGATCAAGGTCGGACTGCACAAAACGTGCAGTCTGATCTTTGATCTATACTGTCTGCCTTTGATGAGATATTCTGAACAAGAGCAACTGAAATTCCAATTATTTGGGTCTTATTTCTTGACTAATAATGTCTATTGGGTTTTATAATTTGGCACTTCATCCCTTTACCTAAGATGAGAAAATTTTAGACTTTCCCACATTGAAATTCCTTGCAGTCTGATCTTTGATCTACACTGTCTGCTTCGGTGAAACACTTAAGTCAAAAGCAACCATGATATTGCAATTATTTGAGTCTTTTTTCTGGACGTTGTAACGTCTGTTGGGTTTATATGGTGCTCCAAGGGCTAAGTGTACCAGATTGTTGTTTAGTTGTCTCACTGAACTAATCAGTTCTCTGTGCTTAAAACAAGACCTAAATCCTAAGTTGTGTGTACCTATTAACCCTTTACCAAACAACAAAATGTTGGACTTGTCCAAATTGAAAGCATTTGCAGACGACAACTTAACTGTTGCTAAAATGACAATTTCTGACTGTGATGGGGTAGAAAACATTGTGGGAAAAGATGTTTTCAAAAGCCTTCTCTTTCAGGGTCGTTGAAAGTCTGGATTGTGTGGTAAAGGGTTAAAACACCAAAAAATTGTAATGAGTGGCTACAACATAGATATAAGAACAAAAGCTACAAGGTTTCACTATTAAAATCTTAAAAATTTGCTGCACATACAGTATCTCTTTGATAGTTATAAATGGGCCAATTATGCTCTTGCAAAAGGAAATTTAATGTGTCTCTGTGATACATCAGACCACTCAAATCAACACATTATTATGGATCCATAAATTCTATTCTGTCTAACAATCAACTAGATTTGGAGGTAGAATGGTCCTTTGGCATTCAGAAAATTTACAAATAGTAAAAAGTTTCGATCCAATTGTCAGCCTGTGTGAATTGCCCAGTCTTGACATGGTTGAAATTTTTTGCAGATGTATTATGCTCCCATTTCACAGAGTATGGCCTGAATATATGTTTAAGCACAAACAGATGCTTAATGTCCATAAGGAAATGGCCTCAATCATTTGCCTGGGAAGACATTAGCAAAAAATTTATTATTAATATTTTCCACCTTCTGTCTGTAACTGGTCAAATTGTCTGTGGTGGTCTGCTAAATGTGTTTGTCTGGCCAATCTCCCTCCCTCCCAGTAGCATACTGGGAAATTTCTTTATGGGTGTCAGCATTTGTTTTACCTCTATTTTTTTTTAGTTTCAAATATTCAATACAGTCTGTCATTTTACTGAGTGGGAAGTAGGTCGATTGTCACAATATATATTTTTACTCTATTGATCACCAGAACAACTGTCTCGCAAAGATACATAAAAAGGAATATACACAGTGTTAACCCTTTAGTTTTCAAGCAGAATTTCAGGGGCCTTTGTGGACAGTGTAGATCAAAGATCAGACTGCAGAGAATGTGCAGTCTGATCTTAGAGCAACACTGTCCAATATTTGGTAGACCTTTTAAGTTTAACAGTCTTGAAAGTTTCAATAATTTATTGTTTTTTTTTTTACAAACTAAGAATGTATCATTTACTTAACACTATCATGGTTCACATAGAAAGTATAGGGACTAAATTGCCTCTAGCTTTCTCTGGAGACAAGAGTTTTTATTCCAATCCAAAGCCCATAAAATCTGTCCTTCCTATATATCCAGATCCCAGAGGATATAGCAGATAGCTGAAAAAATTACTTTCCTGCTAATGACTGCTCCCCTTATCCTTGATTGTATCACTGATTGCTCCCTTGTCATGTGATTGTATCATTGGCTGTCCCCTTTTTCTTGATTGCAGTTTTGTTGTCCCATTCCTGCTGTCCCATTATCCTTGATTGTATTATTGACTGTTCCCTTATCCTTAATTGTTTTGTTGGCTGTTCCTTTCTACTTGATTGGGATGTTGTTATTTGCTCATCCTTGATTATATCAGTGGTTGTTCCCTTATCCTTGATTTTTATCATTGGCTGTTCCCTTGTCATTGATTGTATTCATGCCTGTTCCCTTATCCTTGTTTGTGTTATTGCTTGTTTTCTTATTCTTGATTGTATTTTAGGATTTGTGTTTCCTTACCCTTGACTGAACTGTTGCTTGTCCCTGTATCTTTGATTGTATCTTCAACTTTTACCTTTTTCTTCATTGTATCACTGGCTGTCCCCCTATCCTTGATTTTATTGTTTGCTGTCTCCTTATCCTTGCTTGTATCACTGGCTGTCCCCTCATTTTATACTGTACTGTTGTGTCCATATTTTCAATTGCATCACTGGTTGTTCCATTATCCCAGATTGTATTGTAGGTTCTACCCCATTCTTGATTGTATCATACAATGCCCCCTTATCACTGGATGTGTTTTTGGCTCCTTATAATTGATTGTAAAGTTGACTGTCCCATAATCACTGATTGTTAGCTGTCCCTTTGATAGTTTCATTGTTGCTTCCTTGTATCATTGGCTGTCCCCTTATTATTATTATTATCCCCTGCCAAAGGCAGAGGGATATAGTTTTAGCATTTTCCGTCCGTCTGTCTGTCCTTCCTTCTGTCCATCAATCCTTCCGTCCGTTTGTCCGTCTTGGAGAATATCTCAACAAGAGGGCCATGATGGCCCTGAAGTCGCTCACCTGAGCCTTTTGATCAAACATGACCCATTTCCAATCTCTTCAGAGATAATAAGACAAACACTCTGACAAACACGCATTAGTATTGGGCTTACAAATATGGCCTCTACAGTGCACACAAGCTTTTTCTAGAATTTGTCTCAGCGGCCTACTTAACATTTAGAAATTATCCAGACATACATTCCAACAAACTTTCACGAGTATTTGAGAGAAAATGTGGCCTGTAGGGTGTATAAAAGGTTTTTCCGAGATTTGACCTAGTGACCTGGTTTTTTATCCAACATGACCCATATTCATACTAGTCTAAGATATTATCAAGACAAACATTCAAAGCAAATTTCAAGATTATTGGACTGAAAATGTGGCCTCTACAGCGTACACACGTTTTTTCAAGGATGAAAATTTGGTGACCTAGTTTTTATTCCACCTGACCCATTTTCAAACTCATGCAAGATATCATCAAGACAAACATTCTAACAAAAGTTTGAAGAATATTGGACTGTAATTATAGTACAAAAGGTTTTTCCGAGATTTGACCTTGTGACCTAGTTTTTTATCCATCATGACCCATTTTCATACTAGTCTAAGAAATTATCAAGACAAACATTCTGACCAAATTTCAAGATTATTGGACTGAAAATGTGGCCTCTAGAGCTTACATAAGGTTTTTCTAAGATTTGACCTGGTAACCTAGTTTTCGACCTGACATGACCCATCTTCAAACTCATCCAAGCTATCATCATGACAAACAGTCTAACCAACTTTAAAGAGCATTGGGCTGAAAATGTGGCTTCTGGAGCGTACACAAGGTTTTTCAAAGATTTGACCTAGTGACCTAGTTTTTGACCCCACATGGCCCACTTTCGAACTCGTCTGCGATATTATCAAGACAACTATTCTGACCAAATTTCAAGAGTATTGGACTGAAAATGTGGCTTCTGGAGCATACACAAGGTTTTTCTAAGATTTGATCTAGTGACCTAGTTTTTGATTCAACATGGCCCGTTTTCAAATTTGTGAGAGATATCATCAAGACAAACATTCTGACCAACTTTCAAGAGTATTGGACTGAAAATGTGGCCTCTACAGCGTACACAACGTTTTTCTAAGATTTGACCTGGTGACCTAGTTTTTGACCCGACATGGCCCATTTTCGAACTCGTCTGTGATATCATTAAGACAAACATTCTAACCAACTTTCAGGAGTATTGGACTGAAAATATTGCCTCTAGAGTGTACACAAGGTTTTTCTAAGATTTGACCTGGTGACCTAGTTTTTGACCCAACATGGCCCATTTTCGAACTCATCTGAGATATTATCAAGACAAACATTCTAACCAACTTTCAAGAGTATTGGACAGAAAATGTGGCCTCCAGAGTGTACACAAGGTTTTTCTAAGATTTGACCTAGTGACCTAGTTTTTGACCCAACATAACCTATTTTCAAACTCATCTGAGATATCATCGAGGCAAACATTCTGACCAAGTTTCATGAGTATCACACTGAAAATGTGGCCTCTAGAGCGTACACAAGGTTTTTCTTAGATTTGACCTAGTGACCTAGTTTTTGACCCAACATAACCTATTTTCAAACTCGCCCGAGATATCATCAAGACAAACATTCTGACCAACTTTCAGGAGTATTGGACAGAAAATGTGGCCTCTAGAGCGTACACAAGATTTTTCTAAGATTTGACCTAGTGACCTAGTTTTTGACCTGATATGACCCATTTTCGAACACGTCTGAGATTTTATTGAGACAAACATTCTGACCAAGTTTCATGAGTATCAGACTGAAAATGTAGCCTCTAGAGCGTACACAAGGTAAAAGTTGACGACGGACGACGCACAACGCACGACGGACGACGGACACAGCACGATCACAAAAGCTCACCATGAGCACTTCGTGCTCAGGTGAGCTAAAAACCATTGGACAGAATTTTGTGAAACTTTATATGTGTGTACAATAACCCATTCTGCTGATATACTTTCTTTTTTGATTCGATGCAAAATGGCTGAGTGGGAGCGATTTTAAGTTAGGCAGTCTAATAAATTTTTCAGCAGGAGATATCATTTCAACAAAATTGCTCGTTTCTACTGTATCATTGTCTGTCCCCTTATTATTTCTTGTATCATTGTCTGTCCACTTATCATTTTTTGTGTCATTGGCTGTCCCCTTATATTTTCTTGTATGATTGGCTGTCCCATCATAATTTCTTGTATCATTAGTTGTCCCCTGATTATTTCTTGCATCATTGTCTGTCCCCTTATTATTTCTTGTATCATTGGCTGTCCCTTCTCAGTTCTTACATCACTGACATCCCCTTTTAATTTTTTGTGTCATTGGCTGTCCTCTGTCTTGTTCTTTCTTTTATCAATGGCTGTGCCCTTATCTTTCCATGTATCATTGACTATGCCCCAATCTTTTCATGTATCATTGACAGCTAGCCCCTTTTTATTTTTTGTATCACTGGTTGTCCCCTTATATTTTCTTGTATTTTTTGATATGTGCTTGTCCTTTCTACAGTATACAATCTACATTTTTTTTTACCACACAATCCCGACTTTTAACGATCCTGAGAAAGAAAGCTTTAGAAAACATTGTGGGAAAAGGAGAAAATGCTGGTAACCAGCATTTTCTCCTTTTCCCACAATGTTTTCAAACATTCCCAAATCAAATTTCAATTTTTTATTCACATTTATTTTGTCATCTGCAAATGCTTTCAATTTGGACTAGAACAAAATTTTGTTGTTTGGTAAAGAGTTAAGACCTCCTATGCCACCCATTACATTAAAATTGTTTTTATGACAATCTGTACGATGCTTTTTTTTTTTGTTTACCCTTCAAGCACCTTTACAAGTATCGTTTTCTGGTCTTTGATCTACAGAGTCCCGGTGACTTTCCTCAGACATCCTCGAAAAAAGAATTGTTAAAATTGCAATATTTGACTATTTTCTTAACTGAAATTGTCTATATGGATTATTCAGTGATCCTATGGTAAATATGACCTTTTTGGTGCACTTGTCCTTGTACATCTTTTTTTGAAACATTGTCACTAAAGCAAAACTTGCTTGTGGTAATAATTTGTTCAGGTACCTTGCAAATCCGTTATTAATATTCTATTGTATGGACTGCAAAAGAACGAAAATGTGTTAAAAACTGGTACAAGAGCACAAAATTGTAGACCAGTCCAAATTGAAAGCATTTGCAGGAGACAAGATAAGACATGAAACCTGAAAAATGTCTTTGGAAGGGTAAAAAACAATGTGGGAAAAAGAGAAAATGCTGGTTACCAGCATTTTCTCGTTTTCCCACTTTGTTTTCAAAAGTATTCTTTCTCAAAGTTGCTAAAACTCTCAAGGTTGTTAAAACTAAAAATTGTATGGAAAAGAGTTTAACAACTTTTACCCTTAGAGTACCTAGAATAAAATAAGAAATTTTTCAGACAGTAAAGAAATCTCATTTACATTGTTATACCAAGAGCTCTTTGAATAACCAAACAAAACATTGAAAACTTTGAATCCAAGATCAAACAACATTCTCTGCAGCCTGATCTTGATCTACACTGTCTATAAAGGAAATGAAAGTTTTGCTTAGCACTTTAAGGGTCAGATTTCAATTGTCAGAATCAAAGGGCTTTTGCCAGAAGTTATTACCGCCATAAAACACCATGTTTTTAATAGTTAAGCCACTGTTAACCTTTTCCTTTTCAACAGTGAAGGATTCCCTCCCTTTATGATATTTGTTATAAACTGATCAATCATTCAACTTTTGCCAACTGTTTTACACTTATTAGCGCATTTCCTGGTAAAAATACTTGAAATTATTATGATAAATTATTCAAAGTTCTCCTTATGCCCAAGATCCTCCATTTCTAGCAATTATTACTTCCTTGAATTATACTTAGTTTATTGAAAGGTTTGAGGGCATCATTACACAATAATAGGCAAATCTCCAACGTAATTTTCAGACAATGGTAGACCACAGGTTCTCCACCATGTTAGCTCTGATTCTTCATTCTGCACAGCTGCAAAGTTACATGGTACGAAGAGTAATACAATTAAGTAACAGTTCCACGCTACTAAACCTTCAGCAAATTTTAACTGCAAAAGTGATACAAAGGAGAAATGAAACACTTAACTCATTACCAAACGACAAAATGCTAGACTTGACTAAACTGAAGCATGTGCAGACGACAAATAAATTGTGGCTCCGTTGATGAAATTTTGTCCTTGAAAGAGTAGAATAAATTGTGGGAAAAGGAGAAAATGCTGTGGTGCCAGTGTTTTCAAGTTATCTTCCTGACGGTTATTAAAACTGGGAATTGTTTGGTACAGGATTAAGAATGTTATCACTTTGAGTTTTAAAATTAACCTAAAGAACATTTTCAGCCTGGATTTTATTAGATCTATATAACAGAGTCCTAACAAAGCAGACAGTGTAAATCAAAGATCAAACTACACGTTCAGTGCAGTTTGGTCTTGATCTAAGCTGGTCCCAAAGGTAATTTGAGCTGCGAAAGGCACTTTAAGGGTTAAAATTACTGTTTTTTTGTATAAAATTTGAGGGGTCAGGGGCAACTACCCGACTTCTTACAAGCTATTTACTCCTTTTCTGTGTATATTTTAACATTTTTCATTTTATCAATTTTTTCGATCGAAAAATTGTTCAAATTTTATTTTTGTACAGTGTATACTTTCCAGTTCAAATTGTGTAAAGGGAAACCCCAAGCTAATAAAAATGTCCCCTGGTTGTGTAGGAAATGACTGTGCCCCATAAAAGGACATAAATAACCCAATGATGGTACTGAAAATATGGCATTTTGCATTAATGCTTCTGTTTTTTTGTGCTTAATCTGTGATAAAAATGCTACTTGCCATTTGACGTTTGGCAAAGTGGGAAATGAATTGTCACAGCGGACCAATGTCCAGAAATGACTCATTTCCCCATTATTGCTATGGAAACACCGGGCCCATCACCCTAATATTTTCCAATGTTAACCTGCAGCAGCTGCAATGCTTTAAAAATTCCATGACAAAATATAGTTATTTGCTTATGCTAACAATTTTAGGTTCCATTTATTACACACATATTTAGTGAACAAAACACTTGAGTATTAAGGTTATAGTTTACAAGTTGAAACTCTGTCATTGGAAATGTTAACTGGCTTTTTCCACACAATCCTGAATTTTGAGAACCCTGACTGAATAAGCTCATGAAAACTCTGTGATCCCACAATGTTTGCTGCTCTTTCAAAGAGAAATCCAGTAAATGAGCCATGCTAAATTTGTCATCTGCAAAATCTTTCAATTTGGACTATTCTAAAATTTTGTCATTTGTTGACAGAGAGGCAAAATATTTGAAGAAATAGAAAATGATCATTTTGGTTATCTTTATAATCATTGCTTCAAGTATACTGCTCCCTCCCCACAATGTTTTGAATTTGTGTAAGCTGCAGGGATGACTAAAAGCGCTAGAATGGCGTAAGTCGGTTACCAACATTTTCTCCTTTTCCGACAATATTTTCAAAACTTATCTTTCTCAGGGTCAATAAAAGTCGGCATTGTGTAGTTAAGAATGTGTCCAAAAGCATTCTTCTTTTAAAGGTCCTATAGCTGCCAAAAATAAATACTAGTAATAGGGTGGTAAAATGCATTTAAATGTAAATCACACAAAAATATGTAAATTATTGTATTTAGATGACTATCTGTTATTGTACCATTGCTCCAAGTATAAGTCGCTGGTAGAAAAATGAATTTTCAAATCAGGCAAAAAGTAAAAGAAAGATGGGGCAACCTGGTAACTTTTAATTTTGTTTCATTTAGATTTCATTTTTCTGCCAGAAAGTAACACATAGACTGACCAAACAATAACAGATAATGTCATCTTAACAATAATTTACATACTTTTAAAATGGTATGACTTAAATTTCAGTGCATTTTAACAACCACATTGTTTACACTTAGCAGCTATAGAGCGGTTGTTTTAACCCACCACACAATACTGATGTTTAACGACCCTGGGAAACAAGGCTTTTGAAAACAATTTGGGAAAAGGAGAAAATGCTTGTCACCAGCATTTTCTTCTTTTCCCACAATGTTTTATAGTCTTCCTTAACCTAGTTTTCAATTTTCAGTCTCATTTATTTTGACGTCTGCAAGTGCTTTCAATTTAGACCAGTCTAAAATTTTGTTGTTTGGTAAAGAGTTAAGCACGAGACTGTTGGGGGAAGCATTGTTAAGATTGTATTCATTACAAAGAGTTGGATCTATCAATTTGTCATCATTTAGCCCAATTATCTGATGTATCAACTTGTCAACACAAATAATATCGGGCTCTTTGAAGGGAATGCGTTCTGCAACTCATTTCCAGGAAACATTTTCTATGTGCTGAGTCCAGAGCATGGAAGTTACTTGTACATTCTCTATCCCATGCTGTTAACTCTTTTACCACATGTAGAAATTTTAGACTCATCAAAATTGAAAGCATTTGCAGACGACAATTTAAAGATAGCTCAAAAGACAAAATTTGTCCTTGATAGGGTAGAAAACAATAGGGGAGAAAAAGAGAAAATCCTGGTTACCAGCATTTTCTCCTTTTCTAACAGTGTTTTCAAAAGCTGTCTTCCTCAAGGTCATTGAAACTCAGGAACTGTGTTGTAAACTGTTAACTCTTTTATCAAACAATCCTTAGTTTTAACGACCCAAAACAAAAAGGGCTTTTGAAAATACTGTGCGAAAAGGGAGAAAAATGCTGGTAACCAGCGTTTTCTACTTTTACCAAAGTTATTCTTACTCAAACAAGGATTCTTTTCAATTTTTGAGTCGCATACATTTTTTCGTCTGCAAATGCTTACATGTTGGATATCTAAAATTTAGTCTTCCAGTGCAACCTTATTAACCCTTTACCACACAATGACGCCTCTTAATGCCCCTAAAAAAGGGGCCTTTTGAAAACATTGTGGGAAAAGGAGAAAATGCTGGTAACCAGCATTTTCTCCTTTTCCCACAAAGTTTTCTACCCTATCAAAGAAAAGTTGCGTCATTTGAGCCACTATGAAATTGTCGTCTGCAAATGCTTTCAATTTGGATAGGTCTTAAATTTTGCCGTGTGATAAAGGGTTAAACTGATGATGCTGGCAGAGTTTGGGTCATTAAAAAAAATCTCATAGTGCTTAAATCATGAAACTTGCGTGAAAGCAAGCCATATGATATACTGATGTCGTCTGTCTGGAGCATGACTTATTCAGAGTTTTCTGCAGCAATTTCCTTTCAGAAAGCAATGAATTCCATCTCCAAAATGGCATCCAATTTGATTCATATGAAAACAATCTCACAGGAGTTAAATCTGTAACTTGCGTGAAATGGTACAAACTAGCCATGTGATATAGAAAGTCAGTGTCTGAGCGCATTACTTAGCCAAGTTGATTCACAAGAATAATTTGTATTGTCATTAGATTTGAGGATAAGCTTACAACCATTTCCCTCCATTTTATGATTCAACACAGACATAATTTGTCTTTATAAAGGTCCTCTTGGGTATCCCTGACTCTCACCATCATATCATTATAGTTTTGTTTTCCATTCAACTCTAATTTACCCTTTACTACACAATCCCGAGTTTCAACGACCCTGTGGATGAAGGCTTTTGAAAACATTTTGGGAAAAGGAGAAAATGCTGGTAACCAGCATTTTCTCCTTTTCCCAAAATGTTTTCTACCCTTTCAACGACGAATTTGAATGTCTGAGCAACATTAAATTTGTCCTCTGAAAATACTTTCAATTTGGACAAGTCTGAAATGTTTTCATCTGGCAAAGAGTTCACAAACATCAAAATTCCAGATTTTTCAAAGTTGAAAGCATTTACAGACCAAACTAGAGCTGTCACTGAATGTGACTTAATACCCCCCGCCAGCGCTTTGACAGAAACAGGCAATTATTTGTACACAGACGGACACACCGACGGACACACCGACGGACAAACGGACAGAAAGGCTGATTCCAGTATACCCCCGAAAACATTCATTTTGCGAGGGTATAAAAATAAATGCGACTAAAAGGCATCACTTGTGTCACATTCAGTTTGTCGTCTGCAAAGGCCTTCAATTTGGACTAGCATAAAATTTTGTCATCTGGTAAAGGGTTAAGGGTTGATACTATTTACGGAAAAATGCAGGAAATACCAACATTGATTGTAAATTTATCTTTTTTATTGCTTTAGTATATCAAAACATAATGTCTAGACAGTAATTTCACATGCAATGAGAAAAAGAAACAAAATTTACAAAAAAACTTATACCATTGTATGCTATAGAGACATGTGTCTACATTATTATGAGAAACTGTAATATCACATGTATGCCACACAGCAAGAACCAATACAGGTATTTTAATGACATTTTTCTGTGACAAAAACTTTTTCTTATACTTAAAAAGTCAATATGGCCTGCAACACGCGAAAAGGGGCATTCGGACAGGCTAATCCGAAACGGCACTTTCCGTTTTTATGTAATTTTCTGTTTTGTGCAAGTCCACTGAAGAACAAAATCTAATGGAGTCGTAAAGTACCATCTCGGATTAGCCTGCGGACTGCGCCGGCTGATCCGAGACGATACTTTACGCAAATGTCCAAATGACCCTTTCCATGTGTTGCAAGCCATATTGTGTCACTTACAATTCTGGGTCCGTATTCACCAACCACGCTTAAGAACATTCTCTGTCTTATTCTCCAATATTTTTCAAATTTGAAAGTAACACAACTCCTGATTGGCTAAACCAAATGGTTCAGCCAATCAGAAGTTGTATAGAAAATTCTGGAGAATAAGACAAAGAATGTTCTGAAGAATGGTTGGTAAATATGGACCCTGTATGCATATTTAGGAATGCACTTTGTCACTTAAAAGAGTCTTTTAAGTATTATCTTTAATATTTCTACTGAAAAACGAATTGGTTAAACCCTTCCCAAGTGACAAACTTTTGCCGTTATACTGTACATTTTGTTGATTGCCTGTTAGGATTCTATGGGTTTACAAACACTGTGCCCCATAGCCATGCAGCTGGGAAGTCTTTATGCATCAACATCAGTTTTGCATTGTATGGCTTTCTAAGGTATTGTACTGTATTCGTATGGTGTTTAATGCCTTTTTATACATTATTCCAGTTGTTACATAATCATCGCAGCAAATGCAACTATCCATGCTTTCCTGGAGTTTCTTTACCAGCACTTCACACAATATTCTTTCTAAGCCACTCAGCTGCTCTCCTACAAAACCATCATCTATAAAATGATCTGCGGTGAGCGAGGAATTAATCTTGTTGCAATGACTATCGTCAACCCTTGGAAAGAAATTGGCCCACTGCTGCTAGGGATTCAAACCAGTGAACCCCTGGGCTAGGGTATTTCTGAGGTACACTGCGCTGACTCTTGTGCACTCACCCCTCCTGTGCCTTTTGCAGTTTTCACCGATGCTATTAATACTACAACCCTGGCTTCGTCCCTGACCAATTTTAGCCTCAAAATGATAAATTTTCTTTAACCCTTTACCAAACGCCGTAGTTTTAGACTTGATGTAATTGCACTTGTCGAAATTATAGTGACTCAAAAATAGAATTTAGCCTTTGGAATAGTAGAAAAAAAATTGTGCAAAAAGGAGAAAATGCTGCTTACCAGCATTTTCTCCTTTTCTAACAATGTTCTCAAAAGGTTTCTTCTTCAGGGTCATTAAACTTGGGATTGTCGGGTAAGGGGTTGAAATATGACAATTCTGTGTCCAATCATGGGGGCCTAACCTTTCTTTTACAGGTGACGAAATTAATAGTCTCTACTACAAATAGTCTCTATTCCCATAGTGTGAACTTATAACAAGGACTCAGAACAGATACCATGTACTGCAGTATCTTTTGCTCTTTTTTTACTATACAACTTTCATAATCTCTTGAACTAACCCTTTAACAAACAATCTCCTGTTATTATTACCCATATAAGAAGAGGTATGGACAACATTGTAGGAAAAGGAGAAAATGTCAGTCACTAACATCTCTTTTTCTCTCACAATATTTCTTGCCCTTTCACAGAAAACTTTCCTCATTTGAGATACATTTCATTTGTAAACACTTTCAATTCAGACAAGTCTTAAACTTTTTTTGTCTAATTAACTCTTTATCAAACAATCCGGACTTTTAACAACCCTGAAGAAGAGGACTTTTGAAAACATTGTGGGAAAAGGAAAAAAATGCTGGTAACCAGCATTTTCTGCTTTTCCTACAATGTTTTCTACCCTTCCCAAGACAAATTTCAAGTTTTAAGTCATATTCATTTTGTCGTCTGCAAATGCTTTCGATTCGGGCAAGTCTAAAATGTTGTCGTTTGGTAAAGAGTTAATTGTCATCATTTAAACATATAATTTCCTTTTTAATGTCCTGTCTTTTTCTTCACATGTGTTAGACTTTGGCCAAGTCCAAGACGTTCTCGTAGTTACAATTATAGGATGTCATTGACAGAGCGACAATTTGAGGATAACAGTAATAACATCACTGTCTTTATTCTGGTAGCTTAGCAACAGGGGAAAACTGTTTTATTTGAATAAGTCTGACAAACGAGAAAGGAGAGATCACAGGCAATGACTCAGCTGTTGAGTAAATTGAAGCTTGTCACATGTGACACCAATGTCCTTTCCTTATGTTTTTCTCTTTTTTTTTTTTATACCTTTTCAAGAAATATATCTACCCATTGAATAACAGATAAATCAGGGTCTGTATTTACCAACCATTCTTCCAAATATTCTAAGTCTTATGCTGAAGAATTTTCTGAATTTTAAAGTAACACAACATCTGATTGGCTAAACCATTTGGTTTAGCAATAGGTGTTACTTTCAAATTTAGAAAATTTCTGAGAATTAGACAAAGAATATTCTATAAAACGGATTTTTAAAACTGATCCAGGTGAAAATTTTGGAATCTGTACAATGCAAAACCTCTACCAAAGGTTGATAATCAACCTCTGCTCAAACAAAACACATTGCTGGTAATGACCAGTGTAAATGTTGCCTCCAATCAAACAGATTTGTGATTTTCTAGACAAGCATTATCTCAACATATTTTTAGGGTAGACAATTCAGAATCAAAGCCTTGAGCTTGTGAAATCCAGGACATACATGAGTATATGAACTGTTGCATTGATATAATTGAATTTAATATTAAAAACATTATGAAACACCATTTGATCAATCAAGTATTTTTACCTCAACATGTTGTTTATCATTAGGAAGAGAATACACTCCATTTTAAAGGTCCATATTGGGTCAGTATGTTCAAGTAATTATCTTGACCAATCAAATTTTGTATGAGATATGTCATGCGATAGCGATTTCATCATTTCATTGGTCAGTTATTTTTATTCAATACAGATATCAAAGTACTCTTATTCCAGAGTCCAGCTATATCTGTTTTGCTACTTGTAAATGCTGGGTGCAGGGTAGCTGTGTAAGACTGCTTTCAGTCTCGATCCAAACAAATTAACTGCTCATGTAGGTATACATGTAAGTACTCAAATACGAGGTATGTCCGTAAAGTTTGTGGACAATGGCGATATATAAAAAAGTAATGTACTTTCGCAAATTTTATTGTCTCTGTTACTATTTGGTACATCTTAAACATTCTATGTAAAAAATACAAAGATATTGCGCCAACAATAAGTGGTATACAAATCATACTTTGAACGATGTGAGCGGGACCCAGGGCAGCCCAAACAACGCAATGAAATGGATTTTTCAAAATGCCGTCTGCAGTCTATAACCTGACAAAATATAAACAGATCCTTTTCAAATATCATCCTGTGATTAAGGATGACGTCGACATCATTTCCAGAAAATATAGACGACTACATCGAGGTCGTTTAAATTTTGCGCACACAAATTCTGAAGCACTGCGAAGATGTTTTTGTCAAAAATGGCGGAATTTAACATCGCGTAACAACGGAAGATCGTAAAATTTGGTGCCAAACTTGGGAAATCACTGGTAAATACCATGAAATCGCTGTCTGAAGCTACAAGAATGTCAGCTGTATGTCGCTCACTGGTTTACAAGTGGCACAGGAGATTTTCGGACAGGCGAAATTCAACCGGCGACAACAGAAGATACAGGCAGCCAGGAACCATTAGCGTATAAGGGAGGACTCGGTGAATACGACGTTTGAACAGGATTGTAGGGTCAGGGTTCGGGAACAGTCAGACCAAAAATGCGTTGTAGCGAAAGGTCGATATTTCTAGAAGTTCTGAATCATGTTTGATTATCTCACAAATACATACTGATTCTATCGTATGCACCTGACACCTTATCAATATAATGTCTAAAAACGATGTCGCGACGTCATGACGTCAACACTTGCCCCGGGTTCCTATCGGTATATGCAGGCTAGGACCAATGAATGAAAAACTTCTAATAGTAGCTGCACAATTTTTTCACATGTCAGCTGAGAAAAGTTTGCTCTTTATTATGATATAAGTTTCCAGCGCCTTACCCGTAAATTTGCTAACTTTTTTTGCAATGTCCACGAACTTTACGGACATACCTCATACTAACCCTTTACAATCCCGAACTTTAACAGCACTACAGAAGAATACTTTTGAAAACACTGTGGGACAAGGAGAAAATGCTGTAAACCAGCATTTTCTCCTTTTTCCACAATGCTTTCTAACCTTCCAAAAACAAATTCCAATTTCTCCGTTTCTCCTTTTCCCTCAGTGTTTTCAAAAGCTTTACAACTCAGGGTTGTTTTGAACAGGGAAATGTTTGATAAGTGGTCAGTGTTGGTTACTAACATTGTCTCTGTTCCCAAAAATGTTTCCCATGCAGTTTCATGGAGAAACTGTATCATTTGAACCAGATTTTCCATGTCATGTGCAATTCCTTTCAATATGGATCAGTCTAAAATTTTGATTTCTTATTAAAAATTAAACCAATTTTCAGATACTTTTTATGTTAGAAGGATATTTTTGAAGTTGTCAGCTGCAACTCTGCCTCAGGATATAATGCATTAAGCTGTACAATATCAGTACCAAATGAGCAATACCAGTCTAAAAACAGCATTTGCATTGTCATCTGTACGTGAAATTGGTCTCCCGGAGAGAACTGAAGAATGCAATTTATATTAGGTGAAAAGTTAATCTATGGTGCACCCATGGTAATTACTTGAACTCCTTTTGTCAGAGGCACCATTCCTTATTAATGACCAGTATTTATTAGCCACAGAAATGGTCACTCACTCTTAATTACTATGGTTTCCATGGAGATGGTACATTGGAAGGCCATAAAGTATGCAGACTGTGCATGTCAACACGCATGTGGTCACCTCTGTCACAGGAAATCCACAAATACCCTGTTGACACTTGCTTGAAAACAAACCTCACTTGACAACTGAGTTGTTCTCAGGAAACTGTCAATCTCTGGAGATGTTTGAAAGACAGGAAGGGGGGAGGGGGGGGGAGGGTAATGTTTATGAACTGTTCATTATCTTGGAAATTCATTTACCAACAAAACTGAAAGTATTTTGAAGAACTAAGAAAGTTAACCCCAATAGAAAGTAACCTTATGTAATTGAAATTCTCCGCACAGATTCCAAATGATTTTAGGTCACCTAAAAAATAAGACCGAAAAACCTTATAAAATACATTAAAACTTCAATAAATCCTTTCCCTCTGAACTAAAGTTGCAGAAGACAGCATAAAATAGGAGACATTCTGAGAATATATTTGGTCAAAATACTTACATCTCCCTTAACCCTTTACTACACAATCTCGACTTTTAACAAGGCTGGAAAAGAAACCTTTTGAAAGCATTGTTGGAAAAGGAGAAAATTCTATTCTTCCCAAAACAAATTTCAAATTTTGAGTCACATTTATTTTGTCGTCTGCAAATTTGGACTGGTCTAAAGTTTTGTCATATGGTAAAGAGTTAAGACAGAAACATTTTATTACAAAATAAACTTGCAGCAGACAACTTAAAAATTTGGAACAGAGAATACATTTGGCCAAAATACCTACATCTGCTTGTCATCAGCCAGTTTTTAACAGGTTTCATCTTTATGTTACCAAATTATTATCAATCTTGTATCTTCATGCCAAATGATGCTCCAGAAGTTTGCAAGGTTGCATACAGTAGGACCAATAGAAAATGCATTTCATTTTCTAAAGTCCATTAAAGAAATCACTGTTGTAACATTTCAAGTTTTAAATTAAAGATTTCCCATATATGTACTTAGCCCTTACACAATATATATCTGTTTCCACAGATGACTAAATTTTGAACCATTCAACATTCTATCAAATTTTTACAGCGTTTTTTCTCTTGAGCTGTTGGTTAAGAATGGTGCAACTTACGGAGACATAATTTGTGGGCATAATCCTCAAAACTTTGCCATGTCAGTCAACTCAAAAATCTGTAACAAAAATGAATTCTCTTTACTTGATGACAAAATTTCACACCAGTCAAAGTTAGATTTGTTATCCAGACAAAAAGTCAAAAGTTGCTTGAATGATGGAAATGTTCACAAAAGGGTAGACTGTTTGTATGTATGGTGTTTTAAATGCCCTTTCAGCATTTTGTCAAATACGCCACTACACTTTACCTAGCAGTATACATGCTTTCTTGGATTTTTCTTTTACAAGTACTTTGCACAATATTCTTTTAAAGCCACTGGCTACTTTCCCACATAATCATCATAACCAAAACAGTGATCAGCGGTGAGAGAGGAATGAATCCTGGGGCGATGACTATCATCAGTCCACAGACAGACATTTGCTGAGCTCGAAAAAAGGTTGAAACATAGTGCAAAAAGGAGAAAGTTCTGGAAGCCAGCAATTTTTCCTACAAGCCATGTTTTTGAGGGACATGGAAACAGAGAGCTTGTAGGTGAAGAGTTAAACATTACAAAAATTGCTCATGATTACTTCTATCAATATATTTCTTAGATCATCTTTGAACTCATGTATGGTACAATGCACTCTTTACCACACTTGTAACCCTAACTTTTAACGATCCTGAGGGGAAAATATTCTGGGAAAAGGAGAAAATGCTCAGGTAACCTGCACTTTCTCCTTTTCCCACAATGTTTTCTACCTTTCCAAAAACAAAATCAGTATTTCAGTCAGCTGTATTTGATTGTCTGCAATTAATAATGCATTCAATATGGAAAAGTCTTAAGATTTTGTTGTTTGGTCAAGAATAAAGAATCTTGATTAACCCTTTACCACACAATCCCGACTTTTAACGACCCTGTGAAAGAAGCCTTTTGAAAACATTGTGGGAAAAGGAGAAAATGCTGGTAACCAGCATTTTCTCCTTTTCCCACAATGTTTTCTTCCCATCCTAAAACATATTTCAATTTTTTAGTCATATTTATTTTGTCGTCTGCAAATGCTCTAAATTTGGACCAGCCTAAAATTTTGTCGTTTGGTAAAGAGTTAATTCTGCTGGAGACATTGGGGTTGTACATGTCATCAAATCCTCTATTTCCCTTTGGGACTGATGAAAGATGGAGGATTTTCAAAATCAATAACATTATGGTTTCTTGTAACCATGTCCTTTCTCCATAATTGACCCACTGTCTACCAAAAATACTCATTCATGAAACCAAGGACTTTCACAGCGTCTCTCATAAAACTATAGTAACTTTTGTCAAGATCAGAGAAGCTGGATCTACTTGGTTTGCCTTCACAAGGTGACAAAATTATAGATTTTTCAAAATTGTGTGCCTTGATGTCGGTAAATTAACTATTAGAGCCGCGAATAAACCCAAAAGACATTTTAAATCTAGAAATAAGACCTAAATAAATGCAATGTCATGACTGAATTTGTCTAGAACTGGATGTCTCAGCAGTCTGATCTTCAACTACACTGACCGCAAAGGCAACTATAGTTGTGAAAGGCACTTTATAGGTAAAATGTGACTCAACTAGCTTACTCTGACCAGAATTTATCACATAACCTTAGTGTAATAGAGCCATTACCAATTTTCTTTTCTACACTTGTTTGATAAAATTTTTATCTCAACTGTTTTATTAATATGCCAAATAGTATATCTCAGAAACCATTGGACAAAGTATATTCAAGATTGGGTCAAACTTTCTGTGGGGTCTGATCTTGATCTACAATGTCTGCAAAAGCAACTGTAGTGTTTCTTGTTCTTTACTGCAAGGGTCTACCAATATAACTGCCAGAGCAATTAACCCTTTACCACACAGCAAAACTTTAAACTTGTTCATATTGAAGGAATTTTAAAGACAATAATTCTGATGTTTTTCAAATTACTATATTTGTCCTTGAATAGGCAGAAAACATTGTGGAAAAAAGGAGAAAATGCTGGTTACCAGCATTTTCTCCTTTTCCCACAATGTTTTCAAAAGGCTTCGTTCTCAGGGTTGTTAAAATTCGTGATTATGTGGTAAAGGGTTAAGGACCATTCATGCTAACAGTTTTACTGCACTAAGCCTGTTTTATCTGCCAGCAAACATGCTTTCAGTCAACTGTGAACAATTGAATCATAATATGTTTTGTTATCAACAATCAGAAAATTCCCCTCATTTATTCAGGGTTTCCAATACTTCATCCCTGATACTCCTGTCAGATAAAGGGATATCATCTTAAACATCTTCACATGGAGTAAGGCCATTTTTGACCATGCTGGAAATAGGGGTGACACATCAGAGTGTGACTTAATGATCTCGGTCCTGTAAAAGCTTGCTAAGCCAATGAGGTCACAATCAAGGCATCGAGAGGCTCAGTTGATCTCCCAAGGGACTCTGAAGAAGCTTCCTGTCATCTGATAAATCCTTTTCTTTTTTAGTAAATAAGAAAATTCGAAGCACTGTAATATTCAGTGTTTCTGAAGATCAGAACTGTATGCTTTAAAATGTAAAAGAGTATTAACATTTTTTTCTTGAAATACATGTACATATCATAAACCATACCCAAAATTATTTAGGGCCATATTATTAAATGAAGATGTCTGCTTCGTATTGTACTCCACTTCAAGTTAATTAAATGGAACTTTTTCATGTTTCATTTAACTCTTTACCAAATGACATAATTTCAGATTTTTCCAAATCAGAGCATTTTGCAGATGACAAAATAAGTGTGACTCAAAAATTGAAATTTGTCTTATGAAGGGTAGAAAATATTGTGGGAAAAGAAGAAAATGCTGGTAACCAGCATTTTCTCCTTTTCCCGCAATATTTTCAAAAGGCTTCTTTTTTGGGGTCGTCAGAAGTCGGGATTGTGTGGTAAAGAGTTAACAGTAAAATAATGTCAGGGAAGACAAGCTTTGTTGAAAGAACAGACATGGAATGCAAAAGGCTTTTCCTTTAGTGCAAAAGGCTTTCGTGGATGACGAGTTGAAAATGGTAGTTTTTCATCTTACACAGGGTTTTAAAAGTTTACTTCAAGGCTTTTCTAAAGATGGTTTTAATGTAATGTCGTACAATGGTACATGTATATGACGCTTGTAATACTAAATGAATTATACAAGTGTGTTGTAGTGCATAAAGTTTGACTGTCAATACAATTTTGTGCAAAAAAATAAGTGTTCTGATTAGTATAGGACAGTCAAATGCAGCAATTGGTACACAGTAAAGTAAACAGAAGCAATGTTTAATGGCAAAACCTATTGTAAATGCCGTGCTGTTTCAGACAGCAATCATACAAAATACTGACAAATCTTGAACCCCGATCAGACTGCACATTTTTTTCAGGTTATACTCACCCAATCTTACCTTTAGAGAGCTAAAAGTGTTGAAAATGTTGACATAGCAGTATTGAGGGGCGTTGCTCTACTGAGAACTGAAGATCAAGGTATTAAAATTAATGCCAACAAGTTATAAACCAACTAGATTCATTAAGACCTCTGTTTTCTATGGACATGCTATTAACACATAAATAATTCATTATCAAACAATAATGGACTAATCTTCTCAAAATCTTTTCAAGCATTTATCTTTATAACAATACCCAAACACAAAGGATGCTTTAAAAGCTTTTTTCCAAAGCCAGATTTATTTACTTGAATCAATTTACAGAATTCATTTTATAGGAAAGCTTGTTTAGCCTGACTTCACTCTGGCTTGTATATACAGAAAAATATTTTTTTTTATTAGGAAGATGCAAGTTTAGAATTTTCTGTGACACTGCAGAATACTATGAATTGTGAACAGGGTATTGACCATTAAATTGAGCCTACAGGTACAATAACGATGCTAACAAGGGTCAGTTGACCATGTGTAATGCCAATAATGACCACCTCAGGAAGTGGAGAGGAAGACTGTCTAGGATAAATTAGGAAGCCATAAGCTGTAAATAACATTGTTGCCAGCAAGACATAAACAACCCTGACCCTATAGATCTCTTATTTCTGTAGCTTTAACTTTTAAAGCGCCAAATAAAACCAAACTGTATTTTCAGTTTAGGAATCACAGTTTCAAGGTTGCTTTAGTCTAGAGTGTTTAAGGTAAGACGACAATGTAGATCACAGATCAGGCAGCTCATTCTGTGCAGCTGATCATGATCTGCATTGACCACAATGGAAACTCTAGCTGTGAATGGTGCTTTAAGGGTCAAGACATATTATTAACACTTAAATAATTTATTATTTATTATCAAATGGTTCTACCACAATCTTACCCTTTTACCACACAATTCGAAGTTTTAACAACCCCGAGAAAGAAGCCTTTAGAAAACCCTTGTGGGAAAACAAGAAAATGGTGGTAACCAGCATTTTCTCCTTTTGCCCACCATATTTTCTGTCCTTCCAGGGATCGTATATACAGGGATAGGAAACGCGGTATAACTTCCGGTTATTCACTGTCTTCTTTCAAATTGACCGCAAAGGAAAAAACGGCGGCCATCTTAAATTTCGGCATACGACGGTCACTGTTTTAATCAACGTTTTGCTTGGTTATCCCATACGTCCTTCTCAACAGGTAAGTTTCCGAATATTTACATGCTTAGAATATATGTAACATCAATTTTTTCGGAGATTTTGTTTTATATGCTTATTTTGGCGTTAAAAAATCATGACCTAATCATGTTTGCCCCGTAGGGGATTCTCGGCAGGAGGATTTAGTGACGTGCAAAAGTACTTTTTACGTACATAAAGTAGCATCCAAATAGCAACATGTTGGTAAAAATCACGAGATAGAGTACATCTCCTTGTATTAAAGCTAATTTTGTGCTGATTTTCGATTCCTAAGTTAGATAATTATGGGCTCAAAACTGGGCTATTTTCGGTATTTCATCACAAAATGGCGGACCAATGTGGTGAATTTGGCGGGACCCTAGTGATAGTTGTGGCATTCTCAATTTATTTTTAGAAATAAATTTGTTCAGATTTTGACATATTTATAAGCAGTAAGTATTTCTTTTTGTTTTTAAATCAAATCTGATGATTTTCGATGCCAAGGTTGGATAACAGTGGGCTCAAAAACTTGGCTATTTTCGGTCTTAATTGCAAGATGGCAGCCTAAAAAGGGGTTATTTCAGTAAAGGTGGAAGCGCAGTACCGCAAATTAGTCAAAAATGATTGGATCTCTGATAGTTGGCCATATCCTGAACAAATTCCATTATAGTCTAACCATGTGAAAATAAAACCATATTTTGCAACTTAACTGAAGAATTAAAATGTTACGCTTTGTAAAAAGGAGAAATTTGAAATTCAGTTGGTTCTATATTTTTTTTCCAGATATGTATTGTGAGAGCACAAACACTTCAAAACATGGTTTCAAGAGCTGTCAACATACTGTTGTGATGCATCCTGTGAACAGAAGAATGACATTGAAGATGGTTTTGTAATTCTGCATAAAGTGTGCTAGTATAAAACTGAAGCTGGGACTGAAAACTTGGAATATTAAAGACCAAATCAGCTGTGAACTGTACAAACCTGCAAGAAAAATGCTAAAGTGAAATTAATGTATTTGAATATGAAAGCTGTGTGCTTCTTCTACCACCAAAGTATATTTAGTATGTATAGCTCAATAAGCCACTAGAAGTATGGAGTTATTTAATTATCTGTGACAAATGCTAGTATTCCTGAATCCTAAGTTTTCACTAACCTGGGGAATATCCATACTTCCGAAAACATTGTGAACAAAGAAGAAACTACCTGTAAGTACATGTCACATTTTCTCATTTCCCCAGGAAAAACAAGTCTCCTCATTTCAGTTGCATGTCATTTGTCGTCTGCAAATGCTTTCAAATTAGACATGTCCAAAATTTTGTAATCTGGCAAAAAGGATGGAACCTTGCTCAATTTGCAATGTTTCACAACATTTTAGTTGTATCATAGCAGCCATTATACTTATCTATTTGTTTTTTGAATTTGCACAACTGTGTGCACAAGCTGCGTGTTGCTTTTCCTCATCAACATATTTTTTGAGGGAGAGAAGTCTGTATCTGTGTTGTGCAAAATTCTCTGAGAATCATGATGTTGGTTTCCCACTACTCACACTATTGTCATAAAACACTAAAAGTATATGTATTAAATTTGACATACTTCTGGTTTCTTCAAACAACACAGTATATTCAGTATCTACAGTCTTATAAGCCACCTGTGGTAAGGAGTTATATAAATCTAATAATCTGTGACAGATGCAGTATTTCTGAATCCTAAGTTTTCACTACCATGGGAAATATTTACACATCTGAAAACATTGTGGGAAAAGAAGAAAATGTTGGCAAGCATTTTCTCATTTTCTCAGCAAAGACACAAGTGACACATTTCATTGCTATTGAAAAATGGGTATATAACTATTAACAGATCTTTGTGTTTACCAGCCTAATACATTGTACTACATACAAGTGAAATGTTTTCACTCCTGATAACATGAGAAGCTTTTGACCTGACCAAATTGAAACATTTGGAGAAGAAAATCAGAAAATAAATATTTAATTTCAATGATGCGTATTGTCTATAAACAGAAGAGGACATTACTGACAGTAGATGTGTCATGACAGATACACAACTTGATATATCCCACTTGTGATCATGTCAAATACAGGGAGTGGACAAAAGCAGCCCACTTCCGAAACGTTAGACGGACTTAATCCTTCAACAGGCGATGTGTGCTTTTCCCGAATTGTTTGCAATAGATATCCACTGCAGAAATATTAAAATATTTTAAGTTACTACGAAAACGCGGGTTGTTTCGGTAATGGGTCGTTTTGGCACCGGGCCGTTTTGATCTCCATTCACAATTTACACTTCGTGTGAAATAAAAGACTGACAACATGACCTGTATATCTGAAACGCCCAATTAGTCGACACTTTAAATTTTCCAGATAAAAAAAATAACACTTTAAGTGAAAAAAACAGTAACATAAAAACATTGACATAAACATTGAAACGCATTTCATACTAAACGCTACTTTGGCGGATATAAAAATTGTCGGAATCGGCAAGGAATTATATTATCTGAAAGGAAGATAATAACTCGCAAGGAACGACAACGGATTATTGGACGCCGTACAGGTAAGTCAGTGAAAAATCGATAATTGGTCTTAACTCCAGTTGCGTTGCCTATCCCTGTGTATATACGATCCCTGGTCCTTCCTAAAGCAAATTTCAACTTTTTAGTCAGATTTTGTTTTGTTGTCTGCAAATGCTTTCAATTTCGACCAGTCTAAAACTTTGTCATTTGTTAAAGAGTTAAGGACCCTGAAGTAAAAGCCATTTGTTTTGTAATCTAGTTAAAGTTTATTGCATATTAACTTTTGTGAAACAAGCAATTATGACAATCTTTAGCATGCCGAGCACAACCTATAATGCAACTTGAAGGGCCGTACAGATTTTTAATGCACTTTTCAAAAAGGTATCACGGGTCCTGCGTGGCTCAGTGGTAAAGTGTAGAAGTCGTGACCTGAAAACTCCAGGTTTGAGCCTCACTGGATCCACTGGGTATTACGTAGGATTGTCCTTGGGCAAATCTGACAGTCATAATGGCAGCCTGTATTGCTTTACTTGATACTCATGGAAGCAAGCCTAATCAGGCTTTTCATGGACTGTGACAATTATCCATCAGATGTAACATTTCACTGTAACATACAACCTAAGGGACCTAACAGTTATAACACAATACTATTGTGGTATCCAATAATAGTGGTGTTCTTAGAAGGACCAAGATGCCATCAAACAATACAACACAAGTCTATGGATGGATCATTTATGCAAATATCGATTGATAATCTGACCAAAGTTTATTTACAGGATGATTTCAAAGACTACAAAATAACTTGCAAAGAGGAAACAATTCATGCCCTTTGAAGCAGACGTATTGTTTTGACAGATAAAGATCATTATAGAAATTTATCATGCCCTGTGTGATGAATGCTGACCCAAAGGTCTTGATAATAAATTTCTCAAATATTGCATTATGCAAATTTACATCTCAAGTGACTTTGAGGCTCCCCAGTCATTTACCTGTGATCAAAAGCAGCAAGTAGTATGCACATTTGGTTTTTTTTTCCCAACACAAAATTTTTTGGAAATTTTCCACAATTTGACCTCATTGTCTTTTTGATTTTGTCTCATGACTCAAAGTGAAAATTAGTTCTGGTTGATAAAGACATCATTAAATAATCATTCAAATTTTGAATGAAGACTTTTTCTCTAAGTGATATTCCTTTCAAAAACCAGGCTTAACCAAGGTAGTGGCACAATCTAAACCTTCAGACTGATTACAAGATGAATGTCAACAACATGCATATTGGTACCACAACAGTTCATCTTAAAGTGCTGCCAGTGCTCAGGCAAGCTCAAAAGTTTAAAGATACATATATACTTGTTTTCAGCCAGCTGTTAACCCATTTCATCTTTATTTCATGAAATCATAATCATTCTTGTATCTTCATGCCAAATGTTGCCCCTGACTGTTGCAAGGTTGCACAGATTACGACAATAGAAAAATAATGCACTTCATTTTCTTGAGGCTATCAAAGAAATCACTTATAATTCTGACGTTGTTTCCAATCTTGAATTGAAGACAAATCCCTTACATTTCTTTGTCCCTTAAATCATATTTATAGGTAATTTATTTCATTTACACTGCTGACTAAATTCTGAGCCATTCTGCGCTCTATCAGCTTTTTAATTGAGTTTTTTTTTGTTGCTGTTAGGATGTATCTTTAAATTAGATCAGTCATTCCTCAATTGATTCAAACTAGCTATAACATTACTGATGTGTGAGGACTGTATAACGAGATTCTAAGTATTTTCTGAAAACCAAATCCATTCAAGGTGTGAAAAGACTGGTTAATTTTCTCTAAACAGATTATTTATACTAAAGGCACATGAAAGGAATGGTCACAATGGACATTTCATTAGGCTTCTAACAACAGCCTATAAACCACAATTATTAATTAACTCTAAATCATTGAAAGCTTCAGTGTTTGTAACACCTTGGTTAACTCTTTACCTCTTTCTTACAGTGTCCACTCCTTCATGACAATAAACCATCACCATCCAATGACATTTTTTTAAACCATGATGTAGCTGTGAGGGTTTGAAAACATTGTGCAAAAAGAAGCAACTGTTTGAAAACATCAACTTTACTTTTTCCAACAATATTTTCAAGCTCTATTATTGTTAATAGTGGCAGAAATATAGCTTTTACTCAAAGAATGCCACATTTACATGTGCAATTTCAGTAAAAACATATTGCATGGTTTAGATTCCAGAATATTTAGTTGCACTGAAAATCTGTACTTTCCACCAAGATACATTACAGAAGAGTCACATTTGCTTGTTTAACAGTACATGTACTTCCTAAATTGAAAACTGATTATCACTATTTGAACTAGATGACAAAACAAAATTGTCATAACAAAAGTGTTACATTTGCTTGTTTCACAATACTTACTAAATTGCAAACTGATTATCTCTATTTGAACTAGATGACAAAACAAAATTTAAGGCTCATCCATATTTAAAATACTTGCAGACAACAAGTCCTATGTGGCACACATAATAAGATTTGTCTGATAGAGTTGAAGCGGTTTAGGGAATAGGGAAGAATCATGGTGACCACATTTTTTGCCAGTTAACCTTTTGACAAACAACAAAATTTTAGACCATCCCAAATTCAAAGCAATTGCAGACGACAAAATGAAAGTCGCTGAAAATTGAAAATTGTTTTGAGAAGGGTAGAAAACATTGTGGGAAAAGGAGAAAATGCTGGTTACCAGCATTTTCTCCTTTTCCCTCAATGTTTTCAAAAAGGCTTCTTTCTACGGGTCGTTGAAAGTCGGGATAGTGTGGTAAAGGGTTATACCAAAATGCTTTTACTGATCATAATGTTTCAACAATGGTTATGTGAGACAGCAGCATTTTTGCCTTGGTCATTTATTTAATTTCTGGCAAATGCAGAATTTTCCATGAAGCTCACCCAGAAAAGCACACCATATTTCAGGGACCTTCCTGGAAACCCCAGGACACGATGTGGTGAATTGGGCATTCATACAGTCAAACACAAACTTAATTTCACCTGAAGAAGAAAACTTATTATTATCTCATCATCCTTCAAAGTAAAATTGTTTTCTATAAATCACATTGTTTGGGCATTTATTGTTGGATTACGGTTAATATCAAGAAATAAAACTATTTACTCTATGGAGCATGACAGAGATTGACTGATAATCTACAGGTGTGTGGCTTCAGAAGAGCTTTTAAGATCTGCCAATTTTAACACCACATCCCCTGTTAACATTTAACCAGAAAACAAAATGTTAAACCGGTGCAAACTGAAAGGATCTGCAGACAACAAATTAACTGTGGCTCAAATGATGAGATATTTGTATGAAAGGGTAGAAGACATTGCAGAAAAAGGAGAAGATGCTGAATCCGAATTGTTTTCAAAGGCCTTCTTCCTCAGGATTGAATAAAAATAGTGGATCACTTAACTCTTCACCACACAATCCCGACTTTTAACAACCCCGAGAAAGAAGCCAATAGAAAATATTGTGGGAAAAGGAGAAAATGCTGGTAACCAGCATTTTCTCCTTTTCCCATAATATTTTCTACCCTATCAAAGTCAGAAATCATCATATTAACAAGATTTAATTTGTTGTCTGCAGATGCTTTGAATTTGGTCCAGTCCAAAAATTTGTCATTTGGTAAAGAGTTAAGTAAATGGATTCAGTAGCTGCTGAGAGAACAGCTCATGGATTCATATATGCCCTGTACCAAACAATATCACTATCTAACAACCCTGAAAAAGTAGGCTTTTAATTCGAGGAAAAAGATGAACTTTTATGCTAGTACTGGCATTTTCACCTTTTGCAACAATGTTTTCTACCCTACTGAAAACAAACTCAATTTGTCGTCTGCAAATGCTTTTGATTTGGGTATGTATACAATTTTGTTGTATGGTAAAGCTGGTTATGAAACTTATCACCAAAGTTGAATTCACATATAATTCCAGTATTGCCAGACACCATCACAAGGCATTGCATCCTACCATCTTCTAGCATTTATTAACAGAAGTAGAACAAAATTCCAATCAATCAAATGAGAATTGCCGAGACCCGTCTGCTGCGGAAAATTGGCGTCTGTCAAAAAGAGCATATAATATCTACAAAATACTCCCAGACAAACTGACATACAAATTTTATGAACAGACTTCAATGAAATATGGGCACATTTCACAGAACAGATAATGTATGGTATTAAATCTTTACCACACAACAAACGTTAGATTTGTCCAAATTCAAAGCATATGCAGATGGAAAATCAAATGTAACTCACAATATATAATCTGTCTTTCATAGGGTTGAAAACATTGTGGGAAAAGGAGAAAATATGCTGGTTACCAGTATTTTCTTCTTTGCCCACAATGTCTTCAAAAGCTCTTTATCTCATGGTTGCGAAATGTGCCAATTATGTGGTAATGCATTAACCCATATGGTACTAAGCACAACTTCACTAGCTTTCTTCTATGCTGTCGAGTACTTTGTAAGACCTTTTGCAATCTGTCTTTCATAATGCAGGCATGGCAGAAAAAGAATATAACTATGGATAAATTTTGTCTTTGGAATATTTTTTGTCATTGAATATTTATCGTAACTTAGTGCCTTTTTAGGCCGACTTTTTTATGCCAGTCTGAATGACTGAACTGACTTATAAATTTTTAGTCCAACCTAAGCAACCTTCCTTACTAAGAACGGATAGTTAATATATAATAATTTACATGATAGATTTCTGTGAAAACAGATTTCTTATAATTCAATGGTCATCTAACTCCTTACCACAGGACATTTTAGACTTGTATAAAATGAAAACATTTGCAGACGAAATACTTACTTGTCTCAAATGTTAGAATTTGTGGTTGAAAGAGTAGAAAACATTTTTGGAAAAAGGAGAAAATAATGGTTACTAGCATTTTTTCCTTTTTCCAAAATGTTTTCTAACCTTGAAAATATTTGCAGACGAAATATACTTATGTGTCTCATACTTTAGAATTTGTCGTTGAAAGAGCAGAAAACATTTATGGAAAAAGGAGAAAATACTGGTAAAATGTTATCTACCTCTCTAATAGAGAATCCCAACTTTTGAGTAACATTTCATTTGTCATCTGTGAATGCTTTTAAATTGGACAAGACCAAAAATTTGGTCGTTAAAGCTTTGAAATTATGAGTTAATGTCTTCACTGATGAAAATTAAGTACAGAAGCAAAACAGAGAGATTCTAGGCAAGCATATATATTTCTCTACCACAATGATTTGAAGGAATTTTCACCCTGAACATCGAGAGGCGTCAAATTCTGTCTGTGTAATGAGGGAACATTCCTTAAGCTGCAAGCTCTTCTGGTAATTATTTAGATCAGAAGCAATCAGTAATATTGCAATGGAAGGCTTTTTGTTTTATCACCTAGATGAACAAGGTTTATCACCTTAAATTATCCTTTAGGGTTTGTTCCTCTGATTGCCTCCATTATTTAAATTGCCTTGAAACCTCTAAGACAAAATGTCTGCAAGGGACAAATCTTTCCATGGATTTTAAGTTTAATTCTCCACCTGACAGTTTAAGTGGAATCATAAAATCAGCTAGTAGCTTCATTTGATTTCTTTTAACACATTAGCAAATTTCTGTGGTATTGTAACATAGGACAGGATTGGCCAGTAAAGAGATTTTGCTGTGAACTGAAGGGGGTTTTTTTGTTTCAAGATTCAAGAATATCAGAAAGCATAGCCAAACATTCTATGTGGACATAATAATTTGACATGCATTGCCAGCAAGAGCAGCTCCAGCTAATTTTTATTCTTTAACCACACAACTCCAAGTTTCGACAACCCTGATAGAGACAGCTTTTTAAAACACTGTGGGAAAAAGAGAAAATGCTGGTAAACAGCATTTTCTCTTTTTCTTACAATGTTTTCTACCCTATCACAGCCAAAAAGCACAATCCCAATCAAATCTATCTTGTCATCTGCAAATAGTTTCAATTTGGACAAGTCCAAATTTTTGTCATTTGATAAAGTTACCTGTTATAATTATAGGGAAAGTCTCCAAGTCAAGGACGATTTGCATTTCTGTAACTTGCTTAACTTTCAATGATGTCTTCCCTACTAGCATTAACACGTTATCTTCGGCAGAAAACTTTTCTATTCGTTCAGCAGAGATAGCTGCTTATGACAATTTAATTTCTTCACTGTAAAACAATTGACACATGTATTTAAGTTTCAAACTCTAGTTCTTGTTGATTACCTAAAGATAAAACAGTTTGCCGCTATTTGCCCAGTTTTGGTTTAGTGGTTATGGAGTTGAACTCAAAGCAATGGTACTGGTAATAATGAAGGACAAGGCAAATCTCAGGTGAGAGTACTATTGATTTTACTATAGAATCAAAGCTTTTTATCTTGGTACAACAATCTCACTGATCAACCCTTCTAAAACTTATCCCTTTACCACAAAGTCCAAAGTTTGACATTCCTGAACAGGAAGGCCTTTGAAAACATCCTGGGAAAAGGAGAAAATGCTGCTGACCAGCATTTTCCCCTTTTCCCACAATGTTTTCTAACCTACCAAAGATGGGTCCTGCCCGTTGAGACTCATCTAATTTGTTGTCTGCCAATGCTTTCAATTTGGACCAGTTTAAAATTTTGTGGTTTGGAAGAGTCATTATATAGATCTATACCACACAACAAAATTTTAGACCCCTCTAAGGTGAAAGAGTTTACAGACAACAATTCAAATGTGACCCAAATATTTCCTAATTAGAAAAACATGGTGAGAAAAGGAAAAATGCTGGTTTCTAACATTTCTTCTTTTACAACAACAGTTTCGTAAGTTTCTACAGTGTATTTCAAACAAGGTATTTACTTGTTAAATGGTTTAAAACTGAAAAATGAAAGTTACAGTGATCATATCTCAAGATTTTGTTGGCCAGAATGTACCTCAAAATATTAGAAAGGTGCACTACAGCATAATGAGCATTCTGAACTTGATCTAAAGTATCCCCAAAAGCAAGTTTTCTTATGATAGAATTTACTCTGACACGTAATATCTTTCTTTCCATGTGTGCCACAGGCATAACAGAAGCGTCTAGATCATGATCAGACCACAAAGTTTGATCTCAGATTGAAACTGTCCAGTATTTTGCAAGATATCCATTCCAAATTCAGAAATCTGGTTTCAGCAGACTTGAAGCTTCATTTTGAATGGATATTGTTCTTTGATTATATATGTAAGAATTATTTCCCTTTGTGTGCATGCCAATATTCTGCTTGTATCTTACATTTAAGCAGTCATAGGAAAATCAACTATTTTGAACGGTTTCCTGACCCCCTCACTAAGCCATCAAAATAGGTTGACTTTATATTTTTGGTGCTGAAGCATATAACCGCAAGCCATCTTATTGGGTTTTGCAGATATTATGCAGCTTACTGCCAAAAGAATTGAATGCCAGGCCACTGAACACTGTGTCCACTTTATTCATTTGAAAAAGCAGCCATTGGCTTGAACTGCACGCTGTTGTACTGATAAAAGCAACACCAGGAAATTATTGATAGGTGCACTGGCATCCTTGATATGGCAAAACTACTGCTTGAAACATGTAAAACACCAAACAAACAAAGCATTCAAAGGGTCAAATTATTCATCCAATGAAAGGACATAGAAATAAATTCCACCATATTATACAGAAAGAGATGGGAAAAAAAATGGCTGACACATTGTAACATGTACTTGAAGACCTTATTTTTTTCTTTCTCTCTGCTTGTTTAACCTTTCACCAAACCATGTAACATTTCACAAACCCAAGGAAGGAAAATTTTGAAAACATTGTGGGGAAAAGTAGAAAATGCTGGTAACCAGCATTTTCTCCTTTTCCCAAAATGTTTTCTACTCTTTCAAAGATATTAGTCCAATATCATTTGAACAACGTTTCATCTTCATTTAAGAATCTGCAAATGCTTTAAAATAGTACAAGTCTATAATTATTGTAGCATTAGGTAAAGAGTTAATCATGTATTGGTTATCTAATCAAAAGACATTATTCAATAGATCAAAATGAGATATCTGTTCACATGATTGAACATTGTAATGTTGTTTTGATTAGTGCAACCCCGCACATAGCATTTCCTCCATTTATAGTATTGTCACCGTGATCAAGTCCTTTGTCTGTATCACATGCATGTACACAGAACATTTCTTTGCCAGATATACACTGCTTTACCATATTTATATCACAATACCCCACTTAGAAATAGAAAACACTTAGTCACTATTTTCTATCAGAATCTTTCAATACATTTCCATTGACAAACAAGTTTGTAGATTTATTTTTTAAACTGGTCTATCAATTCCATAGACATTTTTCAGCGAGAGGTTGCTTATCGATTTATATGGGTGCCCAAAATCAGCCGTGATGTGATAAGTGTGTCTTCACTAAGTTGGTATTTCATCCATTAGTGTCAGAGTCAAGCTTGTATCTTACTTTGCACATAATGTTTACCCTTAAAGCACCTTTCACAACAATAGTTGCCTTTGTGGCAAGTGCAGATTAAGATCAAATTGTACAGTGTGCACATTCTGATCTTTGATCTACACTCTTTGCTTTGCTTAGGACATTCTAGACAAAAGCAACCCTGAAATTGCATTATTTTGGTTTTATTTCTGAACTGAAAATGACTGGCAGGTAATTAACAGCACTGACCCTTAACCACACAACATATATAGACAAAAATATAGACTTGTCGAAATTCTAAGTATCTGCAGACAATAATTTCATTTTGGCTTAAATGCTGAAACTTGTATTTGATTGAGTAGAAAACATTGTGGGAAAAAGGAGAAAATACTGGTTACCAGCATTTACTCCTTTTCCCCACAATGTTTTCAAAAGCTTTCTTCTCAGAGTTGTTAAGACTCAGGATTGCGTGGTGAAGAGTTAAAGCATCTTTCAGTAGAACCTACTTGAAGACCTCAGGAAAAAAAACAAGAGGGCCAAGATGGCCCTGGATCGCTCACCTGAATTTTTGAGAGGGCCATAGCCATTTTTTTTTTTGAGGTATTGAAACTTTGGAAACAAAATCATTATTTTGCCAAGCAATTTTGAAAAGGTCACCTGTAAAAGTCATTTCAAAATCTGTCACCACCCCTACAATCATCACCACAGCAATGATTTTGATGAATCAGAATTCTGCAAATAAATTTTTGGGGATAGATCACCCAAGGACAATTTCTTGAAGAAGAGCACATGCTCGATAGCGACTAAAAACATAAGTCGAACAAGAGTACCACATGCAGGTGCCAACAATTGGCTGTTGTTTTTTGATGGATAAATATTTCCCTAACAATTTTTGAAAAGGGTGACCCTAGGAACATTTCTGTGAAATTATTTCAAAATCTGACCAGCTGTTCCAGAGAAGAATAATTAAGAAATTCCTCTTCATGTCCCTATAGTGCAAATAGCCCCCACCACCACAGCCATGTTTCTTGACAGATCACAATTTTGTGAACAATTTTTTAAAAAAGTCACCCAAGGAACATTTCTGTGAAATTATTTCAAAATCTGACCAGCAGTTTCAGAGAAGAAGAATTTTTAAGAATTTCTTCATGTCAGTATAGTGCAAATAGCCCACAGCCATCAGAGCCATGTATCTTGATGGATCAAAATTTCTCGAAAAATTTGCGAAAAGGGTCACCCAAGAAACATTTCTGTGAAATTATTTCAAAATCTGACCATCCCTTTCAGAGAAGAAGAATTTTTAAGAATTTCTTCATGTGCGTATAGTGCAAGTAGAGCCGCCTCCATCAGAGCCATGTTTCTTGATGGATCAAAATTTTGCAAACACTTTTTGAAAAGGGTCGCCAAAGGAACATTTCTGTGAAATTATTTCAAAATCTGACCAGCGGTTTAAGAGAAGAAGAATTTTTAAGAATTTCTTCATGGCCGTATAGTGCAAGTAGCCCCCAGTCACCAGAGCCATGTTTCTTGACGGATCAAAATTTCGCGAACACTTTTTGAAAAGGGTCACCCAAGGAACATCTCTATAATAATATTAATTACCGTATATGCTCGACTATAAGACGCCTCCGCTTATAAGATGCACCCCTAACTTTGGATCCCTAAATCGGGATTTTCACTGATGACCCCATATAAGACGCAGGTAATTTTTATGATGTGTCCGTAACGTTGGCTTCGTGAAATTGATAGAAAATTGTTGGGTGATTGTCCTGTTTGAAATGGCGAATTTCTATTCGATTTCAAACAACATTCACAGAATTCATTCTTGACTTTACCTGTTATTGTAGGCCGAACTAATAAAAACATGCTTCAATGCCGGACTTTCTCTAATACTTTCCATTACATTAAAAATAGTATGTCCAGCTTGGTTATCTGACAGGGGACGTATTCACATCATATAAACTTATCAAAATCTATCTCACGAAGTGAAGAGTATTCATGATAAATTACACCCGGGGCGAATTGAAACATCCGGGACAAACCGGCATATCACTAACTGCTGTTGTTAGACGAGGGGTTTCGAGAAGAGTCGATGTGTCAGGGCAAATTGAAAACATTATTGAATGAGGAGAAAAGTATGGTTACGAGCATTATTTTTGTTTTCCCACAATGTTTTCAAATGATTTTATTGGGCAAAAGATCCAATCAAAACATATTCATTAAAGAGCAAACCAATTACGTAAAACAGTGCTGACAAGAAAACGTGAGGGTCACTTTCACACCTTGTCCTTTGACAACAATAACCTTTTGTTTCACTAGACTTTTAGGCGTAAGTTTGACATCTATACGACATACTTGTAAAGTATGTACCTGTGCTTTTTCCCGAATTTTAAACAACACTAAAGGCAGAAGACTTTGAAAACAATGTAAGAAAATTCAAAAGCTATTTTAAACAGCATTTTCTCCTTATAAATCACTAGTCTATTGAGGACTGAAATCATTGATAAAGATAGATTTTTTTCGTCTGCACACGTTATCACTTTGGTCAAGTCCAAACTTTTGTCTGGTGGTAAAGAGATAATGACCTTTTTTTTCCTTTCAACAATTCGATTAATATTGCATTTGATATCAAATACCGCGTCTACTACCATAAGTCATACGACAAGAGAGTCCGTACTTTACACACTTGCGTTAATGGGACAGCAACAACAACAACAACAAAAATGCCTCCTGAAGTCCGATTTATTTAGAAATACACAAGTAAAACAAAGAGAAAACACCTAAAATGACGATTTTTGCCATAGTTTCAGATCAGTAGGTATTTATTTATCCTTTTGATGTATATCAACGGATATTAGCGATTTAAACGGCGCTTTATATTGAAATAGGAAGTTCCCCACCCTTCATGATGGCCGGCTGATCGGCCCTCTCTCCTGGAAGAATCGACATCTCAAACTGATTATGCGCTTATAAGACGCACCCCCAACATCAAGCAAAATATTTTAGGGAAAAAAATGCGTCTTATAGTCGAGTATATACGGCATATAATAATTACTTTGTTTCAAGAGGGTGAAAAAAAAAATCTGTGAAATTATTTCAAAATCTGACCAGCGGTTTAAGAGAAGAAGAATTTTTAAGAATTTCTTCATTTCCGTATAGTGCAAGTAGCCCCCAGTCACCAGAGCCATGTTCCTTGATGGATCAAAATTTCGTGACCAATTTTTGAAAAGGGTCACCCAAGGAACATCTCTGTGAAATTATTTCAAAATCTGACCAGCGGTTTAAGAGAAGAAGAATTTTTAAGAATTTCTTCATATCCGTGTAGTGCAAGAAGCCCCCAGTCACCAGAGCCATGTTTCTTGACGGATCAAAATTTCGCAAACAATTTTTGAAAAGGGTCACCCAAGGAACATCTCTGTGAAATTATTTCAAAATCTGATCATTGGTTTCAGAGAAGAAGATTTTTAAATAATTTCTTAGAAAATTCCATTTTCTTGCCATGGCAACCAGAGTTTTTGATGGAATCAAATTCTGTGAACAAATTTTAAAGAGGACCTCCCAAGGAACATTCCAGCCAAGTTTGGTCCAAATTGGCCCAGCAGTTTAGGAGGAGATGATGTTTAAAGAATTGTTGACAACACACGACGGACACCGGGCGATCCTAAAAGCTCCCCTTCAGCACGTTGTGCTCACGTGAGCTAAAAAAGCAGAATTTATTCATTAGACAGTGACAGAGTTAAATGTCAAAGAACTAAACCAACTGTTTTTTGACACAACTCCTGTTGACAGTGAAATTACCTTAGCTGTAATGAAAACTGGGACTTCTAATTTCAGGTTTATGCCGAGATAGCAAATTAAACCCTTAATATAACTTTCACAACTAAAGTAACTGTTGCTTTTGCGTCCAGTGTAGATCAAGATCAGACTGCACAAAACGTGCAGTCTGATCTTTGATCTACACTGTCCTCTTTGCTAAAACACTTCAGACAGAGGGCAGCCATGAAATTGCTATTATCCGGGTCCTATTCTAGAACGAAAATCCATGATGGACTTATTCCGCTCTTTGACTCTTAACCACACCACACAAATGTTACGAGACTTGTCCAAAATGAAGGCAGTTGCAGATGACAATTTGAGCCTTTAACACGCAATGATGACTTTTAACGACCCTATGGAAGAAGCCCTTTAAAAAAAAAACATTGTGGGAAAAGGAGAAAATGCTGGTAATCAGCATTTTCTCCTTTACCCACAATGTTTTCAAAAGCCTTCTTTTTCAGGGTTGTTAAAACTCAGGAGTGTGTGAAAGGGATAAGGGTTAACCCTTAAAACCCGAAATAGGGATAAAATTCCTTCTATATGGGTAGAGGAACAAGATTAAAATATGCAGACTATTTGGTCTGTCTTTGAATCTACAGTGTTTGATCATTGAAAGAATTTTCTAAGCAAAATTTGCCCTGAGATTATAGTAGCCATCATTTTCTCCTTTTCTCATAATGTTTTTTCCCCCTCCCAACACAGATCTTAATACACATGTATAAAACTCTTTTCCAAATCACATATGTAACTCTTTTCCAAATCACATATTTTTGGACTTGACCTAATTCAAAGCATTTGCAGTCTACATATTAAATGCAGCTCAAATGGTGATTTCTGTCTTTAAAAGGGTAGAAAACATTTTGAGAAAAGGAGGAAATAACGGCAACCAGCATTTCCTCCTTTTCCAACAATGTTTCTGAAAACCTTCACTTTTAGGGATGTTGAAAGATACAAATTTGTATGGTGAAGGGTCAAACCAATACTGAAAAATAATGTTACTTTTTACCCCTCTGCAATTCCCAGTGTTGGAGAACATGGCTGAAAAGGGGCATTTTCTGTAAAAAGCAATTTGGTTTCCCGTAATATTTTCCTCCTTTTCTTTCATGCTTCTCTTTTGTGTAACTTCAGATAGTTTTGGTGGGTTTAAAAGTTACTAAGCTTGTAAAGTAATAGGTTAGAGTTTGAAACCAAGAGAACAGACATGCAGCACTCTTTAGGATGGACCAACATTTTAGGATTTGAAAAATGAAAGCATTTCCAGACAAAAACATGAATGTGCCTCAAACAATGGGAGTTGTCTTTGAAAAGATATAAAACAATGTTTTCATAAGTGCTTGTTCTGCAAGATCGTTAAAGTATGGTATTGTGCGGTAAAGAACTAACGACCTCTACCAGACTAACAGCACATCCCAATATCAATTCAAATAATTACCCTTTGAGGAAAGACAGCTCATTTTCTGTAAAAATGAGCGGAAAACAACATTTTTTTCTCAAAATAATTGCTGCTCTTTTCTCCAAGTCAGATATTTAATAAAAGACAGACGAAATTTGAAACAGTAATTGAAATTCAGTAAATTGTTTTCCAGTCTTAATTTTTTTCCAGGAAAGTTGCTTTTTTTTTCCTACAAGAAAGGTTTAAAAGTATTGCATGGTGACTATTTTAGTACTATGCTGCAAAAATAAATAAGCCATGCTCTGGCAAAAGGGGGCTTAATGCATTTCCGTGATGCATTGTACCAGGCAAGGTATCACCTAATTAGGGATCCATTAAATCCACTTTGGTCTAACAACCAACTGAATTACGAGGTATACTGGTCCATCTGCATACAGAAAATTGACTGAAAGCAAAATTTAGTTTCGGCCCAGGTCAGCCTGCGCGGACTGCGCAGGCCGACCTGGGTCAATACTTTTTGCAGATGCATTAAGCCCCCTTTTCACAGAGCATGGCTCAAATAAATGAAAGGCAGTTTAAAGCATCTTTCTCGTGCATGTCTATATATACCTATATCAGCAAGTCTTTATCTAACATGGAATCATTTTGTCTAAAAACCAGTAGAATCATGACTATCTCCTATTTGTTTGTTTGTTTTTTAGTTTAACATCATTTAAACAGCTTAGGTAATACCACAGTGGCTCTTTCGCACCGTTTAAACAGCTTACGTTGTGTCACGGTGGCCAGTGCACCTACACATGTGTTTCCTAGCTTTCTCAAACCAGTACAGACACAACTCTCTTTCCTAGCCACTAGCTTACTTTTCTCACATATATCAGAGGGGAGAGGCCATAAATCACTGGAAAGAAAGTTTGCCTGAACCACATATCGAACCCGCGACCACCAAGTCAAGAATCAGATCTGCTAACCACTGAGCTACCCAGCTGGGTGACTACCTCATAGGTAGAATGGTCCTCTGACATGCAGAATATTAACCACAAGTAAAAAGTTTCAACCCAGGTCAGGCTGTCAGGACTGTGCAGGCTGACATGGGTTGATACTTTTTTCAGGTGCACTAACTCTTTACCAAACGATCCCAGGTTTTCACGACTCTGAGAAAGAAGGCTTCTGAAAACATTGTGGGAAAAGGAGAAAGTGTTGGTAACCAGCATTTTCTCCTTTTCCCACAATGTTTTCTACCCTTCTGAAAACAAATTTCAATTTTTCAGTCACTTTAATTTTGTCGTCTGCTAATGCTTTCAATTTGGACCAGTCTAAAATTGTCGTCTGGTAAAGAGTTAAACTACCTTTTCAAACAGGGTGACTCATTAATACAAATAATGTTTTAAAGGAACTTCAAAAAAACACCTTCACAAGTAAATTCTAAGAGAGTATTTAGATGTTAAAGCAAAGAAAAGTATAAATTTGCAAAAGAAAAAAAAATAGGTCTTAGTGAGTTAGAAGAAAAAGCCATAAATACAGTAAAAAAAATGCCAAGAACTGAACAAGGCAAGGACTTATTAAATAGCCCAAAATGATGTGGGTGGGTATAGTAAAAAATAGAATGAAAAATATGAATTTAAACACTTCAGTATACTTTTTTCGGACGTACTTATAGCCCTATCAACAAATGGCACAAAGCAGAAACTTCAATTGAAGAAAGAAAAATGCTTTTTTTTGTTATAAAATAATGTGATAAAATATTGTTGAATATCGGGGCAGCAGCTGCTTGCAATTTGCCAGATGTGACACAATATACCAAATAATTGTATGCAGCAATTTATGTATAAAAGTACAATATTCTATACTTGGGGTGTTAAACTTTTAAAATTCTCTCCAACTAAAGCATTTGAATTGTACAGACAGTTTAATTGCAGCCTATTACCCAGTAGTGATTTATAAGGAACATGGATAGCTGTAACTTCCATTGAAACATTATCCTAATTGGTAAAACCTTTTAACCATTGACATCCAAAATGGTTCAATTTCGGTAGCTGAGACATTCATGGTGAGAGCTTGATCCTTAACCAAACAAGTCAAGGTTTTAACAACTCAGAGGTTACAGAAGGCTTTAGAAAACATCGGGGGGAAAAGAACAAAATGCTGGTAACCAGCATTTTCTTCTTTTCTCATAAAGTTTTCTGTCAATTTCAAAACAAATCTGATCACTTCATTTGAATTTGTTGTCTGAAAATGCTTTCAATTTAGACAATGTCTTAATTTTTTTCTATTCATAAAAGTCTTAAATATTTCTGTCTAGTCAAAAGTATAACCCTTTACCAAACAATAAATTCTAGACTCCTCCAACTTGAAAGCTTCTGCAGACAACAATTTTGATAGGGACACAAATAAACTGAAGTTCTTTGACAGGGTAGAAAACATTGTGGGAAAAGAAGAAAATGCTGGTTACCAGCATTTTCTTCTTTTCCCACAATGTTTTCAAAAGGCTTTTTCCTCATGGTTATCAAAACTCAGGATTGTGTGGTAAAGGGTTAATTTATTTTACATTGATTGACAAACAAGTTCTTGCAACTTATACTAATCTCTTACTTCCAGGAAACTACACTCATACTAGTGCCAAATGTGTGGCCCAATGCAGTCCCAAGGTGGACATCCGCTCCCGGGAATCGAACATAGGACCTTATGGTTACGAGGCCGACGCTCTACCTCATAACCAGACACCAAAAGGATTGAAGCACTTGTCACAACTTAAGTGCAGGATAACAATAAAGAATACTTGGTCATCATACAGCAGGTAATAATTATGATGACACATATGATGTCACATAAGATGAAACTAAATTGTTATGGCCAGATTTTGAATATTTTACCAAGATCCAGCTTTATTTTAATAGTTGTGTAACCTGGGAAGAATGAAAATGAGAATTGTCATGAAATACCAGCTATCTTTCCACTTTTAACCATGTTTTCAGAAGCCTTTTTCCGCAGAGTTGTAATAACAAATGGTTGCCTAAAAGAGTGTTAACGCTACCACACAGTCCTCAAGTTTTAACAACCCTGAGGAAGAAGGCTTTTGAAAAAGACATTGTGGGAAAAGAAGAAAATGCTGGTAACCAGCATTTTCTTCTTTTCCCACAATGTTTTCTACCCTTTCTGTAACGAATCCCATCATTTGAGTCACATGTTAGTCTGCTCTCTGCAAAGGCTTTGAATTTGGATAAGTCTAAAATTTTGTTGTTTGGTAAAGGATTACAAAGAGAACTGGAGACAGTTACAAAGAACAAGGTGAAACTAAGACAAGATGATTAAAAAGGTACACTAGAGATGGAGGTGCCACCATCTTCAACATTGGCTTAAGTATTTAGATTTGTTACAAAGGACAACAGGAAACCAAAGACAAGATGATTGAAAAGGAAAACTAGAGATGGAGGTGTCACCATCTTCAGCTCTGACAGGTATGATCGAACAGCTCAAACACTGGCTTAAGTATTTATGGTAATGACAGTATTCTAAATGAATATCAATGACAAAAGCACTTACTTTAAAGGACATTTTGGTGTTTTACAAGAAAAGGTCCTTTCTTCAAAGTGTCAAGAAAAATCTACAACCAGCATTTTTTTGAAATTTAACTTGCAATGTTTGTTACTGCTAACTTAAAAAATTAGACTGTCACTCCATTTATTTTGCAGTTAACCTTTAACCCCACAATCCCAAGTTTAACAACCTTTTTGAGAAAGAAGCCTTTTGAAAACATTGTAGGAAAAGGAGAAAATATTGGTAACCAGCATTTTCTCTTTTTCCCACAATGTTTTCTATCCTATGAAGTACAAATTTCATCATTTGGGCCACATCTAAACAGCCATCTGCAAATGCTTTCAATTTTGACAAGTCTACATTTTTGTTGATTGATAAACAGTTAAAGATGCCCATCTACAGCCGGTGAGCAAAAACGCTGTTAAATTTCAAACAATTTAGAATGGTACAGAAATCAGTCCTTTGTGTAAACATGGATAGATTACTGACATATATGGTGTAATTGAAAAAAAGAAACACGGAGATTTGTATTAGAAACCAAACATTGGTCAGAAGAAAACTGGCTGACGATCGACGCTGTAAACAATGACGGTAATTTATCACGGAAATTTATCGTTGGTTTCCGCCTAGAGTCGGATATGGTGTAATTTGCATATAGGCCGCGACCTCTGTCTGAAAATCGAGGCTGCAAAAGAGATGCCTCCATTTTCCTTTGTTTACCTCATAATACGAAGGGCGAAGGTCAAATATTGTCACATGACAGAATGCATGATCATCATACGAATCTACCCGAGTGTATAACAGATATATCGGAAATCTTCGATTCAAAAATTGGAAACGACGAGTCTGTTTACATGGAAGGCCACAACTCAGCGAAATGTATTTTCTATCGACTGTCATCTAACCAACCTTGCATTTACTGTCAGGCGCAATATTTGGTATGAAGATATAAGAATGACTATAGTTTGATAAAATAAAGACAAAATGAGTTAAAACTGGCTGAAAATAAGTATAAGGGCCTCTTTAACTAAATAACTAAATTTTCTCCTGCAGATGATTTTGAGGTCTTGTAGCAGACCATTCTTGAAAACATTGTGGTTGATGGGAAAAAAATTGACTGATCTGTAATCTATTACTTTTCATTTTCTAGTTTGCCGCAACGTTTCATTTACTAGTATTTTGGACAAATTAAATATGGAAGCTTAAAACGAGGACAGCATGCAGGTACCATTTTACCCACAGCTGCAGTTGCTTTCAGAAATAGGTTGATTTTCAGTGAAATTTTAAGTGGAAACAAGGGACATAAATGTGTCAAAATATTTTGATGGTTACTTGCCTTTGTTGTATGGGTTCCCCTTTTGATAGGTAACTGAGTTTAAAGTAATTATCTTATGTAATTACAGAGATATAAAATGTCAAAGTTTTTTGAAAATTGTGAGTCAAAAAAGGGGTATACAAAGATATTTTGATGGTTTACAGTATAAAGTATCAAGGTGTTTGCACAACAAGACAAAAACGGGGCATAACTGTGTCAAATGTATTTTGATGGTCACATCTCCTTATAAATGTATAGGTTCCCCTTTTGATAGTTAACAACTATTCCAAGTTTGAAGAAAATATCTTTAGTAATGACAGCAATATTATAAATTGTAAGTTTTTGTATGAAGACGCTGACAACAACAGGGCTATGACAATACCCCAACATATTCTTTGAAATCAGCCGAGCTAAAAATGATCAAACACACATCTCAAGGAAATTATGTTAAACTGACAAAATTACCCATGAAGTGTACTGAATAAAGACGAGATTCTTGAATCATTCAATCTGTGGTTGGCCAACAACCAAGTAAATCTCGATTGATGCTGTTTACCTATGACCTAGAGTATCAATGGCACTGAAGCAAAAAGCTTTTGAAAAAGAAAAAATGATGGTAAACATCATCTAATTTTGGTAACAACCATTTTCTCCTTTTGCCCCAATGTTATCTACCCTGTCAAAGATAAATTCATTCATGTGAGTCGGTTAAATTTGTCCTCTGTAAACCCTTTCAATATGGACACCTCTAAAACATTGTCATTTGGTAAACAGTTTCAGGTTTGATTTGCAAGAACTTTTTATGAGCTATTTTCTTCCACAAAGGTAAGTAAAGGATACTCTTGTCTCATGTCATAGTATATACCATTTTTTGTGTCCAAAGAGAGCAAGCGAGAGCATCAATAATTCATCCTGTAATAACATAGGGAAAGAAGATTGCAACGTTCATGGCCATTATTTCGGTGAGAGACGTAATTGATGATGGTTATTCCCCCATTCAATCGATATGCAATTGAGGGGCAAGGAAAATAACCCTTGTACTACTGGGCCGAGATTTAAGTGCTTATGCAGACAGTGTAGGTCAAGATCAGATTGCACATTCTGTGCAGTCTGATCTTGGATCTACACTATCCGCTTCTTTGCCAGAGTTTCTGCCCAAAATAACTTTGAAATTGCAATATGTGCATCTTTAAGCACTGACTAATAATGTCCAGCTCATTTATTTAGCACTACAGGGTTAAAGATCTTTCCTTACCATAAACGACACCAGCTTTTGTGGACAGTGCAGATCAAAATCAGACTGCACAGAAGGTGCAGTCTGATCTTTGATCTACACTGTCTGCTGCTTTATACTAGATTATGAATGTTTTCTGTCTCTTGATCTGGTAGTGGAGCTGTATTTGTAAGCATTGAGAAAATGCAATTTGTCTAGTCAGTAGTGAAAGAGTTAAAGAACCTTCCAGGAATTAGCTGGCCAGTTGGGTGTCAGCCTTGATAGATACTTCCCCAATCAGAATGACTGGTGAAGAGGAAAAAACTGTCACACGTCGAAATGAAAGAGAGATTACGAGTCGCTGTTTGCATATAAATGGTCTACTATAACTGTATAAAGGCATCATTCTCCTGACACCATGTCACAAAATGTCTTCAGTGCTTACATTCAGGATTCCAGTTGTCAACATTTGGAACTCAGAGACAATCTGTAAGCTAAATAAAGGAATACTGTGTGACTTATTTGATCTGTTTGTGTCTATCAAAATTCAGAGCATATCTAAATATAGAGCTATGCATCTATGGAGGTGCTTTAACTCTTTACCAAACCACAAAGTTTGAGATTTGTCCAAATTGAGACCATTTGCAGGCACCAGAACAAATGTGGCTAAAATGATGGAATTTGTCTTTGAAATGGTAAATTAACATTGTGGGAAATTGGAAATTTCTTGGTAACCAGCATTTTCCCCTTTTTTCACAATTAATTCAAAGGCGTTTTAGTTCAGGGTTATACAAACAACAAATTGTTGATAAAGGATTAACACTGCAGAAAATTGCCACTTGTAACATTTCACGCTATAATTAATGAACAGAGGCTGAGAACACAAATGATACCTGCTACTATTTTTACCCTTAATTCAAAGGCAAGGTTGTTGACTGGCCAAGACATTCTGTCCCAGCAAAACTACAACCAGTCTTGAAAATTTAGAAACAAAATTGTATAGTTGGTGATATAGGGCCCAAGTCCAGTTAACTCTCACCAAAAATCACCTGTTTTCATGTCTCTGAAGTAGTAGGTTCTTGAAAACAATGTGGGAAAAGAAGAAATGCTGGTAAGCAGCATTTTCTCCTTTTTCTAAAAATGTTCTCTACGACATCATAGACAAATCTTGTCAAATGTGAAAGCTTTCGCTGTGGATCCTACTCTGAAAGCAGTCACAGATGACAAAGTGAAGGAAAATTCGTTATCTGGTAAAAAGGTTAATCAAGCTATTTGCACCATCATGAGAAAAAATGGGCAATGCAATTCTACCAAATACAGGAACCACAAGAACCTGTCAGATCTTGTCCCTTTTCTCGTCCCTTTTTTGAGCCTAATTAGGTTCGCACCCAGCCCTTGTAGGGCCATTCATCATAATAATATTCTTTTGGGTATGAAAGCTGGTATAATACCAGCATAAAATTCACGAAACTCATCAATAATTTGTCATTTGCATGCCATCATACTAAGGTCTTTTTCTCAAACTGGGCTTTCTTTAACCCTTTACTAATTCCCATGCTCTAGTAACTTCCCTGGGGAACAAACTTTTGAAAATATTGTGGGAAAAGAAGAAAATGCTGGTAGCCAGCATTTTCTTCTTTTCCCACAATATTTTCTACTCTTTCAAAGAAAAATCCCATCATTTGAGCAACATTGCATTTGTTGTCTGCAAATACCTTCCATAAGTATTACGTCTAGAATTTTGTCATTTGTTAAAAGGCTAACGTTGGAATCCTGACAAATTTTCAAACTGCTTTTACTGTAAAAGTAAAGATCACGATCATGCTTCAAAGAATGGTCTGTTTGATCTAAGTGCTTCACTGTAAAATAACTTGTAGGATGTTCTTGATACAACAGCCAAGCCCCAGTAGCTCAGTCAGCAGCGTGCAGGACTTGAGAACAGGAGGTTGTGGGTTCGATCCCAGGCCCTGCCAATTTCTTTCCGAGGATTGATGATAGTCAATGCAACAGGATTCATTCCTCTCCCACCACTGACCATTGTCTCAATGATGGTTATGTGGGAAAGCAGCTAGTGGCTTGGGAAGAAAATTGTGCGGAGTACTGGTAAAAGAGACTCCAGGAAAACATGAATAGGTGCACTGGCCGCTGCGATATAACTGAAAATGGCGTTAAACACCAAACAATCAGTCAGTCAATCTTGATACAACAGCCTTTGCAACTGTTTTCCTTAACCCTTTACCAAACGACAAAATTTTAGACAAGTTCAAATTGAAAGCACTTGCAGACGACAAAATAAATGAAACTCAAAAATTGAAATTTATTTCGAGCAGGGTGGAAAACATTGTGGGAAAAGGAGAAAATGCTGGTTACCAGCATTTTCTCCTTTTCCCACAATGTTTTCAAAAGGCTTCTATCTGTGGGTCGTAAAAACCAGGGACTGTTTGGTAAAGGGTTAATGGCTGTTTCCCTGAACCTTTCTTCCTTAATTCCTTCAAGTAATCTGCCTTGTATTAAATGATATCTCAGTGGCAATGCTTCCATCCCAGTTGTTTTTGATACTTACTTCATGCAAAGTGTGATGTATTCCCCAAGTGATTCCTTCAGTTTTAGGAATAAATCAAGACTCAAGCTGGAAAAGCAAAGGACTGATCCAGAATTTCCCGTGAAAATTACTCTAGTAGTTAGTTATGACAACTTTTTCTTTATGGGTAACAAGTTGTCATGTAAAAACTAGTGGCCTGCAGTCAGTAAGTTTGTGGAGCATCACACCCTCTAGCACACAACAAAACTGTAGATTTGTTCAACTTGAAAGCTCCTGTAGATTGACAAATCATATGTTGCTCAAATGATGAGACTTATTTCTGGAAGAGTAGAGAACATTATGGTGACCAGCATTTTCTCGTTTACCCAAAACGTTCTCTAGACTTTCAAAGACAAGACCCATCAGTCTAGCCACTTTTCATTTATTGTCTGCAAATACCTTGAATTTGGACAAGTCTAAAATTTTGTTGCCTGGTAAAGGATTAACACTTTACCACACAATCCCGACTTTTAACGACCCTGCCTGAGAAAGAGGCCTTTTGAAAACATTGTGGGAAAAGGAGAAAATGCTGGTAACCAGCATTTTCTCCTTTTCTCACAGTGTTTTTACCCTTTCCAAAGGAAATTTCCATTTTTGAGTCAAAGTAATTTTGTCATCTGCAAATGCTTTCAATTTGGACTAGACTAAAATTTTGTCGTTTGGTAAAGAGTTAAATCATACCCTCATCAGAACATCTTGACACCCTTGAATTGTATCGAGTTCAGCCTATCGAGTTCAGTTCCGCTTACTGAGTTCAGCCTATCGACAGAAACTGTAATAACTTCAACTTATGCAAAAGCGATTTTCCCCAAACACTGTATCTAATACTTACAATATGGAAATAATGGCACTTAACTATGATGTATAGGTCTCAAGGGTGGACAAATTACCCATTAACAGTACAGAATTGTCTCTGCAACATTCCTGTATGGTTATGAAGCAATTTCTATGCACTCATGCCAAATTAATGTTGACAAGGGCCTGACACTGTGTCCCAAATCAACTGGTACAAAGGCCAAACTGGAGGTATTAGGTGTTTACCACACAACCCTGAGTTTTAATGATCTCAACGAAGAGGATTCTTGAAAACATTGTGGGAAAAGGGGAAAATGCTGGTAACCAGCATTTTCCCCTTTTCCCACAATGTTTTCTTCCCTTTGAAATGCAAATTTCATAATTATGCATTCAATTTGTCGTCTGCGAATGCATTCAATTTTGAAGTCTAAAATTTTGGCATGTGTTAAAGAGCAGTATAGTTGCACTGCTTTTACATATTTAGCTTGTAAACATTTTTTACATGAGTTTTGCCACCAGTTTTTTAGACACCTTCATCATTTTCTGATTTTATATTTGCTTGAATTATGCTTTAGAGTGGTTTCCAAGTACATTATATTTTAGTCGTATCTGACCAAATTGGTTATGTATTTCTTATAGGTTTTACCAGTACTGGCCTGGATCTTTAAAGTGCTAAGCCCCCCAAAACACACTGCCTATGCAAGTAGCAATACCAGCAAGATTGGACCAAGAACCTCTTCATCACTTTCTGGTTTTGTTTTTGCTTGAAGTGGTTTGCAAAGTACATTAATTCTGGCCAAATTTGTTATGTCTTCACTTGGGTTTTACTAGTTCTAGGCTAGGTCACTACAGTACTTGGCCCTAAGACACTCTACCTTGTAATGCAACAAACAATACCTGAGCGAGATTCAACCAAGAAGCTTTGGATGACAGACCTATCATTTACCTAACCACCACCAACAACAACACTTAATGTTTCCTGGTATCATTTCAATGGCTTTCAGGACAAGCTATAAAGACAACAGCCTTTCACTGTTTCTCTAAGAAAAGTAGAATATTCAAGTCCAGGCCTGAAGGAAATTTTTTTAAAAGCCCTCACTTTTTTGTTCTATGGAAAGCTATTCTGCTAGTCTAAAAGCATTCTGGCACTTCATGGCAAACATAACAATGATTTAAAACTTGCTGTTATTGCCTTTTTTTCTTCAACTCTCTTTGATGTCAAGCCTAGGTTAGCCTAAACAAGAGCTAATAATGTATTGAAAGAAAAGCCCAGTTATTAGCCAACTTCACCAGCAGATTCATTAACCCTTTACCAAACAGTCCCAAGTTTATGATCCTAGGAAACAAGCCTTTAGAAAACGTTGTAGGAAAAGGAGAAATTGCTGGTAACCAGCATTTTCTCCTTTTACCACAATGTTTTCTACTCTATTATGGACAAATTCTTACTTTTGAGCCACCAGTAAGTTGTCATCTGCAAATGCTTTGAATTTGGACATGTCTGAAATTTTGTCATTTGGTAAAAGAGTTAATCCTTGTAGCTCTTGAACCAGGATTCAATGGCTTCAGAGGACAGTGCAGATACAAGATCAGACTGCATAGAATGTGCAGTCTGATCTCACATCCACACTGCCTGCTTCTTTGCCAGATATTTTGACTAAATCAGCTTTCACATTGCTATCTGAATCTTAAGTACTTGCTGAGAATGTCCATTTTATTCATACAACACCACAAGGGTTCACCTTTCCCTTTAACTTTTGTAGATCGGTTTTGAAATATTGGTGACTGATGCTTTCTCGAAAAACTGAGAAATTTAGAGACCTCTTGTATTATAGTATTTTCTGATACTTAATTGCATTTATAATTTGTTATGTTATTTCAGTTTCAATTCTCAACATAACGGTACCATAATTTTGGAAGAATTCCAAACATTTAATCATTTTATTAAGTCTTTACCAGAAAACAAAAATGTCCAATGTATCCATATTGCAAGCATTTGCAGGTGATTCAATTTCATGTGCCTCAAAATAATGATGGCATTTGACTTTTAATGAAATGAAAGTAATAAATTAGGGGAAAAAGAGAGAATATTGGTTACAAGGATTTTCTACTTTCCTCAAAATTATTTTTTAAAATCATTCTTTCTCAGGGCTGTAAAACATCCAGGGCTTGCCTGGTAAAGGTCAAATTCAGGGAAAAAAATAAATTGTCTTGAAATTCCAACCAAATTCCACACGCCAATACTTTAAGACGACACTGGGACCTCTCATGTCACTTGATGCTGGCGACAGAATTACATTAACAAGAATCTTTGATATCTCCCATAACCTTGGAACCCCTACAGCTAACTAACTTGAACAAAAGATTCCGATTTAACTCTTAACTCTTTACTAAACAATCCCACGTTTTCACGACCCTGAGGAAAAAGCCTTTTGAAAACATTGTGGGAAAAGGAGAAAAAGCTGGTTACCAGCATTTTCTCCTTTTCCCACAATGTCTTCTACATTTCCCAAAACAAATTTCATTTTTTGAGCCACATTTATTTTGTCATCTGCAAATGATTTGAATTTGGACCAGTCTAAAATTTTGTCCTTTGGTAAAGAGTTGACCAAACGAAAAAATTGTAGACTAGATCAAATTGAAGGCATTTGCAAATGACTGATCAAAAGTGGATCAAATAATTAGATTTGCCTCTTAAAGAGTAGAAAAACATTGTGGGAAAAGGAGAAAATGCTGGTTACCAGCATTTTCTCCTTTTCCCACAATGTTTTCCAAAGCCCTCTCTGTTAGGGTTAAACGAGGAATTACACAGTAAAGGGTTAACAGAACCCAGGGTTGTCAAAATGAGCAAGACACCAGGCCCTGAATTGTTTTTACCATTCTCATAGGAGGACATTCTTTTCTCTGAAACTTTTAAAACTTTTAACCTTTAGAATGGTAAAATTAACTGTAAGTGGTTTGGCAAATTGTGTAGACATGGATCATATTACAGACAATATGTAGTCTGATCTTAGTCATGTGTTATATTGAGGACAACGTACACCTCGTAATTGAAAGTTATTGTAACCTTTTCTACCCAACGTGAAAATATCTGTTACTTTCAGAAACAATGAGGTTTTAATTTGTGCTTGTTATTTAGAAAAAGTGATCTGTATAATACATAAGTTATTACCCTTAGTTTACTAAGCATGAATCAAGGACCTTTTGCATACAGTGTAGATCAAGTTCAGACTGCACAGAATGAGATATTTTTTCCCCCAAAATAACTTTGAAATAGCAAAGTTTGTGTTCTACTTTCGATTTTAAGTTTCATTTCGCTTATTTAGCAGGTCAAGGGTTAATGTATTTCCCATTCTGATGACTTCAGTATTGTCATATATCAGTTTTCTTGGACATCTGCAGTCTGGAATAAACCTGGTTGGCAGCCTGTCACTGTTGTAAAGGGTTAATTTGTTTTCGGCTCATTCCATAAAGCCAGCCTGACAAAATCTATGAGAGTTGCCAAAATGGAAATGGAACTTGAAATCCTTTGAATTCCCCCCAATTTTTTAAGACCTGTCAATTACAACAACAAACCATTAGTCGGCTAAATCCACTGTGTTTCATTAGCATAAGGTTCTCCATCTGTCCACTTTTTTATTATCATTATTTAAATGAGCTTGAAAAGGTTTTGCCAGGTCCCAAACTTTCAAGTCCAATAAACATTCCAACAGGACCCTTAATCCTTAACCACACTATCCAGAGTTTTAATAACCATTTTGAAAACTGTTGTAAACTCTCTCCTTTTCCCACAATGTTTTCTACCATTTCAAAGACAGACAAAATCATTTGAGCTATAGACGAGTTGTCTCAAATGCTTTCAATTTAAGTGAATTTCAGAGCCATAAGGCAAGAGCAGGTGTCATCTTTAGGGCTGTTCATAATGGCCCGTACAATCGGCACGAGGACTGGTGCAGTTTCCAAGAAGCAGAATCAAGAGACATTAGTTTAGTTTAAACATATTTATTTTACATCAATTGAGAAACAAGTTCATACAACTTATACTAATCTCTCTCGATTCTGCTTCCTGGGAACTACACTAGTACTTGTGCCAAATGTGTGGGCCAATGAAAAATCTCAAAGCTGACACCCGCTCTCGGGTATCGAACTCAGGACATCAGGACCTATTGGTTATGAGGCCGACACTCTACCTCACGACCACGGACACCACCAAGAGACATTAGTACAAGTTGCAAGAACTTGTTTTTCAATCAAAGTAAAAATCAATATGTTAAAACTAAACTAAATTTTTGTTTGTGTAGTAAAGACTTAATATAATTTCAGCCTATTTCTCGTATTAAAAGAACTGTGCTGTGTCACATAATATGAAAAGCAGCAGTTGGATACCCCATGGGTTATTGTAAGATCCAGTAGATGACCATATATAGAGAGAACATTGTATAGTATCTGACAAAATTATCAATATTATCCAACAAGGTTAGGAGGTCTTTATAAAACAATTCCAATGAATAACCACAATAATAAAGGTTTCAGTGAAATTCTTACAATCTCACTTTCAAGTATCTCAATTTAATTAATTATATACTTAAATACTGGTACAAGGCAAAGAGAATGATGCAAATAAAGATACCTGGTCTTAGTTATTAAACACACTTTTTACATGTTTCTATGAAATAAAACACATATATCAATAAAAATATATCATGTGAAATAAAACACAAATAATGCCTCAAGTAGATTTTTTTTTTTTGGTAATTCTTAAAAAGCAGCACATGCCCTAAAATTGGACATTAAAATTCCATTTGTTCAGAAAATGTGTAGAATATAAAACACTAAAGAATGTTATGATCTCAGTCTTTCAGACATTTTGCCAGATATTATGTCCAAACCAGCTGTGAACCTGCTGAAGTTTTGGGTTTTCTTTGTAAGGGTTGACCCTTTACCACATAATCCCGAGTTTTAATGACCCTATCAAGGAAGGCTTTTGCAAACATAGTGGGAAAAGGAGAAAATGCTGGTAACACGCATTTTCTTATTTTCCCACTACACTCGCATTTTCTAGCGTCTAAAACAAATTTCATCATCTCAGCCACATTTGAGTTGTAATGGGCAACAGCTTTAACTCTTTACCAAACAACAAAATTGTGGCTTAAACAGTGCAATTTTTCTTGATAGGGTAAAAAACAATGCGGGAAAAGGAGAAAATGCTGGTTACCAGCATTTTCTCCTTTTCCCACAAAGTTTTCAAGAGCTTTCTCTCTCATGGTCGTTAAAAGTCGGGATTGTATGGTAAAGGGTTAAATTCAGACCAGTGTAAAATTTTAATATTGGATAAAGTCAATTTAAACTTTACCACACAACAGAATTTTAGACTCCTCTATAATATGAAGGAATTGACAGACAACTATTCAAATTTTTTTTAGATGATAACATTTCATTCTTGAATAGATTAAAAAACATTGTTGGACCCACAATGTTTTCAACAGCCTTCTTTCTCAGGGTCATTGAAACTCAGGATTGTGTGGAAAAGGGTTAAAGGGTAACAGGACAAAATTATGCAAAAATGTCCTGGAATCTGCAACATCATCCTTGATTTAGCTTGGAAGAACCAAGAAATTCCAGAAAATGCCACAAGCACGCTGAAACTGTTGGCGCCATGAATTATTAAACTTGCCAAACAAAGCTGCCCCTTTCAGTTTAAATTAATTTTGTCCTTACTTGTAATTGGAATATTGAGGCTGATATTGACCCCTGACAATTGGCCCCACAGCACACCAATCTCGTATGGAACATTATTGTGGAATGTCTGATTTCTTGGGGCCATTGTTATACATGGAAGGGGACAGAAACTTGATGAATTCATGCCCAACGAGAAATTGCTTCATCAGGTTTTTCCATTAATCAGTATTTTTAACTCTTTGTTGGATGACAAAAATTTTAGATTTGTACATTTAGAAACATCTGGGAATGGACATACCTAATTGACTTGTAAACAAAGGGACTTTGTCTTCTCTCAAGGGATAAAAATCATTCTAGACGCCAGCATTTTCTCAGCCCCTAATCAAGCCCCTAGTTCCGCAGGATCATAAAAACACACAATCATTTGGTCCAGGGCTCATCAGGATTTTAACTTATCAGATGACAAAAATAAAGTGGTCCAATTTTAAAGCACTTGTAGATGACATATTAACTATGGCTCACATGTTGAAATCTGTCTTTGGAAAGGCAGAAAATATTCTGGGAAAAGAGAAAATGCTGGTTACCAGCATTTTCTCCTTTTTCCCACAATGTTTCCAAAAGCCTTCTCCCTCAAGGTCATTTAAAAGCCCAGAATTGTGCAGGAAGGGTTCAGATAATTTGCATTTTGTGTTCAGGAAAATTATTCATGAAATCACAACAGCAAAGAAATCTGATGAAACAAGTAAAAAAATCAACTGCGAGATTTTTCTCTGAAATTAAACATGATGATTAATTATGGTTGGACATGACGCGTAACCAGAAATGAAGAAATCTTGAAACAATGTGTTTAATTTGCTTGATGAAGGATGCAGTTCTGTCAGCCAGGGAGAAATTGTCACAATCATATTTCCAATTTGATCACAAATTTGCATGATCTTTTTGCCTCGGATTATGCTACGGTGTTTCTAGATCCAAAGTGACCAAGATTCAAATTCTGAAATTTACATAAAGGCCTCTGGCCCAAAATACATTATAATTCATTTACATAATATTTGATGGGGTTATCATGTTCAAATAGAATACAGCAAAGTACAAGAGCAAACAGTTAGATGCCTCCTATGGTCAAAATAACATGGTTGTAATAGTTACTTATGAGCAATATGATGCATACACATATGTATACTGCATTTCAAGCTGTACAATTTTGTGGTCATTTCCTTGAAAATTTGGACGCCAAAGTTACAGGCCCCCAATTAAGATCTTAAATGAAAGGTCATTCTAGTAATAATTATTTTTTTCCCCTGGTTCTCTCAAAGTCTCCTCAATACAGTATTTTTTTACTTGTGAAGTTGTTACTTTAAGGCATCAAATTACTGATTTGATTAATCATTTACAAAACAACCCTGTAATTTTTAACATGCCTACAAAGGAAGGGTTAAAAACCTTGTTATAGAAGAAGAAACAAGAAATATCTTTCAAAAAGATAGACTGCTTAAATTTACCAGCAAATAGGCATGGGCCCTTAGAATCAACATGTCTACACTTTCAACCAATCACAAATTTCTATTTATTCATTTGTTATCAGTACCAAGAAGCAGGTCAAAAGCCAGCACATTCAGCTATGCCTAAAAATTATAAAGTAAAAATACAAGCTTTCCCCCATTTTGCACAACGCCTACTACCCTATATAGGCAAATCCATACACTTAGCCCTGTACCACACAATCCTGAGTTTTAATGACCCTGAGAAGTAGGCCTTTAGAAAACACTGTAGGAAAAGGAGAAATGCTGGTAACCAGCATTTTCTCCTTTTCCCACAATGTTTTCTAGACTATCTGATTCAAACCTAAAAATATGTGCCATATAAATATTGTTGTCTGCAAGTGCTTTCAAATTGGACCAGTGTAAAATATTGTCATTTGGGAAAGAGTTAAGCCATATTCAATTTGCAGCAAGCCTATGTCCTTCGCAAAACAACTTACTGCAAACAGATTTCACCTGGCCAAGAGTAAATTTGTCTGCATGTAGTTTTAAAGTTAATCGGTTACCACACAATCCTAAGTTTTCACAACCATTAGAAAGAAAGTTTTATAAAACATTGTGGAAAAAGGACAGAATGCTGGTAAATAGCATTTTCTCCAATTCCCACAATGTTTTCTACCCTTCCAAAGACACATCAAATCATATGAAAACAAGAGCACTGCATGCTCACCAAAGCTCGCCTGCAATTGCTTGATTTTCAGTGAAAAATCGAAGTCAAAAAAGGGACATAACTGTGTCAAAAATACTTTGATAGTTACCTGCCCTTGTTGTATGGGTTCCCCTTTTGATAGTGAACAAAGTGTTTGAGGTAAATTATCTTCAGTAATGACAGAAATAGTATATAATGTCAAAGTTTTTGAAAGTGTTAAAGTTTTTGCACCCCAACGTAGATGATGATGCTAAGACTACGACAATACATCAACATTTTCTTCCAAAACAGCTGGGCTAAAAAATAAATTTGTCATCTGAAAATGCTTCAATTTTGAAAAGCATTATATTTTGTCGTTTGATACAGTTAAAAGACCTATATAATTTTGACATTTCCAAGTACATTGGTGCAAATGTCAAACCATTAGGTCTTAAATTCAACCAAGAAGTAATTGCCAACATTTAAATGGCAGACAGTCCTAATTTCTTGTAAAAATTGCCTAAAATTTCAGTCAAGGGAAAAAACGATCCAATTATATTAGTGATTGCTGTTCCAGCGTTCACATCGATATCCTGTGAAAATTGTGCCAAACAAGAAAAAAAAAGAGCAGACCGAAATTCAAGGCTATCATTATTTTTACGATAAGTGGCAATCAGATGTAACTGATGTGCTAAGACTATGTCATCTAGAGCCTCCAATAAATTTTGCTTTGTTACAAAAACCTGTGGCCTTAAGCAAAAATTTGTTGCAATAATCCTTGACCTTGAATTAAAAGTTTGTTATGATAATATGTGACCTTTACTAAAATTTCTTCATTATTATCAGTGACCTTTAATAAAGCTTTTTAACATGATAATCCACCACCTTGAACAAAATTTTGTAAGGATAATCTATGAACTTAAATTACAATTGTTGTTGTAGTAATCAGGCTAACCTCAAAAAAAATTTTTAAGATTTTTGCAATGGCCTGCATGATGAAAATAAGACTGTACAATAGTAGTACAAGGCAACACATTCAATAAAATTTTCTGCCATGTAGTATTTAAATTTTCTTTTGATTCCAATATGCTCTTAGCTCAGAGCACCAAAAAAATTATAACTGACTGTTTCTGTCAGTAAAAAAACACCTGTCTTGTAATTCGGAGACAGCCAGATTCAGGCAGAAATTGATAATACAGATCATAATTGTCATAGTTTTCTACTTGTCATAACCTGTCATGATATACTGAAAACAACAGCAAGGAAGCAGAAAAAATATCCTCATGTTCCATATGATTATTACCCCTATACAAGTTTCTGATAATCATGACGAAAATAACAGCTTGTCTATAATTATTGTTGCAAAACAATGAACCACACCTGATTTCATGGTACCCATAAAACATCTATTGGCAACAGAATTTGGAAGCACTTTACTGCGGTACTGCAGTAATAGATTAACGGTTTGGTTTTACACATACCAGTTTTATCTACTTCATAAATAGATAAAACTATGAAAGAAAAAGAAAACTGTTGGACAATAATGAAAAAGAAACTTACTGAATATGGAAAAAATTGTGGAAAATGACCAATTGTCTGTAACAAGCAACTGCTCCTTTTCCCACAATGTTTTCAAAAGGTGTGTACTGTGTAAAAAGTTGTATTGAGCAGTAATGGGTTCAATTGTTTCTTCATCTGTTGAACATCTTGTTTTCTGTATGTCATTTTGTTTTTTTGCGATTCCATTGTTTTAACCCTTTTTCCCTCGGAGAAGAGAACATTTAACCCTTTACAATACAATCTTGAATTTTAACAACCCTGCAAAAGACAGCTTTTGAAAACAATGTGGGAAAAAGGAGAAAATGCTGGAAACCAGCATTTTCTCCTTTTCCCCAAAATGTTTTCTTCCCTTTCATAGACAAAACCATATTGTATAATTATGTCATGTGCAAATGCTTTAATTTTCGATACATCTTGAATTTTGTTGTTTAAGGTAGAATTAATAATTTCTCAAACAACAAATTTCAGACTGCATGATGTAGGAAGCATTTGCTGATGACAAACTAAATGTGACTGAAATGATGGGTTGTTCCTCTGTAAACAGAGAGTTGAAAATACTGTGGGGAAAAAAAGATAATACTGTGTAACCTGTAATTTTTACTTTTCCTGCCATGTTTTCAGACGTGTTTCTTCTCAGGGTCTATAAAACATGTGATTATTTGGCAAGAATGTCAAGAGTGCCAAGTAAATCAACATTTTCAGCCAAGACTGTTGCAATTTCAAGGCTAAACTACACAACATTGTGTTTATGCCACCAAAAAAATGTAAAATTTATTGTCTTGGTGGTGAGAGAGTTACAAAGAATAGGAGAATGCAGCAAAACATACGGCAATTTAGCATTGCATATCTGTGCCATTCTGCTGACAAAGCCAAAAAGGCATTATCTGCAAATAACTTAATGGAGGTAACTGTGGTGTAAATAACTGTTTTTAATATCATCCTCAGGTTGGCATAAAAGGAGTAGATCTAACTAATTATGCTCTATTTGCTGTTTGCAATCTTAGGATTTTTGCCACACCAAAGATGACGACAGTAGGACAGTAGCTCAGGCTGATATGGGTCTATACTTTTTGCAGATGCATTAAGTCCCCTTTTTACAGAGCATGGCTCATTCACAGACTCAATACGAATTTCATTGTAGGTCTTTGATCAAATAAATCCTATTAAGTATTTGAGGATGAAATACCAAGAAATTGTTTCTTTCTGCAGTATGTCTTATCCTAGGACAGACAATGTCAAATGGACATATGAAAAAGCCATACATCATTAGTCATGCCACAAATCTACAGTCCCAAGTCAATTTACCATCAGAGTTGTTCATCCATTTCACATGCAAATCTGGCCCCTACTCACAAACCATTCCATTTTTCAGTGTAGCTGAATGTGCTGGCTATTGACCTACTTTTTGGAAATGAAGAAAAAATGAACTAACAGAAATTGCTGATTGGTCAGAAATGTATCCATGTTTATTCTTAAGGCCCCCTGCCTATTTGCAGGCAAATTTACCATCTATCTTTTTTGAGGATATTTCCTGCTAGTCTTATTCTCCAAAATTTTCCAAAGTTGAAAGTAACACAACCTCCGATTGGTTAAACCATATGGTTTAGCCAATCAGAAGTTGTGTTACTTTCAAAATTAGACAATCTTGGAGAATGAGACTAAGAATGTTCTTAAGAATACAGACATGGAAATCATCATCAAAAATGGACAAGATCCTAAGATCTTTATTACTGAAGGCTTGCATGAAAAACATTTTTTTCCCGCAAGTGAGATCAGCAAGTTTGTTATTCCTTAACCCTTTATCACACAGTCCCGAGTTTTAACAACCCTAAGAAAGATGGCTTTGGAAAACATAATGGGAAAAGGAGAAAATGCTGGTAACCAGCATTTTCTCCTTTTCCCATAATGTTTTCTACCCTTTCAGACAGTCACACTTAATTTGTCATCTGCAAATGCTTTCAATTTGAACCTTTCTTAATTTTGTTATTTGGTAAAGAGACACAGAGAAATTAATAATTGATGTGATAAGAAATATAAAACACAGCAGCCACATGAGAGAGCTGCAGTTTTTTTCATTTTCAAGATAAAAAAAAAAATTACACACCACAAATTTGCAGCAGACATACAGCTTTTAAAATTTGTCCATGCTTGTTTGATAAAATTTTATTTCAACTGCCAACTAATGTCATATCCAATATATCTGTATCTCTGCAAAACATGTAAGAACCCAAAGAGCCAGAAAGAATCACATAAACTACCCTGGGGTGTGGTTGACAAATTGTGAAAGGGGAGGAAAATGCCCTGACTCCCCTCTCAGACTTTCATAAATACATCATGTCATAGCAGATCTTCACGAGCTGGAACAGTGGTGTATTTTCAGTATCGGCTTCAAAAGAAGAAAATCCTCTGAAAGCAGGAATCAAAACGCTGAAAGCTCTGAAAGTCAAGTGTTTTCTTAGTATAAAGGCTTCTTTTCTGTCAGTATTTTGTTATAATCAAAAGCTGCATATAATCATAAGCTGCATAGTTTTCGTCAGAATTAAGTGGAATCTGTGTGGATGTAGAGAACTTTTTTTTTTTTAATCAAGCAAGCAGATATACTGAGTGCTACAGCGTGTGTGTAGATTTTTCTTTGAAAGAAGTACTGATGGGTAAAATGTTCTACTTTTAGAATTAAGATGCTCCATTTGAGCTACATTTTAAATTCGCGTGCAAATGCTTTTAATTTGGAAAAGTCTAAAATTTTGTTGTCTGGTAAAGTGAATGCTGTTTTACACTGCTTTCAACATTATTTCAGTCATATCACGGCAACAGCTCACAATCATTCATGTATTTCCTGGGTTTCACCAGTAATTAAGGCTAAGGTTCTGAAGTGTCTTGCCCTACCTCTCTCCGATGAAAAGCCCAGTGGATCCAGTAAGGCTCTAACCCACAGCCTCCAGGCCATGAGTTCTACAATTTACCCTGAGCTACATTAGACCCCTATCTGTTAAAGACATAACTGATAAATATTCCAGCCTTTTCTCCTTTTTTTCCTTGATGTTTTCTACTGTTTCAAAGACAAATCCTATTATCTGAGCCAAAGTTAATTTGTCGTCTGCAAAATTCTTTCACTTTGGAAAAGTCTAAAATTTTGTTGTCTGGTAAAGAATTGACTGATAAATATCTCCAAGTAGCTATTATCTAATAAAATGCAGTTGGACTGCTTGTTTCATGGATGAGAGGAAGCAATTTCATGATATTTAGTGTCTGATAGAAAAAGTTCTCCAATTTACAGGAAACCTGTCAAGGTGATCTCCTAAAATCTGTAATGGCTGTCACTTCTCATTAGATACGACCCAGAAAAAAAATACTAGTAAAGCCCATTTCCTTTCAGTCCCTGGTAAACTATTTTTACCCCATAACCTTTTACATACAATTCATTTTCTCTTGGAGTCCAGAAATTGATCGTGATTAGTTTAATAATATTTTTTTGTCTGTATGTTCTTAACCCTTTAACACAATCCCAACTTTTAATGGCCCTGAGAAAGGGCCTTTTAAAAACATCGTGGGAAAAAAAGAAAATGCAGGTAACCAGCACTTTCTTCTTTTCCCACAATATTTTCAACCCTCCAAAAAAGAAAATTCCATATCTTTAGTAACACTAATATTTTGTTGTCTGCAAAGGCATTCAATTTAGACTAGTCTAAAATTTTGTCATTTGGTAATAAGTAAAAACCCTAACTGTGTATCACACAGTAACATTTTAGATTGCTCAGAATTGAAAGCAACATTTGAAAATGACAAATGGCATGTAATGTGTATGATGATTTCTGTCTTTGGTGGGGTAGAAAACATTGTGGAAAAGGATACAAGAGCACCACATGCGGGTGTCAACGCTCGGCTGCAAATGCTTGATTTTTCAGAGAAAATTTTAAGTCAAAAAAAAGGGGCATAACTGTGTTAAAACTCACTGATGTTTTAACTGACCTTGTTGAATGAGTTCCCCTTTTGATAGTTAACAACTTGTCCAAGTTTGAAATAAACATTTTCAGTAATAACAGAGCTTTGGAAGCTGCAAAGGATTTCAATTTGGACAAGTCTAAAATTGATTGGTCAAGATTAAAAGGGAGGTAAGAATTTACAGCATCACAGCTTAAAGTTCATATTTTTCTGGAAGTGGTTTATCCCATCACATAATAATTTTATGCTTTTATGATATTGAAGAAGTAGGTATTTTGAAAATAATGTGGAAAAAAGGAGCAAGGCGTCTCTGTTTTCCACAATTTTTACTCTAGACCCTTCAGATAAAATTTTTATACTTGTAAAAATACCACACAATCCCGACTTTTAACTACCCTGAGAAAGTTCAAAGCTGTTGAAAACATTCTAGTATCCAGCATTTTCTCCTTTTCCAAAAATGTGTTCAACCCTTTCTCAAAACTTTTATATTGCCGTCTGCAAATGCTTTCAATTTGGACTGGTCTAAAATTTAGTCATTTGGTAAAGAGTTAGGCTACCTTTCAGTTGTCCAGGTTAGTTATGTTGTATAGACTGGTCTAAAAATTAATTGCCTGGTAAAGGCTCCTAACTTGACATCAGAGGAATTCCAGCAAATAATTTATGAGAATAGATTTGATAATTCTTATCTTTAAATAATTTGAAGGTTATCACAGCCAAGTTAAAGTGTTTCCTGTGGCAAGCCCTTTTTTGTAAACTCTTAACCACTTGGCAAAATTTTAGACTGATCTACAGCACAATGCTGATGACAAACTAAAATGTCAATCATATAAATTTTTTTGTTTGTAATAGGGTGGAAAACACTGTGGGAAAAGGAGGAAATGCTGGTTGCCGGCATTTCCTCCTTTTCACACAATGTTTTCAAAAACCTTTTCCATTAGGGTTGCTAAGACACAGGATTGTGTGATAAAGAATACATATTACATTACCAGTCTGTGGACAACTTCCTTCTCTGTCCCAAGGTAGACAAACTTTCAAAACATTGTAGGTTAAGTAGGAATTTTTTACCACAGCATTTAAGAAAACTTTGAGAAAATTTGCATATTTCACTCTTGCTTTGGCCTTTAGGATTTAACCCTTTACCAAACGACAACATTTTGGACTGTACCAAACTGAAAGCATTTGAAGTCAACAATTTAGATGTAGCTCAAATGATGATTTCTGTCTTTAATAGGGTAGAAAACATTTTGGGAAAAGGAGAAAATGCTGGTTACCAGCATTTTCTCCTTTTCCCAAAATGTTTTCAAAAGCCTTCCTTCCTGGAGTCGTGAAAACCAGGGATTGTTTGGTAAAAGGTTAAGGAAAATCTGTGAGCGGAAGAAACCTAAATTTTAGCCCTTTAACAAACAATCCCATGTTTTGATAACCTTGAAGTATTGTCTATTGAAAACATTGCGGGAAAAGATGGAAGTGCTGGTAACCAACTTGTCCAGGAATAGATGGAAAGGCTGGTAACCAACATTGTCTCCTTTTCCCACAATCTTACCTATATAATCAGAGAACTTTGGCTCATTTGTATCACTATTTTAATTGTCATCCACGGTTTCCTCCAATTTGGATGGTTCTAAAAGTGTTTGTTTGGAAAAGAGCAAAAAGAACTGTAGGTTTAAATGCTAGACATAAGATTGAAGAAAAAAGAGACAATCTAAAGACTGCAAGGCAAAAAAAAGTGGGAAATCCAAGAAATTGTCACAATTTAGAGAAAGAATAAAAAGTCTCAAAAATTTGCATCCATATAAGCAGAATAGACAAGTAAGTTCTTTTACTCAATCAGGCCATGCTGGCTGTTGAATAGAAACCTCATTTGTAACAGCAAATTAAATCATCCTAAGACTGGTACAGACAGTCGAAAACCAAATTTCCATCACAATAATCCCAGAACATTGAAGTCCCGTCTATTATTCTTGTAAGACTGGATTAGTCTCCACCAAATAAGATTTACCGTGATGAAGGTTGGTGATAATGTAAGAAACTCTATCCAACTTCTCTTCAAAAACACAAGTTACTCTCATTAATCTAAAATGTCTGAACATGGCACTATTTTTCCCCTCATCTGAGACTCGAATCTTAAGGCATTTTTCATTCAACTCTCTACAAAATTTCAGACCTGTCAAAACTTTGCGCACTTACAGAAAACAAATGAAACTTGGCTCAAAATATGTGATTTGTATTGGAAGGAGTAGAAAACAACGTGGAAAAAGAAGAAAATGCTGGTTACCAGCATTTTCTCCTTTTCCAACAATGTTTTCAAAAGCCTTATTTCTGCGGATCTTTGAAACACAGTTCTGTTCATAATCAGAAATGTGCACTAATCTTTGAGTCTTTACAACAGAAAACTGATCAGATTTATTTATCTGAAGATTGATTTTAATTTTTCACCAGGTAACAGAATTTTATACTCATTCATAGTCACAGGAAGCAGTTGGCAAAGAGTTAATCTAATACATGTACTAAAACAGTCTTAACGTTTTCCATTTGTCAGTTTCAATATTATATTACAAAATTTAGGCGGCTATATTTTGTAGGCTTTGAACCAGTTATCTCCCTTTTATATCAAAGGAATGTCCATTCTGTCTTATGTTTGTAATAAATCATTTACCAAATAAATCCACATTTAACTCTATCACACAGCAAAATTTTGGACTTGTCTATTTCCAAAGCATTAAATTTTGCAGACAAAAGTGTAGTTCTGTTGGTAGAATTGTCAATGGAAGTGAAGAAAACATAGTTTGACAAGGAGAAAATGCTGGCTACCAGCATCTCCTCCTACCCCAACATCTTAAAACTCTTCTTCCTGAAGTTGTTAAAACTTTGGACTTTGTGGCAAAGCTTTTAACATTCAAAATCCTACTTTCTCTGGGTTGTAAAAACACAGTAAAAACACTGGATTGTTTGGCAAAGGGCTACATAAGGATGAAATTATCAGCTTTTTCTTTGAAACAGTTTGAAACATTTTTAGAAAAGAAGGAAGTTTTGCTAACAGAGCAAAATCCCATCAAGATCAGACAAAACAGATTGTAAATGAATGGAACTAATTCAGCACATTCCCTCATTTAGCTGGCTGAGCCCTGGTAGTGTAGGCTGAAGCGCACAGGACTCACGAATAGTGGGTTGCTAGTTTGATCCCTGGCTCTGCCAATTTCTTTCAAAGGATTGATGATAGTCATTGCAACAGGATTCATTCCTCTCTCACTGCCCATCATTGTTTCAATGATGGTTATGTGGGAAAGCAGCCAGTGGTTTGGTAAGAATATTGTGCGAAATACTGGTAACAGACACTCCAGGAAAGATTGGATAGGTGCACTTGCTGCTGTGATATAACTGAAATAATGCTGAAAAAGGCCATAACATACCATACAATCAATCAACCAACTATATTTAATTGACCTGCAATGTTTGGATCTCTCCTAGAGGTTGAAATCATGCCATTTTACTTGGCCCATGAACAAAATTACCACTGGGTTCTTGAGAAAAAACTAACAAAGGGTAGAAAGTGACTCAGACATGGGCAGTAAATCATAAAATTAGCACCTAATTTATGGAAACCTGCAGATAAAGTCATCTGTGATGATTAGTCATGGATGAAGTGCATAAAGTCTGTAAATTACTATGCTGTGTTTCCTCAGTTAATTCAGTATTACCCTCTAGTTATTGGAGACCAGCAATTACTTGTGAAGTGGATGACTGTTAATTACTACATCTTTCAAAGCCCTATAAAATTTCATATTATAATCATATTGGACTTCTTTCTAATTTTCTAGCACTGTGTTTAACCTTTTCACCATTTAGACATATTGTGACATCGTTCTGATTTGCTTTCCAGATAAAATGTGCAAGACCTGTATCTTAACTCTTTAATCTAACAACAAAATTTTAGCCTTGTCCAAATTGAGAGCATTTGCAGTTGACAATTTCAAACTAGCTAAAATGATGCAATTTTTCTTTGATAGAGTTAAAAACATTGTGGGAAAAAGAGACAATGCTGGTTCCCACAATGTTTTCAAAAGGCTTCTTTCCCAGGGTCGTAAAAAGTTGGCATTGTGCAGTACAGGGTTAAATCTTGTTGTGACCCTTGCCAAAAGACAAAATGTAGACCTTTACCAATTGATGGGCATCTGCAGACCACTATTCCAAAATTGAAACAGATGAGCTGAAGTTCTCTAATTTGACTGAAAACATTGTGGAAAATGGAGAATATGCTGGTAACCAGCATTTCCTCCTTTTCCCAGACGGTTTTCTAAACTTTGCAAGACGATTATCATCATTTAAGCCACAGTTTATTTCTCGTCTGCAAATGCTTTGAATCTGGAACAGTCTGAAATTTTGTCGTTTGGTGGAGTTAAAGCGCCAAATAAACCCAAAGGACATTCTTTATCTAAAATAAGACCCAGATAATTGTAATTTAGTGATTGCTTTTTGCTTACAGTGTTTCAGCAAAGCAGACAATGTAGATCAAAAAGATCAGACTGCATGCTTTCTGTAGTCTGATCTTGATCTACACTAGCTGCATAGGAAACTATTGTAGTGAAAGGAGCTTTAACACTTTACCACACAATCCCGACTTTTAACAACCGTGAGAAAAAGGACTTTTGAAAAAATTGTGAGAAAAGGAGAAAATGCTGGTATAACCAGCATTTTCTCCTTTTCCCACAATGTTTTCCACCCTTCCCAAAACAGATTTCAATTTTTGAATCATGTATATTTTGTCGTCTGCAAATGCTTTCAATTTGGACAAGTCTAAAATAATGTCGTTTGGTAATGAGTTAAGCCGTGTTTACTGGCGAGCGGTAACCTTAGCAGTATCGGTAGCGGCAGCGGCGGCAGTGGCATCGGTAGCGGCAGCAGTTTTCTTTCCGCTGGAGTGTGTGTTTACTGACATGCGGTAGCGGTAGCGGTTTTCTTTTCCATCATGGTCCTCTTACGGCCAACTCTCGCAGATCGTGATCAAGATATCATTATTATTGGATTAGGTATGCTACTGCTGAAACCAAAAAGGAGAAGACATAGCCGATGGAACGTCCATCCAATATTACAGAGTCGCCATAGACACGGCATTTTTTATACCCTAGTTGAAGAACTTGGGTACTTCGAAGACAAATTCTTTGAGTATCATAGGATGTCAAGGGAGCAATTTGCTCAAGTCCTCCATCTAGTTGGACAAGGAATATAAAAAAATTGGGCTATATAATCTTATATACTTGTCAAAGGCGAATTACCATGTGCAAAAAGTAGGCTGCACTCGGCCTAGCGGTATATTTAAGCAAGAGCTTCGCAAAGCGGCGCATATACGCCCGAAGGGGCTTGTCAGTGAAATGGCTTAAAATCTAGAAAGCCTGCAGATATCCAAGTTTTAAGAGTCACATGCACAATTGCACATCATAGAGATTAATTGTGGAAAGTTTGAACTTATTCCAATGAAAACTGTAGGAGTTGCGTACACAAGAAATTGCTGACTGACAGACGGACGGACAGACAGACAGACAGACAGACAGACGGACGGAAGGACGGACGGATGACCGGGGCCTTAACATAATACGACCCTTCAGGGGTAAAAAAAGAAAATTTTCGCTATTCAGAGAACACGGGTAGGAAACTTCATATTGAGAGCCAATGGCTCCGATGAGAAGATGTTGTGTTGGTCTTCCGTTTCTGAAGATGTCGGCTGAAAAACAACCAAAAAACAGGTAAGCTTGTCATTATTTGTAATCATGTGTTCTTATATCTCTGAAAGTCCAAAAAAGGAAAATGTCATGCAATGCTCTGGTCTTTCAACGTGTTTTCTACACTACAGAAAGTTGTAACAAGTGTACGATGTTGTCTGAATCATTTGTGGCGTTGGTTGACCTTAGCTAAAATAATACGTCACAGACCTAAATTCAGTCTATTATTGCCATATAATTGGCAATCAAAAGAGAGTCTTGCTGTCCCAAAAGCATGAATTAATGTCTTGAAATGTTACATTCTCTGCTGGTAAAGAATTGAAAAGAAATAGCACAAAAATGGTGAAAATAAAGAAGGGCTCCAATTATGTGGGCCGGCTCTGAATATGTAAGTCGGCACTGATTGATGAGGGCTTCATTTCAAAACTTTAGTTTTTGTAAAAAATTACTTAGGAAGTAGACTTTGTTTTTCCGTTAACACCTTTCAGTCCAAAATATAGCACTATTGTTGGATGGAACATGACCGAATTTATGAACATACAAAGGACTTGTATTGTCACGACTGAAAAAATCCTGTCGAACATTAGTCTATCTAAATTTTGGAAATACTTTTATGTAGCTTTTGATTAACAGAATGGTCTATACATGTATATAGTATTTGTCATGCTTTCGTCGTAAGTGCAGCCCACACGTAAGCAAAAACAATGAAAAAATATTTGGCATCTTTGGAAGGCTCTTTGGTCTTAAAACAGTCATTAAAATGCTAGATGGAAAATGTGCCGACCGTAGCAGAGATGATGAATAGAAAAAAAAAAAACTTTTACAAAACGTGAGAAATACAATTGATCTATTCGCAATACACGCCTCAGGGTATATGTGTGAACCCTCTTAACTCTTTTTAAATAATACTTAACACTACACAACAGTATGTCAGGTGGGTGGGGTATATACAAGTCTTTAACAACGAAAAAGAATCTATTTCACAAGCACGTCAAGACCAAAGATGTTCATAGATCCCTGATTCTGATAGTACTTACTCAGATCTTTCAATGTTCAATTAACCAGATGCATATTAGATCAAAAAATGTCACTTATCAGTTATCTTTAAGCCGATGATAAACAAGTATTCATCCAAACAAACAAACCATCACGTATTGTACAGTCTAATATTGATCTATACTGGCTGCAGAACCAACTTAAGTTGTGACAGGCACTTTAAGGGTTCATAATGAATAACTTTGAGTTATTTATTTTTTTTTCCCGTCCTAGATATTTGTATGAATGTCCTAAACATTGTCGTTTGCACTTGTTTCGGAAATCTCACACCAACCCCTCCCCATTTCTAATGTAATCATTAGAAATCAATCACTTTACGCTGTAATTAGATTGAGATTGCAGCTCCAATATCATGATTTTCTGGTTGTGTATGCAATTAGCTGTTTTGAGTCATTATTTAGGATGAAAGGTTTATAAAATAACTAATCTTACGAAGAAAATCCGCAACAAAGAAACAAATGAACAAATGCATGGCAGAAATACAGGGACTGGGCAGGATTCGAACCTAGAACGCCTGGACGAAAGGCCAATACCATAACCACTAAGCCAAAGAGAATTCTCCCTAATGCAGGCATTAGGTATTGTATTTAAATCGGGATGAAACCATGCATGAAAGAGTGGTCTCCCGTAACACTAATATATGACATATTCTGCATTGAAAGATCTGAGTGAGTACAATCAAAATCAGGGATCTATGAATATTTTTGGTCTTGGCATGCTTGTGAAATTGAGTTGTTTTTTTTTTTGTTAAAGACTTGTATATACCCCATCCACCCGGCATACTGTTGTTGTCGTGTTAGGTGTCGAGAAGAGTTAAGAGTGGTAACACATATACCCTAGGCATATAATGCGAATAGGTCAATTGTATTTCTCACCCTTTGTAAAAGTTTTTTTTTCCTATTCATCATCTCTGCTACGGTCGATACATTTTCAATCTAGCTTTTTAGTGACTGTTTCAACACAAGATAGTCTTCCGAAGATGCCAAATATTTTTTCTTTTTTTCTTTTTTTTGCTTACACGTGGGCTGCACTTACGACGAAAGCATGACAAATACTATATACATGTATAGACCATTCTGTTAATCAAAAGCTACATAAAAGTATTTTCAAAATTTAGATAGACTAATGTTCGACAGCATTTTTCAATCGTGACAATACCAGTCCTTTGTATGTTCATAAATTCGGTCATGTTCCATCCAACAAAATCAATACATTTTGAACTAAAAAGTATTAATGGAAAAACAAGGCCTACTTCCTGAGTAAATTTTTACAGAAAACTAAATTTCTGAAAGGAAGCCCTCATCGATCGGTGCCGACTTACATATTCAGAGCCGGCCCACATAATCGAAGCCCTTCTTTATTTCCACCCTTCCTAAAACAGATTTCAATTTTTGAATCATGTTTATTTTGTCGTCTGCAAATATTTTCAATTTGGACAAGTCTAAAAGCTTGACCTTTGGTAATGCTTTGTTGTGTAAATCTCTGTATACCCTTTACCACACAAACCCGACTTTTAACGACCCTGAGAAAGAAGCCTATACAAAACATTGTGGGAAAAGGAGAAAATACTGGTAACCAGCATTTTCTCCTTTTTCCACAATATTTTCTACCCTATCAAGGTCAGAAATCATCATATTACCAAGATTTAATTTGTTGTCTGCACATGTTTTGAATTTGGTCCAATCCAAAAATTTGTCGTTTGGTAAAGGGTTAACCCTTATCCTGCTAAAAAAATGAAATGAAACTTTCAAGCCGATAACAAAAACCCAAATTTTGCTATTTCAAAGTTTTTTGGGGGGGTGAGATATCTGCATATCGGACAGTGTAGATCCATGATCAAGACTGCATGTTTTGTGCAGTCTGATCTTGATCTACACTGCCCACAAAAGGTCAGTGAGTCGTGCTTAGCAGCCTAAGGGTAGACATTCAGCCAAGTTCATAAGTAAATTTCAAATAAAAACTACGAGTTTTATCAGTGAATCACTTGACGAAAAGGTTACCAGACTGCAAAAAGCAGAATTGCAAAAACAACCCTTGAAAGGCCGTATCTTTTTTGCACTTTACAATTTTCTTATATCAAAAAAAAAATTCCTATTTAATCTGTAAAGTCATAGGAGTTCAACTATATCACTGCCTTATCATTGACAACCACTGATTATTAAAATTGTTTGTCAAAAATATCTACATTATTTCAAATTATGTCATTACATATATCAAACAAGTTAGTTGCGTCATTCAGCTGCTTTCAAAATAAAAGCAGCTTATATCTGATAACAACCTGCAATTCGCTTATCAAAGATGGCAGCCTGGCACCTATATCACAACCTCTTCCCTCACTTAGTCCCATGTTGTGTTGTTTTGACCCCCTCCCTGCATATTACTTGAAACATTTTTTTTTTTCAATTTCTTTGATACTCAGAAGAGGTCTCTTTAAGTTTGTGAAAGTAAGTCACAAATCTTTATAGCATGCTCTTGTGTGTGCAGGACCTTGACATAAACCTTTGAACACATTCTGGCAAAAAGGAGAGATTACTGGTAACAATCCATAACTGATAGCTGGTAACAAATCCATCATTTTTCAAATTATGACCTATCGGATTTTAGCATCCTGGGCATTATCTTCCGCATGCTGGCATTTTTTTAAATACGGATAACATAATCGCATTTTCATTTTTCCCACAATGTTTTCTACTGTGTGAAATACAACTACCATCGTAATGTTACAGGCCTCACTTATCGTCTGTCATCTGCAAAATTTAATATCTCAAATATATTTAACTAGCCTCAATTTTGTTGTCTCTGTAAATGGCCTGCAACACGCAAAAAGGGGCATTTGGACAAATTTTGCGTAAAGTGTTGTTTTGGATCAGCCTGTGCAGTCAGCGCAGGCTAATCCAAGATGGCACTTTACAACTACATTTGATTTCGTCCTACAGTAGACTTGCGCAAAACAGAAAACAACACATGAACCGAAAGTGTTGTCTCAGATCAGCCTGCGCGAACTGCGTAGGCTAATTCGGGATGACGTTTTACGCAAAGGGGGAGGGGAACAGACTTTGGATTCACCATAAAAAGACAGGGGGGCCTGAGTGCCTGGCTCCAACCGTGCCCCCTCTCTGTAGAGCAAATGGCATACTAGCACTTAAATTTCTAGACATAAACTGACACCTGGAGGCAATGACGCACACTCCTTACTAAAAAACACAATTCTAACCTTTTTCAATTAGAAAGCATTTGCAGATGTACACTTAAATGAGGATGAAATGATGGAAACTGTCTTTGAAAGTCTGGTTACCAGCATTTCCTCCTTGTCCCACAATATTTTCAAAAGGCTTTTTCCTCAGGGTTGCTAAAACATGGGATTGTTTACATTAAGCAAGGGTTGATATCAAAACCAGGTCTATCAAAAACATGCAGTCATGTAGTTTTTTCTGGCATATCAGATAATCTTGCCAATTATGTTGACATATCGAAGCATACAATCATAAGAAATTATTTCGTAACCCTGTCCTTTTATACTTTCAAATTTGTTTGTATTGGAGTTTAACGCCGTTTTAGCTGCTTAGGTCATATCACGCAGTCAGTGCACCTACAAATGAATTTTCTGGCTTTCTCACTCCAGTGCTGACACAAAATGTTTTCCAAGCCCCTAATTTCTTTTCTTACATGCATCTGAGGTGAGATGTGAAAAATAGCCAAGTTTGCCTCAACCGGGTATCAGTCCCCCAACTACCAGGTCACTAGTCGGAAGATATGCTAAACACTGGGCTGCCTGTCTAGGCCTCCTTTATACATGGAAACTGTCTGTGAGAGGTGGATACCTCCTTTTTAACCCTCAACAGGCCTTTTGCAACAATAGTTGTCTTTGCCGCCAACATAGATTCTGAATGTAAGGCTTCGCAAAACATGCAGTGTGATCTTGATGTATACTATCCCATTTTTTGTAAACTTTCTACACAAAAGTAACCTTTAAATTGCAATTATTTGGGTTTTATTTCTAAATTGAAAAGGTCTGTTGGGTCTATTAGGCACACCATGGGTTAAAAACAATTAAGTCAGCCAATGCAGGGGGGCTTCTTTAGCAGTTTTTCTGCACCAGTATGACACAAAAATTATGGTTGAACTTTAATACAAATAGATAACTGATATTATGATAATTACTCGTCTAATGTCACATGCTGTAGCTTACAGGTCAAAATAAAGAGGATTAATTTCATAACTTCATGGCAATCACTTGAGCTTACAATGAAACACAATAATGTATCATGCCAACGTGTACCAAAGATATAATGAGAAAACAAAAGGTGAATTTTGTTCATCCCAGGCTTTTTCCAGTAGTTACTATGATAAAGCACAGTCTCACACCTGAGAAAATATTTTTGTTGTAATGACTATTTTCAATCCTCAGAAAGAAATTGGCCAAGCCAGGGATCAAACCAGCAGCCCCCTATTCTGAAGTTTTGTGCACTACCAGCTGAGCTATCAGGACTCAACATATTTCAAGTTGGAACTCTTAACAGAGTTCATATTTACACCATAACCATGTCTTTTCACAGAAGGAAATTGCCTTGGGACAAGACGTATGAATCATCATTGTGTCCATCGGATGGAACAAAATACCAGCACTATGAAATTAAAAATGCAAATTAGGGTTATTTTGACCAAAAATGTTTCCAAGCTTGCAAAAGATTGCCACAAAATAAAAGAAATATTAAATTTTTTGAAATCCAGCTTCTAAAAATAGCTTCAGTTATATTAGTGGCAGCCTCATATCCAAGTTGTTGTGATTTTTGAATTTCATTGCATATGCAGCACCGTATCTGTAACAATCCAATATGGCTACCTGGCGAAGAGAAAAAACTTGCTCACTTTTTTCAAGGATCACAGCTGAAAAAGCCTAAATTTAAGCCATGGCTGGTGAAAGAAACGATGTTGGAAAGCAATATTGTTATGAAAAGTTGGTCTAGCCTAGGTATCAAAGAGAAAAACATATTTACTGATGGATGCACGAACTTTTGAAGATTGATGCTAACTGGTACACTCTTCTTCAGATGGACACTGCCATGCAATTGAAATAAAATCCAAAGTTGAAAATACCCTGGGATTTGATGAGCACTAGATGGGACTTGATGTTCGGATGGGCACTGAGTCCATGGGACTTTGTGATTAAAGAAATGCCAAAACCATTTAAGTCTAGACATAGTACCGGTATCTGTTGGGTTTTTTAGTGACAGACTGTGGAGATCAAGGTCATTCTGCTTACAAGATCTTTAGTATTGACTTTTTTGCATAGTTTTTCCATTGAGATCTTTCTGCCCAAATTTCATACTTGTTAAAAATGAATGCATTTGCAGCTGATAAAAATGAAAGTGGATCAAAGGATGGGACTTGTCTTTAGAGAGGTAGAAAAAATTGTGGGAAAAGAAAACTAGCTCCTTTTCCCACATTGTTTTCAAAAGCCTTCTTGACATAGGTGTGGTTAAAATATGGGATTGTGTGGTAAAAGGATACGAAGGTATTCGGCATTGTCTGTGCATGTCATATTCTTTAAAGACTGACCTGTTTGCTATGATGCATCACCATTCTAAACAGGATATATATTAATGTGTGGTGTGTAAAATTAAAACCCTGGCCACTAAAAAGTAGCAAGCAGAAAATGGCTATAGGTAATAGGTCTGTGGAGTAATCAAGCCTGTTTTGCACTAAAAAGTTCTTCAAAACATAATGGTTGTTAACCAGAAAAATAATGAAAAACAATATCATTGCTTCATGCTACTTTGTACCCAGGTTGCCCAAATCAGAGGGGTATGTATTTACAAAATGCCACCTAGTAGAAGATACTGAGGTGTTTGGCAAACATGAAAAGGAAAGGATGACCTGAGAGGAGAAAATTTTCTCAGCTTAGAAAAAATCGATACCCGTTATCAGCTGTAAATTCAAAATTACTGTAAGAGAACTTTATCTCTAATTCTTTAACAAGATTTACCTCTAGTTTCCCTAATTACATACTTTTTTTTTTATCATTTGATAAGGGATGTCTCCATTGGAATTTATTCTGGGAAGATGAAGAAAAAATCTGAGTTCTGCAGTGAGTTATCTATTGTCACATTTCCCTTGCTATGATTGAATGGTTTTTGATGCCATTTTAACCCTTAAAGTGCCTTTCACTATTTCGGTTGCCTTAGCAGTCAGTATAGATCAAGATCAGACTGCACAAAACATACAGTCTGATCTATGATCTACACTGTCCGCCTTGTTGAGACAATTCCGACAAAAGGAACTTTGAGAGGTCCATTTTTTTTGTAGTATGATATGTTTTTACTCCCACACATATTAAGAGTGAAGTCACATCCAAATGATATTACTAAATACAAAATTTCTACAAAGAAAAATCACCACAGCTTTCATATCCATTAGAATATTATCTATGTCAGTTTTGATAAGTGAATGATTAATACCCTATTATTGTTGGGGACAATTGTCTTCCGAATAGCATCACCATATTGATGATCACTTGTGTGATATAACCCTTATAATCAGCTACCGCACAATCCTGTGATTTAACAACCCTGAAGGAGGCCACACTTAAAATCTTGTGAGAAAAGGAGAAAATTATGGTAAGCAGCATTATCTCCTATTCCCACAATGCTTCCTACACTTTCAGAAGAAAATTAAATCTTTCAGTCACACTTATTTTTGTGGTATTTGTCGAAGACAATACCACTATGAGTTCAATATTGAATTTTGAAGACCATGTATCATATTTTGTGCAAAGCCAAAGGAAATAAACCCAATTAAACTCAATTTTTCTCAGACAAATGAGTTTTTCGGTAGCACTCAGATATGTAATTGGAAATGGCATGTTAAAATACACTGGGTGAGGCCATCGATCGTGGAAATACTAATTTTTGATTGAAAATAGCTTCACTTGCTCATAGCCTTCTATTGGCGCAATGATATATATAATATATACAAAATTTGTCAACTGATTGCTTGGTCCTGGGCTTTTTCGTTCCAAAACCAGTTCGTCCCATGGCTTGTTCGTCCCATGATTGCGCCCTACTCCATTTGATTGGGCATGAATATTTATAGAGTGAAATAATTGATTGTAGTGTTGGGAATTAAATGTTAACGCCCAAAGATAACTCAAAATCATAGTTTTCAGGTACAAACTTAATTTTATTCGATATATTCACATTGTTTCTCTCTGTATCCATCATGCATCCTACTGTCAAGGGACGTTACTCCTGACTCCTCCTAATGATCAAAGGGAGACCACCAATACACAAATAATCCTAACTTTGTCATGAGTACTCTCCCTTCAACCAAAAAGGTATTCATTTGCTTAGTAGGTTGACTTTCAAGCCAATATTTGAATACTATTTCTCTTTTTCTTTCAAATTATTAATTCCACACAATGGCTTCCTTGACAAATACCACTTCAGCGTTCTCAACGCTTTGATTTTGTCTGCAACGATGCTTTCAATTCATCCAATACCACACAACCCTGAGATTCAACGACATGAAGAAAGAACACTTTTGAAAATATTGCGGGAAAAGGAGAAAATGCTGGTAACCAGCATTTTCTCCTTTACCCACAATATTTTCAAATCTTCCATTGATGAATTCCATCATTTAAGCCATATTCAAATTGTTGTCTGCAACTGCTTTCAATTTGGACAAATCTGCATTTTTGTCATGTGGTAAAGAATTATGATTTGTCTAAAATCTTATCGTCTTGTGAAGAGATGACTGAAGTTTAAACATCTTCCTATCACCATGATGAAGCAAAATGAACTTCAAGTTTTTCTCAAAATTTCATCAATCATTTCTTATCTAAGTTGATAGGTTCCCTGCAGTTTGTCTTTACCAGATGACAAACCTTGAGAGTTGTACATACTGATAGCATGTGCAAATGACAAATTAAATGTGGCTTGAAAATGATTTTGTAATACTTTGATCAAGAGCTGATTGATTAATTGAATTTGCGTTTATTTATCATCGCCACCGGTTGCCCATATGGGAAACGCCTCATCGCCACTGGTTGCCCATATGGGAAATGCCCCCTGAATGCTGTTAGTACTGTTACGGGGGATAGTGCAGATACAGGATGAAATCCATCCTAAGTTATGCCTGGTTCTTAAACGTACTTGGTATACACGGGACCTTGGTTTAACGTTTCATCCGAAAGACTATTAGTAATTTTAGATGGCTAGCTGTGGGAATCAAACCCACACCCTCAAATGACCCGAAACATCATGTTCATGAGTTCTGGGCTGGTCTGATCAAGAGCTCTGCAATGCAGGACATTATATGCCAGAAGGAAGCTATCAAAAGCATGTCACCGTTGACTCCTTGCTGTGACATTGAAACCTGGCATAAGAAACATTACTGCTCTGGGAGTTGTCTTATCAAGGAGCAGACATTGTGAAATATTTTCAGAATCAGATAAGAGGCTCAAAATATATAGAGCAGACACAGAATTGCTCATTGGAAAACTAGGGGCATAACATGATAAGTACTTTCCAGTGCAGGAAAGATGAGGAAATGGTTGTTATCAACATTTTCTCCTTTTTCACAGTGTTCTAAAGAAGGCCTCCTCTGCAGGGTTGTGCCAAAACATTGAAATCGAAGTGGGACAACAGAAAATGCTGGTTAACACCCTTTCTTGTTTTACTACCATTTTCAATGAAATATGTCATATGTTAATACTTCCAATAATGAAAGGAGGATGTGAAAGAGTTGTCATGGTCTCCAAAATGTTGCTTATAGGATGCTTAGACATCACCATGGTTGCCTCAAATCAAGGCAAAGTTTTGAATATGTTTAGAACTATGGCAAAAGGATTGCTGAGGCAGACACCATTGCTGAAATAATGCAGAGAGGACGTAGAAGGAACACACAAACATCGCCCTTGTCACAGAATGGATGCACAATGGTTGCTGGCTGACATTTCTGCCTCCTTTCTGCCTCCCCCATGTCCTTTCACCTAGGAGGCAGAATGGGAGAAAAAAAAGTTAAATCCAAATTACCTCCCTTGTAAGATGAAAACCAAGGATGCCAAATTGTAACTAGGTCCTTTGAGATAATTTCCTTTGTTCTTATCCTTGCTCTACCAAGAGATGTTGCAATTATTATATTTTGACTTGTGATGTATAATGCAAGATCTTCATAATGTTTGCAAATCGAATTTCACACACTATTACTATCAAAATGCATCAAGTCGACCAATTTTGTGGTTTGATGAATTTTGAAGGAGATATTTAAGTGTGGATATTCCTATACAGTGCAATGATATCAAGGATAAAACCTACCTTATCCAAGACCTTCAAAGTAGTGGAGAGCTATCATGGGAAGTAACTGACTTTTGTCTGCCATTACGGCAGAATCATGGCTCAGTGATCACTGTAAGTTGTCACTGATCACCAAAGATCGCAAAGAGGATCGGCTGAGAAGGTGCAATAGTTGTCCAAATATCCCTCAGTAGTCACCAATGTTGCTTACAAGTGGATCCAGGCTGTCAAAGGTTGCCAATGGAAAAGACATTTTAGGAATGCAGGCGAGTTGCTCTGTTATGGCTAGATTACTGGAATCTTTAACCCTTTACCAAAGAACAAAATTTTAGACTGGTCGAAATTGAAAGCAATTGCAGACAACAAAATATTTGCGACTCAATAATTGAAATTTATTTTGGGAAGGGCAGAAAAAATTGTGGGAAATGGAAAATGTTTTCAAAAGCCTTCTGTCTCAGGGTCATTAAACGTCGAGATTGTGTGGTGAAGGGTTAAGCAAGAACATGAAAAGAAAATTTCAGTTTTGGTCAGGGTCAGGCAAAAGTCGATGGCAGGAGCACCTACACAAAAGCTGGAGTTTCTGGGTTTTTTCGATCACTGGGTGCCCTTACCACTTTTTTTATCACTCTAAGGTCCCTCATTTTAAGGTCAAGGTCCTGAGTATGGGGGGGTTTAATCCTTTAACACACAATCCATGTTTTAAAAATCCTGAGGCAAAGGCCTTTTGAAAACATTGTTGGAAAAGAAGAAAATATTGGCAACAAGAAATTTTAGTCTTTTCCCCGAATGTTTTCTACCTTTTCAGAGACATTTCTCACCATTCAAGCTGCATTTGCTTTATCATCTGTAAATGCTTTCAAACTGGACCAGTGACTTGTGGCTTGTTAAAGAGTAAAGAGCTATTAAAGTCTAATATTGAAATAGGAAAAAAGCTTATATCTAGTAATTTTATTGTCTTTCATAAAGCAGTGAGCTGAATGTCTCTTCTTCACATTAAAAATTTTGATTACATGCTTAAAATTCCTTTTCTCCCTTCTCTGTCCATGAAAAAGAAATGAATAAGGCCAAAACATAACATCTGTGTGGTTCCAGTTACATACTTTTTAGAATTAGGGTCGGTAGGTTGGAAAATTATTTTATTCATTGAAATTATTTTTTTCCAAATATGCCATGGGGCCAATTAATAGAGGTAAAACGACATAGATTATTCCAAATGTTCCAAGACTACAATAACATATGGTATGATAAAATATTAAAGGATCAACACAGGAAAAAAACTGTCTAGGCCGGGGGGTAAAAATTAGACATGGTTGGGTAACCAAAATCACATATATATTTTGTTTTGGCCTAACCAGAAACCTGTATGCTAAAACACAGGGCAGCCATGTTGGTGGAATGAGTTTTGATGTTGAACATAAAAGGTTGAATGTCTTTATTCAACACAAGGGAGTTAAGTTACAACACTTTGATCATATTAGATGGAGATAGGATGAATAATTCCGTCGCTCTAACATGCAATCACAAATCCTACTCATGTTGTGATCTTTTACATGGTGAGACACTCTGGTATCTTTAACCCTGTAGATCCTAAATTAATGAAATGAACCCTGTCAATTTGAAAAAAAAATAGTGCTGTTTTAAGGTTTCTTTTAGTCAGAATAAGTAACTAAGACAGTGTAAAATTGATCTACACTATCCCCATAAAATAACTGAAGCCTGTTCAAGGGCTTCAAAGGGGTTAGCCTCCCAGTTGTCTAATGGGACCTGGTATGCAAATCATCCATATTTTCAGTCAGTCAGTAAACCAAACTCACTTGATGCATTTGAAAGCTGTTATTTCCATTAATTTCTATTAAAACATTGGCCATTGTAAATAAATTATCAGACTGGACCTTCTGTAAAAACTTTTCTCACAAAGTTCCAAATAGCATTAGGGTCCGTATTCACCAACCATTCTTAAGAACAGTCTTGGTCTTATTCTCCAGAATTTTCTATATTTGAAAGTAACACAACTTCTGATTTGCTAAACCAAACGGTTTAGCCAATCAGAAGTTGTGTTACTTTCAAATGTAGAAAATCTTGTAGAATAAGACCAAGAATATTCTTAAGAATGGTTTGTGAATAGGGACCCAGATGTCCTAAAACTGCCACAGATCCACCAGTTAGACTGCTAACCAAATGAGAGCTGGCTGTAGAGCTGCTGCATGGCCGATGTGAAACAAGCTTTTGGATGAGAGTATACAAGTCATCGTACAAGCGAAGTTTTAACAGGTTTTCGTTTTTTAAACTTCAAATTTGAATTTACTACTATCATTTTCTTAGTCTTAACAGATGAATAAGGAAATAATATAAATCCGGCCTGATAGAAGTATAAAGAAATACACTTTCTGTTGAATTTTCTTCTAAATTATGATAATTTATGTTATCTCTGTATAGAACTACTACATAAGTTACACTACTATATAAATTACTTCTCACATTACAGGTAACGGATCCTCTTTGAGAAAAATATTGCTGTCATAATGATATTTAATCATGCTATAGTGGGTGGGTATTTTCTTACCTCTTACCACACAACAATTTTAGACCTGTCTATGGTAAGAGCATAATTTGCAGAAAAAAATTGGCTGATTGATTGTATGGTGTTTAACGCCGTTTTCAAAATTATTTCAGTTATATCATGGAGGCCAGTGCACATATCAATGCTTTCCCGGAGTTAGTTTTACCAGTACTCCGCACAATATTCTTTCCAAGCCACTGGCTGCTTTCCCACATAACCATCATCGAAACAATGATCAGTGGTGAGAGATAAATGAATCCTGTTGCCATCATCAATCCTCGCAAAGAAATTGGCCGAGCCGGGGATCAAACCAGTAACCCCCTGTTCTTCAGTCCTCTAAGCTACCGACTGCACTATTGGGGCTTGGCTGAAAAAAAATTTGAAGCTGGCTCAAACAATGGGAATTGTCTTTCAAAGTGTAGGAAACATTGTGGGGAAAAGGAGAAAATGCTGGTAACAAGCATTTTCTCCTGTTCCCACAATGTTTTCTACCCGTTCAAAAACAAATTTCAATTTTTGAGTCACGTTTATTTTGTCGTCTGCAAATGCTTTGAATTTGGGCTCGTCTACGATTTTCTCATTTGTAAAAAAGAGTAAAATAGTTCTGTGCAGTCCTATCCTGACCCACATCTTCTATGAATTGACCTAATCCATTTTGACATATCAGTAAAAGACATTCTGACCACTATAATTACTAAGTCTTCACCAAACAAGAATATTTTGGACAAGGCAAAATTAGAAGCATTTGCAGACAACAAAATAAATGTAGCTCAAGTGATGATTTTTGTCTTTCATGGGGTAGAAAACATTTTGGGAAAAGGAGAAAATGCTGGTTACCAGCATTTTCTCCTTTTCCCAAAATGTTTTCAAAGGCCCTCTTCTTCAAGGTTGGTCAAAAATTCAAAACTGTCAGCTACAGGGGTAAAAGACATTTTGACTATTATAATTATTTTATTTTAATGTTGGAAAGAAAAAAAACATCAGTCTGTACAAAAGAATGATCTAAGCTAATGCATATACATCAGAAACTATTGCAGAAAATAATCCGTTACTGTCCAAGCGATGTTTTCACTACAGAGAAAAAGCAAAAATTTTAAGAAAATGTAGATGAGGTATTAGATATAATTGTTATTACTTCTATTGAAGGGGTTTTTAATGGAATAAATTAGCTTGTCAACCTTTCCATTCACTTTGTTATCGTTATGTGAAATTAAGAATATGCTTATGTCATTGATATTGCAAAATTGAACTCTTTACCGAAGAGAAAATTCATTCAGACTTGCCAAAATTCAGAGCATAGAGATCTGAAGACCACAAAAGGTAGAGAACAATTTGTTTAAAAAGAAGAAAATGTTGGTTTTCAGTAATTCTTCACCAGAGAGAAAACTGCTTCAGACTTGCCAAAACTGAGAGAATCTGTAGACCACAAATTGCATGAACCTAAAATGATGGGATTTGTCTTTGAAAAGGTAAATTAAATAATTTGTTGATAAAGGAGAGAATGCTGGTATTCAGCATTTTCTCCTTTTCCAACTACATTATCAAGGTCTCTCAGGGTCATTAATCCATGGAATTGTTTGGTAAGGGGTTAACCCTTTACCGCACAATGTCGCCTTTTAACGACCCTGGGAAAGAAGCCTTTTGAAAATATTGTAGGAAAAGGAGAAAATGCTGGTAACCAGCATTTTCTCCATTTCCCACAATGTTTTCTACCCTATCAAAGAAATATTGCATCATTTGAGCCACATTGAAATTGTCGTCTGCAAATACTTTCAGTTTGGACAAGGCTAAAATTTTGTTGTCTGGTAAAGGCTTACAGGTGTTTGTGTCAAAATGTACCACTAAGAAGAAGCAAAGTAAAGATCCAAATTGCAAATTCTTTTCAGAGTGATCTGTGCTGTCTGAAGGAACACCACAATCATGTTTACTCTTTACCAAACAATCCAGTGTTTTAGCGATTCAGAGGAAAAAGGCATACAAAAACATTGGGTAAAGCAGAGAATGTGGTTTACTAGCATTGTAACCTCCCTTTACTAAAATGTTGTCTACCTTGTCAAAGACAAATCCCACCATTCAAGCCATATTTGATTTGCCCTCTGAAGTTCAAATAATTCCTATCGGTTATTCCAGATCAGAACATTCCAGCACAGCAAAAGTGCCATTTCTATGTCACCTGTATTCTCAATTAATGTCTGTTCATGTAAAATGCATAGTTTTCAACTCTTTACCAAATCAAGTGGTATTTTAACAATCCTGACGAAGGAAGCTGTTTTTTTGTTCTTAAAAAAAGGCTTGGTAAAGGAAAAAAAAGGCTGGTTACCAGCATTTCCTCCTTTGCCCACAATGGTCTCACTACATAGTTTCAAGGACAAATCCTATCCTTCTGGGTCATATTAAATTTTCATTAATCATCTGCAATATGCTTTTAACATGGAGGAAATCTAAATTGTCATCTAGTACAGAGTAACCCTTAAACTGCCTTTTACAACAGTCACCTTTGCAGCCTGGGTAGATCAAAATCACACTGAACAAAATCTGAAGTCTGATCTTTGAATGTAAACTGTTCCCTTTGCAAAGACATTCTGGGTAAGAAGAATCTTGAAATCAAAATTGTTTTGTCTTATTTCTAGAATGAAATTCTTTGGTTTGTTCCGCCCTCTTCAGGTTTAACTTTTTGCAAAACAAAAAAAGTATGATGTCATCCAAATTGAAAACATTTGCAGACAAAATTTGATGTTGTTGAAATCTTGAAATTTTGCTATGATATAGAAGAAAACATTGTGGGAAAATGGAGAAAATGCTGGTTACCAGCATTTTCCCCCTTTTTACCATAATGTTTTCAAAAGTCTTCTTTCTCACAATCATTAAAAGTCAGGCTTGTGTGGTAAAGGGTTACGTCCAGGGATAGATTCCTAGGTAAGGCAATGTGTTTGGATAGGGCATATTGATTGTCTAGCCTGTAATATTTTTTTCCAGCCGATGGTGGTGTGATAGCATCAATATTCCTTCCGTATTCCATAGAGTAGATGGAATCTAATACCAATCACTAATGAAAATATCTGTGAGCCATCTGTATTTGTTAGTGTCAAACCTAGACAATTTGACAGAAAAGCTGTGCAGTTCTTAACTCCATGCAAATTTGTATGATGGAAAAAACAGCATCTTACTGGCCATTTGCCAAACGAAAAAAACATAAGACTTGACCAATCATAGGAAAAAACTTAAGCCTGCTATAAAATACAAGTAAACACGTAAAAAACTAGCTTAACTCTTTACCAAATGACAAAATTTTGGTCTCGACCAAATTGACAGCATTTGCAGATGACAAAACAAATGTTGCTAAAATGATGATTTCTGTCTTTGATAGGGTAGAAAACATTGTGGGAAGAGGAGAAAATGCTGCTTATCAGCATTTTCTCCTTTTCCCATGAATATGCGATATGAGTGAAAGAATGTTGAAAGCGGCGTAAAACCCTATTCAATCAATCCTTTTCCCACAATATTCTTCTTCTTCAGGGTTGTTAGAATTCATTGTATAGTAAAGAATTAACCCTTTACCACACAATCCCATGTATAAACGACTCCGGGAGTGAAGGCTTTGGAAACCATTGTAAGAAAAGGATAAAATGCTGGTAACTAGCTATTTTCTCTTGTCCCACAATGTTTTCTACACTGTTACAGACTTAATAAATCCAATTGATTTTGCCACGTCTACTTTGTTGTCTGCGAATGCTTTTAATTTTGGCCAGTCTAACATTAAGTTGTTGAGTAAAGAGTACAATGCTTTTGTCACAGAACAAAATTTGAGATTTGTCCAAACTACGAGCATTTGCAAACATCCCATTAAATGTTGCTAAAAACATGGAATTTATCTTTCAAGGTTACAAAAACATTGCGGAAAAAGGAGAAAATGCTGGTTACCAGCATTTTCTTCTTTTCCTGCAGTGTTTTCAAGAGGTTTATGAAAACCTAGGATTATGTGGTAAACGGTTAGTCTTGTTCTAGGGATCCTGCATGGCTCTGTGGTAAAGCATAAGGACTCATAACCAAGAGGTCCAGGGTTCAAGCCTCACCAGAAGCACTAGGTTTTTTCTTGGGAATGTCCTTTGGCAAGACACTTCAGTGCCCCTGCCTTGTACTGATGAAACCCAGGGCAAACATGAATAAGCAAGATTTTGCCATGAATCGACTGAAACAGGCGGTCGGTCGGTAGGTCGGTCGGTCGGTCAGTCAGGTGAAAATGAAAGCAGGTAACCAAAATGAAACAATATGGAAGAATGATAATTTTACCATCATGTCCCACCACAAAAGAAGACACCTTTTGGGATTCAGAATCAAGCTGTGGGAGTAAACTTCCAAGATTAGACTGCATATGTTAAAAATTTTATTATCCTGTCAGCCTATCTTAGCTGAAAGTGAACCTAGGCTTACCTTAGCTCTTACACTTATCTTTGTATTATTTTCATTCACTTTAACAGCTGTTTTTTTTTGTTCAAATTTTTTATTATGATATGATCTCTCCATTGTAAATGGAGGAAATTCAAATTCTGAGGTAGACTTGGCTCAAATTCTGTTGGTTTTGGTTCACTCTTTATATTATGCTAACTAATGACAGGGATGCATTAACCCTTTACCAAATGACAAACTTAGACTTGTCCAAATTCAATGCATTTGCAGACAAAAAATCCCCAACATAACTCAAGTGACGTAGTTTGTCTTTGAACAGTCAGAAAACATTTATCAGAATAAAAAAAAAAAGCAGGTTTCAAGCATTTTTTTCCTGTTCCTACAGTGTTTTCAAAAGGCCTTTTCTTCTGAGTGAGGGTCGTTAAAACTCAGGATTGTGTGTGGTAAAGGGTTCAGTCAATACTAAAGATGTAGAATTTCAACTCCAAGGCTGTTTTTGTCACAATATCTGGCAAAGCAGCAGACAGTGTCGATCTAAGATCAGACTGCAGTTTGATCTTGGATCTACACTGTCTGCAAAGGCAACTGAATGCAGGTTGTCTTGATGTTAGTAAATTTCTGCTGACATGAAAGGAATGTTGACTCCTCTTTCGCTCCCTGGAAATGGTGTAGTTTTTTGGAGACAAAATGGAAAATCAATGAGCGAGGTGACAGCTAGACGGCTTGGTGACGTTAACCCATTTCTGCTTTGATCGGGTTTGGTGCAATCTTGTTTTGTTTTTTTTTATATAACTGTTCTACATTTATTGCATTATTTTAGGATTGTGCTTCATGTCTTACTTTTCCTACATATGGACTCTTAAAGCCCCTACACTTAAAGTCCCACTGGCTGCCAAAAGAAAACAATGCTGATGTTAAAACATGTCTGAACTTAAATAATACCATTTAAAAGTATGGAAATAATTATTAAGATGACAATCTGTTTGGTTGGTCCATGTGCTAGTCCCTTGCAGAAAAACTGGGTCAAAAGTTGCCAGGTTACTCTAACTTTCATTTACTTTTGACTTGGCTTTAAAATTCCTTTTTATGCCAATGACAAACACTTGGACAATAAACAAGATCAAAAACAAATTGTTGGTACAAAAATACATTTGTCAGTAATTTTCTCCTTTCCAACAATATTTTCAATTTAAGCCATCTTCTTCAGGGTCTTTAAAACACAGGATTGTTTGATTTACCCTCTACCTAACAATGCCTACTTTTAATGACCCTTTTGATGAAACCTTTTGAAAACATTATTGGAAAAGGAGAAAATGCTGGTAACCAGCATTTTCTCCTTTTCTCACAATGTTTTCCACCATTCCCAAAACAAATGTCGATTTTGTTTTGTTGTCTGCAAATGCTTTCAATTTGGACTATTCTAAATTTTTTTTGGTAAAGAGTTAAGGGTTAATGGCTCACAAGCAATATCTATTTTCTGAGAGATTTCATTTTAATCTTGGTAAGTGGTTGATAAATACAAAGGATAGATCTGAGGGTGGTTAATAAATGAAGGGTATAGATTACTATCTTGTACTGACAAAATGCTATCTATAAATGACCTGCTAAAAAATTGGTATCAGTACAGTTACAGTAATGTACATAAAACAAGAGGGTCATGATGGCCCTATATTGCTCACTTCATTAAAATTGTAACAATGAAATGCCAGCAAAGGGAAGATGATGAAGTTGTTTGAGGGTGTTTCAGTAGTTCTCTATCTAAGTGTGGCAGCTAGTTGGTGAATTCCAGTGAAATCATAGAATTATTTATAATCTGTCCACTTCTAAAGTATGCAAATTAATTTAAAAAGGGTTTTTTTTTTCACTTTTGGCTCTGGCATCTGTCTTGTTCAGAGCAGTGGAATGGTTTGAGCAATTTTGGTAAAAGGTCATCTAGGGAACATTCCTGTAAAATTATATCAATGTTCTCTGGCTGGTTTTGGGGGGAAGAAATAATTTAAAGGTGTTTCAATTTCAGCAGTAGCAGCCACCTTGTTCAGTGGAGCAGAATTGTTTCAGGACTTTTTAGTAGATGATTGTCCAAGGTTCATTCCTGTGAAATCATTTCAAAATCTGGCCATTGGTTTTTGATAAGTTGTTTGAAGCAAAGTTGAAAAAGACTAACAAACCCACAGATGACTCATAAAGACCAATCACAATACCTCATTTTGAGCACAAAGTACTCAGGTGAGCTAAAACACAGACTTAAGCCTCATACTTCTGAAAATGCGGAAAAAGGGAAGCTTTCAGTCCCAACTCCATGCCCGATGATTAAAATGTTGACCACAGAGTTTGCAACAATGATTCATGATCAGATTGGACCTGTTGACCACAGAGTTTGCAACAATGATTCATGATCAGATTGGACCATCTGATTTTGCAATTTCATAGTTGTTTCGGAAAGAAAATCTGTGAAACTTCAAATTCAGACTTTAGCTTTTGTGCAACCTAAGTTTGACACTGTCCGCAAAAGCAGATAAGAAGTGTCTTAAGGTGTAAGGACTGAGGATGAAATGGATCCCATTTACATATTGCATTTCGAAAAAGCATGGTAAAGACTATAAAAGACTATAAAATTCCTGTCACTGTCCTCTGGAATCAGTTTTAAAGCCATAACAATTGAGATAAATTGTAAAATTCACGCAACAGGACAGGATTGGAACAAATTTGTCTAGTTTTAAATCAATGTAAAACACCTACATTGAAAAAGACGTTTGATAAATGCATAATGGATACTAACAGCAGCAATACTTCCTATTGCAATGGCTAAATTGCACTTTACTAAACTATTCTGTATTTTAACAACCCTATGAACAAGGCTTTTGAAAATATTGTGGGAAAAGAAGAAAATACTGGTAAGCAGTATTTGTGATCTGCATAGCTGACTACTCTGGCTTTTGACTTAGTTTTTTGGTAATAGTAATTTTCGATTGGTCAAAAATGTTGGCATGGTTATTCTGCAAGCCTAATTGTGAACAAGTATAAGGCAACAATATACAAGTGTTGCTATCTCTTTTTTTAAAGATATTTCCTGTTTAAAATTCAATCATTATATTTTGGGCAGTAGGTGAAAAAAAAATCACTCTGTACTATATACCATACACTAGTTCTATATTGACATGAATGTGTCAAAAAAGTAAAACATGAATTTCCTTTTAGGGCAGTCTCATTGTATATTCAAGTCAGAACTTGAAGACTACAAAAACACTGCCTTAAAGAGTATTTTTCAGCATGACAGAAACATGCTTGGAATACCAGAATGAACATATTGATTTTGCCTTATTCAGTACTCTATCTTCTCAACTGTCTTCCCTGGAAAAGTGTTGTGTGATTGTGTGTGTGAACTAGTCTAGCTGTCAGTGAATATGATGGGATAAAATATATTCCATTATGTATCAATCACCACAAGAGCATGCTTAATAGACTTCCTAAGCTCACAGAGTAAACAAAGTTTGGTTTATTCAGTGATAGTGTATCGGGGAGAGTTGTAAATTGATTGAGACTCTGCCTGTGAAAATGGAAAAATGATACTTCACAGATGATTTTGATGAGAAATTGGAATTGATTTTCCTATAGGGAAGATGTAATCACATCATGCTCTACAAATCAATGTTAAAGAACAGATGAAAAAATTAGGTTTTAGCGTGAAAAGCTCATGACACAGCAGAAAAAGGCAGCATTAGGTGTAAGGTAATCCTGTTAACTCATTACCAGACAACAAAATTTTAGACTTTTCTAAATTCAAAGCATGTGAAGATGACAGATGTGTCTCAAATGATAGGATTTGTCATTAAAAGAGTAGAACATATTTTGAAAAGTTTTGTTTATCACAGCAAGGGCTTCCCTGGACTTTGTCAAATGGGGGTCAAAATTTGACCCCCTCCAAATAAATTTCAAAAGGCAGGCATGTAAATTTTGAGGAATATTAAGAAAATTTGGGGGTTCAAATTTAAAAGAACAGGCAGTCATGGAAAACCCTGATCACAGTATTTAAAACAAGAGCACCACATGAGGGTACCAGCACTTGGTTGCATTTGCTTAATTTTCATTGAAAATTCTAAATAAAAATGGGGCATAACTGTGTCAAAAATACTTTAATGGTTACATGCCCTTGTTGTATGGCTTCCCCTTTTGATAGTGAACAACTTGTCCACGTTTGAAGTAAATATCTTTGTAATAACAGAGGTATTATAAAAAGTCAGCTTTTGCACCACCATGAAAACGCAGATAGTGACTGGGCTATAATGACAGTAGCTGAACATTTTATTCGAAAACTGCTGAGCTAAGCAGGGATTGTCTGGTAGAGAGAACCTCTTAGCATGTCCAGGACAACTTAAAGTGCTTCTGCATACTGCAGAGAACATGCATTTTGGTCTCCGGTCCCCACCGTCATCTCTGTTTTTGAGACAATTCCAGGCAAACAAAGCTCAAAATTGGCCCTTTAACTCTTTACCAAACGACAAAATATTAGACTGGTCCAAATTGAAAACATTTGCAGACGACAAAATAAACGTGACTCAAAAATTGAAACTTGACTTTAGAAGAGTAGAAAACACTGTGGGAAAAGGAGAAAATGCTGGTTACCATCATTTTCTCCTTTTCCCACAATGTTTTCAGAAGGCTTCTTCCTCTGGGTCATAAAAACCAGGGATTGTTTGGTAAAGGGTTAAGTAATAGATGATTTAAATGATGCTTCCCCCCCTCCCAGAAAAATCCTAAACAAAACAATGTCACTCTCTACCTACCATGGACAACATGAGAAGCTTTTGTAGAAAATGTAGAACAAGATCAGACTAAACAGAACATACAATCTGATTTTGATCTACACTGTCCATTACTGTTACTCTTAATTGTGACTAAACTGACTTTTCATCTTGCATTGGAACTGTATTTGAAGCCATTGTAAAAGTGAAATAATTTTGTATTTGGTAGTGAAAGTATTTACCTTTCACCAAACAGCAAAATTTTTAAATCATTTTAATTGAAAATATCTGCAATAAATTATTACAGAATTGGTAGAAAACATTTTATACCAGAATTTTCTACTTTTCCAACAATGTTTTTAAATAGCTCCCTTCCTCAGGGTCATTTTGAAAACCTGAGATTGTTTGGTAAGGAGTTTATGAAGCTGGTTTGGATATAGTTTCTCTCACAAACTACCAGACAGTGTAAAATACAAGATGAAACTGTATTCTGAGAGGCCTAATCTAGATCTTCACTGTAAAGAATACACCAGGTAATAGCTTAAATGATAGGATTCAGCTTCAGAGAGACAAAAATACTGTGAGAAAAGAATAAAATTCTGTTTACCAGCGCTTTCTCCTTTTTCAACAATAATTTCAAAAGCCAAATATTTTCAATGATTGTAAAAAACAGAAAATCTTTCTTGTACAGCCTCTGAAATTGCCTAACTAGCACAGCCTCACCACTATCTTGTCTCAGCATTTATTACCAGTTTAAACCTTTACTTAACAATCACATATTTAACAACCCTTTGTCAGAAAGCTTTTGAAAATATTGTGCAAATAGGAGAAAATGCTGGTAACCAGCATTTTTCCCACAATGTTTTTCTACCATATCAAAGACAGAAATCATCATTTCAGCTACATTTGATTTGTCGTCTTCAAATACCTGGTATTTTGAATTTGGTTGAGTCCAAAATATTGTCCTTTGGTAAAGAGTTAACTCTTTGGCCATGCAACAAAATTTTTACACTAGTCCAATCTGAAAGAATTTACAGACACCAAATGAAAGGTGGATTGAATGATAGTGTTTTGAATGAAAACATTGAGTTAGCAACATTTTCTCCTTTTCCCACGTTTGTACAAAACCCTTAGTCTTCAGGATTGTTAAAACTTGGGATTGTTTTGTAAAGCGTAAATCTTAAACACAGCTATAAAAGAATCTTTTTTCTGAAACACTTAATCGCCTGCTAAGTACTTCATACATCTCTTCCAAAGTATATCATTTCAATCAATGCTTAACCCTTCTAGAGCCTTTAACAACTATATATGCCTTTGTGGGCAGTGAAGATCAAGATCAGACATTTAAAAATGAGCAGTATGATCTGCGATCTACAATGCTGACTCAGCTGAATTACTTTAGACCAAAGAAACTATGAGAATGCAATGATTTGGGTCCTATTTCTACACTGAAAATGTCTGTTGGGTTTTTTTCCATCCTCTAAGAGTACATCTGCCTTATCCCCTTACAAACTACAAAATTTCAGATGCACCCAATTTAACTCTTTCCCAAACGACAATATTTTAGATGGGTAGAATTTGAAAGCCTTTGCAGACGACAACATATATGACACAAATGATAGGATTTGTATCTGATAGTCTAGAAAACATTGTGTGAAAAGGAGAAAATGCTGGTTACCAGCATTTTCTCCTTTTCCCACAATGTTTTCCATCGTTCCCAGAACAAGTTTCAATTTTTGAGTCACATTAATTTTGTCGTCTGCAAATGCTTTCAATTTGGACCAGTCTAAAATTTTGTCATTTGGTAAAGAGATTTATTAGGATTAAATAACTTTTCACCCCTTATCAAATAAAAAAATTTCAGATGCAAACAATTTAAAATTAAATTCAAGATTCAGGATTTTTCTTTTGAAAGGGTAGAAAGCATTGTGGGAAAAAGGAGAAAATGCTGGTTACCTTTTCCCACAATGTTTTCAAAGGCCCTTCTCCTTGAGGTTGTCAAAACAAGGGATTTTTTGACACAGGGTTACATCACATATCTCAACCGCAACCATCCAAATAAGAGCAATTTAAAGGTTGCATTTTGTCCAACATGTTTCTGCAAAGCAGACAGTGTAGATCATAGATCAGACTACACAATTAGTATAGTCTGATCTTGATCTACACAGGCTCCAAAGGTAACAGAAGTAGTAAGTGCTCTTTAACTCTTTTACAAGACATCAAAATCTTAGAGCAACCCAAATCAAATGCATACATGCAGATAACAAAGTAAATGCGACTCTCAAACCGAAAATAGTTTTTTGAAAGATGGAAATTATTGTGGAAAAAGGAGAAAATGCTAGTTACCAGCATTTTTTCCTTATCCCACAATGTTTTTTAAAAGCTTTCTTTCTTTGTGTGGTAAAAGATTAAGAGTTACTGTATAATTGCATTTCATTACATCATTTGAAATTCCCTTGAAATTAAATTCATCTTTATAGCACTTAGCTTCAAAGGAAGTGGTTACTCTTCACCAAACGACAGAATGTTAGACTTGCCCAAATTCGCATTTGCAGACGAAAAATTAAAAGTTACTCAACACCTGAAATTTTTCTTTCAAATGGTAGAACACATTGTGGAAAAAGGAGAAAATGCTGGTTACCAGCATTTTCTCCTTTTCCCACAATGTTTTCAGAAGGCTTCTTCTTCAGGGTGGTTAAAACTAGGGATTGTGTGGTAAAAGGTACAAGTCTGGCTGTAATTTTCACACTTTGCAGCGCTGTAAAATTTTAGATCTGTGAGCATTTGCAGACAACAAAAGTGAAATGTGAATGAAATAATGGGATTTAAGGTGGAACACAGTGTGGGAAAAGGAGAAAATACTATTTGCTAGCATTTCCTCCTTTTCCCAAAATGTTTTCAAAAGCCTAATCTTCTCAAGGGACATTAAAAGTCGGTGGGATGGTTGGACAGTAACCTTTACTGGACTGAATATATTTAACTTTTTTCTGCAAAATCCCCTTTTTTAAGGTCTACCGCCCCTAACTCTCTATTAAAAGACAGAAGCTGCTTAGACTGGCCGAATAGCCTTTACGAAAACGTTGATGTTACATGATATTTACCGATGAGTTGGTGAGTCTAGGGCCTCTAGCTCTCATATTATAGGACGGAAGCTGCTGTGATTGGCCGAATAGCCTTTACGAAAACGTCGATGTTTACGGATGAGTTAGGGGCCGTAGACCTAAACTCTATACCAAACAACAAAATTTTGGAATGGATCAAATTGAAAGCAGTTGCAGACGACAAATTAAATGTACCTCGAATGATGATTTGTGATCTTGAAGAGAAAGGCCTCGTAAGAAATTGTGGGAAAAGGAGGAAAATGAGCCTTTTCTCCCTCTATTTTCTATCCTTTTTAATGCAAATCCCATCATTTGAGCCACAATGAGTTTGCTTTCTGCAAATACTGGACAAGTTTAACATTTTGTTGTTTGGTTAAGAGTTAAAAGAAATTTTTATAAATTGCATAAGAGACCTAGAAATTTCATCCAATGCTGCCTGTGTAGAAAATTCAAAATGCACAGTGTAGATCAATGATCAGAGAGCACATTCTTTGCATTCTGAGCTCGATCTGTCATTTTCTGTAAAAGGAATTAAAGTTTTGCATTCTGAGGCACAGAATACATTAGGAATAATACTTCAAAGGATTAAGTGCTGCATTCTGTGTACTTTTCAAAATTCTAATGGAATCTCATGCAAAAAATGTGCTATCAAATGCATGAATCCTTCACATTACAATCCCCAGATTCAACGACCTGCAGAAAGAGGCCTTTTGAAAACATTGTGGGAAAAGGAGAAAATGCTGGTAACTAGCAATTTCTGCTTTTCCTACATTGTTTTCTCCATTCTTAAGGTTCCTTCATTTTAGCTGCATTTAATTTGTTGTCTACAGATGCTTTTAATATGGAAAAGTTTAAAATTTTGTTATCTCGTAGAGAGTTAAAGAAATTACAAAACAGGGCATGAATAATTCTTCTGGGAACTGATCATTTCATGAATTTTACATCATATAATTCTCTGCAAAGAATGCTGTTTTTTTTTTAAGTTTTAATGCACATCCCCCTCAAGACAGAGCAAGTATTTCTGGAGAAATTTTAACCCTACTATTATAGTTATTACAACATCCAGTCTAGTTATTTTCTCTCTTATACATGGGTCCGTATTCACCAACCATTGTTAAAGTCATTCTCAGACTTACTCTCAAGAATTTTCTAAATTTTAAAGTAACACAACTTCTGATTGGCTAAACCAATTTTATGGTTTAGCCAATCAGAAGTTGAGTTACTTAACCCTTATTCTGCTGAATAACTGAAATAAAACTTTTAAGCCGATAGTAAAAACCCAAATTTTGCCATTTTCAAAGGTATTTTTTGGGGAAATTATTCCCTTATCGGACAGTGTAGATCAAAGATCAGACTGCACAAAACGTGCAGTCTGATCTTTGATCTACACTGTCCGCAAAAGGTCAGTGAATCGCGCTTAGCAGCCTAAGGGTTAAAAGCGGAATACAGACCCAGATCACAAAACTTTAGATGTGTCCATATGGAAAGCATATGCAGAAAGCAAAGTAAACAAGGTTCAAGAAATGAGGTTTTCTTTGATAGACTCGAAACCATTGTGGGAAAAAGAGAAAATGCTGGTTACCAGCATTTTCTCCATTTCCCACAAATTGTTTGGTGAAAGGTGAACTAATTACAGCGTGACACAAGTTCACAGCTGGGAAAACATCAAAACATATTTGTAAAATAAAGAATTTGAATATGCCTTAACTCTTTAACACACGAAAATACTTCAGACTGGTCCAAATTCAAAGCATTTGCAGATGATAAAATTTATATGGCAAAACTGATGGGATTTGTATCAGATATTCTAGAAAACATTGCTGGAAAAGGAGAAAATGCTGGTTACCAGCATTTTCTCCTTTTCTCACAATGTTTTCAAAAGGCTTCTTCTCCAGAGTGGTTAAAACTCAGGATTGTGTGGTAAATGGTTAACTCTTTACCAAACGATACAAATACAGACTAGTCCAAAATTAAAACATATCCAGACAAAAAAGTAAATGTGGCTGACATGACAGGATGTCTTCGATGGGGTAAAAAACATTATAGGACAGGAGAAAATGCTGGTTACCTGCATTTTCTCCTTTTCCAATTAATGTTTTCAAAAGTCTTCTTCCTCAGTTGTTAAAAGTCAAGATTGTGTGGTAAGGGGTTTACTTATAAAAGATCATGCTGAAAACATCAGAGGAAAAATATGAAATAACTCATGATGAGCTATTTCTCTTTTAGCCATAATATTTTCAAAAGTAAGTCTGATTTAAGAACAAATATGTCTGCACTGGGCAATAAATAATAGAACTATCAAATGTTCACTTACCTATAACAGCATGAATAAAAATCCAAACAATAAACAGACAGTCTGAGATCCAGAGAGCCTTCATGTTTAACACACTGTCCCAGTGGTCCTTTTATCACAATGTTTTGTCTGGCAAATCCATCACATCACAACCTGGAATACCATAAATAGAATAAGTTATTCCACATAATTTAAGTGCTAAATCAAAGCGTTGAGAACGCTGATGTGGCATTTGTCAAGGAAGCCACTGTGTAGAATTAATAATTTGAAAACAGGAGGGCCATGGTGGCCCTGGATCGCTCACCTGAGTCAACAGGCAAAATTCACTCCACGTGCGTAATTCAATTTCTGACCAATTGTCTTGTCAATTGAGCTTAAAATGTGGCCTCTGGAACGTCCACAAGGAATTTCCTGAAGTTGACCTAGTGACCTAATTTATCACCCGATGTGACCCAATTTAGAACTCGTCACAAAATTTATCAAGACAAACATTCTGAACAGTTTTCAAGTTAATTCAGCAATAAATGTGGCCTCTAGAGTGCCCACAAGGTATTTCTTAAATTTGACCAAGTGACCTAGTTCATGACCCTAGGTGACCCAATTCCAAACTCACCCAATACTTCATCAAGACAAACATACTGACCAATTTTCAAGTCAATTGAGCAAAAAATATGGCCTCTAGAGTGCCCACAAAGTATTAGTTTAATTTAACCTTGAGACCTAGTTTTTGACCCCAGGTGACCCAATTTTGAACTGACTGAACACGTTGTGCTCAGGTGGGCTAACAAACTTAGAACAGGTTCACTACATACCAAATAACAAAGCTCTATGCTTTCCAGTTTTAGAAAAGAAGAATTTTAAAGTTTTCCTTCTTTGTTCCTTTGTTCGAACTTGTGACCCCCGGGGCAGGGCCAGTTTTGACCCCAGCGGCATCATTGAACAAACTTGGTAGAGGTCCACTAGGAATTGCTACATACCAAATATCAAAGCTCCACACCTTCCAGTTTTAGGGAAGAAGAATTTTAAAGTTTTCCTTCTTTGTTCCTATGTTCGAAATTGTGACCCCTGGGGCGGGGCCAGTTTTGACCCCAGGGGCATCATATGAACAAAATTGGTAGAGGTCCACTAGGAGATGCTAGATGCCAAATATCACAGCTCCATGCCTTCCAGTTTCAGAGAAGAAGAATTTTAAAGTTTTCTTTCTTTGTTCCTATGTTTGAACTTGTGACCCCCGGGGTGGGGCCAGTTTTAACCCCAGGGGCATCATATGAACAAACTTGGTAGAGGTCCACTAGGAGATGCTACATACCAAATGTCAAAGCTCTACGCTTTCTAATGTCAGAGAAGAAGATTTTCAAAGATTTTGCTATTTTTTTCCTTTCTGTTGCCATAGCAACCAGAGTTAAGGGTGGAATTCAATCTCTTGAACAACTTTGGTAGAGCTTCACCCAAGGAACATCCCTGCCAAATTTCACCAAGATTGGCCCAGCGGTTTAGGAGGAGAAGATGTTTAAAGGAATTGTGGACAGACGGACATATGGACGCCGGACAATGACTGATCACAATACCTCACCTTAGCACTTCGTGCTCAGGTGAGCTAAAAAAAAAAGAGAAATATTATTTAAATATTAACTTGAAAATCAACCCCCTAAGCAAATTAATACGTCTCTTTGGTTAAAGGGAGATAACTGGTGCCTAAGTTTGCGTTATTTGTGTATTGGTGATCTCCCTTTGATCTTTCAAGAGGAGTCAGGAGTAACGTTCCTTGACGGAAGGATGCACGATGGGTAGAGAGAGAAGCCATGTAAATATATTGAATTCAATTATGTTTATACCTGAATACTATGATTTTGAGATATCTTTGGCCCTCAGGACCTAATTCCCAACATTACAATAAAGTTTTCTTCCTGTAAATATTCATGCACAATCAAATGAGTAGCATGCAATCATGGGACGAACAAGCCCAGGGACGAACTGGTTTTGGAACGAACAACCACGGAAGTAAAAGCGGTCAGAAGACAAATTTTGTGCATATCATTGCGCCAATAGAAGGCTATGAAGAGGTGAAGCTATTTTTACTCAAAAAGAAGTATTTCCACGATCGACAGCCTTTTGCAGTTTATTTCAATACGCCATTTCCAATTATATCTCTGAGTGCTATTGAAAAACTCATTTGTCTTGAAAAATTGAGTTTAATTGGGTTTACTTCCTTCGGTTTTGGACAAAATACCATACATGGTCTTCAAAATTCAATATTGAACATTTATTATTGATCTCATAGTGGAATTGTCTTCGACAAATGCCACAAAAACTTAATATCTTTCTTTGAAATGTAGGAATTAGTATGTCTTTAAATCATTGATGTATAGAAGCATTGGTAGTGTTTAAGTCTATACCAAACAACAAAATTGCAGACTGGTTCAAATTCAAAGCAATAGCAGACAAATAACTGAATGTGGCATAATTGATGAAATTTGTATCAGAAACGGTAGAAAATTTGTGGAAAAAGGAGAAAATACTGGTTACCAGCATTTTCTCTTTTTCCCACAATGTTTTCAAAAGCTAGGCTGCTTCCTTAGGGTCGTTAAAACTCAGGATTGTGTTGGAAAGGGTTAACTCAGGGTTAACTCATTACCACACAACAAAATATTAGACTATTCCAAAATTGAGCAAAGAGGACAAATCCCATCATTTGAATTACAGTTAATTTTTTGTCTGCAAAGGCTTTCAATCAGGACAGATCTAACATTTTGTGGTTTACCTTAGACTTGAGGAATATTTTCATGGGAAGAATGTCTGGTTTAGTCATTATGTATTTTATCTAAATAGACCTGCTAAGTAGAAGAAAGAAACCTGCACAGTTTAAAAAAAAGACCACAGCATGACTGTATAGGATAGAAAAGGAGTGATGTTTTATACAGGAAGTATACAAGTGTCTTAGTGAGTGAATAGTGCTCTTGTATACCAATATGACACAAAATTTTCTATCAAGAGTTTGAGCTGACACAAGTAAGAAAGAGAGGATATTTGTTTTTTTTCAGTGAAAGATCGAAATTTATTTCATCTCGTGAACATCATGGTTAATATTTTCACGAGTGGCACAGCCACTTGTGAAAATATTACCAATGATATTCACGAGATGAAATAAAATCCAATCTTGCTGCACAACTCGTGAAAATATTACCAATGATGTTCACAAGATGAAATAAATTTCGAACTTTCACCAAAGAAAACAAATATTCTATTTATTTCATGCTTCTAACCCCTTTTTTTTTTTTTTTGGGGGGGGGGGGGGGACTTCTATCAAAATTCAGTACAGATGTTTTTGGTAATTCAGCGTTCGCCCTCCTAATAACAACCCATTACAATATTACATAAAGCACGAGAAATGTAGGGTAATTAATACATCAAGACATACGAGGGTTGTTCGATATGTAATGTGTATTGTACGATATCTCAAAAGCATTCGACTCAAATAGTGAAATGAACATTACATCCCTCAAAGTATTCTCCGCAGTTTGAAATACATAATCCAATCTCTGAATCCATTTCTGAAATGCGTCACGGTACGCTGATTTAGATAGACCCCTGAGGCACTGACTGATGGCTGAGCCAAGGGCTTGTCGGGACTTGTAACGACGACCAGATAAGAACTTTTTAAGTTTTGGAAAAAGAAAAAAAGTTGCATGGGGCTAGATCTGGAGAGTATGGTGGGTGTGGCAAGACGGTAACCTTCTCCAACTTCAAAAATTGCTTCACAAGCTCAGATGTATGTGATGGAGCATTATCATGAAGCAGACGAACATGCCTAAATCCTGACACAGGGCGTCGTTTAAGATAATATTTCTTGACCTTTTTTAGTATAACATCTCGATAATACCAACCTGTAACACTTTTGCCCTTCGGCACCGGAATTTGTATGGCTATACCATCACATGAGAAGAATATGCAATTAAGAACCTTCTTTCTGCTTGTGCTTCTTTTGGCAACTACAGGCCTTCTACCATGTTTAGTTAGCCATATTTTGTTTCCAATTTTTCTTACTGGTTCAAAATAGTGAACCCATGTTTTGTCACCAGTAACAATGTTTGAAAATTGTCTTTGATTGAATTTGGGAAACATTTTGAGTAATTGCTTAGCAGTTTGTACTCGTACCCGTTTTTGGTCATCTGTCAATATATGAGGTATCTTTCGTACTTTCAAAATACACTTCAAAATGAAATGCACCGGCGATAGCGATATGCCAACAGCATTGGCAATATCATGAATCGTGTATCTGCCATCACTTTCAATTATTTCCCTGACTTTTGAGACATTTGCCTTGCCTGTTAAAGTCACAGGTCGGCCAGATTTTGCTGCATCTTTAACTGACTCTGTGCCAGTCAGAAATTTCTTTCTCCAACTACGAACTGTCTTGTGAGATACCTTATCAGACCCATAAAACTTCCCCCAATTCAGTAAAAATCTGCATTACCGAATGACTGAGTTTTGTGCAAACTTATATAAGCTCTAATTTCTTCAATATTCTTAATCCGTTTCCCAACCATTTTTACAACAGTGGTCAACGATTAGCTCTATTGAAATGACTATAAGTTTAAAACTATGTGGAGCTGAAGGCTTGTGTTTATACTGTTGGAAAGGTATTGAATAGAGCTATTCAAGCGTATCATCATCCACGAAATTGTGCAAAGCGTTATCGTGCTGTGGTACAATAAACATTACATATCGAACAGCCCTCGTATTTCCATCTGTGTTGAATGGCACACGCTGTTTGGTCACTAGTGCCCGGGAACTACTCTTTCCGCCTTCAACACAAGATTTGGAGAATAAAATTAGTATTTATCACTGGTAGCAACCATGAAATATCAAACAATATTTCACCATTATTTTTCGATAAACTACTGAAAAGCATGAAATAAATCACATAATTTTCTATCAGACTTTGACCTGACTTTAGTAATAGATATAACTACTGTTATTGTAAATGCAGGTATTCATCAGCGTTGTATCTTAGATATGAGCTATGCTTTGGCAAAAGGGGGTTTCATGCCTGCTGATTACATCTAAATCAGATCCATACAACCCATTTTGTATAACAGCATACTGAATCATGAGGTACACTGGTCCTTGAAGATGTAGAAAATTTTCCAAAATAAGAAAGTTACAACCAAGATCAGCCTGTGCAGACTGCACAGGCTGACCTGGTCTATACTTTTTGTAGATGCATTAAGCCCCCTTTTCACATTTCATACATAATTTCAAAATAGTCTATTCACGGATTGGTCAAATCACTGTAATATGAGTGGTCTAATGCATTTCACAACTTGTTCAGGACAATCTTATTCTGTCACAAATGACAGAGCTAAAAGGTCCAAGTTTAGACCTAATTTTCATGGCTTCAATTTGTGTTGATAGGTGCACTGGCCACCATTATACCACTGAAATGTTGATACACAGCCTTAACCCATTAAGTCCTGGAACTGATTTAGGTTTTTTTTTTTGCGGACAGTGTAGATCAAGATCAGACTGCACAGAACGTGCAGTCTGATCTTTGATCTACTCTGTCCACTTCTTCATTACATATTCTGGCCAATGCAACCTTGAAACAGCAATATTTCAAAAGTTCTTCCTAATTGAAAAGGTCCACTTCAATAATTAAGCACTGTAGGGGGTTAATGACCTAACAAATCTGCAAGCTTTCTTCTTGAAATGATAATCTTGCCCTCCTACAATTTAAGTGTATGCATGCACAGTGCATATCTACAACCCCAGCTTTTACAGACCCTGTGAAAGAAAGCTTTTGAAAACATGGTGGGAAACAGAAAAATGCCAATAACCAGCATTTTCTCCTTTTCCCCATTGTGTTTTCTACCCCACCAAAAACAAATTCCATCATTTGACCCACATTTAAATTGTCATCAGCAAATGCTTTTAATTGAACCAGTCAAAAATTTTAACATTTGGTAGAGAGTTAACTCTTTGCTAAACAACAAAATTTCAAATTTTTCCATATTCAAAGCATCTGCATCTGATAAATTAGATGTGGTTCAACTGGTGAAATTTTTCGTTCATAGGATGGAAAAAATTGTGAGAAGAGAAGAAAATGCTGTTTACCAGCATTTTCCCCTTTTCCCACAATGTATTCAAAGGCTGTTTATCTCAGGGTGGTTAAAACAAGGGATTATTGGGTGAAGGGTCGAACAGAATAAATGGTTTATTTCTCATGGAATTTTATGTTTCATACTGACTGGGAACGATTTCCAACATTTGCTCCGTATTCCAAACAATAATCATAGGAAATCTGACATCTTAAGTTGAATTATGTGTCTGGAAATTCTAAAGTTTCAAAAATCACCAATAAGTTACATTCATCATGATTTGAAAGATTTGTATGAATGTGAGTTTAATGCCATTTTCAACATTATTTCAGTTGTATCAGAGTGGAAAAGCAAAAAGAGGCACTGTAATTAGATCAGCCATTACCTAGTACTTAGCCACTATAACTATTTATCAGACGTCAAAATTTAGGACTATTCCTTATTGAAAGCATGAGCAGACAACAAATCTGCTAACATAATGAAATTTGTCAGAGAACTGGTAGAGAACATTAGGGGAAAGAGAGAAAATGAAAATTAACACATATTTTTTTACTGTTCCCACAACGTTTTCAAAAGCTTTTTCTCTAGCATCATTTAAACACTAGATCGTTTAGGCCAATTTTATCCTTTATCACACAATCCCAAGTATAAACAACCCTGAGAAAGAAAGCTTTTGAAAACATTGTAGGAAAAGGAGTAAATGCTGGTACCTCATAATTCAAGCCACATTTCAGTTAGTGTTGGCAAATGCTTTCAATTTAAATGGGTCAACATTTTTGTGATTTTGTAAAGAGCCAGAGAGAAAAAACATTGTTAAAACTTGAAAGTGTGTAGAATGGCTCAGCTGTGTAAACAGATAAATTATATATGGTGTAGGGGATAGAAAATCTCAAGAGATTTGTCCTCATTTAAACCTGGAAACAACAGTGATTACTCTGAAGGCCTCCACAACATGAAATGCATTTTCTATCCTTGGTAATATGTGCAAACCTGCAGCCATCAGGAGCAATATTTGGCATGAAGATACAAGAATGATTACAATTTCATAAAATTAGGATGAAATAGGTTAAAAACTGGCAAAAAACTGGCTGAAAAAGAGTATAAAATGTATCTTTGACCAAGATCAGACATGGGCTCACTTCTTACCAGCACCACTCATGTCTGAAGTGCTCTTGGGCAAAGTACATTTTTTAGCCCAATCGATGATAAGGGATCATGAGTGCCAAGCTCAAGCATTTCAATTTTTCACTCTCTAAAACGAAAAATTTGTGGCTTAAACAACATAGAAGGGTCCTGTGTGGCTCTGTTGGAAAGTGTAGGACTCGTGACCTGGAGGCCCCTGGTTCAAGCGTTTTCTCCTTTTACAGCAATAATTTCCTATAAAGACAATTCCTATTATCTAAGCTATATCTCAATTGTCTATTGCTTTCAATATGGCCCAGTCTCTTTTTCATCTGGTAAGAATTCACCATATACCACTTGACAAAATCTTAGAATTGTCCAAATTGAAAGCATGCATCTGCAGGCGACACCTTACACTGGCTTAAATAAAGGAATTTGTCTTTGATAGGGTAGAAAACATTGTTGGAAAAGGAGAAAATGCTGGTTACCAGCATTTTCTCCTTTTCCAACAATGTTTTCAAAAGGCTTCTTCTTAGGGGTTGTTAGAACTTAGGATTGTTAGGTAAAGAGATAAGCATGTTTCACACATTTTTTCATCCTATATTTGACAATTTATTAAACCGTCTTTACGCTCCATTAAAACACTGGTAGAACTTTATTAATATATTCCCAAGAAAATGATGCCAGCTGTCCGTATGGTTATGCTTTACCAACTATCAGACTTTTCCAACTTGAAAGCATTTGCAGATGACAAATCTTCTTCAATAAATAAAACTTGTCTTTCAAAGGGTATAAAACAGTGGTGAAAAAAGGGCAAAAAGCTGCTTACCATCATTCCTCCTTTTCCCACAATGTTTACAAAAAATAAAGGCAGATTTCTCAAGGTCTTGATTGGTAAAGGATTGATATAGATTTTTGTGCCAAGGACAACCATTTAATAAATACTGATACTCGCACTCAATCTCATATCCTGTGGCTTGAGGCTACAACAGTAACTTGGATTTGAACAGTCACTTCACTGACAGAATCCTGAGTATTGGGTGCTTATTCTTTACAAAACAGACAAAATTTTTCACATGTGTCCAAACTGAAAGTATTTGCAGAAGACATATAAACTCTTTACCAAAACATTTTAAACTTGTCCAAATTGAAAGCATTTTTGCAGATAACAATTTAAATGTGGCTCAAATGATGAAATTCATCTTTGATAGGGTACAAAACATTGTCGGCAAAGGAGAAAATGCTCCTTTTCCCACAATATTTTCAAAGCTGTTGCAAACAACAAGTTGGATATGGCTCAGTTCATGAAAACTGACTTTGAAGGGGAGAAAACATCGTGGTAAAAGGAGAAAATGCTGGTTACCAGCACTTTCTCCTTTTTCCACAATGTTTTCAAATGGCTTCTTCTCCAGGGTCGTCAAAACTTGAGATTGTGTGGCAAAGGGTTAAAACTCTGAATAAACTCAACAGACTTTTTAAGTCGACAAATAAAACCAAAATAATTGCAATTTTATGGTTGCTTTTGTCCGTAGTATTTTAGGAAGGCAGATAGTACAGATCAAAAACCAGGCTGCACTTTTTGTGCAGTCTGATCTTGATCTACACTGGCTGCAAAGGCAAATATAATTGTGAAAGGCATATTTAGGATTAAATGATATTTTTGTAATGATACTTTTCAATCATCGACACGCTGCTGAGACAAGACTGTCATCTATTCAAGTTAATATTTCATTGACAAAAAGGAATCTTGCAGTTTTCAAGTAGGAGAAAGAAAATTGCCTGTACGAAGACCTACATGGTAACCATCATTTTCTCCTTTTCCCACTATGTTTTGTACCATTCCCAAAAAAGAATTTTTTTTTTTAGGCACCCTTATTTTGTTGTCTGCAAATGCTTTGAATTTGGACTAGTCTAAAATTTTGTCATTTGGTAAAGAGTTAAACTCATTGCCAAACAGACTGTTCCTATAGAACAGAAGGTGCAGTCTGATCCTTGATTTACATTCTGTATCTTGTTAAGACCTTCTGGAAAAAGGCTATTTTTATATTCATTCATTTCATTTACTGGCTTTATCTCCCATTAGCCTATGTTGAAATTGCTATTATTAGCCCTTAGGCTGCTAAGCGCGACTCACTGACCTTTTGCGGACAGTATAGATCAAGATCAGACTGCACAGAGCGTGCAGTCTGATCTTGGATCTACACTGTCCCATACAGAGATACTTTTTCCCTACAATATATCTTTGAAATAGCAACATTTGGGTTTTTCTTTCGGCTTGAAAGTTTCATTTCAGGATAAGGGTTAAAGTCTTATTTCTAGACTGTTGGGTATATTCAACACTGTAAGGAACAACCTTAACAATGCAATTCCGATTTTTAACGACCCGAGGAAGAAAGCTTTTGAAAGAATTGTGAGGAAAAAGAGAAAATTCTGATAACTAGCATTTTCTCTTTTTCCAACAATATTTTCAACCCTATGAGAAACAACTCCTATCATTAGTCCCACATTCACTTTATTGTCTTCAAATGCTTCTCATTTGAGCAAGAATAAAATTTTGTCGTCCGGTATACGATTAACTGCCATCAAGAAAAAGCTCCTCTTGCCTTTACTATGCTAAGAGCTATGCCTCTTGACTGTATTTCATGAGGATTGATTGATTGATTGGTATTTTACATCGCTTTCAATATTTTTCCAGTCATATCACGGCGACAGCTCACTTATGCATGTATGTCCTGGTATTCATGATGCTCTGAAGTGTCTTGTTCAAGGACACTTCCACAAAAACCCAGTGTTTCCAGTGAGGCTTTGAACCCCCAGGCCTCCAGTCCTACACTTAATTAAGCAGGACCAGTCTGTTAAAAAGTTAAAAAGAATTAATCATTTCTCAAATGACAATTTTAGAGTCCACAAAACTTAAAGCATCTGCAGGTGACAATTTTAAAGCCATACAAATAAATAGAACTAAATCTTTCACAAGGTAGAAAACATTGTAGGAAAAGAAGAAAATACTGGTTACCAGTATTTTCTTCTTTTTCCACAATATTTTCAAAAAGGCTCTTTTTCAGGGTCTTGAAAACATGGGATTGTCTGGCAAATGGCCTAGAAATTCCTTTGAAACACATTAAATGTTTTATTTGTGGCTTTTTCTAATTAAGACAATTTCAGGCAGTTAACTATTAATGTTCTTAGGAACCCATGCTGTCATCTCACCATGCTGCTAGTTTTAACCTTTCATCAAACAGTTCTGTGTGTTAATGACTCTGATGAAAAAAGGCTTTTGAAAACACTTTTGACCATCATTTTCACCTTTTCCTACAATGTTTTTATTTTTAAACCCTTCAATGACAATGCAATTCTTTTCAGCAATTTAATTTGTCATTTGGAAATGCTCTCAAATTGGCCGAGTCTAAAATTTTGTAGTCTGGTACAGGTTTTAAAGGTTATAAGGTGTTTAATGCCGTTTTCAACATTATTTCAGTTATATTGCAGCAGCCAGTGCACCTATCCATGCTATCCTGGAGTCTCTGTTACCAGTACTCCACAAAATATTCTTTCCAAGCCACTAGCTGCTTTCCCACATAACCGTTGTCAAAACAATGGTCATCAATGAGAGAGGAATGAATCCTGTCATAATGATTATCATCAATTCTTGGACAGAAACTGGCTGAGCCAGGGATCCAACCAGCGACCTCCAAGCCTAAAGTCCTGTACTCAACCAACCAAGCTACCTGGGCTCTGCTTAGAGGTTGAGAATATTTACTATGGCCTAATCCTATACCAGATGACAAAATTTTAGACCAGTCCAAATTCAAAGCATTTGCAGATGACGCAATAATTTTCTCCTTTACCAACAATGTTTTCCAAAACCTTCTCCTTCAGGGTCATTAAAACTCTGGACTGTGTGGTAAAGCATTACTTGGATCACTTTATTTGCGCAGGAGAAAGTTAAATGTGAGTCTACAGCATTAACCGCTCACCTCTGATGCTCCCAAGGATTGTATGCTGCGATATTCAGGATCAAGCTTCGGGAACTATTCACATTGACAATAGCACTTTTGAGCACTCGTCACAACTCAGCCGATTCCTTAACATCTAACCATGTCCGTATCAAGGAGGTTTCCTTATGCTTTCAGTCACATAATCTTAAAAACAGGGCGGCGCTAATGTAAATCAATTAGCAACAACATTCTGCAACCACAACGAAGTTAAACAAATCTATCAATCTGCAAGTGAGAATTGCCAACAAAACTGACAAACCATCTTAAAAATTGAATGTACAAAATGTTCGTCAACAGAAATGTAGTAAGAAAGATTTCGATAGAAACTGTGATCCATCATAACACAGCTGAGGGATTTCATCAACTGATCACCTTTGCATACTCATTTGGTTTCAAGGAAGCAGTCATCAAAGCCAAGTAAGTATTAACTCTTTACCAAACGACAAAATTTTAGACTGGTCCAAATTGAAAGCACTTGCAGATGACAAAATAAACGCAACTCAAAAATTTAAATTTGTTTCCAGCAGGGTAGAAAACATTGTGGGAAAAGGTGAAAATGCTGGTTACCAGCATTTTCTCCTTTTCCCACAATGTTTTCAAAAGGCTTCTATCTCAGGGTCATAGAAACCAGGGATTGTTTGGGAAAGGGTTGATTGAAAAGCTTGTTAAACCTTCACTAAACAATACCCTGTTTCAGCAACCTTCCAGAAGGCTTTTGAAAATACTGTGGGAGAAAGAGAAATTACTGGTTAGACAAATTCCATCAATCTGGTCACATTTAATTTTCATCTGCAAAGCTCTTTGAGTCAGGACAATCATAAAATTTTGTTGTTTGGTATTGAGTTAACTCTTGACCAATTTTTTTACGACAAAATTTTAGGCTCCTCCAAAATGAAAGCATTTGCAGACGGCAAATTAAGTGTTGCTTAATTGCTGAAATTACCTTGGAAAGGGTATAAAACATTGTTGGAAAAGGATAAAATGCTGTTACCAGTATTTTCTCCTTTTCCAACAATGTTTTCAAAAGGCTTTTTCTTTGGGGTCGTTAAAACACAGGATTGTGTGGTGAAGGGTTAAACAATGGATTTAAATTAAACTGGTAGCACAGCCAGAAGCATACAGGACTTGAAACCAGAAAGTTGCTGGTTTGAATCCCAATCTTGGCCAATTTCTTTCCAAAGATTGACAATATTCATTGTGACAGGATTCATTCCTCTTTCACTGCTGATCAGTGTTTCCACAAAAAGTCAGTTAGAGCTTGGGAAGACATAAATAATTGTGCACTGTATAACGGAAAAGAAAACTCCAGGAATACATGGATAGGTATACTCTCCACTACCATATAACTGAAATAATGTTGAAAATGGTGTAAAGCACCATACAAATAAACAAACCAATCATATTTACCAATAATTCTAAATGAATACACTAACACTAAAATCATTACAGCAAGAATCTGATTGTAACAGAATGCCTCAGCCAGTCATACGGTAAGTTTTGATAGAGTAGGAAGCATTGTTGGAAAAGGAGAAAATGCTAGATTCCAGCATTTTCTCATTTCCCAACGACATTAATTTAGCAAAAGCCCCTATTTGTCAGAGTAGTTAGAACACAAAGATCATAGGGTAAACTGTAATCCTATATCAAACAATCCGTAGCTTTAATGACCCTTGGTAATAAGCTTTTTAAAAGCATTGTTGGAAAAGAAGAAAATGCTGGTAACCAGCATTTTCTTCTTTTCCTACAATGTTTTCAATCCCATCAAAGAACTTAAGCTCACTTGTATTAATTTTGAATTTTTCATTTGCAGATGTTGTGATTTAGAGCCTGGCCATGTAGCTCACGTGGTTTGCATATCTGACTCGTGACCTGGATGTTGCTGGTTGCGATATGCGGGTGCCGTGATACCTGGTTGCAGCAAACTTTCTTTCCTCTCACCTCTGATGCATGTGAGAAAAGTAGTCAGTGGCTTTGGAAAGGCAGTTGTATCAGTACTGGTGTAAGAAAGCCAGGAAACACATGACCGCCATGATATGACCTAAGCTGTTAAGATGGCATTAAACTCCTAATCAGACCAAACCAATGTGATTAACCCTTTACCACATGGCAAAATTTTAGACCTATCCAAATTGAAAACATCTGCAGACCACAATTTCATAGTGGCTCAAATGACGCAATTTTTCTTTGATAGGGTAGAAAACTTTGTGGGTAAAGGAGAAAATGCTGGTTACCAGCATTTTCTCCTTTTCCTACAATGTTATCAAAAGACTTCTTCCTCAGGGTCGTTAAAAGTCGTCATTGTGTGGTAATGGGTTAACAGAGAGTAAAAATTGTTATGTAGGAAAGGGTTAGCAGGCTTACTGAGATTTCGAGAACCAGTTTTATGAAAATAAACCTATGATTTACAACAAGTGTTCCACGGTCAGTAATTTGTATAAAGTTTCAAAGACTATGGTGTTACTTATTTTCTCTGCTAATTAGGGAATTCCAGTGAACTCTGATACAAGTTATTTATTATCATTAGTCCTGGGTTGGAGTATTAACCAACCATTCTTAAGAACATTCATAGTCTTTATCTTTAGAATTTTTTGAAATTTGAAAGTGTCTATACTTCTGATTAATCAGAATTTGTGTTTACTGTCTAAATCTAAAATTAGACCAAGAATATTCTTAAGAATGGTTGGTGAATACGGACCCTGCTGGTGGCTACAGGAGTAAACGCTAGGAGCCTCTCAACACATGGGTAGTGAGTTCAAACCTCTACATTATAGCCACCCACAACTCTTTACGGATAAATAAAACTAACTGGAAAAAGAAAATATATTTCTCAATTCTATCTATTTATGTAGGAAAGCAGACAGTGGCATTAAATGCAGTGTTCTGCTTAGTAAAATAGAGATATCAATCATTTTGTGCAAATTCCTTATTTCCTGATAATAATGTCTTCAAAATTGCAATGTATGGCTGGATGACGTACCAAAATGTCTGCACTAGTTACTTATCAAATCCAAAACTAAAAATTTTAGACTCTTCACAATTGTTTGTTTGTAATGTATTGCGGTTTAATGCCGTTTTAACAGCTTAGGTCATACTTATTGTTGTGGTGGTCAGTGCACCTACGCATGTGTTTTCTGGCTTTTCTCAGACCAGTACTTACACAACTTCCTTCCAAGTCACTGAATATATTTTCTCACATACATCAGAGGTGAGAGGCACAAAAATCACCTAAGAGAAAGTTTGCCATAAGCAGGTATCAAGCCCACACCGTTTAACTAACAATTCGTAAGTTTTTACATAAGAATTTTCCTAACTTTACGCCTATGTTCAGATTTACGAAATTCGTAAATCCGTTTTACTAAACTTTCATAAGTTTGTGATTATTTCCGTAACTCTTCAACTGAAGGCAGAAACAGTAGTTCCCTCCCACTTGTTACCAAGGTAAACAGCGTGTGCCTTTCAACTAGAGGAAAATGTGACGTAATTCATGCACATTTACCCTACATTTCCCGCGCCTTATGTCATCTCGTACATCAGCCTCTTCTGTCAAACATACATACTGTATGTGTGAAAATCTTCTAAAAATGAAATTTATGACTTCTGCGGATAGCTGTGAGGATTATTATAATGTTTTTTTCTCAAATTTCTCCCTCTATAACGACGCAATATAAAAAAAATGGCTCCAGATTTCGGCCTATGTTCTTACTTACGACCGATATTTTTATACGTAGAGTTACGCAAAAACTTATGTTCGAACTTAGTTACGAAAATTTTAGTAAAATGCAAAACTCGGAGTTACGTAAAAACTTACAAAAAACTTAGTTACGTTTGCTTAAGTAGTTTAGTAAAATGGTCCCCAGGTCAATTGAAGCTTAGTAACCTAGTGTGTAGACTGGTGTCAGTCCGTTAAATAGAGAATTTTCATTAAAACAATGTCATCAAGTAAAACTGCAAAACAAATACTCTGTTCTCAATGTTCTGAATGTCTGATTTAATGTTCTGAATGTCTGTATTTCAGAAGAAGGGCAAATAACAACACATATTTCTGTGAGTTTGCTGTAGTTGTGTACCTTGTTTATTAGAATGACTTAAATGCAGGGCCTGAATGCCAGGCTACCTAGTGTGGGGCTCCTCCACAAATGAAAGTATATGCAAATGGCATATTCAAAATTGGTAAAAATGAGCTGAAGTTCCCTAACAAAGTAGAATAAACCTTGAAAAAGGAGAAAATGCTGGTTACCAGCATTTTCTTCTTTTCCTGCAATGTTTTCAAAAGTCTTCTCTCTCTCATGAACCCTTACCAAACAATCAAGACTTTTATGACCCTGAGGAGGATGGCTTTTGAAAACATTTTTGGAAAAGGAGAAAATGCTGGTAACAATGTTTTTTTTTACTGTATCAAAGACTGCTGTTGTCATTTGAGCCACCTTTAGTATGTCATCTGCATATGCTTTAAGTCTGAACAAGTCCAAAATTTTGGCGTTTGGTAAACAGTTAAAAGTCCGCACTGTGTAATAAATGGTTAAGTAAAGGGAGAATATTTAACTGTACCACATGCCTTTTTCAAAAATTCCCTTGGAGACCTAAATGCCTCATTAAATAATATTCCAGCATGAAGTGAAGATATCAGCTTGAACAAAATAGGCCAATTAACAAGATAAATATCCGTTAGAATACTTTTGTATACTAACCATTTGCAAAAAAACCCCATGTTTTAACGATTCTTAGGAGGTTTTGGAAACATTGTGTGAAAAGCAGAAAATGCAGGAAACCAGCATTTTCTCATAATTTTCCCCACTATGTTATTATTGTTGATTGAATGTATAGTGTTTAACGCCGTTTCAACATTATTTCAGTTATATCATGGCGGCCAGTGCACCTATGTATGCTTTCCTGGAGTTTCTTTTACTCGTACTTCGCACAATATTCTTTCCAAGCCACTGGCTGCTCTCCCACACAACCGTTGTCAAAACAATGATCAGCCGTGAAAGAGGAATGAATCCTGTAGCAACGACTATTATCAATCCTTGGAAAGAAATTGGCCGAGCCGTGGATCGAACCAGCGGCCCCCTGTTCTTGAGTCCTGTACGCTACTGACTGCGCTACCAGGGCTTGGCTTTTGTAATTGTTCAGAATCAAATCCCATTATATGAGTAAGACCTAATGTGTTTTCTACTTGTTGTCTGCGTGTTGTCTGCAAGTGCTTCAGTTTTGACAAGTCTAAACATAATGCTTTCTGTTTGGCTTGGTGTTATGGAAGGGTCCTTTGGGTTTTATATTTTACCAGGTGACAAAAATGTAGACTTTTTCACACTGAAAGCATTTGCAGACAGCAATTTGACTCAAATGATAGAATTTGTCCTTAACACGGTAGAAAACATTGTGGGAAAAGGAGAAAATGCTGGTTACCAGCACTATCTCCTAAAGCCATGAGCTCTGACAGTGTAGAGCAATGATCAGACCACTATTCTGACCTTTGCCTACACTGACCACAAATTTAAGCACCCAATGTTATCCATCATGTGCCAAGATGTTCAAACAGACACCAGTCAAAAGTCATACCCTATAGAAAGAGAAGATGCCATTTGGCAACCTCACACAAATTTTGTATACAGAAAGCTTTGTCTTCCAAGTTCCTTTGGTTCATGAAGTAAAATGGTGAACTCTTTACAAAATGATCCCTGAGCTTTTATGACCCTGAGAAAGAAAGCTTAAGATAACATTGAAGGAAAAGGAGAAAATGCTGGTAACCAGCATAATATTCTCCTCTTCCCGCAATGTTCTTTGACTTTTCAGGGACAAATCCCATCTTTTGGGACAATTACAATTTTGTTGTCTGCAAGTGCTTTCAATCTGGATAAGTCTTAATTATTTGTCATCTGGCATTTTAGTTTGACAGTCCTAAAAGCTTTTTCTGAAATAAGTCCATAAATCAACAGTGTTATTCTTGACAGTGAGCCCCTATGAATTTTTGTATAGAGTTCTTCTTGATCCCTAAAGCACTTTTCACACCTAAAGTTGCCTTTGTGATAAGTGCAGATTAAGACCAGACTGTAGTCTAATCTTTGGTGTATACTGTCCACTTATAATGCTTAGACATTCTGGACAAAAACTGGTTACTAGCATTATCTCCTTTTCCCACATTGTTTCAAAAAAGCCTTCTTGGTCAGGATTGTAAATACTCAGAATTGAGTGGCAAAGAGTTAACCCTTTACTACACAATCCGAAAGTTTAAACGACCATAAGGAAGACTCCTTTTGAAAACATTGTGGGAAAAGGAGAAAATGCTGGTAACTAGCTTTTTCCCCTTTTCTCACAATGTTTTCTACACTACCAAAGATAAATTTCATCATTTTAGCCATGTCTAAAATGTCACCTGCAAATGCTTTCAGTTTGGACCAGTCTACATTTTTGCTGTAAAGACTTAACCCTTTACCACACAATCCCAAGTTTTAACGACCCTGAGAAAGAAAGCTTTTTGAAAACATTGTGGGAGAAGGAGAAAATGCTGGTAACCAGCATTGTCTTCTTTTCTCTCAATGTTTTCTTTGACAGACAAATCTCATTACTTAAGTGCCACATTTACCATGTCCTTTGGAAATGCTTCCAATTTGGATCTGTCTATAATTTTGTAATGTGAAAAAGGGTCAAAAAATGCAGTGGAATGTTGAAGCTGTAAACATCTGTGTGGCTGATAAACAGGCACCAAAAAGGAAACCATGATCCTGATACTTTACATCTTTAAAATTTGTTCTAACCCCTAATCAGATAATAATATTTTAAACTCGTCCAATAATAGATGGATGGCCCACCCAGCCAGGAAGCTCAGTGGTAACAGCGTATCCCACTCGTGACCTGGTGGTTGCACATTCAAAGCCCAGTTGTGGCAAACTTTCTTTCTGGCAATGTTTGGCCTCTCACCTCTGATTCATGTGAGATTAGAGCAGTCACAGTAGATTAAAAAGAAAGTTGTGGTACTGGTGTGAGAAAGCCAGGAAACACATGCTTAGGTGTACTGGCTGCTGCGATATGATCTAGCACTGTTAAAACTCCAAACTAACATTATGGCCCACATGATGTAGAAAACTTTACAATCTTGCCCATTGCAAAGCTTGTATGAGGAGACATACAAGATTATATTATTGTGATAATAGTTGGAAAAATTATCATTACCTTTTACCAAAAGACAAAATTTGGACACATGCAAATTGAAAGGATTTGCAGACGACAATTTAAATTTGGCTCAAATGATGGCATTTGTCTTTGATACAGTAGAAAACATCGTGGGCAAAACCAGCACTGGTAGAAATGACAGTAAAGGCAGGCTAACAGTTTTCAACTATACAACCCTCTAGCATTAGTCAAACAGCATTAAAATGTTTGGAACATGATAAGTCAATCAGAATATTTATAAATAGCCTGTCTACAATTAACTTAAGGCATTCACCCTTCAAGCACCTTTAACCTTAATGCACTTTTAAAGCACCTTAAAACTATAGTTGCCTTCACTGGAAATGCAGATCATGATCAGAATGCAAAAATCATGCAGTCTGATCTTTGATCCATGATGTGACACAATTTATACAAGAGCAAGCTCCAAGTTGCAGTAGACTGAAAATTTCTGCTTGGTTAATTGACACTTATCCTGCCAATTAAGTGAAATGAAACTTTCAAACTGATAGTCAAAACCCAAATTTTGCTAATCCAAAGGTATGTTTTTTTTTTTGAAAAATATCTCCTTATCGGACAGTGTAGATCCAAGATCAGACTGCACATTCTGTGCAGTCTGATCTTGATCTACACTGTCCGCATAAGGTCTTTGAGTCGCGCTTAGCAGCCTAAGTGTTAATTGGTGCTCTAAGGGTAAAGAGCATGTGCACCATAAAGTTTACATCTACCCACACAAGAAACTTTTCTGTCATGCATTCAAGATAAACACATATCAAGTTAACAAAGCCTGGGCGTAGTGAAGTTTTCATCAGAACATTCTGTAAGTCTTATGAAATAATTTCTTGATCTATTGTTGTCTTCTCAGACCACAAATATAGTTGCTTTTGCAGCTAGTGTAGATCAAGATCATGTGGTCTGATACTTTATCTATTCTGTCAGCTTTGCTGAGACACTATGGACAGAAGCAAGCTTGAAATTGTACTGATTTGGGTCTTATTTCTAAATTGAAATAAGCTGAGCCCCACTAGCTCAGTTGGTAGCGTACAGGACTTGAGAACAGGGGGTCGCTGGTTGGATCCCCGGCTCGGCCAATTTCTTTCCAAGGATTGATGATAGTCCTTGCGACAGGATTCATTCCTCTCCCACCACTGACCATTGTTTCTACAATGGTTATGTAGGAAAGCTTGAAGAATATTGTGCAGAGTACTGGAAACTGTGTACTGATGAGTACTGAGTTTAATATAAACGACCATGAGAAAAAAGGCTCTTGAAAACATTGTGGGAAAAGGAGAAAATCCTTATAACCAGCATTTTCTCCTTTTCTCACTATGTTTTTACCTATTCAAGGACAAATACTATCATCTGAAAAACACTTAACTCTTTGACACACAATTCTGAGTTTTAATGATCCAAATGAAAAGACTGTTGAAAAGTTAACATTGTAGGAAAAGGCAACCGGCTGGTAACCAGCATTTTTTCCATTTCCCACAATATTTTATACCCTTTAAAAGGCAAATTTCATAATCTGTGCTACATTTAATTCGTCACCTGCAAACACTTTGAATTTGGACCAGTCTAAAATTTTGTTGTTTGGTAGAGAGTTAAATTGTTGTCTGTAAATTCCTTCAAAATAGACAAAAGTCTATTATTTTTCCGTGTGGTAAAGGGGTTAACCTGTGTTTTTGGTGTTTTTTATTTGGTCATAGTAGCTCTTGATCCAGATTTCCAGCCAGCAACTTGAGAATCATCCTTATAATGACAGAGGCAGAAGTAGAAATAATGCTTGTAACACATCATGGTGGACAGTGTGCCTGTTAATACTGCCTTCACTATTACTTCCTATAACTCTTGCTGAGCCACTGGCTGCTTTCCCATGCAAAAATCTTCAAAACAATGAGCAGCCTTGAGAGAGGACCATGAAAAAAATTTGCTGACCTGGGATTCAAACTCATAACTAGCCTATTTGTAAACAACTGAGCCACTGGACTTACAAAGATGTCCCTTGACAGGGCATTTCAAACTATTCTTTCCTTGAAAAGCAAATTACAGATTTTTTTTGCCATATGGCTTTTCCTGAAGAAATGAGTTTTCATTAAAGATGAATGCCATTTTAATCAATAACACTTAAAATGTAGCATGTTTATAATTTATTTCTTTCAAATTACGAGAAAACCTAATGCAGCTGTTGCAACTAGAAAATGCCTAATTCATCAAAATTCTATAAATTCAATTTATTTAATTAAAAACAGATCCATTTTAAAATTCTAACAAAACCATTTGGAAGAAATTGCTTCAGCAAATTTTTCTTGAAGTATTTGTCCTCAGGATTTTAGCACTAATCAAACAGTTTTTAACTCTTTAACCCTTTACCAAACAATCCCAAGTTTTAACAATTTTGAGAAGTAGGCCTTTTGAAAATATTGTGGGAAAAGGAGAAAATGTTGGTAACCAGCATTTTCTCCTTTTCCCACAATGTTTTCGAGACTATCTGATACAAATCCCATCGTTTGTGCCATCTAAATTTTGTCTTCTGCAAGTGCTTTCAAATTGGACCGATCTAAAATATTGTTGTTTGGGAAAGAGTTAACTTTTTACCAAACAAGAAAAAGCAGACTTCTCAAATTTGAAAGCATTCGCAGATGGCAATTTAAATATGGCAAGTCTTTGAAAGCATTCACAGATGGCAATTTGAATATGTCAAGTCTAATTTGAAAGCATTTACAGGTGGCAATTTAAATATGGCAAGTCAAAATTGAAAGCATTTACAGCTGGCAATTTAAATATGGCAAGTCTAGTTTGAAAGCAGTTGCGGATAGCAATTTAAATATGGCAAGTATAATTTGAAAGCATTCACAGATGGCAATTTAAATATGGCAAGTCTAATTTGAAAGCATGCACAGATGGCAATATAAATATGGCTCAGATGATGGGAAATTTCTCTGGTAGGGATGAAAACATTGTTGGAATGCAGAAAATGCTGGTTACCACAATGTTTTTAGATTGCCTGTTTTTCCATGGTTGGTAAAAGTTGAGATTGTGTTAAACTTGAATACAAACAAGGCTACAAGTTACATGCAATCTGCTGCACTATTTTCTCTACTATTTTCCATTATAAGTTTGAATGTCTGTTTCTTTCAACAGACATTCCTTATAAATTATTCCACTACTCAATATTCTAAAAAGAGAGGTACCTCTCAACATTGGCAACAAGTTGGAAAGACTGCAATTAATCATCACACTAATCAATCTGCTTTTTCAATCACCATTTTGAAAGATTTGCTTCATGTGAACAAGTACCTTATGCTGAAATTCTTAGCAGCAGACTTTAGAAAATATTTTTATATTTACCATGTTGTTTCCATAAATAGCTTGCTACATCTTATCCCTTTACCGCACAACCAAATTTTAAACCCCAAAGCAGTCACAGATGACAAAGCACATGTAAATATGGCTCAAATTGTATAACTTTCCGATAGCTTTATCCAAATATAGCAGGGGTGTAAAATTTTTTCTTTGTCTACTTGTCCTGTAGGACAAGTGGGTAGAAAAAGTTACTCGTCCTTATGACACTATCACTTGTCCCAACTTGCGGACTTGAATGACCATTTCTACTGCATATACTACGGTGGTGTCGATATAAACAAAGTAGACGGTGTTTAATACTTATTTTTTTCCGGTGACTTGACTGGTAAACTTGTCCCGATCTAACAATATAGGAATCGTAGCATAGATCGTACAGGTATACTAGTCTAACCGACGCCGTGAACAGAAAACCCCACTCGTCACAACTCGGCCGATTCCATACCTACATCTAACTACATCACCCGAGCTATGCCGAATGCAGAAAACCAATCAAGCACTTTACAGATGGGCATACGTAATAAACATGAACATCCTGTATCGTGATCGAAGAGACACTCTGGAATTTCAGCTTTACTTTCGTTTTGTGTTCGCCATGAAATAACCTGTTAATTTGAATTTTACTTAACAAATTTAAAATTCAATAGTTTTAAAATGTACTCGTCCGACAGGACGAGCTTGGCATTTTTTCTACTTGCCCGAAGCCAAATGTTACTCGTCAATACGAGTGGACGAGTGGAATTTTACACCCCTGTATAGTGGGTAAAAATTGCTTGTTATCAAAACTCTTTTTCCAACATTTCTTGGTACAACGGAAATTATATGCTTTTTTCTATCCTGCACTTTATCCTAATGTTCAAAAAGAGTACAGCAAAGATTGGCTGCAGTTGCTTTTTGTAATAACATTAAGTTGAAAAGGGGGCTTAACTATGTCAAAAATATTTTGATTGTTACCTGCCCTGTTGTATGGATTTCCCTGAACAGACTGCAATTGCATTTTCAGTGAAAAACATTAATTGAAGAGGGTGGATAACTGTCAAAAATAGTTTTAGGTTTACCTACCATACTGGTATTCAAGTTCCTTTTTGATACGTTAACAAGTAGCCCAAAGTTGAAGTAAACGTCCCGAGTTATGACAGATGTAAATTTTAACTCTTTACCACACAATCCTAAGTTTTAATGATCCTGTATCAGAAAACCTGTTGAAAACATTGTTGAAAAAGGAGAAAATGGTAGTGACCAGCATTTTCTCCATTTCCCACAGTATTTTCTACCCCATTGAAGTCCAATTCTATCATTTCAGCCATCATTTAATTAGTTGTCTGCAAATGATTTTGCAAAGTCTAAAGTTTTTGTTGTGTGGTGAAGAGTGAAGGGCCTTGAAAAAACCTCCACTTTCTCATCAAAACAGCCAAGCTAATAAAACTATACAGAACAAAGAGTTTGATCTCTAATATTTTCAGAGGCATGTTGAAAAATGTGCAAAACTTCTTTACTTCACAGAACTTTACATACTTCTATATAGTAATGAAATGTTTAATTGCTTTTCCACAAGCCTCAACACTAAAAGAATGACTGCAGTCATTACACATTCTGTACAGAATTTCTTGTTTCTGGAATTCTGTCAACACCTTACCACACAACAAAATTTTAGACTAGTCAAAATTCAAAGCATAAGCATTGCAGTAGACGACAAAATAAATGTGGTTCAAAAATTGAAATTCATTTTGGGAAGGGTGAAAAACAATTGTGGAAAAAGGAGAAAATGCTGGTTACCAGCATTTTCTCCTTTTTCCCATAATGGTTTCAAAAGGCTTTTTCTTCAGGTCATTAAAAGTCATGATAGTGTGGTAAACACTGTTAACACGTTTTGATTTTCTATCAGACATTTCATGGTGACTCTTGATCAATTCATATTTTATGCACAATATCTCTATTTTCAACTTAACTTCTTTACCAAACAATAAAATTTTAGACGGGTCCAAATTAAAAACATTTGCAGATGAAAAATTAAATGAGACTCAAACACTGAAATTTGTTTTGGGAAAGGAAGTTTCAAAACATTCTGGGAAAAGGAGAAAATGCTGGTAACCAGCATTTTCTCCTTTTCCTACAATGTTTCTAGAAGCTTTCTTTCTTCTCAGGGATATTAAAACTCTGGATTGTGGTAAAGGGTTACAGGTCTAATGGTTGAGTTGCATGATGCACAAGGCAATTCAATTATTCACTCTTTACAAAATCTTCCAGATTGATACTGAAAGCATTTACAAACAATTAATAAAACATGGCCAAAACACTGTAATCGTCTTTGAAGGAGTAGCAAACCTTGCACAAGAAGGAGAAAATATTGGCTACTAATGGACTTATCTTTTCCACAATGTTTGTAAAAGCCTTCTACTAAAGCATTGAAATGCGAGGAATTGTGTTTTAAGACTTTATTGGCGCAGTTTTCAGAATGACGGGGCAAAGACCATCTCTAGAGTATAAAATATTCAAAAGGCTTCAGGAGAGTCTCAAGTTTGCATTTCACACTGTTGCATCCTTTGTTTTTCTGCCTAAAAAAAACACTTCAAACATGATACAAACTCTCTTGTGTTTTTTATTATCACATCATCCTTGCAGCAATACATAATGTGACCAATCCTTTGATTCATAACTAGAGTATTGCATTTTGTGTGCCGCATGCAGTTGCTTTTTATGTGAAACGAAGTTAAAAAAGGGACATAACATGGTCAAAAACATTTCAAGGATACCTGGTCTCATTGTTTAAGTTCTCTTAATGACAGTTCAAAACATCAGGCTTAGTCTAGAGTAAAGATCTAAAGTAATCACAACGAAATGAGGAAAAGTTCTCCTTTTTCTGCATGGTTTTCAAAAGCCTTTTTCGTCAGGGTCATTGAAAGATGGGATTGTGTAGTAAAGGATAAAAAGAACAGACTAAATGTTGCAAAAACATAGCAGCATAAAAGAGAGAATCTTCAATAATGTTTTCTTGACATAAATAAAATTCCTTCTACCAAGACTACCACAGGTTAGGCCTGAAAGTGAACTCATATTGACTGCAAGACAAATGGTGCAAGAGGGCTATGATAGCCTGTATTGCACCACTGCCTAATGATTCAAATGTGCCCTAAATGAAATTGGAACCTACTAATATAAAACTGTAGGAAATCTGTTTAGCAAACAAAATTAAATAAAGAATATAAAGCATTATGAGCTCCCCTCACTCAAAAAAAAAATACATAAACCATTTTTCTCACATGCCAAAATCATATCAATAGAATACAGCCAGTGGTCAGCAAAAACTGTAGACATACATGCTACAACACTGTTAAGTCATTACAATGTGAAAATAAGTTCTGTAAAATATGAATAATGAACAGTAATTTAAGTTTAACCCTTTAACACAATCCCAAGTTTTAATGACCCTGAGTAAATAGCATTTTAAAAACCTTATAGGAAAAGGAGAAAATGCTGGTAACCAGCATTTTCTCCTTTTTCCACAAGATTTTCTACTCTTTCATTGACAGTTCCCATCATTTCAGCAACATTTAATTTATAGTGTGCAAATAATTTCAACATGGACAGGTCTTGGATTTTATTGTTTGGTAAAGAATTAACATATGAACACTGTCATGTTACTTGTGGCAATGGAAAAATTTGTTTTTAAAGAAAAACTCTCCTCTTACAACATCTTAAATAATTGCTGTAAGACCAAAAATGTTGTGCGTAGGAGGCCAATTGTGATAAGTATGCACCAGTAAATTTTCCTCCCAGTTCTGAAAATTTCTTTAAATTCAGAGTCTGCAATTCCCAAATGTCCCTGGCAGGCATGACACATGCTGAACACACAGGCAGAAAAAAATAAGGCAAAAAATTCTGTAGCTCGATTACATCTGACACAATAATAAACCACTTTGTTGATTCCTTGCTACAAAAATTGTTTCGAATTTTATGATGGGTTGTCACAAAGCTTTTAAAATGTTATCCTATTTCTTAATTCTTAAACTAGCCAAGAATGAAAGTTGCTGCATAGAAAATTGCTTTTTGTTAAATTAAGAAATGTTTATGAATACGGACCTAGGAAAGCATAGTATGTGCACTCGCTGTGGTGACATTCAACTGAATTCCTCTTAAAAACACAATTTAATACATACATGTATCATATAACTCTTTACCAAACCACAAAATTTTAGACTGGTCCAAGCATTTGCAGACGACAAAATTAACGTGACTCAAAAATTGAAATTTGTTCTGGGAGGGTAGAAAACTATTATGGGAGAAGGAGAAAATGCTGGTTACCAGCATTTTCTCCTTTTCCCACGATGTTTTCAAAAGGTTTCTTTTTCAGGGTCGTGAAAACCAGGGATTGTTTGGGAAAGGGATAAACAGCAATCACTTTGATGTTTCTCTAACAAAAGCAGACCTGATAATGCAGACAATGTAGATCAATGTCAGTTTCTACACAGTAAGAATATCTATCTAAAGCTGCTTAGTGCTACAAACAACAAAAGCCACTGGATGCTTATGCGCACGAGGCAAGCACCGTGCAGAGGTTAAGCACTGACCTATCACATCAGAGGTTCGAATCTGTATCCCCTGTCGAGGCGGGTCAACCTTCAGAACTTGTCAAACACAACCATATGATGGTGTAAGTACTGGTGAAGTTTCCATCCTAACAAACGTAAAATAAATAGATTGAAGGATGAAAAAAGCCAGTGAAGATCAAGATCAGACTGCATGTTTTGTGCAAGCTGATCTTTGATCTACACTGTCTGCTTTGCTGAAACATCATAGACAAAAGCAATAATAATTTTGCAATAATTTGGGTTTTATTTGTAGACGTTAATTAGTCTGTTGAGATTAATATTCTGTGGTGCATGACATTTCGTCGAAAGGGCGTCTTGTCGAAACCCATGTATGTTTTAAAATACCAATTCCTCAATTCCTAGATTTGTATCACGAAAAGCTCTGTCTGGGAGCAAGATTTGAGCCACAATTCGTCCGGGTTTGGGTAAGGGTCAGGGCTAGGGATCATTTTCGACAAACAGACTTTTCGACGAAATGTCATGGATCCAATATTCTGATGCTCCAAGGGTTAACATCAAATCAACTTGAGCTGTTAAAGTCTGCTGTTTAACCCTATGGCTGCTAAGTGCGACTCGCTGGCCTTTCGCAGATAGCGTAGATCAAGATCAGACTGCACGTTCAGTGCAGTCTGATCTTGTATCTACACTGTCTGACCAGGATGTGCTTTTCTCCACAAAAATAAATTTGAAATATAATCAATCAGGTTCTTACTATCGGCTTGAAAGTTTTGTTTAATTAAAATAGCAGGATAAGGGTGCACTATCTTCAACAACAATGTAGGCTAAACAACGGCAGCTAGAGGCTACAGAAATTTATAGTCTAATAATTATATTCCCATAAAGGTGGAAACACTTATTGTATTCTGTTAAAAAATCATCAATAATTCAAATACCACTCACAGCTACCCTTTCTTCTTTAAAATCAAGTGAGATGTTCTCACTGCTTTTTTGCATGCCTGGAAAATCTCCAAAATTCTAAAACATTCTAAATACATTCTAAACCCTTTGCCACAAAATTTTGTATTTAAAAGGCAGCTATTCATATTTTTATAATTTCACAATCTTCGAAAAATGATTGATTGTATAGTGTTTAACGCCGTTTTCAACATTATTTCAGTTATATCGCGACGGCCAGTGCACCTATCCATGCTTTCCTGGAGTCTCTTTTACCAGTACTCCGCACAATATTCTTTCCGACCACTGGCTGCTTTCCCACATAACTATCGTCGAAACAATGGTCAGCGGTGGGAGAGGAATGAATCCTGTTGCAATGACTATCACCAATCCTCGGAAAGAAATTGGCCGAGCCGGGGATAGAACCCACGAACCCCTGTTCTCAAGTCCTGTACGCTACCGACTGAGCTATTGGGGCTTGGCTCTTCAAAAAAGGGTTATCACTGATTTATCATTTATCACTAGTAACCAGTGTTTTTCTCCTTTTTTCAACAATAGTTTTTTTTTCCCTTATCAAGGAAAAATTCCCTCATTTGAGCCATATTCAAATTCTCATCTGCAAAAAGCTACTTTTTTCTTCATGTAGTTAGGAGTTTACCCTTTACCACACAATCCTGAGTTTTAACGACCCTAACTAAAGACTTTTGAAAACATAGTTGGAAAAGGAGAAAAACGGCATTTTCACTTTTTTCAACAATGTTTTCTACCCTTTCAATAAGAAATTTTGCCATTTGGGCCACATTGTTGTCTGCAACTGCTTTGAAATTGGAGAAGTCCGGAATTTTGCTGTATGGTAAAGGGTTAAATCAGGTAGTGTGGTTAAAGAATTACAGACAGTATTACCTTCAAAAATAGCGTATCTTGTAAAAACAAGGAAAATTTTGCTCTAATATGCGAGAGAAAATGTCAAATTTGTTAATGAAAAAAATTTAAAATAAACAAAAACAAAAAAATCTACAAGGCTTTTAAATAAAATACTTTTTTGTGCTTTTCTTCATCAAAATATCTTCACAGTCATATAAGACAGTGTAGATTCAAGGATAGACCATAAATTTTATGCACTTTGATAAATGATCTTTGAAAGTAAAGTGCCTCAATTTATTTCTAGCATGCTGGCATTAAAAGAAATTTATTCCCACAGTCTAAAATAAGACAATAATCTAATTACATACAGATTGCCTTCTTGCTTCACTGATAGAGGTATTTAAATCTTTACCACACGGCAAAATTTGGACTGGACCAAATTTAAAAGCATTTGCAGACGGCAAAATAAATGTAGCTCAAGAGATGATTTTGGTCACCGATAGGGTATAAAAAATTGTGGGAAAAGGAGAAAATGCTGCTTACCAGCATTTTCTCCTTTTCCCACAATGTTTTCAAAAGCTTTCTTTCTTCAGGGTCGTTAAAAGTCGGGATTGTGCAGTAGAGAGTTAATCCTTTACCACACAGTCCAAAGCCTTAACAACCCTGAAATAGAAAGTCTTTTAAGATATTGTGGGAGAAGGAGAAAATGCTGGTAACCAGCATTTTCTCCTTTTCCCACTATGATTTCATTGCTTTTGAAGATAAAACCAATCATTTGAACCACACCAAATTTGTCATCTGTATTATGCTTCAAATTTGAAGGAGTCTAGAATTTTGTCATGTGATAAAGACATATCCCTTTCTCAAAAAGTTCTGTGTGAAAAAGGCTTCTTCTCCAGGGTTGTTAAAACTCGGGATTATGTGGTAAAGGGTTACAGCAAGGAATTGTTTGCTAAAGGGTTACACACCAATTTTAAAGTTGTAACCTGTTATTGTAGTAATGAGCCAAATAAAACCATATCAAGTAAACCTCTGAGAAAAGTTCTTTCAATTTCAAAGATAAAATTTAAAGAAACAACTAATACATCTAAACTCATTTTCAGCCAGTGTTTAACTCATTTCATCTATTTTATCAAACTAAAATCATTCTTGTATCTCCATGCCAAATGTTGCCCCTGGCGGCTGCAAGGCTGCATTGTACTACTGATAGAAAATGCATTTTCTTCTTTCGGAGACCATCAAAGAAATCACTGTTGTGACATTTCCAGTTTTAGATCAAAGATTTCCCATATGTATAAATTATATCCCTTACACCATATACATCGGTAATTCATCTATATTTACACAGCTTACTGTACTCTGAAACATTCTACAGTTCATCAAATTTTAACTATTTTTTTTTCTCTGGATGTAAGGATGTATCTTTAAACCTTCCAAAAGTATTGACGAGAATCTAAAAAACCTATTTAAAATCAATTTAAGGACAGGGGTACAATCAATCCAGCCTAAATAATCCAATAAGGGAGAACTTCCTTTCCAAGTTCCAACAAATAAATGGAACCACTTTATTTGAACAACCAGATGGGTAATTTTATTTCCTGCTACAAAATGTACGGCCATTTATGGAAATTGCTAGCTGCAGTATATGTCTGTAAAAATTTGCTCTACCCTTTGCCTCAAAGTCCCTGGTTATTTCTTCTTCAAAATCCTTTCATCTATTTTAATCCTTTACCACACAAATTTTACTTTAAACCACCCTGGGAAAGAGGCCTTTTGAAAACATTGTTGGAAAAGGAGAAATTGCTGTATCCAGCATTTTCTCCTTCTTACATGATGTTTTTTTTTTTGCGTTCAAAAACAGATTTCAATTTCTGAGCCACATTTATTTTGTCACCTGCAAATGCTTTCAGCCAAGCCCCGGTAGCTCAGTCAGTCGTGTACAGGACTTGACAACAGGGGTCGCTTGTGTGATCCCTGGCGCAAGTGATTTCTTTCCAAGGATAGGCGATAGTCATTGCAACAGGATTCATTCCTCTCTCACTGATGATGGTTATGTAAGAAAACAGCCAGTGGCTTGATGAGAATAATATGTGCAGTACTGGGAAAAGAAACTGTATGAGAGCATGGATACTGGTGCACTGGCTGCCGGGATGTAACTGAAGTAATGTTGAAAAGGGCATTTAACACAATACAATCAACAATAATGCAAATGCTTTCAATTTGGACGAGTCTGAAATTTTGTCGTCCAATAAAGGGTAAAGTAAGAGATGTTTGATCAAGTCTAGAGCATGCCAGAAGCACACTGACCTTCATGGTTGTCTATTTCTCAAATCTATACAATGATCATAACCTTCTTGCTGGCATTATGGTTGCACTTTATCCCTTTACAAAACCATCCCGAGTTTTAACAACCCTGAAAAAGAAGCCTCTTGAAAACACTTTGGGAAAAGGAGAAAATGCTGGTAACCAGCATTTTCTCCTTATCCCACAATGTTTATTACCACATCCAAGCAGAATTCGATCATTGGAACCAAATATAAATTGTCGTCCATAAAACCCTTTCAATCCGGACATGTCAACTTTTTATGTTGTGAGGTAAATATTTAAGTTGTTTTGCTTTCATTTATGAACCCTTCAAATTACTTTACCAGCACTTAAAATACAACACTTCTCCAAGCCACTGGCTGCTTTTCCACATAAATGAAGTCAATCATTATCACAGGCAAGCAAAGTTATAACACGTCAAGACTTGAATAATTTGTGAAGGATTTGTGGGGAACACAGTTCAAAGAGAAGGGTGTTAACTTTCATGTCCTTAAAGCAGCTTAAGTACTGCCTAATTTTTTTTTACAGGAAAAGACGGCCATTTCATTATATAATATCTTTTGCAATAATTAATTTGACATTTTGTCCAGACACAATTACATGATTAAGCTTTTACCATATTCAAAGTAACCCATAGCAATCACAGACATACTATTTAATTGTTTTCTGCCAAGTACTGGTAGTGCAGTCGGTAGTACAGAGTACAGGACTTGAAAACAGGAGGTCCCTGGTTCGATCCCTGGCTTGGCCAATTTCTTTCCAAGGATTGATGATAGTCACTGTGACAGGATTCATTCTTCTCTCACCGCTGCCTGTTGTTTTTGATGATGGTTATGAGGGAAAACAGAGTTTAACACCTTACAATTGTATTCTTCCCTATGATATTTTAGTTCAGGATAGTTATTTAACCCCTTTACCATAGAATCCTGGTAAGGGGTTCATCCGTTGTCTGCAAATGTTTTCATTTTGGATAAGTCTCAATGAATGAATGAATGTTGTTTTATGGCGCAGACAACAGCTTTAGTCATATAGCACGCATATCAGTTAAAAGATAATAAAAGTGGTATTTTCAAACTGAAAAAGGTTTGAATACATTAATAATAGTAAAAGGTTTGAATTAAGAAGGATTATGTATGATCTTAATATGCATAAAGGACATTATTGAGTGACAGGGCAATCCCTATCTACTCAAAAGTTTTAAATGATAAAGTTAAGAATGTGATAAAAAGATTTGAACTAAATGTTAGATTGATAGTAAGAAGTCTTTAAAAATGAAGAAGAAATATGTGTCATTTTTAACGTGCATAAAATATGATATTGAGTGGCTGGGCGTCCCTGCCTACTCCAAAGTTTTAGATTAAAAAGGTAAGACTGTGAATATTACTTTTCCTAGGAAATAAGTGCTAAAATTGGTAAACTGTGGAAGTCTCAAATTTTTTGGTGTGGTAAAGAGTTAACATAGTTTTGTTATTTTACTGTGACAACTCACTCCTTCAAGAATCATGAGTTATAACCTAAAACTACAAGAGTTTTTCACTGTCTTGCCTAAGAACTCTCCAACTTGACTGGTGCCAATGACAGGCATCATACCTAGAAGCTCTGGATTTCAGTTAGCTCAGTTATACCTAGAAATATCTTTAAAAAAGATAGATAGCGTAAATTTGCCAGCAAATAAGCAGGGACCGTTAAAATAAGCATTTCTGTTTTTTTTTAATCTAATCACTAATTTCTATTTATTCATTTGTTATCAGTGTCAATAAGTAAGTCAAAAGCTAGCACATTCAGCTACGCTGAAAAAGCAAACACCATTGCAATTCATTTACGGTTGGTTGTATTGGTTGTATTGGGGTTTAACGCCACTTTAACAGCTAAGGTCATATCATGGCGGTCGGTGACGCACATGTGTTTCCTGGCTATCTCACACCAGTACTAACACAACTTTCTTTCCAAAGCCACCGACTACTTTTCTCACATGCTTCAGCAGAGGTGAGAGGCGAAAATACGCCGGAAAGAAAGTTCGCCTCAACCGGGTATCGAACTCACAACCACCAGGTCATGAGTCCGACACGCTCACCACTGAGCCACCCAGGCGGGCAATTCATTTACGGATGTATTGACATTATCAATAGCTGAAGTACTGTTTAAAATAACAAATTTAACGTTAGGCTCAGGAAAAAGTTGAACATGCTTTTAGCCAGTATTTTCTCCTTTTCCCAAAACATTTTAGACCCCTTTAAATATAGAAACAATCATTCGGGTCATATTAAATTAAGTCTTTACCAAATGACAACATTTTAACCTTGACCATATTTAAAGTATTTGCAGATGACAAATGTGTACGAAACAAGCAATTTCGTTGAAATTATATCTCCCGCCGAAAAAACTTAACTCGACCGTGTAACTTAAAATCGCTCCATTTTGCATCCAATCCAAAAACAAAGAAAGGTATATCGGCGGAATGGGTTATTGTACACAGGTGTAAAGTTTCACGAAGTTCTGTCCAATGGTATTGGAGATATTCTCCCGGACGGACACACGGACGGACAGACGGACGGACAACGCTAAAACTATAATATCCCTCCGCCTTCGGCAGGGGATGATAATGGGATTTGTCTCTGAAAGATATAAAACATTGTGGGCGAAGAGGAAATTCTGGTTACTATCATTTTATTCTGGTAACCAGCATTTTCTCCTTTTCCAACAATGTTTTCAAAAGGCTTCTTCCTAAAGGTTGTTGACTCAGTATTGTTTTGTACAGGGTTAAAAACAGGACTTTTACGTTGAGGGTTAAAAGACCAGAGGAACAGATAAGAAGAAAAGATATGAGATGGAAAAGAAAGTTTTGTCAAGGACTTTCTTGAAAATGATTTGTGCAATGTGTTGTTATTTCCTGGAAGTAATTCAAGAACTGTGCTGCAGCATTAAAATCACCAGGTAGACAAACACAAAACCTCAAACTTCAGCATTTCTCACAATGCCTTGAAGACTTTTTCAAAACATCTTTTTTTGTTAAGTCTGCTTCCCTTTCAGAATGCAATGATGATTTCATGGTCCTCAATTTAGACAAATTACAGGTGGTTAGAATTTGATTACCCCTGCTTATCTGCTTAAGCCTCTTTTGATTTAACCATTACCACACAATCCCGAGTTTTAACGACCCCGAGGAAACAGCCTGATGAAAACCTTGTGAGAAAAGGAGAAAATGCTGGTAACCAGCATTTTCTCCTATTCTCACAAGGTTTTTTTACACTTTCATAGACTTTATTACCATCATTTCAGCTAATTTTCATATGTCATCTGCAAATGCTTTCAATTTAGACCAGTCTAAAATGATGTCCTTTAGTACAGAGATAGACGATAATAACTGTTTTTAGAATTTAATTATTCCTGCATATATGCATTAGCCTCTTTTGATAAACATTTATGAATTTCAAACTCATGATGATTAGAATCATGTAATTTCAGCTACTTTTTCTGCATCCCATTTTTCGGTTGCTGTCACCAGCTACTGTAGATTCTGTTGTGGCTTTTGAATACTACACTACATCCTATGGAAAAAGTTTTTCTTCTTGCTACAGAATTATTTTTTACAGCATCGTGATTGTCACCAAGAGCCTTCTCTTTTTGTCACAATAGTTTACATGGCGGAGCCACGGTAGCTCAGATGGTAGCATACAGGACTTGAGAACAGCCCGGGGTCGCTGGTTCAATCCATGGCTTGGCTAATTTCTTTCCGAGGATTGATGATAGTCATTGCAACAGGATTCATTCCTCTCACACTGCTGACCATTGTTTCGACCATAGTTATGTGGGAAAGCAGCCACTGGCTTGGAAAGAATAATGTGCAGAGTACTGGTAAAAGAAACTCCAGGAATGCACTGATAGGTACACTGGCCGCTGCAATATAACTGAAATAATGTTGAAAACGGCATGAAACATACAATCAATCACAATAGTTTATATACTGTATAAGTGGAAATTTTTGTGATGTGGAAACTTTTGCGATTTCACAAATTTGAAAAATTCCCAAACTTTTCTGTTTGTGTATTTTAGCACAAGTATACCGACAAATAATGAATGTCTTCAATTCGCACATTGTCCAAAATCAAAGCATATGCAGACCACATTTAAATTTCTTTTAGGACGGGTAGAAAACATCGTGGGAAAGGGAGAAAATGCTGGTTACCATAATGCTTTTTCTCCCACAATGTTTTCAAAAGCTTTTCTTTATAAGGGTTGTTAACACTGGGGATTGTGTGGTAGAGGGTTAAAGTATCCATTTAACCATTTCTAGATTTGGTGTACCAAACTGCATGAAATGACATGAAGAAGGAACCGGATAATTGCTGGGAGGAATTTCAATGTCATTTTATTTCTGGTAATTATTTCTAGAAAGTGAGAGTCTGAAACACAACAACAAAAAAACAACCATGACAGTGTTACTCTATTTTAGGATTGCGTATCACGTAATCCTTTACCAAACAAATCCCGGATTTTAACGAAACTGGGGAAGAGGCCTTTTGAAAGCATTGTGGGAAAAGGAGAAAATGCTGGTAACCAGCATTTTCTCCTTTTCCAACAATGTTTTCTATCCTCTCAGAGAATTTAAGTTCAATTGTACCACTTTAAAATTTGTCGCCTGCAGATGCTCTTGGTTTGGAAGAGTCTAAAATTTGTTGTTTGGGAAAGGGTTAACTATTCACCAAACCACAAAATTTTAACCCTGTCCAAATTCAAAGCATTTGCAGATGACTAATCAAATGTTGCTGAAGTGATCATATTTGTCTTCAAAACATTACAAAACATTATGAGAAAAGGAGAAAATGCCAGTGACCAGTGTTTTCTCCTTTTCTCATGTTTTTATGTCTTCTCACTTAGGGTCGCTAAAACTTGGGATAACATGGTAAAGGGTTAAAACTCCTGAATCTTTGCCATTTCCAGTAAAGCAAATGAGGGAATAAGGGAATGGACAAGTCCTTTGACACATAGCAGAGAGCAAAGAAAAAATCTTTGCAAGGTAGATGACAGTTAAACTGTGAAGCCCGTTTCAATGCTACTGTGAGTTGCCTTGGGGGGTAGTGTGGATCAAGATCAGACCAAACAAATCATGCAGTCTGATCCTTGATCTACACTGTCAGCTTTGCTGAGACATACTGTTTAAAAATCCAAATTTTAAAGGCCCAGTAGCAAACTAAGTAAGTAATGTGATGTTAAAATGTGTTTAAATTTAAATCATATCTATGATTGGTATGGAAAATATTATGAAGATGACGATTTGTTATTGTAGGGTTGGTCAAAGTGTTAGTTTCTGACACACACACAAAAAAAGTTTAAAACCAGGTAAAAGGAAAATTAAAGATAGAGCAACCTGGCAACTTTTACCTAGTTTTACAATTCATTTTTCTGTCAGCGACTAACACTTTGACCAACCGCACAATAACAGATTGTCGTCTTCATAGTTACAATTTCCACACTTTAAAATGGTATGATTTAAATGTAAATGCAGTTTAACAACTGCCTTGTTTACTTTTTGCCATTACTGGGCCTTTAAACAAGTAAAATAGATAAAAGTCAATTATTTTAAAAATAATTATTTTTTTCAAAAAAATATTTAAAAAAGCTGATAACCTAGATTTACCCACAAAGATATTTGGTATTTAACCTTTTGCCAATTAATCCTGAATTCTATTATGACGCTGTGAGAAGATTTTGGTTTTAGAAAACCTAGCGGGAAAAGAAGAAAATGCTGATAACCAACATTTTCTTATTTTCCTACTACGTGTTCTGACTCTCACAGGTAAATCCCTCTAATTGTCCCACATTCACCATGGTGTCTGCAAAAACTTTCAATTTGTACCATTTCACAATTATTATGTTGTTTGGTATAGAGTTATTAGTCTTCCCCAGATAACAAAATTTTAGACGGGTCCAAACTGAAAGCATTTGTAGAGGGGGTATTATATGTGGCTCAAATAATGAAATCTGTTTCTGAAAGAGTAGAAAACATTATGGGATAAGGAGTAATAGAAAACATTATGGGATAAGGAGAAAATGCTGGTTACCAGCATTTTCTCCTTTTCCCACAATGTTTTCAAAAGTTTTATTCTTCAGGGTTGTTCAAACCCGGGATTGTTTGGTGAAGAGTTAACCCTTTCCCAAACAATCCCTGGTTTTTACGGGTCAGGAATAGAAGCCTTTTGAAAACATTGTGGGAAAAGGAGAAAATGCTGGTAACCAGCATTTTCTCCTTTTCCCACAATGTTTTCTACCCTATCATATAGAAAAATCATCTTTTTAGCAACTGTTAATTTGTCATCTGCAAAATGCTTTCAATTTGGTCTGGTCCAAAATTTGCCGTTTTGGAAAGGGTTAACCTATGATATTGATAGTGTACATGTAAAAAAAAATAAGGATGTCCCCTTTCTTTGAAAAAACAACAACACTATAATAGATGTCCCATTTCATCCATTCTTATCTGCACTGCAGGTGGATGCTAGCATGTGGCACATCAAAAGTACATTTCAAAATAGACTCAAATAGGGCTGCTGCAAATGTTTTCTGCCTATATTATGATTCATAATATTGTTGCTAATGATATTAACCTAACAAAATATCAAATTTTTCACAAAGAAATTTAGAATCTAATTTTAGGTAGCTGTATCATTTTTTAGCCAATGAGCTTGAAATCAATTACAAAATGGAGATTTTTAGGATCGATTGATTGAACGGTGTTTTTAGCCACTATTAAAATCCTTTGTGATATCAAGGAGACAGCTCATTCATTCATGTACGCCCTGGGTTTCTCCAGTACCAAGCTAGGGGTGTCTTGCTCAAGGACACCCTCAGGGAAAGCCCAGAGCTTCTAGTAAGGCTCAAACCAGCTGGGCATCCTGGTTAATAGTTCCTACACTTCACCACTGAGCCACACATGACCCCAGATTGTAAGAAAATAACACTCCATAATTTTATAACCTTCTAGACAGTTTCTTTGATCTCAACAAACCAGAAAGGATAGAATAAGACCCAACTAAAAACTTTTTTTGATCTACACTGTGGACAGAAACAACTCTTTACCAAATGGCAATCATTTTGGACTTGTTCATTATGTGACCCATGGAATGGGAACAGAGAAAATTAATTGCAGCTCCAATGGAGAGATCTGTCTTACAATGGGTAGAAAATAGAAAGCATTGTGAGAAAAGGAGAAAATGCTGGCTACCAGCATTTTCTCTCTTTTCTCACAATGCTTTCAAAAGCCTTCTTTAAAACTCGGAATTGCTTGGTAAATGGAAAATCCTTTATCAGTCCCTGGATCCTCAGTTTAACGAACCTGAGGAAAAAGTCTTTTGAGAACATAGCTTGTAGCCAGCATTTTCCCCTTTTCCCACAATAATTCTATCTTACCAAAGACAAATTGCATCGTATATATGCACCACATTTCATGGGTGCATCACATTTCATGGGTCTTCTGCAAATGCTTTCATAGATCTCTATTTAATAAATCTAAAATTTGTTGTTTGGCAAAGAATTAAAGGCAAGTTTTAACAAATTACAAATGGAGTAAATATATTTATACAAAGTATAGGTACATTTTAAGATACCTCAGTTTAGTTAATCTGGAGGAAATAATACAAATTTCTCCATTTACATCATTACTAGACCAGGAAGTTTTACACTTGTCCAATCTGAAAGCAAATTCAGGGGATAGTTTAAACATATTTATTTTACATCGATTGAAAAACAAGCTCTTACAACTTATACTAATCTCTCTTGATTCTGCTTCCTGGGAACTACACCAGTACTTGTGCCGAATGTTTGGGCCAATGAAAAATCCCGAAGTTGACACTCGCCTCCGGGTATCAAACTCAGGACCTTATGGTTACGAAGCCGACGCCGATGCTCTAACTCACAACCACAGACACCACAAGTCAGGGGATAACAATTTAAATCTTTACTAAACAACAAAATTTTAGACTTACTAAAATTGCACTGCATTTGCAGACAACATATTAAAAGTAGCTAAAATAATTGGATTTGTCCTTGGAGGGGTAGAAAATCTTGTAGGAAAAAGAGAAAATGCTGCTTACCAGCATTTTCTCCTTTTCCCACAATTTTTTCAAAAAGCTCTATCCCCCTGGATCATGAAAACTCTGAATTCTATGGTAAACGACTGATATGGAAAACTGATGATTAATAAAAAAAAAGATGAAAAAATATTTTGAAACTGAAAACAACTCACCAGTTTATGTTTTGTTAATCCAGTGCACTTTGTCATACAAAACTATAATATTCCCTCAGTTTGTGACACTTTAGTAAAGTATAGTGCCAAAATACCAGTAGAAAGTTTAAAAAAACTATCAAGGAAGATCAATACAATGCCTGTCAAACTGACACCCGTCAAACATAAATGTTTAACATCAATGGTTTACATCCAAATTACAATATGCAATTGAATACAACACCCCTGCTTTTTTTTTCAGATGTCCCTTTCAACTTATAATAAAGTCTTTTTATGGCATGTACCTTTAAACTGATACCGTTTTACTGATGGGGTTCATACAGCACGCGACCACACTCACTCACCACGTAATTTTACCATCACGAACTTTTGCCAATATTTCACTGAATAACTGAACCATGGTACTTAATCCTCTTCAATCCGTGTCACAAAACACCAGTTGTCAAATTATATCACTTATCCGTAATTCTATCCAATAAATGTCTGATTAGTTTCCTCATCTGACGTGTAAACTATATGTAGGTGGTTTTTATTATTATTTTTTTCTAATTCAAATTAAAATCAATTTCTATCAAATCTTTTTAAGTGATCAGTGTTTGATACAAAACATTCCGGGCAATATAACTATTGCAAAGACTTTTAACTCTTCAAATCGCTAAATAATTCAAATAAATAATTTCAGTAATTAAAACAGATGCAAAACAGGAATCTCCACAGCTGAAATCTGTTTTGAACAAAATATCCCACAACTTCTTAGACAATTTTGATCAGTGCAGTCTGATCTCAATCTGCACTGTTCACCAAAAGCACCTTGTTGTAGCTTGTGTCAATAAAAACTCCTGATATAGCCCAAATAACCACTACTATCTAAAATCCTATGAACCATCCAGAGGGTTATAACACTGTACAAATAATACCTTACCGGTACAGGTTGGCAATGAAAACTGAAGTGACATTCCTTCACAAACCCTCTACTTAAAGCACATTTCTAGCACAGTTCACAGAGAACAAGCATGTAGCAGGAAAATTCCAATACTGCTTTCTGAGATAGTCTACTGGGAGTCTAATAGGAAATCAGCTGTGAAACATGCCACGCAGGGCCTTGAAGGACGGAATAACACTAGTATCTTTTTTTCTCTCTCTCTCCTTTGATTGTGGTCCTTTCACTGTCAATATATGCTGTAAAAAAAGCAAAACAGGGTCCTCCTTCACAATATGTTGAACTGAACATGCATGATCCATTAAGACATCCATCCATTCAGCCAGCCTCATTTTATATTCAAATCATTTTACTCACACATACTTGAAATGACAATAAAAAAATGGGATACTGGGTATTTTGGTGTTCAACACCATTTACATTTGTACATCAATCCTGGCAGCCAGTGCATCAACTCATGCCTTCCCACTATTATGTTAACCTTTTCAAACACAAAACCGTTCCAACCCTGGGCAGGGAACACCAAGCTTGGCTCAATTCCTGTCCAGGATAGATGGTAGCCATTACTGCAAAACTAAAGTAGCCCTTTACCACACAATCCCAACTTTTAAATGACCTGTACAAAGTACGGGTATTAGAGATTCCTGGAACATGTGGATTGGTGTACTGGTTGCTGCGATACGACTGAATTAGAGTTGAAAATGTGGTTAAACACCAAACTAGTGTACAAACCTTCTAACCCTTTTTTTTTTTGCATTAAAAGGGTTTTATATCATTAAAATAGCTATATCTAATCTTTTGTAACCAGCCATGTTTACCCACTGTTTCTGCATGAATTTTTATCTTTTATCAAACATGATTAAGTGCATTAGAATAAGCCTTCCAATAAATTTGTGGTTCATAAGAGGGCTTCTATTATCATATCTGCTGGCACTAAACAAAACTGACTGGTATCATTCTGCTTTCTCACAATCTGCTACGATAACAAAATTAGTTTGTTATTTGAAGATTTGAGATTTTTGCAGACAGTAAAGATCAAATTGCACAGAAATTGTAATCTGATTCTCTTTTCAAAATGTCTGGTATTTTTGACGCCAGTGGCCTAAATGGGATTCAAATATCTGGAGCTCTTTTCACTACCAATCAAAACTCACTTAGAATTCTAAATTTCAGAACTTGCCATCTTATTGGCTAATACAGAATTCTTCAGCCAATCATGTGGCTATTTTTGGAACTTGAATTTAACAATATGTAAACACATATTAGTTAAAGTCTCAGTAGCGTCCAACTGAATAAACAACCTGTTTATAAAATAAAAGTAAATTTCATTTTTACCATGTAGAAATATGGCGATTATTATGACTTTCACGATATGTAAAGGTGCTGTTCGCAAAAGTTCCAGTCAGTGGCAGAAAAAAGAATTTTGAAACTACATCGATGATCGCTGACGATTAGCTGAACTTTCGTCGTAAATGTCCGCAGTGACGTGTTAGTGACATAAACACCACGTGATCATTCAAAGCGTCGAAACCAGGGATGTGGAAATCCTACGTCCGACTCGGGTAAATTTGACGTCCGACAACTGGCTTTTTGCAATCTACTCGTCCGCGGACAAGTAGAAAACGAGGGGGAAATTGAAAGTAACTAGAGGCGCTTGAGCGCCTGTATCGCTCCACAGGCCTGATATTTCTATAATGGCGAAAGGAAGTTTTTAACAATTATCATTCAATCCTGCATTTTAGCTACTGAAGAAACAATTTGGTAGACAACCACCATAGGAACTTACCTGCAAAACAACAATGAAATCCAATGAATAGTTTTAGAGAAGAAATTTTTCAAAGATTTTACTTTATACCATAAAAGGAAAATGAGTCTCCCATAAAAGCCATGTTTTTGGACAGATCTTTTTTTTTTTTTTAAGGAATTCTGTAAACCTGTATCTAAGGAACATTCCTGCAAAATAATAATGCTATCCAAATAGCGGTTTGGGAGGAGAAGATTTTTAAAGGTTTTTTACTTTGGTTGCCATGGCAACCAGAATTCTTCATGGAACACAATTATTTGAAGGAATTTGAAAGAGGACCACCAAAGGAACATTCCTGTGAAATTTGGTAAAAATCCAGTCAATAGTTTCTGAGGAGAAGTTTTTTAAAGAAAAAGTTTACGGACGCACGCACAGACGAACGGACGAACGAACGAACGAACGGACGGACGGACGCACGACGGACACAACGCCATGATAATAGCTCGCTGGCCTTCGGCCAGTGGAGCTAAAAATCTGTATTATATAATATTATCCTTGTGAAATGGAAATGTTCTCTCCGTCTCACTTCGTAAACAAGAACATTTTTAAATTGAATTATGATAAACTATTCCCTGATACCTGGAATCAAAACAAAATTTGGCCGACTCTGATTTTAACGCCTACGCAGGCTTTTTTTTTTTTTAATTTTGACTGCGCTGCAGTACGGCCGAAATGTTGTGGTTTCTTGGCGCCATTTGGTTTGTTAAATGGAGGCAACAATAACCGAAACGAGTTATTTTTTTGCATATTATAATACCGCACGTAGACTTGACAAGGTTGTCATTTCCCGATCATTGAATATAAAATTCTTTTTTGTCGTTTGCAAAAACTTGCAGCTGACAAAAGAAGTCTTAATTTAACACTGTGGAACACATTCTTACTCAGTTGCAGTAAACGTATTTGAAAGAAAACCAAACACGCTGTATCCAAGTAAAACATGTCAAAAACCAGGAAACATTACAAAAAGTTTGTTAAAAGGACTGTAGACGATAAAGGCCAGCGCAGCCTTTTTACTTTCGGCGTAAAACGTTCAAATTCTTTGCAGATCGATCTACAGGTAATCAAATCTCCGCATACTGAGTCTCAATCTGAAGTGCCGGGTCTGTCGGACATTGCCGATCTCCCATTGTCTGAAAACTAAACAATTACAATCACTGCACATGATGCAAACTCTACATCTCCAGACACAATAATCAAGCCTAGCCTTTTAACTTCCACAGATTATGATTCCCTTGTATCATATGATGGCTGGTAAGCAGTTCTGCTGAAGTATTAACTCCGGCATGCATGGGTGTGCCACAGTAGTGTTAAAAAGGGCTGTAAGGGCAAACACCGAGATGATTGGCCATGGTTTAAGCAGTTATAGTGTAACTGTTGAATCTTTTTCAATTATTAAATTGTTGCACCTGTCTATTTACTTGTATGTACAGTGCCATTAATTTGTTTTATTGATGCACCTTGAAAGTCAGCCTGCTTTTTCCCAATTTGGCCAAAATCGCACTTGAATATCAAAAAAAAAATGAAAGGCTAAGGCCCCTTCCCAATTTTTGGGAAAAAAGCCCCATAAAGGTTTGCTTAATTTATTTTCATCATTATTATTAAAAACCCAAACAAAGCAAATTTAAATGGTTAAAAGGACATCATTATCTACAAACTACATTCAGTTAGGTCTTTGTGTGCCATTTAAAATTGTTTTGTTTTGGACAAGTAAACTTCTCTGACGGACAAGTAGATTTTTTAGATTTACTTGTCCATAGACAAGTAGAAAATTTCAAGATTTCCACACCCCTGGTCGAAACAAACCCTTCATTCACATGATCGTTTTGTCCCCATTCTAGGCTTGAAAAACGTAAGTTTATCGACATCGTAAACAGAAACAACGACACAGGCTGATCATCGCTTATTCATTTATCATCAATACAAGAAGAGTTTACTACATCTAAATAAGAAAACAGGTTCAGAATGAGCAATCTTACTCTCCGATGACATAATGTTGGAATTGTAAACAATAGTCCTTCTACTACGTCATAGCACTAATGAGATGCAATGTTATCACATGACGTTCTCAAAGACATAGTTCGAATATACACGAACGAAAACGAAGGTTGTCTCGATCAATGGCATCCGTGAAATAGACGGGCTTCTCCATGCATTTTCGCTCACGCATATTTTGGCAACCAATGCAGTAACTGACACGTTCATGTTTTTTCCGATCTTATATATGCGTGTTGTGATGGGTTATCCAATATATTTTCGAGTTAAAAACGGTGAAAATTACCTATTTTTGGCTTTACAGGGGCTGTAATAAAGATAGCCTGATATTGTGATTGAAAATCCTGACTTTTATGGCCCCACGGATTGATTGGATTTTAACGCCGTTTTAATAGCCTAGGTTATATCACGGCGGTCAGTGCACCTACTCATGTGTTTCCTAGCTTTCTCACACCAGTACCTACACAACTTTCTTTTCAAGTCACCTACTACTTTCTCACACGCATCAGAGGTTAGAGGCAAAAGATTGCCAGAAAGAAAGTTTGCCTCAACCCGGTATCAAACTCACTAACCACAAGATCACGAGTCCAATACGCTAACCACTGAGCTACCCTGTCGGGCAGTTGGCCCTGAGGAGAAATGCTGGTAACCATCATTTTCTCCTTTACCCACAATGTGCTGCTCTTGGCCAGAAAATCTCACTAAAGCAGACAGTGCAGATCAAAGATCAAACTGCACTTTTTATGCTTCAATACTTTACCACACGGCAAAATTAACCCTTTACCAAACAGTCCCTAGTCTTAACAACCCCGAGGAAAAAACCTGATGAAAACACTGTGGGAAAAGGAGAAAATGCTGGTAACCAGCATTTTCTCCTTTTCCCACACTGTTTTCTACTCTTCTAAAGTCAAATTTCAATTTTTGAGTCACGTTTATTTTGTCGTCTGCAAATGTTTTCAATTTGGACCAGTCTAAGATTTTGTCATTTGGTAAAGAGTTAAGACTTGTCCATATTGAAGGAATTTAAAGACAAATATTCAAATGTTTTTCAGATGATAATATTTGGCCATGAATAGGTATAAAATATTGTAGGAAAAGAAGAAAATGCTGGTTACCAGCATTTTCTCCTTTTCCTACCAAGTTTTCAAAAGCCTCTTTTTCAGGGCCGTTAAAACTCAAAATTCTGTGGTAAAGGGTTAGGGTTAAAAAAAATCTTTTGGGTTCATTTCATATTCTCTGAAAACGTTTTCTTACCTCATAGCTGCTGGATGAATGCCAGTGGCATGACACTATGTAAACAATCATTTTAGAAACTTTCCTGCTTTTGTTACCTTTCTTATTGAATCATACACTATGGTGGTTAATTTGATGGTAACAGACTCCTGAATGAACTTCACCTGAACAGACTTTTGAATGAATTTACTGATTAACTCCTGAAACAATTTTTTTCAGGGGTCAATGACTTTATGCCAGCAGTCCATGGCTCAATTCACATGCATACATTTACTTACATAAGTATAAAGTAAATTTACTGTAGAAATGGAAATTTTTGCAATACCAAAATTTCTGCGATTTCGCCAGTTTGAAAAATTCGCACACTTTTCTGTTTGCATATTTTACTACAAGTATACAAATAAATAACAATCGTCCTGAACTTGCGAACATTTCCGCACACAAAATGTCCTTAATCAGTAATTCGCATATTTTTTGAGACAAATCATATATCCACGTATACAGTATTCATGGTGCCAATTTACTTACATGCCACTTAATATGTTGTACTCCTGGGGTAATTTTCTACGAATCACAGTTGGTTAACCTTTTTCCACACAATCCAAATTTTTAATGACCCTGAGGAAGACGCCTTTTGAAAACATTGTTAGAAAAGGAGAAAATACTGGTAACCAGCATTTTCTCCTTTTCCAACAATGTTTTCTAATCTTTCAATGATGTCTCACATCAATTGAGCCTCACTTTATTTCTGTTCTGCAAATGCCTACAATACTGACCAGTCTAAAATTCTAGTGCTTGATAAAGGATTAAAGAACGGTTTACATTTACTTGCAGCTTCTTCAGGTTAGTGTCCTGTGTATCACAAGAACGAAATGCTTCATCAGCACTAAAACAAGCTCTTCAATGTCTTGCCCATGGACACCACTATGAAAAACGAAGCTCTTAGAATTCCAATCAAACTCTGGCTATGTCCTTGCACTAAGATATGCAGGACCCTGTATAGGGTTACAGGATTGATTGAATAGTGTTTTATGCCGCTTTTAACATTAGTCATATAGAGGCAACAGCTCACATATTCATTATGTCCTGCGTTTCACCAGTACTAGGCTAGGGCTCTTTAAGGGCTCCAAGTGCCCAAAGAAACTTCCATGAAAAACTCGGTGCTTCCAGTGAGACTCAGATCCAGGGCCTCCAGGTAAAATGTCCAACACTTCACCACTGAGCCATGCAGGACCTCAAAGTGTTACCGGAGGCACTCAGTTAACTTTTTACCAAACAATAAAACTTTGGACTCAACCAAATTGAAAACATTTGCAAATGACAAAATAAATGCAGCTCAAATGATGATTTTTGTCTGTGATGGGGTACAAAATATTATGGGAAAAGGAGAAAATACTGGTTACCAGCATTTTCTCCTTTTCCCATGATGTTTTCAATAGCCATCTTCTTCATGGTCTTTAAAACTTGGGATGGTGTGGTAATGAGTTAAATGCCATTGCAGATCTTATTATAATCTGTTACTGCAACATAAATAGAACAGACATATAATCATCAAACAACAGGTAAATTATGAAAGAAGCAATATCTTTTTACTAGATTCTAGATATCGAAATACTAAAATCATTCATGGATGCAGGCACATGGCCTTAACACTTTACCACACAATCCTGAATTTTAACAACCCTGAGGAGGGAAATTACTTTTGAAAATATACCTGGAAAAGAAGAAAATACTGGTAATCAGCAATTTCTCCTATTAACATAATATTTTCAACCCTTTTAAAGACCAATACCTACATTTCAACAACAGTTAATTTTTCCACTGTTAAAGCTTTAAATTTTGTAAAGTCTAAAATCTTGCCATTTGGTAAAGAGTTTACCCTTTTAGTACCACCAAGCTCCACTAAAGTTGCTTTTGCAGACGGTATGTTTTTGGATCCATATTGTCCATCACTGTGAGCCCCACTTTGGCCACTACAGCACTGTAATCGCAATATCTTGGGGGTTTCTGGCCAGATTGAAAAAGGCCAATTTCATTTGTTTGGGGCCAAGCCTCATAGCACAGTCAGTAGCATACAGGACTTGCAACCACGGGGTTGTTGGTTCCAGTCCAATTTCTTTTAAAGGATTGATGATGATCCCCTGCAACAGGATTCATTCCTCTCTCACTTCTTATCATTGTTTCTATGATGACTATGTGGGAAAGCAGCCAGTGGCTTGGAAAAAACATTGAGCTAAGTACTGGTAAAAGAAACTCTAGGAATGCATGGATGGGTGCCCTGGCCTCTGTGATGTAACTGAAATAATGTTGAAAACATCAACACCATGCAAATAAACTAACAAATAATTTGTTTGGGCTGACAGAAAAAGATCAACAATGTCCATTGGCTCTTTATAGGACAACAAATTTTAGGCATGTCCATACTGAAAGTATTTTGCAGATGACAAATGCACCTAAAATATTGAGAGTGTCTTGGTATCAGTGGCATACATTGTGTCAAAAGGAGAAAATGCTGGTTACGTTTGAAAAGACTTCTTTCTACGAGTTGTGAAAACAAGGGTCTTTTTAAGTTAATTATTCACCCCCATCCCCCACCAAACAATCCCAGGTTTAACAACCCTGAACAAAAAGGTTTTTAAAAACATTGTGGGAAAAAGAGAAAATGCTGTTAACCAACATTTTCTCCTTTTCCCAAAATTTTTTGTAACCGTCATAAAAGCAAATACCATCATTTGAATGCCATTTAATTTGTTGTCTGCAACTGCTTTGAATTTCCACTTGGGTAGGATTTTGTTGTTTCGAAAAGAGGAAAGGGAAAATAAAGCTGTACTTACAGCACATCCTACAGAGCCAAATGTAAAATCTCTGCAGGATTTGACACCAGCAGTTAACAGTTCATGCTGAACACATGCTTTTCACAAACACCAGTGGCAATTGATGGCTCTAACATATTTAACTCTTCACCACCAAACCTGCCCCCATTTTAACAAACTCGAGGAAGTAGGCCTTTGAAAATATTGTTGGAAAAAGAGAAAATGCTGGCTACCCCAGCATTTTCTCCTTTTTCAACAATGTTTGCTAACCCTTCCAAAAACAAATCTCATCATTTCAGCAATAATATATTTTGTCTCCTGCAATTGCTTTCAATTTAGACGAGAGTAGAATTTTTCCATTTGGTAACGAGTTAAACCTTTAACAATTAACCCCACATTTTAACATGTCTGCTGTGGAAGCCTTCAAAAAACACTGGGGGACAAGAAACTGCCTGTAATAAGCAATTTCTTCTTTTCCCCTAATGTTTCCTACCCAGTCCTAACTCTTTGACCCCACAATGTTTTATTCTCCCTGAAAGACAGATTTCATGTATTGAGTTACATTTATTTTGCCGCCTGCAAATACTTTCAGTTTGGACAAGGCTAAAATTTTGTTGTTTTGTATAGAACTAAATTGCAAGGTGGGAAAGAGTTAAAACCAATTACTGCACCATGAACTAAGATGTTTTCATGCCCCCTTGTGATTAAAAGCATTTGGAAAATAGGGGGGAGTAACTGTTCTTTTACCAGCAATTGCTCTTTTACTAAAAGTGTTTTCTAGAACAATGTACTCCTTTACAAAAAAATGTTTTCCATAAAACTGTTTTCCCTATTTATTAACAAAAGACAAAATTTTCTTTCCTCTTACAACTTTTTACCAAATGACAAAACTTTTCACCAGTCCAAATTAAAGCATGTGCAGCCAACAAAACTAACATTATGCCCAAAATTAATGATGTTTTGTTGTTTGGTCAAGAGATAACAAAAGACAAAATTTTCCTTTTCTTTCATATTTTGTACCAGATGAAAAAAATGTTCACTGGTCCAAATTAAAGCATTTGCAGCAGGAAAGACTGACAGCGCTCAAATGATCGAATTTGCTGTTGAAAAACATTTTAAGACAACATTTTGACAAGAGGAGAAAATGCTGGTTACCAATATTTACCTCTTTTTCAAACAGGGTTTTCAAATGCTTTCTTCTTTTGGTCTGATAAAACATGTTTTTGTCTGGTGCACGACACTTCGTCGAAAGGGTGTCTTGTCGAAACCCATGCATGTTTTAAAATACCAATTTCTCAATTCCTAGATTTATATCACAAAAAGCTCTGTCTGGGAGCAAGATTTGAGCCACAATTCGTCTGGGTTCGGGTAAGGGTCAGGGCTAGGGATTGTTTTCGATGAACGGACTTTTCGACGAAATGTCACGGATCCACTTTTGTCTGGCAAAGGATTAAACTCTTAGGCTGCTAAGCGTGACTAACTGACCTTTTGCGGACAGTGTAGATCAAAATCAGACTGCACAGAATGTGCAGTCTGATCTTGGATCTACACTGTCCGATAAGGAGATTTTTTTTTCTCCAAAAAATGAGTTCAACGTAGCATTATTCGGGTTTTTAATGTTGGCTGGAAAGTTTCGTTTAAGTTATTTAATAGGATAAGGGTTAGCCTTCTTATTTTGAATGGTGCTTTATGCCACTGAATGTAAAGGACTCTCTAGCACACAATACCAACTTTTAACGACCCTGAGAAAGAAAGCTTTAGAAAATAAGTAACCATCATTTCCTCATTTTCCTGCAATATTTTCTACCCTTCCCAAAGCAAATTTCAAATTTTGGGTCACACTTATTCTGTCATCTGCAAATTCTTTGAATTTGGCCTGGTGTAAAGTTTTGTAGTTTGGTAAAGGCTTGAGCTAAAAAGCATAATATATCGTATGTCCATAACAGCACTTGAAGTTGCTTTTATCAAGCTGGTAGTAAAAGAACTCTTCAAAATGTTCATTGCAAGAGGAAATAAAACACGGACTAGAGAAACATTATGTGCCGTGAAGCATGCAAAGTAACAAGTAATTCCTAATGCAAAATAATCAAAGTCGGCAATAAATTCGCATAAAATGAGTTTTGTTAATTGGAAGTCATAAAAACAAGCGGTTCCATTAGCAAGACCTTCAGAACAAATTTTATGAAATGCTATCTGAATTATTACAAATAAACCTAGAGAATTCCTCAGGGGCCAAAATGGAGAGAAAAAAAGGCAAAATGCATGCGAGTCACCAGTAACATTCCATCAGAGATGGAAAATTGCTCTGGGAATAGATCCTTAAAATGCAAAGTGTAACTTTGGCATCTCTGCAGACTGCCTGCATTAAGATAAGGCGACACAACAAATGCAGACTTCCTTTAGCTAAAAATAATCTGATAATTTGTGATATAATACTCTAGGCCAAAAAAGTGTTGAAATAAACATCAAAGAGGCTTTTTCTACTGAATGTAGAGTTTCCATCTTATTTTCTTATGAGTTAAGAGTTTGAAAAAAAGCTGTGTCAACTGTTGCCATAGAAACTAAATGGACATTATTTCAAGTGAATTCCAGCCCGTGGAAATATTTAGCACTTGTCACATGCAAGGCCCCAATTTGCGAGAGACAGACAGTAAAAGACTATTTCCGATAGACTCCTGTGAAAGATTGGTATTCCGTGATAAATAAAAACAAATAGTACGAGGTAGCACCATCAATAATTTACTGTATCTATCAAATTTCTATTGGTTGACAAGCATCACCTTTGGGACTTGTTTTTCTCTGACATTCTTTTTTTTCTTTTGTAATCTTGCCCGGTGTCTTCAGAGTGCAATGTCACAAGACTTAATGTTTTATTAACTTTGTCTTTCAGACAGATTTTTTTTGTAAATGACTCAAAATATCTTGTTGTATACAGAATAGTCAAGACAATTATGATTTAACCCTTTACCAAACGACAAGATTTTAGAATGGTCTAAATTGAAAGCATTTGCAGACGTCAAAATTAATGTGACTGAAAAATTGAAATTTGTTTTTGGAAGGATAGAAAACATTGTGGGTAAAGGAGAAAATGCTGGTTACTAGCATTTTCTCCTTTTCCCATGATGTTTTCAAAAGGCTTCTCTTTCAGGGTCGTTAAAAGTCGGGATTGTGTGGTAAAGGGTTAACTCTTTACCAAACAAAAATATTTAGACCCCTCCAAATTGAAAGCTTTTGCAGACAAAAAATCAAATTGAAATTGTCTTTTGAAGGGTAGAAAACATTGTGGTAAATGCATAAAATGCTGGCATTTTCTCCGTTTCCCACAGTGTTTTCAAAAGTCTTCTTCTTCAGGGTTGTTTAAATTTAAGATAGTGTGATAGAGGGTTAATTGCATGAATACTGCTGAGGTGGTCCATGAACTACGTTAATGAACTACAATTTGGTCAAAAAAGCTCATGAACTTGTTCAATAAGTGTTTTTGTAATGTTCATGCATGCAATTCATGGGAGGGTCATTGAAATAGTTCATGAACTGTCTTATGTGTAGTTTATACAGTTCATTCTCTACTCATGAATCGGGTTCATGAAGTGTGAATGAACAGTTCATGATATTTTCAACAGGGTAATACAAATAACACAAAAATGCAAACGATAAACATTGTTAAGAAAAGTAAAGTGCCATCCTTAAAAATGGAAACCATTTCAGCAAAAGGAGCAATTGCTTGAAGGAGTATGTAAGAATTAATAGACATGTACAGCGAGAGTCGAAAGTCGAGTACGAAAGCTGAAAGTGGAAAAACTCCAGGGGTCGTATAAATGTTCTCCACTGAATGAAGTTTGTGAAACTGGTTCAAATAGCGTAACCTTTTTTCGTGCATTATTTCAGTTTCAGAGGATAAGACCTATTTCTATCCTACAACAAAGCATTTCACCATAGATATAAACCGTTTTGGAAAAATATCTCTGGGTTTCTCCAAACACTGCTGGTGGCCTCGTATATTTTGGGGATACTGTGTGGCTCAAAGGTAAACTGTTTGACTAATGATCTTGAGGCCCCGGGCTCGAGCCTCACTGGATCCATTGGGTTTTCCGTGGGAGTGTCGCTGAGGCAAGACACTTTAGAGCCCTAGCCTAGTACCAGTGAAACCCAGGAAATACATGAATATGCCAGCTGTCGCCTTGATATTACTGATATAATGTTGAAAGTGGCGTAAAACCCCATTAAATAAATCAAATGTATACTTTGATCGTGAGAATATACGTTTTGAAAGTGGTGATTGTGTACGGTCTGTGAAGCATGTTAATAAAATCTGCATAGAAAATAAATGACTGTTTGACAACGCCTTGCACGAGATATTTTAGGCTAGTTGCAAAGCTCTATACATATTCATTCGGCTTTGGAAACAGATTCAATATGGATTTTAAAGGAAATATTTATTTTGATTTTGAAAGTATGTTTCGAAAATGGTGATTGTGTACGGTCAATGCTTTTCGTGTTAATTAAATTCTTATTATCAGTTTCGAAAACAGAATGTACACAATCAACCACTTTCAAAACATATACTTTCACAATCAATATATGTATATTTTTGTGAAATGAATACTCGCAGACGCCAATAGGTTACTGAGACAGTATCTTGTGCCAATCGCCACCAAATTTTGTACAGTATCGTAAATATGCATCGGCTTTACAGCAAATTATGTGTCATTTACTGCAAATCCCATTTCTTGATATTCACAACAGATTGCAATATGATTGTGACTGTATTCTGGGAGAAATGTTTTTCGAATGATATGTTGTCAACAATACAAGTTTTTTCTAGCAACAGGTGAGATCCAAAATTTTCTTCAATTAGTCAATATGGTAGGATTACCCGGGTTCCCAAATATTTAGTCGAAACGCAACAAAGTTATCTTATTTAGGATGTGGTTATGAACATATCATATATATCGAATGCTTTCAGCTCTTTTCAATGTGAGTTTAGCAACTGTTGAAAATTAGATACAGATGGCTTTTCCAGTATTTCATACGTGTTTAGCAGGTTATTTTCGCTGGCCATTATAAGATGAGTGGCGAAATATGGAGGGCACATGGCATAAAAATGAGGCAGCTTTAGGTGCCACTGATGCGACTAGTCACGAAATTTGTTGTCCAAACAAACATCAAGGACAATTATTGCTCCTCTGGACATCGTCATTACCATTGTTTATATACTTAAATCAGTTGATTGCTCAGTTACTAGTGGCTATATTGAGTCTAGATTTCCCGGCCACTAGAATGATGCACAGCACTTCCGCTAAATGCGCCAAATTGGGGAGTTGCTTTTTTACAATTTATCCGAAGTCTTCTGGTGATAACTCCATTCACTGCAGCAAAACAATTAAAAGTTTGAGACGCATGCCCTTACAGGAAGTTCAACCACTATCATAGACAATACTGTGTAGCTATTGAACATGCCATTGCACGAATTAAAGTTTACAAGGCTATCAGCAGTGTTTGGAGACACCCAAGCAGATATGACCGAAACAGTTGATATCTGTGGTGCATTGGTTTGCCAAAGGAAAAACATATAGATCTACTTGTCTTATCCTCTGAAACTGAAATATTATTTGGAAAAGCTAACGCTATTTGAATCAGTTTAACATACATCATTGGAGCACATAAATGGCCCCTTGACTTTCTCCCCTTTCGTTCTCGACTTTCGACTATCGCTATATATGTCCAGTTTGAATCAGTTTTACATACTCCATAATTGTTGTTGGTAATATTGAAACGACCCTTTTGTTTCTCTGCTTTCGACTCTCGTTCTCGACTTTCGACTCTCGCTGTACATGTCCAATAGGACTGAAAAGTAAATTAGCTTTCTTTTGTCTGCTTAGAATAGAAACAATTCAATCATAGACATAATTAGAAACCTGGGTATTTTACCCTTTTAATACCTGCTGACAAAAAGAAAAGACCCTGGTCCTAATTGAAAGCATTTACAGACGACAAATTAAATATGGCTAGAGTGATGGAATTTACCTTTGGAAGGCTAGAAAACATTGTAAGCAAAGGAGAAATCTCCTTTTTCCACAAAGTTTTTAATAGCTTTTCCTCTTCCTCTTAGGATATCAAACCACCGGGATTGTCTGGTAAAGGTTCACTCCCTTACTATACAATGCCAAGAATTAACAACTCCAAGAAAGAAGCCTTTTGAAAACATTGTGGGAAAAGGAGAAAATGCTGGTAACTAGCATTTTCTCCTTTTTCCACAGTGTTTTCTACCTTATCATAGACAAAGTCCATCATCCAAACCAAATTCAAATTGTCATCTGCAAAATTGAATGGTCTCAATCTAGACAAATCTACATTTTTGCAGTGTGGACCAGACTTAACCTATAGGCTGCTAAGCGCAACTCACCAACTTTTTGCTGACAGTGTTGAAGATCAGACTGCACAGAACATGCAGTCTGATCTTTGATCAACACTGTCCATTAAAGACATTATTTTTCCCCAAAAAATACCTTTAAAATTGCAAAATTTAGATTTTTACAATCGGCTGAAAAATTTTACTTCAGTTATTTAGCAGGATAAGAGTTAACCCTTTACCAAACAATCCCTGGTTTTAACGACCCTGAGGAAGAAGCCTTCTGAAAACATTGTGGGAAAAGGAGAAAATGCTGGTAACCAGCATTTTCTCCTTTTCCCACAATGTTTTCTACTCTTCCAAAGTCAAATTTCAATTTTTGAGTCACGTTTATTTTGTCGTCTGCAAATGCCTTCAATCTGGACAAGTCTAAAATTTTGTTGTTTGGATAAGAGTTAAACCTATGTAAAGTTTCTTCTCCTTCATTTATGAATAATTGAAACATCATTATGACTCTGCTTGTCTTTTCTGCAAACCCTGTAATCAATAACTAAAATCAATTAGCTTACAATACGTGAGAAAGATGTCACTTTCTGAATCTAATATTGACTTTGTTTTCTTCATCCATTACAATGCATTACAGAAGAGTTAGCAAGAGCAAATATTGTCTAGCTCTTTTTATATAGTCCATTTGGATACTTTGGGCAGGTTTGGGCCAATTTTTGTTGATTGATTGACTGATTGATTGTATTGGAGTTTAACGCCACTTTAACAGCTCAGGTCGTACCACTGTAGTCAGTGCACCTACACATAATGTATTATGTTTACTGGCTTTTTCACACCAGTAATGACACATTACTTTCTTTCCAAGTCACTGATTACTTTTCTCACATGCATCAGAGGTGAGAGGCGAAAAATCGCTGGAAAGCAAGTTTGCCTCAACTAGGTATCTAACTCACAACTACCAGGTCATGATTCAGATACGCTAACCACTGAGCTACCCGGCTGGTTGCCAATTTTGTTAACAGTAGAGTGTAGATTAGATCAGATTGTTCAGAATGTGCAGTTTTATCTGGTATCTATGCCCAGCATTGTTTTGGCCAGATATTCCTACTGACACATCCTTCCGAACCCTTAAGAGCGCCAAATTTACCTGGAAGATTTTTAAGATGGAAGTAAGATCCAAATAATTGCAGTTTCACGGTTATTTTTGTCTAGAATGTCTCGGCAAAGCAGACAGTGTAGATCACAGATTGGACAGCATGTTTTGTGCAGTCTGATCTTGATCTACACTTGCCGCAAAGGCAACTTCTGCCATGAAAGGCGTTTTATGGGTTAACTATTTACCAAACAACAGTATTCTAGACTCAGGTCCAAATTGAAAGCCCTGGCAGACAACAGATTAATTACTGCTCAAATGGTTAAATTTGACGGTAATAGGATAGAAAGCACTATGGGAAATGGAGAAAATGTTGCTTACCAGTGTTTTCTCCTTTCCTACAATATTTTCAAAAGTTTCTTTTCCCAATACCTTGATCTTTTCTTTGAAAACAGCCAAGCGAATAAAGTAATATATAAGTCATTCCCAGGTGACACAATTTTAGACTGGTCTTATATTGATTGAAATGATGGAGTGTCTTTGCAAAATTCATGATAGAAATCACCGTAGCAAATGGAGAACAATTTCTGATTACCAGCATTCTCCTTTTTTTCCCCCAGAGATGTTTTCCAAAAGCCTTCTTCATCAGGTTCGTCAAGGGAGGTCGCTCGTTCGATCTCTTGTCCCGCTGATTTCTTTCCAAGGACTGATGAATGTCATTGAGACAGGATTCATTCATCTCTCACCGCAGGCTATTGCTTCGGCATTGGTTATGTGGGAAAGCAGCCAGTGGCTTGGAGAGAAAGAATATGGTGCAGAGCACTGGTAAAGAAAATTCCAGGAAAGCATGGATAGGTGCAATGGCTGCCACAATATAACTGAAATAATGTTGAAAACGGCATTTAACACCAGACAATTGATCAATCTTCAGTGTAGTCAAACCCAGTAGCCCAGTCAGGATTTGAGACAAGGAGCCCCTGGCTTGGCAAGCCTTTCCCAGGTTTCATGATAGTGATTGCAAAAGGATCAATTCCTCTCTCACCCCAGATCGCTGCTTCGGCGATGGTTATATGGGATAGCAGCCAATGGCTTGGAAAGAATATTCTGTGAGGTACTGGTAAAAGAAACTCCAGGAAAGCATCGGAAATAGTGCAATATAAATGAACAAACACACACAAAAAATCTTCAGGTTGTTACCTTAAGCTTCTGAGGGAGACTCAAAGACCTTTTGCTGACAGTGAAGATCAAGATCAGACTGCACAGAATGTGCAGTCAGATCTTGGATCTACACTCTCTGAACAGGAGATAATTTTTGCCCAAAAATACCTCTGAAATAGCAAAATTTGGATTCTTACTATCTGCTTTAAAGTTTCACTTCGCTTCTTTAGCAGGTTAACTCTTTACCAGATGACAAAATTTTAGACTTGTCTAAAATGAAAGCATTGGCAGACGACAAATCAACTGTGACTCAAAACTGAAATTATTCTTTGGAAGGGTAGAAAACATTGTGGGAAAAGGAAAAAATGCTGGAAACCAGCATTTTTTCCTTTTCTCACAATGTTTTCAAAAGGCTTCATTCTTAGGGTCATTAAAACTCCGGATTGTATGGTAGAGAGTTATGGGTTAGGAATCATCAAGCTGTGTTGAGAATACCAAAAGCAATGAACTGATAATCTTTCGCTACTTATTTTCTAATTAATTAGAGGTGAACTTTCAATGGATTACTAGAACTGCCTTTTTATACCCAGGAGTTAATCTGGAAGCATTATGCTCTTGAATAATTCAAATCTTGGGTAATTCTAGTCTGTATCTTCTGAAGACAATCTTTTGAGTCTTGCAGAAGACAGCTTTTGTAAACATTGTGGCAAAGATTGTGAGTCCCTTGAAATTTCTACTGTTGCAAAATTGTTTTTAAATTTTCATTCTTAGATCTGTATCATTTCATGTTGAACACCCACAAAAATGCACATGTTTCAGGATACAACAAGTTTTTAACTCTTTACCAAATGACAAAATTTTAGACTGGTCCAAGTTGAATGCATTTGCAGACCACATTTTAAAGATAGCCCAAATGGCAGAATTTGTCCTTGATAGAGTATAAAATGTGGCGTACTGAATTTTTAAGGCCACAAAAAAGGTAAATTTCGCTTAACACGCATTGGAATGATAAAACTTTGCAGTATACTAAATTCATTGTACGGTCAGGTGGCAGGGGACTTGGAAACTTGTTAACGGCTGTGGCGATTGATGTTGCCACCTCGGCTTTGGCTCGGGGCAACATGATTCACCACAGCCATGAACAAGTTTCCAAGTCCCCTGCCACCTGACCGTACAACTAATAATGTACATATGTAATTCTTTTTATTTCTTCTTCTCATTGGTAACTACAGGTTTTTCTTCATCTTTTATATGTACTCGTTTATACACATGCGACAGTATTCATTGAAAAAAGGTAATATTTTGACAAGACAATGCACTGTGTAAAGTCTAAATAAAATGTCTGTTCTGCTGTGTTCAGTTCCTAAAACATGGATATTTTACTATATCTGTACTATATCTGTACGTTACCAGCATTTTCTCCTTTTCCCACAATGTTTTCAAACAGCTTCTCTCCAAGGGTTGTTAAAACCAGGGATTGTTTGGTAAAGAGTTGATGAAAAAATTATAGGCATTCAAATTTGTTCTAATATAAAGCATTTGTAGGCAACATAATATGAAATATGGCTAAAATCACATCAAATCATCTGCAAAAGAGTAAAGAACATTATAGAAAAAGAAAAAATACTGACAATCAGCATTTTCTCCTTTTCCCACTATGTTGTAAAAAAAGTTGTTCTTCAGGGTCTTTAAAACACCAGATTATTTAGAATTGAACAATAAAAAAATATTCATTTCCCAAGTAAACCTTTGTCATACTACTTAAAGTAACAGTAAAGTCCAAAAGTAAACAAAGCAGGTGTTTAAATGCATTTGAAATTATATCATACCATTTAAAAGTATGGAAATTATTGTGAAGATAGCATTTTGTCATTGTATGGTTGGTCAAAGTGTTAGTTGCTGACAGAGAAATTAATTTCAAAACTAGGTTAAAACCTGCCAGGTAGCTGTGTCTCTTGTTTACTTTTTGCCTGATTTTAAAATTCTTTTTTCTGCCAGCAACTAACATATAGTCTGGCCACACGATAACAGACTGTCATCTCCACAATATTTTTCATACTTTTAAATGGTATGATTTAAATTTAGATGTATTATGACACCTGCTTTGATATTTTAGCCTTTACTGCGTCTTTAAGAAACACTGTAACACTTTTCTACACCATTGGCCTGTTAAAATTATCCCTGAGGAAGATGGACTTTGAAACCATTGGGGGAAAAGGAAACGATACTGGTCAACAGCATTTTCTCCTTTTCCAACACTGTTTTCTAACCTTTCAAAGACAAACCCATCATTCTATAAAATTATTGTTTACCAAACAACGTAATTTTAGACATGACCATGTTCAAAGCATTGCAGATTTGCAAACTTGATGCTGCTCGGTTAATTTCTATCTTTAAAATGATTGAAAACATTGTTGGAAAAAGAGAAAATGCTGGTTACCAGCATTTTCTCTTTTTCCCACAATGTTTTCAAAAGCCTTTTTTAAAATGGCAAAAAAGTTATGTTGTAACTCCAGAATTAAGAATATTGCAACTTGCCATAGAGAGGCAACAGGTACAGACATGTAGTTTGCAAAATATTGTACTCAAATTGTTGCAGTTTGTAACAACATCCCCTGTACCGACAATATTGTAATATTTTATTCCGGAAACTGGCAAAAATTATGTCATATAATGATGGAAGAGGGAGCGTGCCATTATCCATAATATCCTTGTTATATAAATGTTTCTCAGCATTCCAGTTCTTTCCAGTTATAGACAAAAATGATTCTTATTAAACTCTATAACATTTCTTCATTCAAACATAATTTATTTATATACTGTTGGTTGCCTTGAAATTGCGAAAGTTAGGACATTGCTACAGTCTTTGAATACTCATATCACTAATCTAATATAAAGGCAAATGACCCCAAGGAGTCACGCCTTCTGAAAACACTGTGGGAAAAGGAGAAAATGCTGGTAACCAGCATTTTCTCCTTTTCCCACAATGTTTTCTACTCTTCCAAAGCCAAGTTTCAATTTTTAAGTCACGTTTATTTTGTCGTCTGCAAATGCTTTTAATTTGGACAAGTTTAATATTTTGTTGTTTGGAAAAGAGTTAACTCTTTCAACACCAAATACTCATACAATATCAACCTCTCCCAAATGATGTGAATACAACAACCAAAACTCAGAAAGATTATTACTTAACTCTTTACCAAACAACAAAATTGTAGACTGGTCCAAATAGAAAGAACTTGCAGACGACAAAATAAATGTAACTCAAAAATTGAAAATTGTTTCCAGCAGGGTAAAAAACATAGTGGGAAAAGGAGAAAATGCTGGTTACCAGCATTTTCTCCTTTTCCCGCAATGTTTTCAAAAGGCTTCTATCTCAGGGTCGTAAAAACCAGGGATTGTCTGGTAAAGGGTTAACACAGGCTTGACTTCACTCTCTACCAAATGACAAAATTTAGACCTGTCCAAATTGAAAGCATTTGCAGACGACAATTTAAACATGTCTTAAGTGATGGAAATTGTATTTGATAGGGTAACAAAAAATTGTGTGAAAAGGAGAAAATGCTAGTTACCAGCATTTTCTCCTTTTCCCACAGTGTTTTCTAAAGCCTTCTTTCTCAGGGGCATTAAAATTTGGGATTATAATGGTAAAGGATAATTATGAACAAGTGGACAGTATATATCAAAGACCAGATTTAAAGCATATTCTTTGCACTTTAACCCTTTACCAAACAATGACAACTTTTAACACCTCTGATAGAGAAGGCTTTTGAAAACATTGTGGGAAAAGGAGAAAATGCTGGTTACCAGCATTTTCTCCTTTTCCACAATGTTTTCTACCCTATCAAAGAAAAATCATTTCATATGAGCCACACTGAAACTGTCATCTGCAAATGCTTTCAATTCGGACAGGTCTAAAATTTGTCGTGTGGTAAAGGGTTAATCTATGCCCCTTTTTCCACCTAGAATGGTAAAAGGGTTAACAAGAAAAGGTTTTCTGCACTGATTATTGAATATTGATTGGTCCTGATATAATCATAGAAAAAATATATAACATTCCGGATCACAGACTCTTTCATGGCAATTTTAACGGACAAAGAGTACATGCCTTTTGATACTAAACTGACATCTTTTATCCATTTGGGCAATATTGCATTGATGCTGTTTTTCCAAACTTTGTGTAGGTTTTTTTCTAGAAGGAAATAGCATGGACAATTTTTAGCTCAGCTGTTTTCTGAGAAAAGGACAAATTATCATTATAACCATTGGTGATATTGCCGCTGTCCTCTGCATCCTTGTCATCGTGGTCTGGCAAAACCTTTAACATTTTGTAATATCTCTGTTATTACTGAAGATATTTACTTCAAATTTTAACAAGTTGTTAACTATTAAAAGGGAAACTTATACAACAAGGGCAGGTAACAGTTATGCCCCTTTTTCGACTAAAAATTTTCACTTAAAATCAAGCACTTGCAGCCGAGCGTTGGCAACCACGTGCAGTGCACTCAATGCCATACACCTGAATGTAATATTTATGATCTTCTCTTTGATATTTCACATGTTGACATTTAACCCAAATTGACATTACCAAACAATCCAAAGTTTTAAAGACCCTTAGGAAGAAGGCTTTTAAAAACATTGTGGGAAAAAAACGAAAATCCTGTTAACCAAATTTGATGCTCATTTTGGTCAGATAGTTTCATTAATCATCTCAGTGTGATAATCAGCCTACATGTTCTCTGGTGTCTGACTTTGATCACGACTTGTCAGACAACCATGCTCAGTACTGAGACCTATAAAACTTTTGTACAAGTGGAAAAGGGAGAAACAATTAATTCTGTACCAAATGCCTACACTTTAGGCTTGTCCAATTTGAAAGCATTTGCAGACAACGAATCAAATGGGGTTTAAAAGATGGGATTTTTTCTTTGACCGAGTAAAAAAACCTTGTAGGAAAAGGAGAAAATTCTGGTTATCAAGCGCCATCATTTTAGCCACATTTAATTTGTCATCTGTAAATGCTTTGAATTTTGACAAGTCTAAAATTTTGTTCTGTGGTAAAGAGTTTGGGATTAAACCACACACACATAAAACACTGTACAATAAACCTGATGAATCAATTAAGTTAACATGTCAACTATTTCCATTCATGTTGCACAATAAAGTCCAGGATAATAAAATGAAAAACTAATCAGTCTAGTAGCTATTGATTTACAATGAAAAAAGTTTGGAAGATACATAAAGTTTTAATAGGTACTGGCAGATTCTGTTCACATCATTTAAGCAAACAGTGGTTATTTATCCTCTTTCTGTTGGGCTATCAGTCAGTCTTTGCTGCTACCATGGTCTTGGTGGACTGTTTTAGGGGTCTACAGATTCCTTCATCTAAGCCACATATAAGTTGCTGCCTGCATACACTTTCAATGTACATAAAACTCTAAAATTTTTTCATCTGTTTGTGAGTTATTTCTCTATATCATCTAAAAAATTGATTGATTGATTGATTGATTACATTGTTTTACACCTTTTTCAACATTATTTCAGCCAAATTGTGGCAACAGTTCACATGTATTTCCTTGTTTTCACCAATACTAGCCCGAGGTAACAATCTCAGGTTTCTTGCCTATAGACACTCCCACAAAAGACACAGTGGATCTGGTAAGGCTCAAACCTAGGGCCTCCAGGTCAAGAGTCCTACACTTTAACCACTGAGCCATGCAGGACCCCTCATCTGAATAGGACCTTGTTGATTCTTTTCTATTCAATGCTCATCAAATGGGCTTTCGTTCTGAACCAATGACATTCAAAATATTCTTTGCCCATAATTTTGTTTGTTCCAAATGAAATTGAAAAAGAGAGGAACTCTGCAGTCATATTGAAGAAAATTTTGGGTTACAAGTTGTATCGATTTTTTGGGGTCACAAGGGTCAACAAGGGAACAAAAGATGGCGGGAAAACATCAATACTTCATTACCAGCTGCCTAATGATCCAACGAAACAACATGGCTGTCATAGTCCTCAAACCAGATTGCCATATATGGGAAAATATGTTCACTGTAGTGCAAAACAAAGTATAATAATGAACAATAATGCATTGAAAAACTCTTTGATTCTAGTGTGCATTAGGAACTGTTAAGTAAATGCTGGTAAAGATTCATTGTAAATGACAGTTGTCCATCATATTTCCTTTTCAAATCTTTTCAAATCTTCAACTCGGTGAAGCCTTTATAAAATGATCACTTGTTTATACAACCCCATGGATGCAGACCTTTGAAAACATTCTAGGAAAGGGACAAAACCCTGGTAACCAGAATTTTCTCCTTTTCTCACAATTTGTTTAACCTACTAGCCTTCACAAGAAAGCCCATCTTCTGAATTACGTGTTATCCTCAGCAAGTAATTCTAATATACTGACAAGTCTAAAATTCTGTTGTACAATAAATATCTGACAAATAACTGCTTGGACAAATTTTAGACCTTCCATTTGAAACAAAGTAAAACTAACACATAAACAAGAAACATTACATAAAAAGGAAACTGCTGTCGCCAAGATTGCCAAGATTGACGGTACAAAAGTAACTGCTCCTTTTATATCAAAATGTCAAAAAGCTTTAATAATGCTGGAACGTCGTGTGATTTTACATCATGTGTTATTATGGGTTTATCTGAGTGCCAAATATTTCCAACAGACAGTATCGATCAGTTTTGAAATAAGACCAAAATATTTAGTATTAAGGTTACTAATTGTCCAGATAATCTAGTCAAAGTGGACTGCATGCGTGCAGATCAAAAACCAGCTTGCATGTTTTAAGCACTTTGATCTTGATCTAAACAGACCGCAAAGGAGACTAAAGTTACAGAAGGGTGCTTCAACCCTTTACCAAACAACTAAAACCTAGACTCATCCAAACTGAAAGCTTCTGCAGACAACAATTTCAAAAGTGATGCAAATAAACTGAGGTTCTTTGACAAGGTAAAAAACATTGTGGGAAAAGGAGAAAATGCTGGTCATCAGTATTTCCCACAATGTTTTCAAAAGCCTTCTACAGGATCATTAAAAGTCAGGATTATGTGGTAAAGGGTTAAGGGTTGAATCCCACTGACAGGGAGTTGAAATGCAGACATGGGTTTATCCGTGACAATGAACCCAATTCAGCCTTAATTGGTACATATTGATTCTGAATTCAATTCTAAACAGGCATTTGAATTTCTGTTTTGCTGAATTAAACCCTTACACCTCGACCTCACTTTTTTTTTTTTTAACCCTTTCTGCATTATATCCCTTTTCCTCACTTCTAGTTTTCTCTCTCTCTCTCTCTCTCTCTCTCTCTCTCTCTCTCTCACACACACACACACACACACACACACACACACACATATATATAAAGAGAAATGACACTACAAATAGTATTTTCAACGTGCCAACCGGTTTCGCTTTTGCTCATCAGGGCAACGTTTTAATGAATCATCGTAACTAACATCATTTTGACGTCATAGAACAACGGTTAAATACAGTTTAATTTTGGACGAAAAATGTTTATGAAATATTTTTCCTTTGTTACTCTAGCTGAAACGTCGGGTGATTTGCATTTAAAAAATGGAAAAATTGAAAATTTTGGATCTGTTTTACAACAACTATCTAAATGATAACTCAATGGTATTTGTCTTGTTGAAGGGTCCCTAATCTGTTGATTATGTATTGTAATTCTATTCCTAAGTTTATCTCCTGTTTGACCAATATAAAACTCTTGGCAGCCACTGCATACTAAAAGATACAAACAGTTGGAAACTTTACAATCCATATCTTCTTTGACAGTAAATGTTTTATCCTTGATTTTGAATTCATTTCCTTCGATAATATGTTTACAGAGTCCACAGCAGGACTCATTACATTTTTTCACAGAAGATTTTGAAGTTGTGTCTTTGAATTCTGATTTAATCAAAATTCGTTTTAGATTTGGAAGTTGTCTCTTACATTTAATTAATTTGGTGTTTCTTAGTATTTGTGACATTGTTTGATCATTCTCCAAAATTTCAAAATTATTCATAATAATTCCAAATAACTCTCTGTTTTTAGGATTAAATGTCGAAATATAAGTCATGATATTGTCATCATTTTTAACCTTTACCTGTAAAAGAGTACGTCTTGGAATATTAAGAGCTTTACTAATTCCTGCTAAGATTACTGCTTTAGGGTATTTTCTTTCAATTAAAATGTTTTCAAGTTCACGTAATCTTAACTGTAGAATTTTTCTGTCAGATACTATTGTGCAGATCCTTCGAGCTAGGGAGAACGGAATATTGGTCTTGTTATGTTTTGGGTGGCATGACCTGAAATTCAAATATTGCTTAGAATCTGTAATTTTGAAATAAATATCAGTGACAATTGTACAACCATTTTTTATCACTAACACGTCAAGAAAAGGCATTTTGTATAAGTTCATATCCATCTTAAATTTTATATCTTTATGTAATGAGTTAAGTATGTCATTAAAAACTGATAAATCATTAATTGAGTATGTCCAGAAAATAAAACAATAATCAAGATATCTTTTCCATTGTTTGTATATATACTGAACCAAAAAAGAAACTTCCCCTGTGTTTAAGTGCAAATGCAATGTCATTAAAAAAAATCAAAATATCAGATGACCTACATATATTTGGGCGAACGATTATGTGTCCGATAAAACAAATTTTAACTCGATTGAAAACATTTTGCAGAAGAAACCTGCTGAAAGCGATTTTCACGTGCATGCACGGACCAGTATAATTCGTGTATATTTTTTTAAACCTTTCAGTCAAATTTTATAGACTTTCATGTCAATAAGAAAAAGACTTTGAAAAAAATTAAATTCTTTTTAGTTTTCTTTATTTTTGATATGCCTAGAATTCCGCAAAATTTACGCGAACGTGCCATTGGCATGCTTAATGCTGGTATGACGATGAATGCTGTTGCTATGAATATTGGATGTTCTACTCGTGCTATTCGACACCTTAGGCAACGTTTTCAAGCAACAGGGCGTACGGAAGATCGACCATGTAGTGGACGTCCTCGCGTCACGACGCGCGGCCAAGACCGCTATATTCGGAACACCCACCTGCGCAATCGCTTCCAAACTGCCACAGCCACTGCTGCTAACATCCCTGGTACACATAACAACCATATATCTGCCCAAACTGTGCGCAATCGCTTGCGCGAGGGTGGGCTACGTGCACGTCGTCCATACGTTGGTTGTGTTTTGACGCGACGTCACCGCGTAAATCGTGTTAATTGGGCACGTACACACCAACGCTGGCTTAGACAACAATGGAATGGCCTTCTTTTCTCTGACGAGTCCAGGTTTTCCATTCATCGAGGTGATGGCAGGGTTCGAGTATACCGTAGGAGAAATGAACGTTATGCCGACTGTTGCGTACTTGAACGAGATCGTTTTGGGGGTGGGGGTTCTGTCTTGGTCTGGGCGGGCATTGCACATGGCTTTCACACTAATCTCGTCGTTATCGAAGGGAATTTGAATGCCCAACGCTACCGAGATGAAATTCTTGCGAGGCACGTTATCCCACTGCTTCAAAATAATGCCAGTATCACTCTTTTTCAGCATGATAATGCCACAAGCCACACAGCTAGGGACAATGTGAATTTCCTCAGGGCGAATAACATTGCATTTATTAATGACTGGCCTGCCAAAAGCCCTGATCTGAATCCCATTAAACACCTTTGGGATAATTTTGGACCAGCGTGTTAGACGTCGCCCTATTCCACCGCCAAACGTCATTCAGCTAAGACAAGCCTTAATTCAGGAATGGAACAACATTCCACAAGCCGAAACCAATACACTTATCCGTTCTATGCGCCAACGACGCCAGGCAGTCCTTCATGCTGAAGGTGGTCATACCCGGTATTAATTTGTGATTTTGGTGAGCAACCCCTTCCGCATTTTAATTACCATTTCACTACTTTTGGATAAACCCTCAGCAATAATTTTTTTCACACAAAGTCGCAATAAAATACTCTTTCAATGCATATAAATCTAGTTTAATCCTGATTTTCATATTTGTGTATATCTGCACTTAAACACAGGGGAAGTTTCTTTTTTGGTTCAGTATATAATCTGAGAAGTTTTCGTCTTTGAGTTGTCTTATTTTTTCATATAGTATCTCCTCTAAAAATCCTAAAACTAATGTTGCATATGTTGGGGCAACTTTGGTTCCCATGGCTGTTCCTTTACATTAATTGAAAAATACGGAATTAAAGGAGAAATTGTTATTTTCCAGTACTATTTTCAAACCTTCCAATATAAAAGTTTGGTCAAATCTGTTATGAATAAGATTTGGATATCTATTCATCCAGTAAGAAATTGCTTCATATCCTAAGCTATGTGGAATATTTGTATACAAACTTACTACATCAAATGATACTAAAAAGGTGTTAATGGGAACTGTTTCTGGAAGAAAATTAAGGAAATCTATTTCATCTCTAAAATAGCTTTGTACCTTAGATACAAAAGGTTTTAAAAGTTTATCTAAAAAACAACTTAATCGACTTGTTTCACAGTTAGGTCCTGCCACAATTGGTCTCATTTGAAGATCAATCGGATCTAAAGTTTCAATATACTCTTCGTTAATGACATCACAAATATTTTGAATTATTTTGCTTTTATGAATTTTCGGAAGACCATAAAAAGTACTGGTCTTGTAATCAAACTTTGATAAAAAATCTGCTTCTTGTTTAGTGATTGTTTTATTTTTGTAAATTAACCTTTTAATAGAGTCAAATATCTGTGTTGTATTGGCATGTGGAATAGGTTTATAATAGGACATATCAGAGAGCATTTCTGTGATTTTATTTTTATAAAAATATTTATTCATAATTACTATTCCACTGCCTTTGTCAGCTCCTTTTATAATAATAGAAGAATCATCTGCTAGTGATTTTATGACACGTTATTCATATATACTTCCATGTGATGTTATTTTTGTTTATTATTATATGTGTGTGTGTGTGTGTGTGTGTGTGTGTGTGTGTGTGTGTGTGTGTGTGTGTGTGTTCTGCGCAAAGTAGGAATCGGGACAATTCCGGAATTGTCCTGCGCAAAGTAGGAATTCTCACTTTGCCGGGCGAAGTAAGAATTCCTACCTGGTGTGGTTCAATTCCGGAATTGTCCCTGCGCAAAGTAGGAATTGGGACAAAGTGAGAATCTATTATTTTCCCTACCCAAAGTAGGAATCGGGGACAATGTAAGAATATATATATTTTCTCATTTTTTTTTTTTTTTCCATCATTTTCTGATCATAATTTTTATGATTTGTCTATTAGTTCAGTGATACTATTGGTTGAGAGTGACTGATACTCAAGACAAAAACTGTCTTGAATTCAGTTTTAACTGAAATACCGTCGAAAGGCACAATTACCTATGAAAACTAGAATAAATGCGCTCTGGAATAGTTACTTTGTCAATAAACCATGTGCCTAGCATCATGGTTTTTTTTTTAATTTTGATCAACAGGATATATTAAATATGGTAGCATGTGTTTTATTGTTTACCATGACAACCAGAATACCATACTAGTATTAAATATTAAACAAAGAAAAAGAAACATGTAATGAGACAACAAAGTTAGATATTGCTTAAACGACGTAATTTGTCTTTAAAAGAGAAGAAAACATTATTGGAAAAGGATAGATTGCTGGTTACCAGCATTTTTTCCTTTTCTCATGATGTTTTAATAGTTTAGCATGAAAGCGTTGATCTATACCTTCGTCGTCGCTTGACCTTAGTTGCTTCATCTGGGAATGATGAAATATCTTAAGTTGCAGGAAAATCCATTCATGTTTTCTTTTTTTTTTTTACATTTTTTTTTTGTAAAGAAATCCCTTTGGTTATTCTAACTTTGTCCGACTATTCTCACTTTGCAATACCTTTTGAATTCTTACTTTGTCCAAGCCTATTCCTACTTTGCGCACAGATCATATCTGTCCATAATACGATATATCTCCCTTGCGCAATTCTAGAATTGTCCGGTACAATTCCGGAATCGGCGGACAAAGTAGGAATTCCTACTTTGCGCAGGACAATTCCAGAACATATATACATACCAATTCTGTTGAGTTCGTAAAATGTCATCCTTTTGCTTACCTCTACTACCAAAATGGAAGAATTCTTGTTAATGATTGATTGTATGATGTTTAACACCATTTTCAACATTATTTCAGTTATATCGAGGCGGCCAGTGCACCTATCCATGCTTTCCTGGAGTTTCTTTTACCATTACTCCAAACAATATTCTTTTAAAGCCACTGGCTGCTTCCCACATAACCATCGTCGAAATAATGATCAGCACTGAGAGAGGAATGAATCTTGTCGCAATGACTATCATCAATCCTAGGAAAGAAATTGGCTGAGCCGGGGATCTAACCAGCGACCCCCTGTTCTTAAGTCCTGTACACTACCGACTGCACTACCGGGGCTCGGCAAATTCTTATTAAAACATTTGGTCAATTAGATTTCAGTTGCAAAATTGTGTATCCAAGACCAGGCTGCATATTATGTGCACTCTAGTCTAGATCTACTCTGCAAACAGAAGCTAGACTACCCTAGGCAATCATGCCAATGAACAAGTTTTTGAGTTTTTAGAAAAAGATTTCTGTAAAAAATGAACTTACTTTCCTTTCATAGCCCTGAGGCTGCTGACTGCAACTTAATGTCCATTTGTGGACAGAGTAGACCATGATCAGACAGCATAGAATGCACAGCCTAATCATTAATATATGAGTTAAGGGCCGTAGACCTTAAGTCCTAGAATGTGATACTCAAGTCTTAACTGTGATATGTACAAGTATCTCCGTGATTTATCATTTTCCTGAAATAGTATTCAGCTCTCCTGTGATTTACTTTAGCATTAAGCATACATCAAAATGTTTGTCTTTTGAAATATTTCATTCCCATATCTCTCCATGTCGGACCGTCAACACTTAAGGACCACAACAGAAATAAGGAATCCTTTCCCTCTTTTGTGATATCCTTGGTGCTGATGTGCCTGATATGGTTCTATGCATTTCCATCATGTTTGACTTTTTATTTGAATATGTTGCATTTTACTGTTAAAACCAAATTATGTACATTCAGTGCTACATAAAATAAATAAATAAAATAAAAATTAATCTATGTTGTCTGGTATGTTAAGTTTCCCTCCCCCCAACACCCCCAATTTTCCGTTATGAGGTTTCCGCCACTGATAGCTTTGAAATTACAGTAACAAAGTCATATAATAATAGTAGATGGAAATGTTTGTATAATTTTTTAGCAAGCTGAAGGTTAAGCTATTTTTAGCTCAGCTGTTTTTGGGTAGTTGTTAAATATCAAATGGGGAACCTATACAACAAGGACGGGTAATGTAAAGTATTTCTAACACAGTTATCCCCCTTTTTTGACTTGGAATTTTCACTGAAAATCAAGCAACTTCAGCTGAGCATTGCACCTGCATGCTGTGCTTTTGTTATACATACTGTGGCTCAAACTGCCTATCAACTTCAAAGTGACCTTGACCTACTGACATCAAAACCATCTGGAATCATCTACACTGCACAGTGGTGTGTACCAAGTTTGAAGAACCTCTGTCAAACCAGTGTCCACATATTACTTATTTTTTCCAGAAGAAGGTTTAGCATGATAAAAGTAACTTTGACCTTGGCCTTTGACCCCAAAATTAAAATGTAAAACAATAAGCAATGTCCACAAACCTTTGATTTCAGTATCCATTTCTTGTTTTCTATTCACTCCTTCCACAAAGATCCTATTTGCATTCAACATCACAGCTACTGTAAATTAAAGAAAGAAAAAAAAAAAGTCACATTTTAAAAGTCATTTATCAACCCTCATTACACAGAGCCATCTAGGGGCCCCACAAAGAAGCAGGAGATATTTTCTACTCAAACCATATTGATCACTTGCTCAAAAAAACAGTCCCAAAGGACCTTGCTTTCAAAATGAAAGACCAAACAAGGGACAAGATACCATCTTTTAGACATGCATCATCTGCACAGTCTCTTTTGAAAAGAAAATTCTGACCTTTTAGCAATTCTGGGCGGAAGATTCAATATACAACGAGGATATTATCTCTTAATCCTTTATCACACAATCCAGAGTAATAACAACCCTGAAGAAGATTAGGTTTTAGAAAATATTGTGGAAAAAGTGGAAAATGCTGTTAATCACCATTTTCTCCTTTTCCCACAATGTTTTCTACCCTATCAGAGAAAAAAATCATCATTTGAGCTATACTTAATTTGTCGTCTGCAAATGCTTCCAATTTGGACTAGTGTAAAATTTTTTTCTCTTGGTAAAGGAGTAATGAAAGAAAATTAAAATTTTCAGTCTGGAAAAAAGAATACAATCATAATGACTTCAATTTTAAACTTGGTTATGGCCAAAATTTCTCTACAAAAGAAACAGTTTAGATTCAGATCAGACTACATGTTTTGTACCTCTCATCTTGATCTGCACAATGGATGCAACCAAGTTGAAATAATGGAGCCATGCTCTGTGAAAAGGGGGCTTAATGCATCTCCATGATCCATGATACCAGGCAAGCCATCACATACTGATGGATCCATAACAGCCACCTTTTTTAACAACCTACTTAATTCTGAGGTAGACTGGTCCTTGGACATACAGAAAATTGACCAATAGCGAAAAGTTTCGGGCCAGGTCAGCCTGCGCGGACTGCGCAGGCTGACCTGGGTTGATACTTTTCGCAGATGCATTAAGCCCCCTTTTGCCAGAGCATGGCTCAATTATATTCCACACCTAATCAAAAATGCATTTATCAGCATACTGTTAAAAGTGGAGGAAAACCACTTGCACTTGAGAAGCATAATTGCTCTTTTTGCCATGTTTTTACATGAGTTCATGTGTCGTAACTACTAATTTATGCTGAAATCCATATCTAAGAAGGATGTCTTGAAGTGCTCTACTGCTATCTAGTTTCAGTGTATAATTAGTTAATCACAGAGGGGATTAGCATGGACCATCGAAAGAGGTATATCATTACAACCTGTATCTTTACATATCTTTACAAGTTGTATTTACAGTTATTATATCAGTTTAAAAAGTGGATGCAACCACTTATAATCTGCTAGCTCTGGTTTAACTCTTTACCACTCAACAAAATTTAAGACTGGTCCAAATTGAAAGCATTTGCAGACGACAAATAGAATATTGCTCAAATAGTCAGATTTGTCAGCGATTGGATAGAAAACATTGTGGGTCATCAGCATTTTCTTCTTTTCCAACAATGTGTTCTACAGACTGCTTCCATACGATCCTTAAAACTCAGGGTTGTATGGTAATGGCTCAACTCTTTACCAAACGACAAAATTTTAGACTGGCCCGAATTGAAAGTATTGGTAGACGACAAAACAAAAGTGACCGAAAAATTGAAATTTGTTTTGAGAATGAAAGAAAACATCGTGGGAAATGGAGAAAATGCTGATTACCACCACTTTCTCCTTTTCCCACAATGTTTTCAAAAGGCTTTTTTCACAGGGTCATTAAAAGTCGGAATTGTGTGGTAAAGGGTTAACTCTACCAGGGACAAAACTTTTCACTTGTACAAAATGAAAGCACTCCTAGATAACAGATTTATTGCTTTAAATGACATTAATTTTTCTTTAGGTATAAAACATTGTGGGAAATGGGAAAATGCTGGTTACAAGCATTTTCTCCTTTTTCCGCAATGATTTTACAAGCTTTCTTTACATGGTAATTAAAACATGGGATTGCTTGGTATAGGTTCCATCAAGTAATTAAGTAGTGAAGCTTTGCTTTTAGAAGCCAATTTAGGATCAAAAACAAGTACATACATAAATCACACAATTTTGTTGACTTTCTTGCAAGACGAAATGATTCTGATATCCCTTCAATGGTGTTGCAGACAGATTCATCTTGCAAGTTTGTGTTCAAAGGTCTTTATTGATCACTTATAATATGCTGCACTTTATTGGAGAGAAAGACAACATCCCAGCTTAATCCTTCAACAAACCACAAAATTCTGGACTTGTCAAAATTGGAAATATTTGCAGATAACACTTAAAAAATGACTCAAACGATGGAAGTGTAGAAACATTGAACTGGTTTTCTTCTTTTTACCACAATACTTTCATTAGCCGTCTCTTTCAGGGTTGTAAAAAGTCTGGATTGTGCAGTAAAGAGTTAACCCTTTACCACACAACAAAATTTTGGACCGGACCAAACTGAAAGCATTTGAAGTCAACAATTTCAATGTAGCTCAAATGATGATTTCTGTCTTTGGTAGGGTAGAAAACATTGTGGAAAAAGGAGAAAATGCTGGTTACCACAATGTTTTCAAAAGCCTTCCTTCCCAGTCATGAAAACCAGGGATTGTTTGGTAAAGGGTTAAACCTTCACCACAAAATTGCCTGGTTAAGCAACCCTTTAATAGCAAAAAGGAAGGCTTTGGAAAACATATTGGAAAAGGAGAAAAGGCCAGTAACTAGCAATTTCTCTTTTTCCTACCATGTTTTCTGTCCTTTCAAAGACACATACAATCATTTAGCCCTTAGCCAAACAACAAAATTTCAGACTTAACCAAAATGAAAGCATTGCAGACGACAAATTAAATGTAAATCAAAATATCAAAATTTGTCCAAAAAAGGTTTGAAAACGATGTAGGAAAAGGAGAAAATGCTGGTTTCCCACAATGCTTTCAAACGCCTTATTCCCTGGTTAAAACATGGGATTCTGTGGTAAAGAGTTAATATATTGTCTGGAATTGCTTTCAATTTGGAAGTCTAAAAAACTCTGTTGAGTGGTAAATTTAAGCTTAAAGCCCCAGTAAAGTCAAAAATAGGTAATTTTCACCGTTCATAACTCGAAAATATATTGGATAACCCATCACAACACACGTATATAAGATCGGAGAAGACTCAAACGCGTCAGTTACTGCATTGGTTGCCATGATATATGTGTTTGAAAATGCATGGAGAAGCCCATCGATTTCAGGGACGCCATTGATTGAGACAACCTTCGTTATCATTCGTGTATATTTGAACTAGGTCTTCAAGAACGTCACATGATAACATTGCATCTCATTAATGCTATGACGTAGTAGACAGGACTATTGTTTACAATTCCGATATTATGTCATTGGAGAGTAAGATTGCTCATTCTGAACCTGTTTTCTTATATAGCTGTAGTAAACTCTTCCTGTATTGATGATAAATGAATAAGCGATGATCAGCCTGTGTCGTCGTTTCTGTTTACAATGTCAATAAACTTAAGTTTTTCAAGCCTAGAATGGGGACAAAATGACCAAGTGAATAAAGGGTTTGTTTCGACACCTTGAATGATCACGTGGTGTTTACGTCACTATCATGTCACTGCGGACATTTACGATAAAAAGTCGGCTAATCGTCAGCGATCATCGACGTAAACAAACAGATAATGCGGCATGGTAGGATCTGTTCTAGTTTCAAAATTCTTTTTTCTGCCATTGACTGGAACTTTTGCAAACTGCACCTTTATATATCGTGAAAGTCATAATAATCGCCATATTTTTACATGGTAAAAATGAAATTTATTTTTATTTTATAAACAGGTTTTTTATTCAGTTGGACTTTATTGTGACTTTAAGCAGATGGGAATATTTTGGTCTAGTCTGTATTGAAATATGTGAAAAAGTGCCTGGATCTGGATTTAGAAAGTCTGCAATTCTGACATCTTTAGAAAAATGATTGGTAAAAAGAAATAATTTATTTTGAAAAATAATGCTAGGAATTTGTTTCAGTCACTTGCAATACAAATTTAATTTTTTAATCATAACCAACCCGTTATAAATGTCTTTCAACCCCATTCCCTGCCAATTCAATAAGACTTGCTAACAGAGACAATTATCAGTAGAATCATTTTAACCCACAGAGCACAGAATCAATGAAATGGACCTGTTTAGTAAGGAAAAATGCAGAAATACCGTACTGTTATTTCAAAGTTGTTTTGGTCAGAATATGTGGCAAAGTAGCGGACAGTGTAGACTAAAGATCACAGTGCAAGTTCTCTGCAGTCTGATTTTGATCTATACTTTCCGCAAAAACAACTTAAATCTTTACCACACAATCAAATTTTAGACTGGTCTAAATTGAAAGCATTTGCAAACGACAAAATAAAAGTGACTCAAAAAATTGAAATTTGTTTTGGGATGGGTAGAAAACATTACCAGCATTTTCTCCTTTTCCCACAATGTTTTCAAACAGATTTTTCTTCAAGGTCATTAAAACTCACGATTGTGTGGTAAAGAGTAAAGTCTATCTTTGTTCCCACTTTCAAAATCAAGACATAACCACATGGCAAAATTTTATTTCTGGTCCTGATTCAAAGCACTTATATACCACAAATGAAAGGCCAAGTAAAGGCCCATATATCAAAGCAGGTGTCATAATACATTTAAATTTAAATCATACCATTTAAAAGTATGGAAAATACTGTGGAGATGACAGTCTGTTATCATATGGTCGGGCCATATGTTAGTCACTGGCAGAAAAAAGAATTTTAAAATCAGTCAAAAAGTAAACAAAAGACACAGCTACCTGGCAGGTTTTAACCTAGTTTTGAAACTAATTTCTTTGTCAGCGACCAACACTTGGACCGACCGTACAATGACAGATTGTCATCTTCACAATTATTCCCATACTTTTAAACGGTATGATATAAATTCAAATGCACTTAAAAAACATCAGCTTTGTTTACATTTGGCCTTTATTGTCACTTTAACCCTTTACCACACAATCCCGAGTTTTAACGACCCCAAGGAAAAAGGCTTTTGAAAACATTGTGGGATATGGAGAAAATGCTGGTCACCAGCATTTTCTCCTTTTCCCACGATGTTTTATGCCCTTTCTAAGACTAATTCTATCATTTGACTCACATTTGTCATCTGCAAATGCTTTCAAATTGGACTATTCTAAGATTTTGTTGTCTGGTAAAGAGTTAAATGTGGATCAAATGATTGGATTAAAAAATATTTCTGTAAGGTTAGAAAACACTGTGAACAACATTTTCTCCTTTTTCCATGACATTTTCAAAAGCATTCTTTCTCAGGGTCATTAAAACTTGTGATTGTGTGGTAAACGGTTACGTCTATCTTTGTTAAGTCTATCTTTGTTCCCATTTTCTGAATTTCTGAATAAACAGTTAATCATTTTTATGAATGAGAATACTATCATCGAGAGTGTGGGATACATAGTTATCTAATCCGATAAAATCCTCAATAGCACAATCTGATCAGTTTCAGTTATTGTTTATGAGAACTATATTCATACTTTTCATGTTTATCTTTATTTAAAACAGTAAAGATACACCACTTTTTTTTAACCTTTTTCCAAAAAAAATCTTGCGATTTAACCACTGTGACAGAGAATACACCTGAAACAAGAAATATTATATAAAAAAAAAAAACAGATAGAAGGCATAAATTTGCCCAAAAATAGGCCTGCAGAGGCCCTCAAAATAGAAATGTCCACATTTTTGACCAATAATAAATTTCTATTTATTCATTTGACTATACCATTTACAGAAAGGCAGTCAAAAGCCAGCACATTCTGCTACAGTGTAAAATTGCAAGACGAGGAAAAAGCATTGGTAACCAACATTTTTCTCCTATGTAAACAATGTCTTCCCTTTCAACAACTAATTTCATCATTTAACACACATTTAATTTGAAAAAAAGTTGCCAAGATTGTTTTGGCAAAGCAGACGTGGTTAAATAAAGATCAGACAGCATTTTTTGTGCATTCTGATTTTGATCTAGGCTTGCGAATGATGGCAGCAAAAGTTGTGAAACACGCTAAAAAAGTAAAAACTGCCTTGCATGTCAAAGGGAGATAGTATTTAAAGATCAGGATCTGGAATCTTTACTCTCTTTGGTTCAAACAGGGACAGACAGAAATAGTTCAATATTAACCCAAGTCTACAAAGTTCAACTTCTAAATGTACTTGCTGGAAACGTACTTGGAAAAGCATGGGGAAAAGTAGCAAAAGCTGTAAAAAAGTAATTGTAACTTTTGCCTCACAGTTTGTCATGTTTAAAAGATGTTCCTTTTTCTTCAAAATCTTCCAATTTTGAGTAGCTCTATCTTAGTTATTTGTACTAGTGATCATGAGGTTTAGAATTAGACAGTTCAGCAATGGATTAATTGGTTGATGTAAGGCCCTAGATGTCATGAGAAACAATACTTACTCGCTTATCTATCCCAATAAAACAACTACAGACAGACACAAGTCTATTTTCTCTCTTGGGAAGATTGTTAGGGCTTTATTGTAAATGCTTGCATTTCTAAACGCATCTCCAAACCACCCTTCGAAAATCAACGTGTCAAAATACTGTGTCAAATTAAGAAGTCACAAGGACTACCCAGCCGGGTAGCTCAGTGGTTAGTGTATCTGACTCGTGACTTGGAGGTTACAGGGTCGATATCTGGTTGCGGCAAACTTTCTTTCCGGCGATTTGTCACCTCTCGCCACTGATGCATGTAAGAACAAGAGCGGCAAATTGTCGCAAGATACGCCTGTCCCACCACCAGTTGTCGAGGGGGTATAATAATCATAAAGGGCAGGTAATGCAACGAACATGTTTACCAAAGTCTCAAGTCAATTTGACTTGAGGTGACAAAGTTCCATTCCGGACAAGCAAGAAATACTGTAAAAATGAAGATCAAAGTGGAATTACTCAAAATCCGCACTAGGTAGAGTTATTGTTCTTGCGCACTGTACTCCGTAATATTGCAACAAACATGCATTCCAAGTTCGAAGTCACTCTGACTTGAGATGACAAAGTTATATTCCGGACAAGCACTAAATGCTGTAAAAATGACGATCAAAGGGAAATAACTCAATATTCGTGCTAGGAAGAGTTATAGTTCTTGTGCACTGCACTCCATAAATTTTCAACAATCATGCATACCAAATTTGAAGATGTTCAGACTAGAGATGACAAAGTTATATTCTGGACAAGCACTAAATGCTGTAAAAATGACGATCAAAGGGCAATAACTCAAAGACAGCACCAGGTAGAGTTATGGTTCTTTTGCACTGCATTCCATATTGTTGCAACAAACACAAATACCAAGTTTCAAGTCAATCAGACCAGAGATGACAAAGTTATGCTCCGGACAAGCAGAAAATGCTGTAAAAATGATGATCAAAGGGAAATAACTCAAAGACAGCACCAGGTAGAGTTATGGTTCTTTCGCACTGCACTCTGTATTATTGCAACAAACACAAATGCCAAGTTTCAAGTCAATTGGACGGGAGATGACAAAGTTATGCTCCGGACAAGCAGAAAATTCTGTAAAAATGACGATCAAAGGGAAATAACTCAGATAGCACCAGGTAGAGTTATGGTTCTTTTGCACTGCACTCCGTATTATTGCAACAAACACACATGCCAAGTTTCAAGTCAATAAGACAGGAGATGACAAAGTTATGCTCCGGACAAGCAGAAAATGCTGTAAAAATGATGATCAAAGGGAAATAACTCAGACAGCACGAGATAGAGTTATGGTTCTTTCGCACTGCACTCCGTATAATTGCAACAAACACACATGCCAAGTTTCAAGTCAATCGGACTGGAGATGACAAAGTTATGCTCTGGACAAAGAACTGGACGCCGCCTGCCCGCCTGTATGCCATGGGTGATCCCATAATACGTCCCGTCTTCGACGGGCGTATAAAAAGTAATCAGTGGCTTTGGAAAGAAATTTTGTGACAAATTAATTAACTACTAGTACTGTGATGATTGGCTACACTACTTCCAGCAATAACTTGTTATAATGATATTTTGTATCATATTTGTTTTCCTTCTAAACCTTTACTAAAGAACAATGCATTCACAGGACCTTGAGGAGGTATTGGGCTATGGAAAACATTGTGAGAAATGGGGAAAATTCCTGGTAACCAAGATTTTCTCTCTTTCCCACATTTTAGACAAGTGACCATAAGATTGCTGGTCTATTGCCATTGAGAGTGACACATATTTGAATGTAAACAAAAACCCCCACGGTCGTCAAATACTGCCCAATAGAAAATGATTCTTTCTGTTAGAAATTGAAATTTCGGTAAATGTGACAATTTTGATATGAACTAAATAATTTCTACCACTTCAATATGAATGTCTACTTACCAAGACATATGACTGAACAAAATGTCATGGATTGGGTACAAGATGTTAGCTAAAAATATATTAAGTCAGGGACCTGTACAAATCAGGCTCATCTTTACTTATCCCATCACAACCGTGTTCATCCTCATGTTTTTAGTGGGTTAAGTAGGTCTTGTCTACCCACAAGTTTGTCCACTGGTGACCGAAAATGAAAGTGAAAAAGCATGGAAACTTTTCCAAATGTGAACTCTTAAAGTAAGTAGTCAAATGCCAAATCATAAAATGTTATTTATTAAAGGTCAACAGACTTTCATGGTATTTCCTATTTTGAGGAGTAAATGGCTATGAGCTGTGGGCAAAGTCATTCAATCAAACAAGACCAGACTTAACCCTTAAAGTGCCTTACACACTATACTGGCCCTTGTGACCCATGTTGACCAAGATCAGAATGCATAAAATGTGCAGTCTGATCTATCATCTACTCTGTCCGCGTTACTGAAACATTCTGGAAAAGAGCTACATTAATACTTGCAATTAAATAAGTCTTATCTCTAAATTGTATCTGAATTGTCCCCAGGGTTTATTCGGCACTTTAAGGGTGAATAACTGGATTTGACCAAATAATCAGATTGGACCAAATCGATCCTGAATGGACTTTTTTTTTTCATCTTGTATGGACCAATCAAGTTTAATCTGTACCAAGGCCTCTTATTCCACATTAGTTGCTCTGTCAGTACTTCCAGTACTTTGATTTTTATCTTTTCAAATGCAAGTCCCTGTATTTGGTTTAAATTCAAATTTTCACCTGCAAATTGCTTTCAAGATGGAAGAGTCTAAAATTTTGTCATCAAATTTATCACATCTGCTTTAGAGAGTCCTAAGGAATTGCCTACAAGGTATTTAAAGGCCCTATAGCTGCCAGAAATACAATTCAGATGTTAAAATGCATTTATATTTAACTCTTTACCACACGAGAAAATTTTAGACTGGTCCAAATTGAAAGCATTTGCAGACGACAAAATAAAGGTGAATGAAAAATTAAAATTTGGTTTGGGAAGAGTAGAAAACACTGTGGGAAAAGGAGAAAATGCTGGTTACCAGCATTTTCTCCTTTTCCCACAATGTTTTCCAAAGGCTTCTTTCTCAGGGATGTCAAAAGTAGGGATTGTGCGGTAATGGGTTAAATCATGCCAGAGAAACTATTGTGAAGATGACAATTTGTTATTCTAGACTGGTCCAAATGTTAGTCTCTGGCAGAAAAATGAATTTTAAAAATAGGTTAAAAGTTGCCTGCCTCCTGATCTTTCATTTACTTTTTACATGATTTGAAAATTAATTTTTTTGCCAATGACTAACACTTAGACTGACATGCAATTATAGACTATCATCTTCCATACTTTTAAATGGTATGATTTAAATCTAAATGCATTTTAACACCCGCTTTGTTTACTTCTGGCCATTACTGTTCCTTTCAAGACCCTTCCCTATGACAGGCTGTAATAGACCCTAATGGGATATGGACAACTTTCAGTCATGTCATGGACAGTGTAGACCTAACATCAGGCTGCACATTTAGTGGAGTCTGATCTAGTGTCCACAATGTGAAATATTCTGCGAGAATTATGGCCAGAATATCCTCAAACATGCACGTCTGGCTATTCTATGTTATAGCAATCATAATTCAATTCTACGAAGTCTATCAGACAGACAATCACTGGAATTACAGACAATTACTGGAAGCCTCATAAGTGAAGTAACAATGAGAATTACATTGCTATCAAATCTCAAATGTGTACAAATTCTGATACCAGATCTTGAATAAGGCTTAACTCCTTACCACACAATCCCGAGTTTTAGCAACCCTGAGGAAGAAGCCTTTTGAAAACATTGTAAGAAAAGGAGAAAATGCTGGTAACCAGCATTTTCTCCTTTTCCCACAATGTTTTCTTCCCTATCACAGACAAATTCAATCATTTGAACTACATTTAAATTGTCTTCTACAAATGAGCCACGCTCTGTGAAAAGGGGGCTAAATGCATCTGTGAAGAGTCGATCCAGATCAGCCTGCACACTCCGCGCATGCTGATCTGTGCTGAAGCTTTTCGCTACTGGTCAATTTTCTGAGTGTTCAAGGATCAGTCTACCTGATGACTAAGTCTGCTGTAAAAAAAAAGTGGCAATAATGGATCCACTCTAAAATATTGTTGTTTGGTAAAGAGTTAACTTTTTACCAAATGACAAAAATTTATATTTGTCTAAATTGAAAGCATGTGCAGACGATAATTTAAGTGTGGCTCAAATGGTGAGACACATCATTGAAAGGGCAGAAAACATTTTGGGAAAAGGAGAAAATGCTGGTTACCAGCATTTTCTCCTTTTCCCAAAATGTTTTCAAAAGCCCTCTTCCTTCAGGGTCGTTAAAACTCTGGATTGTGTGGTAAAGGGTTAAATGAGGGATCAGTTCTAAAAAAAGGCTGTTCATAACAATAAGCTGACTCTTGACCAAACGACTAAGTTTTAGACTGGTTCAAATCAAAAGCATACATGTGCAGACATCAATTTAAATGTGGCTTAATGTATGGTATTTTCTTTATAGGAGTAGAAAACATTGTGGGAAATAGATAAGATGCTGGTTACCCTATCAGACTGCACATTCTGTGCAGTTTTGATCTTAGATCTATGCTGTCCGTAAAAATCCGTGTTTTCACCTACGGCCCTGAAAAGGGCAAAATAAGTCAGAAAGCTGTGCAAAGGTCATGTTTTTTGATGGGGAAGAAATTGATTTCTTGGAACTGTACAAAATAGCATTGTGAAAAAAGGAACACTTATTTGTTTCTAACAGGGAATTGTTCCTTAGCTCTTTACTCCATAGATACTCATTTCTACACATTGCTTGTAGGAGCCTTTCGAAAACATTGTGGCAAAAGGTGAAATTGCTCGTGACGAGCAATTTCACCTTTTTTCACAATGTTTTCTATGCTATCAAAAGGTGTCATATACACATAAGAAACTGCTTCACCCTTGCTTTTATTTAGGGTCAATTAGAGATACCATAGAAATGCCTTATGGGGTAAAGGGTTAAATTTGCCCATAAAAAAAAATCCTACAAAAGTATAAAAGGATATTTCAAAGAAAACAGTATAAAAAAAGATATAACAACTGCTTGTTTCGCTAAGAGAACCACATGCGGATGCAAATGCTCGGCTACAAGTGCTTGATTTTCAGTGAAAATTCTAAATTGAAAAAGGGGCATTACTGTGTCAAAATATTTGGATGGTTACCTGCCCTTGTTGTATAAGTTCCCCTTTTGATTGTGAACAACTCGTCCATCACCAGGGCTATGATAATACCTTGATGCTTTCTTTGAAAAACAGCTGAACTGAAAATAAAACTTAATGTAGGTAGAATGGTCAGGTTTTAATTTTATTTGACCTCTCATTACCAACCATGCTGATATGAGGAATGTCCAGGGCAAGACACTGCATTGCCCAGCTTGAAACACAGAAAACACATGGACTAAGTGCACAGCCATCGTGTTAATAATGACTGAAAGCCGAAAGTGATATAAAACACCAGTCAGTCAAACAAAATACTAACAAAGGTGAATGAACTTATTTATTACAAGGAAAGTGAATTCATTACCACAAGAATCTTTTCTGTCTGACCAAAGACCTCAATATCTCTGATTATCTACTTCACACAAAAAAATATGAGCCATGCCCTGTGAAAAGGGGGTTTAATGCATTTGCAAAAAGTATTGACCCAGGTCAGCCTGCGCAGTACGCGCAGGCTGACATGAGTCAAAACTTTTTGCTATTTGTAAATTTTCTTCATGTCCAAGAACCAGCTTATTTCATGATCCATTTGGATGTTAAAAAAAATAGACATTATAAATCCATGATTATAACCGAGATGACTTGCTTGGTATAATGCATCACAGAGATGCTTTCAACTCCCTTTTGCCAGAGCAAGGCTCATATTCTTCTGTCTAGAGATGATTACTCCTAACTGATAATCCGTATTTTTGGAAATTATTCTTTACACCAACCCAGACAACCAGACTTTAGAAACCATGTTTTAGGCAATCTTTCCTTCAAAGGAGGATTGCACGCAATCTTTCTCAATTTACTGCTTAACTCTTGTAGCAAACATGGCAAAATGTTGGACTCTTCCGATCCAGAAGACGAATTCAGTGTTGCTCAAATTATTCAATTTGTCTTTGGAACTGTAGAAAACATTGTGGGAAAAGGAGGAAAAGATGGTTACAAGCACTTCTTCTTTGTCCTATAGCATTATCAAAGCCCTGCTTTCATTATGGGGTCGTTAAAACTTGGGATTATGTGGTAAAAGGTTAACTGAATTTATTCTTGTTCAATTTACCAGCTGATTCGTAAAAATAGTTATCAAAATTTCCTATTTTTCTCACAATGTTTTCCTAAACCTTATTTGTTACCTCTTTACCCTATAACAAAAATGTCATCTTGTCCAAATTAAAAGCATTTGCAGACAACAATTAAAATTTGGCTCAAACATGGAATTTGTCTATGATAGGGTAGAAAACAATGTGGGAAATGGAGAAAATGCTGGTTACCAGCATTTTCTCCTTTTCCCACATTGTTTTCAAAAGGCTTCTTCCTCAGGGTCCTTAAAACTCTGGATTGTGTGGTAAAGAGTTAATGTCTTTAAAACTTGGGCCAAGCCCCCAAAGCTCAGTCGACAGCATACAGGACTTAAGAACAGGAGGTTGTTCAGGTTTGATTCTTGGCTGGGCAAATTTTGCTCCGTGGATTGATGGTAGTTATTGTGACAGGATTCATTCCTCTCTCACTGACCATTGTTTCGTTGATGGTTATGTAGGAAAGCAGCCAGTGGCTTGGAAAGAAGATTGTATGGAAACTCCACGTAAGCATGGATAGGTGCACTGACTGCCACGGTGTAACTGAAATAATGTTGAAAACGGCATTAAACAACAAATATAATCAATCAACTTTTAAAACTTGAGGCCTGGCTGGATAGCTCAGTGGTTAGCATATCTGACTTGTGACCTGGAGATTGTGGGTTCGATACCCGGTTGTGGCGAACTTTCTTTCCGGCAATTTTCACCTCTCACCTCTGATGCATGTGAGAAAAGTAGTCAATTGCTTTGGAAAGAAAGTTGTGTCAGTACTGGTGTGAGAAAGTCAGGAAACACATGGGTGCGTCACTGACCGCCATGATATAACCTAAGCTGTTAAAATAGCATTTAACTCAATACAAACCAAACCAAATCAATTAAACTTGAGATTATATAGTAAAGGGATAGAGAATAGGATGCAACCTTTCCTTGGCCATCTGAGAGAGATCAAACTCTATCAGGTTACCTTTCATCAGGCTAACAACAAGTGCTTCCCCACATTTGATAGGAAACAGGTTTTTTGATGATAGTCAATGTGTTTTTTATAGACACAAGCGTCATCTCCATTGATGAAAGCAAGCTTTTAACCTTTTGTATTCCCTCATTTCGATGAATCTATACTTTGTATGACAATGAACTGTGGACTTGAACCCTTTATAACTGAATCCCGTTTTAAACAACCCTGAGGTAAAAGGCATTTGAAAACATTATGGGAAAAGGAGAAAATACTGATAACCAGTGTTTTCTCCTTTTCCTGCAATGTTTTCTACCTTTTTTGATATATATCTCATTATTTGAGTATCATTTTATTTGTGGTCTGCAAAATTTTTAAATACTCTAAATTTCGGCCAGTGTAAAATTCTGCCCTCAGATAAAGAGCATTATGAAGGCTGTTTTTTTGTCTTCATCCCTGTTCACTGGACACACTGGGTTTTTTGTGGGGGTCACAGGCAAGATTCCATTCAAAGCCCTAGCATAGTACTGGTGAAATCCAGGACATACTTGAATATGTGAGCTGTTGCTGTGCTACACTTAAATAATGTAAGCGGCACTAACCATTCGATCAATCAATCATACCTTACCTATGGAATCATAAAATGGTACCTGTTTGATTCCTGGATGTACCTAAAATGTTAAGAACACATGTTATATCACCTGTGCTTTCAACATTATTTCAGTCATATCACTGTGGTAGTTCTTGTACTCACGAATGCCCCGTGTTTCATCAGTACTAACCTAGGGCTCCAAAATGTCTTATCCATGCACACTTGCATGAAAAACACAGTGCTTCAAGTGAGGATCAAACCCAGTGCCTCCACCTTATCATGAGGTTTGGTATAGAATTATGTAAATAATTGCCTTTGAGGTACTGAGGTACTTATAGACCTTAAAGATGCACCCTTACAGCCAGAGAGTAAACACTGTTACAACTTTACAATGTGTAGAATCTAGATAGCAGTGTAAACGTAGATAAAAAATCTATATAAGGTGTATGTGATAAAGAGATGCCAGAAATTTGTCTTCGATTTAAACAGGAAACTGCGGTTGTTATGTCTATGGCTAGCCACCCTTACAGCCAGAGAGTAAAACCCTGTTACAACTTTTGTGCCCAATTCTTTTGAAATTGAATTATAGGGGAGAAAGTTTGGACACAAATTCTATCCCCCCCAACACATTTGACCTTACTGTGACCTTGACCTTTAATCTACTGACACGACTCTTGCCCATGACACATCACCTCCAATGGGTTTATATTTATGCCAAGTTATTTTGAAATCGAGTAATAGGGAAAAAAGTTATGGCCTGGACATGAAAACGGATGTATGGACGAACTGACAGATAGATGGACTAAACAAAAACCATATGCCCCTGAAAAAAAATTGGCGGCATAAAAAGGAGAAAAAAATGCTGGTTACCAGCAATTTCTACTTTTCCAACAATTTTTTTAAAAGCCTACTCCTCCAGGGTAGTTAAAACTTTGAATTGTTTGGTAAAGGTTTTAAAGTGCAGAAAATTCTTATACCACTTATGATTATGTCAGAATGAAGAAGTACTGCCACTTAAGAGTATCTATTAAGTTTCTATATCTATCTGAAAAACATTATTTCTAGAACTTATGCTGTGTGCTTTCTTATAAATGTTACATAATATTACAGTTATCTACTTATTTATAGCTGTATTCACTAATACTAATTATTATCATTCTATTATAAACATTTCAAAGTTTGCTTTTGTCTAATCCAAGTTCAACCACCTTTCTCTCAAATACCTGTCAAATTTCATGCTTCCAATGCGGAAGACTCCAGTTCTCCCCAATGACTAACTCATTGTAGCCTGGACTTACTAGTTGCATCAAACTTTGAAAACCGCCTTGTAAGTGTAGGTTGGACAACAAGTCAGGTTCTCTTCCTGATGTAGACATGAGCGTCAGCAAGTGTCTATGTCACACAGAGAAGCCCATGAGCTTTTGTCTTTCAGACTCAGACCACTTGGAATGACAAAGTGTTGTTTATGCAATATATACACACCAAATACTGAGTGCTGATTGGCTAACTTATAAGAACCCTGTTCTAAAGTATGAATAATCAAAATGAACAAAGTTTCAATCATGAGCACTTTTGAAAACAGTGTGGCAAACGGTATCACTGCAACTTCTGAACAATTCCACTGTTAGCACTAATGCTTCCAAATAGCATTTAAAGTATGCTGTTGTAAATTAAGGTGTTAACCATTTTCCAAAAAATCCTGTGTTTTACAACCCCCAAGGAAGAAAGCTTCTGAATTTGTTGTGGGAAAAGGCGAAAATGCTGGTTACCAGCATTTTCTCCTTTTCTCACTTTTTTTTTAAACAACATTCCATAGTTAAACTCTTCATATGAGCCAAGATTAACTTATCATTTTCAAGAGCTTTCCATCAGGACTAGTCTAAATATTTGCAACCAAGTCAGGGGCTTAGCTGCTTGTACTCAAAACTGAAGTTGGGTACTCTTTAAAAAGAAGACTAATTTGCAAAAAAACATTACCAAAGGCCACAAGGTAGCCTCTACAAACATAAATTTTCAGGGAGGAGACCCTCCAGGGAAATCCCCCTCCCCCCATCTCGGCACTTAGCGCCTCAGGTAATACTTTCAATATTACTTTGCATACACTTTATTTTTGGCTAGTTACACTCTCATAAGCAAAGAACTACTCACAAAAATTTCCCCTTTGTTGAAGGGTATAGATAACAGTTCAGTTTTAATGGATTGTTGATGTCCATCATTACAGCAACTAGGGTGGTCAGCTGGTCAGAAGCCAATGAAGTTTTTATTGGGATACATGATATACCCATTATCTATGATCTCTATCCCCAGCTTTTGTAATCTATTTATGACTGACCACGGCAATATGAGATTAGGGTTTATGGTCTGTTAACCATGTCTGCAGAAACTTGACCCGTCTATACTAAATGTATTTTCTTAATCCTCAATTCTTGAGCAAACGAGGAGCAGACTCTGGTAGCTCAGTCAGTAACATATAGCAAAAAAAAAAAGAGGGTCATAATGGCCCTGTATCGCTCCACTGGCTAATAAGTAAAAACACTATAAGCCAAACATTACAAATCTTGGCTAATTGGTTTCAATCTAGATGACATACAAAATTTTTTCTACCAAATCCTATGAGGAAGTTATGACCCCAGGGCAAAGCCATTTTTGACCACAAAGCTATAATTACTTGAATCCTGGTGGAGGTCCACAAGATAGAGCCCCATACCATATAATACAGGTCTAGAATGTGTGGTTATAAACAAGAAGATTTTCCAAGTTCCTCAATGAAAGGCCCTGTAAAACATGAGACCTCTGAGACAGGGCTAAATTTGGTAGCCTTAGGTCTTATGGTTAGTAACAAGAAGATTTATAAAGTTATCAGTTTTCACTATAAAAGCCTGTGTAAAACTTGTGACCCCTGGGGTGGAGTCAAACTTGACCCCAAGGCTATAATGTGAGCCGTCTTGGTAGAGGCCCACTAGATAAAGCTACATGCCATTTGGTAGCCCTAGGCCTTATGGCTAAGTATGAGAAAATTTTTAAAGTTCTCCCTTTATAAACCAATTAAAACTTGTGACCCCTGGGGCAGGGCCAAATTTGACCTCAGGGCTATAATTTGGGCACTCTTGGTAGACGCCCACTTGATAAAGCTACGTGCCAAATTTGGTAGCCCTAGGCCCTATGGCTAGGTACCAGAAGAATTTTAAAGATTTCCCTATATAAGCCTATATGAAACTTGCGACCCCCGGGGCAGGGCCAAATTTGACCCCAGGGCTATAATTAGAAGAATCTTGGTAGAGGTCCACTAGATAAAGTTACATGCTAAATTTGGTAGCCCTGGGCCTTACGGTTTCAGACAAGAAGATTCTCAAAGATTTTAAATATTTTTCAGTTTTGTTGCCATGGCAACCAGTGTTTTAGAAGGAATCAAATTCTTTCAAGAAATCTGAAGAAGACCATGGAAGGATCATTTCTGTGAGTTTCATCAAAATTGGATGGGTAGTTTCAGAGAAGAAGATTTTTTAAATAAAAGTTAATGCACGCAAGCACGGACAGATGCATGGATGGATGGAAGGACACACAATGGACACTGGGCCATGACAAGCCCGCTGGCCTTCGGCCAGTGGAGCTAACAAGAGGGCCATAATGGCCTTCTTTTGCTCCACTGGCTTTCAACCCTTGAACCACATAATCAGAAGTTTTACAGTCATGAAAGGTAAGACTTTTGAAAACATTGTGGGAAATGGAGAAAATGCTAGTAACCAGCATCTTCTCCTTTTCCCTCGATGTTTTCTGTCCAATCAAAGACAAATCTCACAATATGAGCAATATTTAATTTGTCGGCGACAGATGCTTTGAATTTGGACCATTCTAAAATTTTGTCATACAAAAACTGATGAAAACTGCTCAGGCAGGGGTCCTCCTGCCTATTTTGGGTCTGTCAAAATAGTCATTCCAAGCCACTGGCTGCTTTCCTACCTAAATATAATAAAAACATTGTTTGGCTTTGGGAGAGGAGGAAAAAAAATCCTGTCAAAATCATCAGCCTATCATAAATCTTTGAAAGAATAGAACTCAGCTAAGATTCAATCTCACTGCCCTTGAATTTCCATCCCCCTGCATACTATGGACCATTGAGCTTAGATGTTCTGCATACAAAATGATGATACTTGATAAAAATGTGCACTTGAGTGATAAAAAGCAGCAGTGAATTCCCAGAAGCAAACTTTGTCTGTAACTACGAGACCAAATATTATATCTTTGCACTTATTTGCATACAACCACACAATAGCAGACACATGATATTGATCATGTGACATCGCTGATGGACCTTTGAGAAATACTTGGCAAACATTCCAGATTGTGTTAGAGACTATCTTGGAAAGGAAAAAGTATTAAAAAAAGATTTTTTCATGCACCTCTCTGTTTTTTTGTTTGGTTTTCAAGGTTTTGGAAATTTACCATTGCTAAATGTTTGGTACTACAAAAAATTTGAAACTCCGTGAGATGACATTCTATATTCAATATGAAATGCCCACCCTGCCCTTTAACCCTTTACAAAAACAAAGCAGTGTTTTATCACCCTCAAAAAATGATAAAGGCTTTCGAAAACAATGTCTGAAAAGGCAACAATGCTGGTAACCAGCCTTTTTGCCTTTTCAGACAATGTTTTCTACCCATTTAACCCTTTACCAAACGACAAGATTTTAGAATGGTCCAAATTGAAAGCAGTTGCAGACGTCAAAATTAATGTGATTGAAAAATTGAAATTTGTTTTTGGAAGGATAGAAAACATTGTGGGTAAAGGAGAAAATGCTGGTTACCAGCATTTTCTCCTTTTCCCACAATGTTTTCAAAAGCCTTCTTTTTCAGGGTCGTTAAAAGTCGGGATTGTGTGGTAATGGGTTAAAGACCTATTCCATCATTTTAGCCATATTCAATTTGTTGTCTGCAATTGCTCTCAATTTTGGTAAGTCTAAAACCGTATCATTCGGTGAACAGTTTTCATGCATAAAAACCAACTAGAAATTTTCCAAAAAAGTAATCCTTTTTAAGTTCAAAACTTTCCATAGAAAAGTAGATCTATTAACAAGATGTTAGTCAGAATGGAATTTCATTTCTGACAGCAATGTTCTCTCACCTATCTGGTTCCACTGATCTTGGTGAAACAGAAGTTTTATAGCTATATGATCCAAATTAGGCAGAAGCTTTCAGAGTAGGACTTTCTTTCTGTTTATCTAGTTTGGTAAAATTTGTGAAAACAAGAGAAAATACAACACTTTTTGGCCATCGCCACAACTGATTATATTTGCCACTAAAAGGATAGAAAACAGGACGAAATAATTGAAAAATGTTGGTTAGGAGCATAAATAGTGTCTGCTTTTTACCTACCATTTTTTCAAAAGCCTTCTTAATTCTTCATCAGAGTTGTGAAAATCTGGGATCATTTCTTCAAAATTTGAGACTGGATTTATCAAGAAAAACTAAGCCGGTGATTCAAGGCACATGGGACTGTCTTTGGACAGGGCACAACAGACTTCCAACCAAGCACTGGTGAAACCAAGGACAGCTTATTATGAACTAATATTAATTCTTTAACAACCAAAGTTCAAGACTTGTCCAGATTCAAAGCATTTGCAGACAACATATTCAATATTGATCGAAAGGCATGATCTGTCTGTGATAGGATAGAAAACATATTGGGAAAGGGAGAAAATGCTGGTTACCATGAAGAACAAGAAATTATTATGGTCATAATTATTAGAATATGGAATTGTGTTTTACACCACTTTCAGCATTACTACAATTATAATTATATTATGGCATTACAGCTCATTTATTCATGGGTTTGACTTCTGGGTTTCACAGGTACTAGACACAGACTTGAAAATGACCTTCCATGCCTAATGACACTCTCACAAAAAATCTTTGGTGCCTCCAGTACAGGTTGAACCCATGGCTGCTGGATTACAAATACCACACCTTCATCACAGAGCCTGCAAGACCCTTCATGGGCACAAGGAGGTGTCTGGTGAGTAGGCTATTTCTAAGCAAAAAATGTGCCTAAATTTGTCTTACAATGGTGTTTAAGATAGCATCAGCATACCAACGATATTGTTGTACACGTTACCTTTCCTACAACTGCATTGCAGTCGAAGTTGAATGCCAAGCAAAAATGGCAACAGTAATAAAATAATTGCTCAAAATGAGTCTCCATTTGTCAAAATATTTCTAGGTTGTCTTGGCAACCAAGCTAACTTTGATCTTCATGTCTTACCCATGAGTTAGACAATCAAATACCTGTAGAAGGTTGTGGTTCAGCCCCTTCTTCCAAACAATTTTACTATACAATTTCACCAAACAATCCAATGTTTTAATGACCCCAAGAGACAAGCTTTTGAAACTACTGTATAAAAAGGAGAAAATGCTTTAAATCAGCATTATCTCCTTTTCCCACTAAGTTTTCTACCCTTTTACAGACAAACAGTCTGATTTGTCATTTGCAAATGCTTTGGGTGTGGACAAGTGTAAAATTCTATGTGTTTAGTACAGAGTTAATTCTTTTACAGACCACAAAATTTCAGACTGGTCCTAATTGAAAGCATTTGCAGATGACAAATTGAAAGTAGCCCAAATGACAAAATTTGTCCTTGATAGGGTAGAAAACATTGTGAAAAAAGGAAAAAATGCTGGTTACCAGCATTTTCTCCTTTTTTGCACAATGTTTTTTAAAAGCTTTCTTTCTCAGGGTCTAAAAAGTCAGCATTGTATGGTAAAGGGTTAAACCAAGAGATAATACTTGTTGATAAGGTCATGGAGGTGTTTTATGGGGGCTGTGGGCTATCTTGTTCATCCTCACATTGTCAAAGCCAATTAGATGGTACAAGTATCAATCATGTTCATAAAGCAGACTCCCCATCTTTACATATGTAGCGGAGTACATGTTGACTTCTTACATTGGCCATACCGAGGGCAAGATTACTAACAATATGTAACCGGTCATGCAAACAGGGACCTTCTGGTAACTGCAAAAAGTGTCCACCCTGGTCAGACTGCGCGGATGCGCAGGCTGACCATGGTCAACACTTTTCGCTTTCATGATATTTTTTGTATGAAAAGTGGTCATTTCACCTTACTGTACAATAATTTTTTTAATTATCAACATAAATTGACCTGCACTATCTTTGATCTGTTTACATCTAATTGATGTACGGAATTCCCAGATAGTCCCTTTTCGTGTGACGGGTCACATATGCATCATTACTCAAGTGGAGGGGGGGGGGGGTGAACCCGCAACCCACCCCCACCCACAAGGTATGTTACTCCAGGGATATTTTTATTCTAGAAAGCTTTAAATGGGTTTCAAGAGACTCTTTCTCATAAAAAAATCGAAGCATGATAAGATGCAGTCTATCCTGCTGTGGCATTTAAGTCCAGACAGTGGATGAAGGGTCAGACAAGAAAGTCCTAGTATTATGAGTTTGATCTTCACTGTCCACTTAGACACTTTAAGTTATTATAAGAATGGTCTTAACTAAAGGCCCACTAGCTGCCAAATGTAAACAATTCGTTTAATACATACTATTCAAAAGTATGGATATTAGTATTAGTCTGATAATGTCACTGGAGAATCTGTCAAAGTTCTGCTGGCAGAAAATGTGTTTTAAAACTAGAACAAAAGTTGCTAACGGTTGTTTTAGTTTTAAAATAATTTTTTCTGCCAGCAGATGAACCTTTGACATATTCCACTGCAACACATTGTCAGACTCATAATAATATCCATACTCTTAAACAGCAAGAATTTAATTTGTCTGCAATTTCACTCCCAAATGAATTGTTAACTTCTGGCTGCTAGTGCACCATAAAACTTTCGAATAGGCAAAATCAATAAAATAAGATCCATCAGTTCACTGAGACATGTGCTGAAATATATATACTATAATGAGTCACAGTGGAATCTATCGAAGTTTTTGCTGGCAAGAATTTTGTACATGTATGATAAAACTAGAGCAAAACTTGCCAACATTTGTTCTAGGTTTACAATACATTTTTCTGCTAGCAAATGGAACTTTGATTAATTTGTATAGGAGTTTAATGCTACTTTAACAGCTCAAGTCATACCACAGTGGCCAGTGCACCTACCCATGTGTTTCCTGGCTTTCTCACACCAGTACTGACACAACTTACATTCCAAGCCACTGACTGCTTTTATAACATGCAGCAGAGGTGAAAGGTGAAAAATCGCTGGAAAGAAAGTTTCCTGTAACAGGTTTTTGAACCGGCAATCACCATGTCACTAGTCTGATACACTAACCACTAAAATACCTGGCCCAGCAACTGAAACTTTGACATATTCCACTGTATCACATTGTCAGACTCATGATAATATTCATACTTTAAGACTATATGAATTAAATTTGTCTGCAATTTGACACCAGAACTGTTTAAATCTGGCCACTACTGAGCCTTTAAACTTCTTTCCTATAGGCAAAATCTATAAAATGTGATCCATCAGCTCACTGAGACACGTGCTGAAATATTTGATGCTAGATACCACATGGCACCAACCACTAAAGCACAATTAGCCAGTCTCAATATAAATAAACAAGACATCCATCTCTTAGGAAAACAGTCACCTTTACTGGGTGAAAAAAGCAGTAAAAACAGATACCATAACCCTTACAGTGCCAAATAATTCAATCTCACATTTCCACTGGAGGAAAAAAGGCATTAAATGAGAACACTGTCAAGGTGTCCAGGTTATGTTTCAGTAAAGCGGACAGTGTAAATCATAGATCAGACTGCACATTTTGTGCAGTCTGATCAATGATCTACACTGGCCGCAAAGGCAACTATAGTCGTAAAAAGCGCTTTAACTCTTTCACTGCTGAATAAATAAATTGAATTTTCTGAAAGGCTACAAATACAGCTCATCTACAAGATCAAGAGATGATTCATCCATAACCTAGAATAAAGCAATTGACAGTGTAGATCTCAGATCAGACTGCAGGTTCTGTGCTGTCTGAGCTTGATCTACACTGTCCACAAAAGCTTCTGGTGTCGTCTATGGTAAGGAAAAAGTTAAGGGATAATTTGGTAGGGCTACTGAGAAATAAATCTTCATAATGGAATGGCTCTCCCAGACCCCCAGATGGATAAAGTTGATGCTTAGGAGAAATTATTTCAACAAAACTTGTGTTTGAGAAAATAATACAAAGGCCGATTGTTTGATTGATTGTATGGTGTCTAACGCCATTTTCAACATTATTTCAGTTATATTGCAGCAGCCAGTGCACCTATCCATTCTTTCCTGAAATTTCCTTTACCAGTACTACGCTTTATATTATTTCTAAGCCACTGGCTAATTTCCCACATAATCATCGCCAAAACAATAGCCAGCTGTAAGAGAGGAATCCGAATCCTGTCTTAATGACTATCATCAATCCTCAGTAAGAAATTGGCTGAGCAGGGGATCGAAGCAGCAAACCCCTGTTCTCAAGTCTTGTACACTATTGACAGAGCTACTGGGGCTCGGCAAACAAAGGTTAAACATTGTGATGCCATTAGTCTCCAAACGTTTGTGGACAATGCTCACAAGAAGAACTATAAAACTGCTGTGTTTCTTTACGGTCACAATAATGTCAATTTCAGTCTAAGAATTTCATTTAACTCATTACCAAACAAAATTTTTACTTGTGTCCAAATTAAAAACTTTTTAATTAAATGTGGTTCAAATGGTGGGTTGGATGGTTTAACCCTTGATTACACAATCCTGACTACTAATGACCTGAAGATGAAGGCTTCTTAAAACATTGGGAGAAAGGGAGAAAATGCTGGTAACCATAATTTTCTCCTTTTCTCAAAATGTTTCCTGCCCTATCACACACAGAAATCATTATTTGCACCACATTCAATTTGTCATCTGCAAGTGCTTCCACTTTGGAACCCAACATTTTTTTGCTTGGTAAATTTAAAGGTTAGAAAATATTGAAGGAAAAGGAGTTACCAGTATTTTCTTTTTTTCCCATGATGTTTTTAAAGTCTTGATCTTCAGGGTAGTAAAAACAATGGTAAAATAAACTAGCATCCACATTGAATGAACAAGTTTAAAACAGTTCAACACATCACTACCAGAAGACAACTTCTTTGTCTCGCAGGAGACCTTTCTTGAAAAACTTAGGCAGATGAAGAAATCAGTTGAAATAGCATTTTCTCCCTTAGCCTAAATATTTTTCATGAACATGGTGTGATTAGAAAATCATAAGCCTATTTTGGAAGAAAAAAGTAACATGGGTAAGCTAAAAAAAAAAAAGCTTGAGTACCAGAGAACTCAGCAAAAGGATTGATGTACATAGACTATCATAGTAGTTACAACAGTGACAAAGTTGTACCTGCATCAGAAAACTTTGACAGCTTCAAATAGGTGAAACAAAAAAAGAAAATAGAGAAATAACTTTTATAGGATCAATTTCTTCATTGGCTTTAATGATTTAAAAAAATCCTTCAGTTGTCTCATCAGTTATTTGACAGAGAGGTATTACTATACCCTGTAACCTTCTCATAACATAATTGCTCTCTTTGAAATCAATCCCAACCAATCCAAATATATAATTTCAGCAGATGTAAAATGTCCTTTCATTAGGTTGTCATAACAGGCCTAGTTCAATAATTATGTTGTTTTTATTGAGATTCAATCAGTGAACATACAATTTCGTGCAAAGGTTCAATACTGCCATTTCCTTTACTGAAAGAGATCAATCAGTAAAACAATCTGAGCTATCATTAAACTGTCTACTCTTTGTCTAACAAGCCCTGCTTGTTACAATGTTTGTTTTAGTAGTTCATCTCTATCTTGTCCCTTCAACTGATTTAATAACTGTGGGAGAAGCCTTGCAAACATTGTGAGAAAAGGAGAAAATGCTGGTCACCAGCATTTTTCTTTTTTTCAGAACGTTTTCTACCCATTCATAGATAGCCTAGCAAACATTGTGAGAAAAGGAGAAAATGCTGGTCACCAGCATTTTTCTTCTTTTTTTTTTAAAATGTTTTCTACCCATTCATAGATAAATCCAAGTTTTGAGTCATATCTGTTGTCTGCAAATAGTTTAACCTTTCACCATACAATCCCGAGTTTTAAAGACCCCGAGGAAGAAGACATTTGAAAAGATTGTGGGAAAAGGAGAAAATGCTGGTAACAGCATTTTTCTCCTTTTCCCACAATGTTTTCTATTCTTTCAGTCACATATTCTACCACTTGAGCCATTGATTTGTCATCTGCAAATGCTTTCTATTTGGATCGGTGATAAGGTTTGTCGTTTGGTGAAGGGTTAATAACAGTGTTTGATGTCTGCAAATTTAATCGCTTCAATAATGACAAATTCAGAATTTGTCATCTGGCAAAGAAATGAGCATTTGAGCATGCTAAAGGGAGCTGTGAGCTTTTGTGAACATGATAGACAAAGATCAGACAGAACAGAATGTAAAAGCTCCATCTTGGATCTACACCAAAAATATCTCTTTTGGAATATTCTGTCAACAAAATTCGAGCACATATATTGGTCAACGTTGCATGCAAACATGCCCTGTTCAAAAGTGTTCTTTCTCATGGCTGTTAACCCTTTACCAAACATCAAACTTTTAGATTTTTATTTTGCAGACAACAAAAAAGATGTGACAAAAAATTGAAAAAGACTGTTGGAAGGGTAGAAAACGTTGTAGGAAAAGGTGAAAATGCTGGTTACCAGCATTTTCTCCTTTTCCCACAATGTTTTCAAAAGGCTTCTTTTTCTGAGACGTGAAATTTTGGAATTGTGTAGTAAAGGGTTAAAGCGTGGTATAATTAGTAAAACTTTGATGCAGGATTAGTTTTGGTTTCACCTTACAAACAGGTTACCATAGAAGGAGGATTGACTCTTTTCCAAACAATCCCGTTTTGTAATGATAAAGAAGAAGAAGAAGAAAACTTTTAAAAACAATGTGGGAAATGGCAAAAATAGCAACCAGCATTTCCCCCTTTCCAACAATTTTTTTTCCCTTTCATAGACAAACCTAATTATTTGAGCCATATCTTATTTGTCATCTGCAAATGCTTTCAATTTGGACAAGTCTAGGATCTTGTTGTCATGTAAAGCGTTAAACCCAGTGCCCTCAGTTGTACTGCTATTTGCTTTTGCTGGTCTTCACCAACTGTTTACTTGATATGGTATCATTTACAACCGACACTTGACTGCTGTGGATTATGTGTAATATAATCATTGACATCCTGTACCAGATCAGTTTCTCCTTGTAACAGTGCAATCAGTACTGGTTTATTCGTTTTTCCTGTATTATATTTTTAAGCCTTAGAGCTCAGCAAAGCAGAGAGGGAGGGGAGCAATACAAACCAAAGGAAGCTATCAAGAGAATGTCACCTTTGACCTCCTGCTGTGACCTTGACCTTAGAGTCTGGCATCTAAAACTTCTGCTCTGGACATGGTATCATCAAGGTGTACACATGCCTGATGTATTTTCACAATCAGATATGGGGTTCAAGAGATATGGAGTAGAGACAACTTAGGACAATGTGACCTTTGGTCTCCTGCAGTGACCCAGTGACCTTGATGCCTGGCATCTGAAGCCACCACTGAACACTTTGTCTCATCAAGGTGCACACATGTGTAAAATATTTTCAAATCAGACAAGACTCACATAATGCAAATGATCATCAGTTGATTGTGTGACTAACTGGATGATGTTTTAAAGCGACTTTCAACATTATTTCAGTCATATCATGGCAACAGCTCTTTTATTCATGTTTTTCCCTAGTACTAAGACTTATGGGGTCTGAAGTATCTTGCATAAGAAAATCCCATGAAAAGCAAAGCACTTGGAGTGAGAACCAAACCATTGGCCTCCAAATTTTGAATCCTACATGTTCACCAGAGCCAACACAGGACCCCAATCAATCATTGGAGATTCACTGAAATTAAGGGGGTCTAGCAGTGTAAAATTCTGTTTAGCTTCTTCTCAGATTGGTTGTTAACCCTTTCCCAAACAATCCCTGGTTTCTACGACCCTGAGATAGAAGCCTTTTGAAAACATTGTGGGAAAAGGAGAAAATGCTGGTAACCAGCATTTTCTCCTTTTCCCACAATGTTTTCTACCCTGCTGGAAACAAATTTTAATTTTTTATTTACATTTATTTCGTCATCTGCAAGTGCTTTCAATTTGGACCAGTCTAAAATTTTGTTGTTTGGTAAAGAGTTAAAGGACCCTTTACTACTGTATTACAAGCAGTTAAGAGTGCCACAATCAGCTGATAATAATATGTGCATCATAAACCATATCAAACAGAACACAGGATGTTTTAGCAGTAAATTTTCTTTATATCAAAGGACAAAATGTACCTCATGATTCAGCTGGTTACTACACAAAACGGATTTCACGGATCCATAATTATGTAATAACTTGCTTGGTATCAAACATCACAAAGATGCATTAAACCCCCTTTTTTCAGAGCATGGCTCATTATACCAGATTGGTGTGGCATAATAGCTTTTTTTTCTTTGTTTTTCCATCTGAAAGTGCTTCATATGGGCCTATACAATAATATTTGTCTTTAGTTTATATTAATTGTTACACTGAAATGGCCATTGTGCCTTGGAAGTTCTCCTTGTTTTTTTTTTTTCTTTTTCACTTATTTTAAGCTGTCAGACTACTTTCCTAACCAAGAAGTTTTTACAATGCTAATTTTTGAGATAGGACATGGCATCATGCCTCAACATTGTAAAAGTTTCAGATTCAATCTATGGTCATCATTCTACTTTGACACACCCTTTGAACAAACAGTAAGGCCTGAAAGAGCTTGTTATCTTTGACAGACCATTTTGAAATTGGTGTCTTGCATCGTAAGTTTAACTCTTAACCAAACAATCCCTGTGTTTAAAGGAACCTGAAAAAGAGGGCTTTAGAAAACATTTTGGGAAAAGAATGAAATGCTGGTAACCAGCATTTTCTCCTATTCCCACTTTCTAAGACAATATTCATTGTTTCAGCTAGGTTTAATCTATCGTCTGTCAATGCTTTGAAATTGGGCGCATCTCAAATTCTATCCTGTGGTAAAAAGGTTGACAGTACTTTCTCCTTTAGTAATAATGCTTTCAAAGGTTGTCTGTTAAAGACTTGATCGATTAGCTGATTGAATGGTGTTTTATGCTGCTTTCAACTAATGGTTTTTTATGCTGCTTTCAGGTTTATTATGGCAACAGCTTACAAATTCATGTATGTCCTGGGTTTTAACAGTACTAGGCTCTGTGTCGTGCCAAAATACAATCTTGAAAGCCCAGTGCTTCAAGTGAGGATCGCATTCAGGCCTCCAGGCTACCAATCCTACACTTTACCACTGAGCAACAAAGGAACTCTCTGCTGAGGACAAAGTTTGTCTGCAGTTACAAGGTGCTAGCCAGTATTAACCATTTACCAAACAATCCCTGGTTTTTACAACTCTGAGATGGAAGCCTTTTGAAAACATTGTGGGAAAAGGAGAAAATGCTGGTAACCAGCATTTTCTCCTTTTCCCACAATGTTTTCTACCCTGCTGGAAACTAATTTCAAGTTTTGAGTTACGTTCAGTTTGTCGTCTGCAAGTGCTTTGAATTTGAACCAGTCTAAAATCTTGTCGTTTGGTAAAGAGTTAAATCACCATGGATGAATCGCTAAAGTCAATAACTTCATAACCTGTCTGTCAGTGATCGAAATCTATACTTGTGTAATTTTGACATTAACAGCGGTAATGATAGCCGGATTATTGACATCCTTTCGTGTTAATTTCAATACATCTACTGAAGCTGCATCAATTACGACATACCGGGTTACAGACCATGTCCTCCGTTCAAATTTCAAAATCTGATGACGACACTTCTCTTTGAGTCGATAATTTATTCCTAGTCAACTCTTTACGAAATAATCCCAATATTTAATGACCCTGAGAAAGAAGGCAGTTGACAACATTGTGGTAACCAGTATTTCTCCATTTCCAACAATATTTTCTATCCTTTCATAATTTAGGCCACAATGACTTTGTCATCTGCAAAATTTTTATCATTTGTACTTGTCTAAAACTTTGTCTGTCATGGTGAAGATTTGACCCTTTCCAAAATAGCAACTTTTATACCGCCTTAGATTAAAAGTATCTGAAGGTGACAAATTCAAAGTTGGCACCAATGATTTGACAGAGTAGAAAACATTGTAGAACAAGAGTGGCAAATTATCGCAAGATACACCCGTCCCACCACCAGTTGTCGAGGGGGTATAATAATCGTAAAGGGCAGGTAATGCAACAAACATGTTTACCAAAGTCTCAAGTCAATTTGACTTGAGGTGACGAAGTTCCGTTCTGGACAAGCAAGAAATACTGTAAAAATGAAGATCAAAGTGGAATTACTCAAAATCTGCACTAGGTAGAGTTAATGTTCTTGCGCACTGTACTCCGTAATATTGCAACAAACATGCATACCAAGTTTGAAGTCACTCTGACTTGAGATGACAAAGTTATATTCCGGACAAGCACTAAATGCTGTAAAAATGACGATCAAAGGGAAATAACTCAAAATTTGTGCTAGGAAGAGTTATGGTTCTTGTGCACTGCACTCCGTAAATTTTCAAGAATCATGCATACCAAATTTGGAGATGTTCAGACAAGAGATGACAAAGTTATATTCCGGACAAGCAGAAAATGCTGTAAAAATGACGATCAAAGGGAAATAACTCAAAGACAGCACGAGATAGAGTTATGGTTCTTTCGCACTGCACTCCGTATTGTTGCAACAAACACAAATACCAAGTTTCAAGTCAATCGGACTGGAGATGACAAAGTTATGCTCCAGACAAGCAGAAAATGCTGTAAAAATGATGATCAAAGGGAAATAACTCAAAGACAGCACAAGGTAGAGTTATGGTTCTTTTGCACTGCACTCCGTATTATTGCCACAAACACACATGCCAAGTTTCAAGCCAATCGGACTGGAGATGACAGAGTTATGTTCCGGACAAGCAGAAAATGCTGTAAAAATGACGATCACAGGGAAATAACTCAAAGACAGCATGAGGCAGAGTTATGGTTCTTTTGCACTGCACTCCGTATTATTGCCACAAACACACATGCCAAGTTTCAAGTCAATCAGACTGGAGATGATAAAGTTATGATCCGGACAAGCAGAAAATTCTGTAAAAATGACGATCAAAGGGAAATAACTCAAAGACAGCACAAGGTAGAGTTATGGTTCTTTTGCACTACACTCCGTATTATTGCCACAAACACACATGCCAAGTTTCAAGTCAATTGGACTGGAGATGACAGAGTTATGCTCCGGACAAAGAACTGGACGCCACCCGCCCGCCCATATGCCATGGGTGATCCCATAATATGTCCCGTCTTTGACAGGCGTATAAAAAGGAGAAAATGCTGGTAACCAGCATTTTCTCCTTTTTCTACAATGTTTTCAAATGGCCCCTCCCTCAAGGGTCGTCAAAACCAGGCATTGTTTAACTAAGAGTTAACTGAAATTTTCGAACGCACATACAAAACCCACTTAAGACTCCTTTCAATGCTGAATTGACCAGTCTGAATTAACTGTTAAATTTCAGAATGTGCCTGGTAATGATCAGATTTCAGATTCTGTGCAGTCTGATCTTGATCAACACTGTCCAGAAAACACCAAAGGTTCAACTACTGTATACGTGGATATACACCCCTGTCGAAAAATTTGCCGAATACTGATTACAGACATTTTGTGAACGGAAATGTTTGCGAATTCGTATGCTTGTAATGAAATACAGAAACAGAAAAGTTTGTGATTTTTTAAATTTGCGAAATCGCAAAAATGTCCACGCCTCAAAAATTTCCACTTATACAGTAATCATTAAAGGAATACTAAATTGTTTTATTTAACTCTTTCCAAAATGCACGGGTGGTAAACGGGGCAACTAGCTCCAAAAGGAGTCAGTAGTATTTTGTTGCCTCGTAACATACGGGTATTTGCGTGCTAGTTGCATAGATAGAAAAATTGTCAACAAAGGTAGGTGTCGATTACTTTAATCTTTGTTTATTTCCATAGCGGAGACCTTTTGAAAAATCCGGCAATGCTATGCGATATAAAAATGACTAAACTTTATTCACCGCTAGCATATGGCATATAAGTATGCAGTGCTTAGATAAAATCTTGGACAAACTTTCGAACATCGAGCGGTAAAACTGTAAATCGGAGATTTGAAACTACGGATTTCCTCATTGAACGTCCAATATATAGCCACTACAATACCTGATGCACCTTCCCTATTAATTTCAAGCCCAGGGAATTACGAAATAACAAAAATTGAAAATTTTAGAAGTCGTGTATGTAGAATAATAGCTGAATTTGTGTGCGGGCTAGTTGCCTAGCCCGGGGGGTAGTTGAATAGACAAGGAGGTAGTGGCCTAGTAATTAAAATTCAGTTAACCTATTTGCCCCAAATCAGCACCGTACAGGGTAATTCAACAAGTAATTTTACTTAGCTAGGATTCTGAACATATTTTGGAACACACGAGTTATATATTCTTTTCATTTCAGAATTTTGAGCTTAGTAAAATTTGATGGATCCTGGTGAGCATTTTTCGAGTGTTCTTTTAGCTTTGATTTGGCTGAGTAGCTCTTTGGACACTCTGAACATGTGTACCGTGAAGAATTTGGCATTTTTGACATCTTTGCTAGTTTCTGAAAAGATGATAAAGATATATGTCAAATTTAACAAATTAAAGTACTTTAAGGGGGTGCATCAGTTACATGCATGATAAGGATACCACCCATCCCTTGCAGTTTTTCATTAGAACAACAGGCACTCAGTTTTCCGATCTTTTAACAAGTTGCCAATTCTTAGGACTGTATATAAAGTAGCCTACACACGTTTTGCAGCTGCTTTTTTCTCAGTTTACACTGTCGTCATGTTTGGGCTTTGCCAATTTCTAATAAGGGTACCAAGGATGTCGAAAACCTTTATAGAAATGAACGCAGCACCAACGTGGAGTCAGTATAAAATTCCGTTGCTAGAAAAAAATGGCAGCTGCGGAACCTTGTGTATTTTATTGATCTCAGTATTTGTGAGTTGTTCAAACATCGGGAAACCGAGTGTCTGTGTCTGGGACACGCCCACTTGAAAATATTATATAAAGTATTACTTAGTCATCCGATGACCGAATGACAAATTTAGACAGGGTCGAAAATATAAGCACTGGCAGACGATAAATATTACTAAGCTCAATCTGAGATAAAAGCTGACTCATGTGTATCATTTGAAGTACATATATTAGGAGGCAACTACCTCCTTGTCTATCCAACTACCCCTTGTGCTAGGCAACTGGCGCGCACAAAAATATTGCCAGTATTCTCCACATACAAATTCTTTAATTTCCAGTTTCTGGGTTTTTTAGTCTTTAATGGGCTTGAAAATACCAAAAAACGTGCATCAGGTAGTGTAATGGCCATATGTTGGACGAATATCTAGAAAATCCGTGCTTCCAAATCTCCGTGTTACATAAAGTGGCGGGTTTGCAGTACTGTGTTCGAAAGTTTTGCCAAGATTTTATCCAAGCGCTGCATACTTATATGCCATATGCTAGCGGTGAATAAAGTTTAGTCATTTTTATATCGCATAGCATTGCCGGATTTTTCAAAAGGTCTCCGGTAAGTAAATGAACAAGGTTTAAAGAAATCGACACCTACCTTTGTTGACAGTTTTTCTATCTATGCAACTAGCACGCAAATACCCGTATGTTACGAGGCAACAAAATACTATTGACTCCTTTTGTAGCTAGTTGCCCCGTTTACCACCCGTGAAAATGGCAATATTTTCGACAGGTTCAATTTGAAGGCACTTGCAGACGACACAATTTATGTGGCACAAATGAAGGGATTTGAATCGCAATTTAAATGTGGCTCAAACGATGAAATTTGACTTAGACAGGGTAGAAAACATTGTGGGAAAAGGAGAAAATGCTGGTTACCAGCATTTTCTCCTTTTTCCACATGTTTTTAGAAGGCCTACTTCTTGGGGTCTTAAGAACTCAAATTGTGTGATAAAGGATTAAATCCTGAGAGTATACCATGCAAGTTGTTTTAACTCTCTTAACTCTTTACCAGACGACAAAATTTCATACCTGTCCAAATTGAAAGCACTTGCAGACGACAAAATAAATGTAACTCAAAAATTGAAATTTGTTTTGAGCAGGGTACAAAACATTGTGGGAATAGGAGAAAATGCTGGTTTCCAGCATTTTCTCCTCTTCCCACGATGTTTTCAAAAGGCTTCTATCTCAGAGTCGTAAAAAGCAGGGACTGTTTGGTAAAGGGTTAATCTGACAATAAAAATTGAGTTTTTTCCAAATTGAAAGCCTTTGCAGACGAAAAATCAAATATGGTTACAACGATGCAAGCTGTCCGTGTTTACTGGGTGGAAAATTGATTGATTGAAATTGTTTTTTAAGCAGCTTTCAGCATTAATTCAGTCATATCAAAGCCATGTGAAGAGCCCCAGTTACACAAAAATAAAGCAGTTTTTCTCCCTTGTTTTTATCAATTTATTACAAAAACTACATATGTGACTGTTGTTGGACATCCATTGACAGAAAAAACAAGGCGGTAGGAAAAGTGTTCCACTTCCTGTTTGGACAATCAGACAAGACTTTGTTATTGGTTCATTACGAAACAATAAGTGACAATCAGGATCCTAAACCCTCCTCACAATTTTGTATTCAAGCTTTAGTGCATGTCCCTGATCAACTTTTCCATTCGTAGACAATTTCTGTCCAGAAATAAGACCCAAATAATTGCAACTTTCTGTTTTTTTGTGTGTGCAGAATGTCTCAGCAAAGCCAACAGTATAGATAAACAAGAGCACTGCCTGCAGGTGCCAATGTTGGCTGCAGTTGCTTGATTTTCGGAGAAAATTAAAAGTTGACAAAGGGCCATTACTGTGTCGAAAAAAAGTTTGATGGTTACCTGCTCCTGTTGTATCGGTTTTAGTTTTAATAGTTAACAACTAGTCCAAAACTGAATTAATGACAGAGATATGATAAAATGTCAAAGTCTTAATGTACGATGACACAGACGAAGATGACAGGGCTACGACAACATCTCCACATTTTCTTCGAAAACAGCCTAAAAAATATGACTTTTTTAGTCTGTCTGATCTTGATCTACACTGCCGCGCACAAGCAAGGTCTAGGGTTTAAACCCATTAATTCTTTATCAACCGATAAAGTTTCAGACATGTCCAATTTGAAAGCATTTGCAGACAACAAGTCAAGATGGCTCAAGATTGTAATTTTTCTTTGAAAGAGTGGAAAAAATTGTGGGAAAATGAAAAACTGGTGGTTAATGGCATTTTCTCCTTTATCCACAATGTTTTCAATAACCTTTATCCAAAGGGTCATTAAAACTAAGGATTGTGTGTTAAAAGATTAAAACATGACAAAATTTTCGACTTGTCCAAGTTGAAAGCATTCGCATACCACAAATTCCTTAGGCTTATATGGTTGTCTTTGGGAGGGTATAAAACATTATGGGAAAAGGAGAAAATGTTGGTTACAAGTATTTTCTCCTTTTCCCACTCTGTTTTTTACCCTATCAAGGACAAAAACCATGACACACAAATTTTATTGTCTGCAAACACTTTTAAGTCTAAAATTTTGTCATCTAGTAAACAGTTAAAGGAACTCATTTGCATTTCTCTGCGTGTTGACCATCAGAAGACAAATCAATCAGGCTTATTCAAAACTTTCCATTTTTGTCTAATCTAATTTAGTTCCTTGAGTGACATGTTTTTCCTTTTTCATTCTTCAAATTCAAAAGAGGATTCTGTAGCTTTTCCATACTGAACATTTTCCAAAGAAATTCACAATTCTGGTAAAGAAGAAAGACAAGCATGGAAACAAATTGGATAATTACATTCTGTGACAGGTTTTTTTTTCAATTTATGATTTTTGAAAAAAACTGTTTTTGAAAGTCCTCTGCTTCAAATTATCAAAATGGTTCCTGACATCAAATCTTACTGTTACTTGTGTTAAGTGTAGGTCATGATCAGACTACATGTTTCTTGCAGTCTGAAAGGGCAAATAGAGTAAAGCCTAATCTTTGATCCACACTGTCAGATATTCAGTAAGAAATTCATATTGGACTCCATTGAAATATCACTTTCTTGGTCCTTCAGTCCCTTTTTTGACACTTTTTCTTTGCCACTATGTTTTTAGCTCACCTGAGCACAATGTGCTCAAGGGGAGCTTTTAGGATCACCCGGTGTCCGTCGTGTGTCGTGAACAATTCTTTAAACATCAACTCCTCCTAAACCGCTGGGCCAATTTGGACCAAACTTGGCTGGAATGTTCCTTGGGAGGTCCTCTTTAAAAATTATTCACAGAATTTGATTCCATCAAAAACTCTGGTTGCCATGGCAACCAAATAGTATTTTCTAAGAAATTCTTTAAAAATCTTCTCCTCTGAAACTGCTGGTCAGATTTTGAAATAATTTCACAGACATGTTCCTAGGGTGACCCTTTTCAGAAATTGTTCGCGAAATTTTGATCCGTCAAGAAACATGGCTCTGGTGAATGGGGGCTACTTGCACTATACAGAAATGAAGAAATTCTTAAAAATTCTTCTTCTCTGAAACCACTGGTCAGATTTTAAAATAATTTCACAGAGATGTTCCTTGGGTGATCCTTTTCAAAAACTGTTTGTGAAATTCTGATCCATCAAGAAACATGGTTCTGGTGAATGGAGGCTACTTGCACTATACAGAAATGAAGAAATTCTTAAAAATTCTTCTTCTCTGAAACAGCTGGTCAGATTTTGAAATAATTTCACAGAAATGTTCCTTTGGTGACCCTTTTCAAAAATTGTTCGCAAAATGCTGATTCGTCAAGAAGCATGGCTCTGATGGGGGGGGGTGCCCACTTGCACTATATGGACATGAAGATATTCTTAAAAATTCTTCATCTCTGAAACAGCTGGTCAGATTTTGAAATAATTTCACAGAAATGTTTCTTGGGTGAGCCTTTTTGCAAATTGTTCGAGAAATTTTGATCCATCAAGAAACATGGCTCTGATGGCTGTGGGCTATTTACACTATACAGACATGAAGAATTCTTAAAAATTCTTATTCTCTGAAACCGCTGGTCAGATTTTGAAATAATTTCACAGCAAATGTTCCTTGGGTGACTCTTTTCAAAAACTGTTCACAAAATTGTGATCTGTCAAGAAACATGGCTCTGATGGTGGGGGCTATTTGCACTACAGGGACATGAAGAGGAATTTCTTTATTCTTCTTCTCTGGAACGGCTGGTCAGATTTTGAAATAATTTCACAGAAATGTTTCTAGGGTGACCTTTTTAAAAAATTGTAAGGGAAATTTTTATCTGTCAAAAAGCAACAGTGTAAATAGCCCACAGCCATCAGAGCCATGTTTCTTGATGGATCAAAATTTCTCGAACAATTTGCAAAAAGGCTCACCCAAGAAACATTTCTGTGAAATTATTTCAAAATCTGACCAGCTGTTTCAGAGATGAAGAATTTTTAAGAATATCTTCATGTCCATATAGTGCAAGTGGGCCCCCCCCCCAACCCATCAGAGCCATGCTTCTTTGATGAATCAGAATTCTGCAAATAAATTTTGGGATAGATCACCCAAGGACAATTTCTTGAAGAAGAGCACATTCTCGATAGTGACTAAAAACATAAGTCGAACAAGAGCACCACATGCAGGTGCCAAGAATTGGCTGTTGCTTTTCGACTGTTAAAGTTTCCCTAACAATTTTTGAAAAGGGTCACCCTAGGAACATTTCTGTGAAATTATTTCAAAACCTGACCAGCCGTTTCAGAGAAGAAAAATTAAGAAATTCCTCTTCATGTCCCTGTTGTGCAAACAGCCCCCACCATCAGAGCCATGTTTCTTGACAGATCACAATTTTGTGAACAATTTTTGAAAAGAGTCACCCAAGGAACATTTCTGTGAAATGATTTCGAAATCTGACCAGCGGTTTCAGAGAAGAAGAATTTTTAAGAATTTCTTCATGTCTGTATAGTGTAAATAGCCCACAGCCATCAGAGCCATTTTTCTTGACGAATCTGCATTTTGCGAACTATTTTTGAAATGGGTCACCAAAGGAACATTTCTGTGAAATTATTTCAAAATCTGACCAGCCATTTAAGAGAAGAAGAATTTTTAAGAATTTCTTCATTTCCGTATAGTGCAAGTAGCCCCCATTCACCAGAACCATGTTTCTTGACGGATCAAAATTTCGCAAACAATTTTTGAAAAGGGTCACCAAAGGAACATCTCTGAAATTATTTCAAAATCTGACCAACCTTTTCAGAGAAGAAGAATTTTTAAGAATTTCTTCATTTCCGTATAGTGCAAGAAGCCCCCATTCACCAGAACCATGTTTCTTGACGGATCAAAATTTCGCAAACAGTTTTTGAAAACGGTCACCCAAGGAACATCTCTGTGAAATTATTTCAAAATCTGACCAGCCATTTCAGAGAAGAAGAATTTTTAAGAATTTCTTCATTTCTGTAAAGTGCAAGTAGCCCCCATTCACCAGAGCCATGTTTCTTGACAGATCAAAATTTCACGAACAATTTAAAAAGGGTCACCCTAGGAACATCTCTGTGAAATTATTTCAGAATCTGACAAGCAGTTTCAGAGGAGAAGATTTTTAAAGAATTCGTTAGAAAATTCCATTTGGTTGCCATGGCAACCAGAGTTTTTGATGGAATCCAATTCTGTGAACACTTTTTAAAGAGGACCTCCCAAGGAACATTCCAGCCAAGTTTGGTCCAAATTGGCCCAGCGGTTTAGGAGGAGTTGATGTTTAAAGAATTGTTGAGGACACACGACGGACAATGCACGATGGACGACGGACACCGGGTGATCCTAAAAGCTCCCCTTGAGCACGTTGTGCTCAGGTGAGCTAAAAAATGTTCATGTAACGACAAATCATCCCGCGCTTGGCATTCAACTGTGTATTTGTCAATGTGTTGATTACACGTGTGGAATGTATGTCAAACAGTATTTAACACCTCTAAATCATGTAATACCTAAGAATGAGTGTCCATTCATTGTCTGCTATAAAAAATATCAATGACCCAGTTGATCAGTCATGTTTGACAGTTTTGCCAACATATATGTAAAGTTTGTCAATGTTTAATTGTGTTTATTGCTGTTGTTGTTGTCATAGGTAAATTTACTTCTGCAACAAAACATGATGCAATTTTACCAACAGTTCCACTGCATGACTCTTCATTTCGAGTATATTAAACTCAATATTTATGAAGTGTGCGGTGGCCGAATTTGCCATACTCAACTTACTTTGATCTGACTTTTGCTCTATAAAGATGGCTGATGGAAAAGCAATTGTCAGGAGTGAAGTAAAATATTGACCAATTTTGCATTCACCAAAGACCTTTCTTCTTGTAGAGGTGAGAAAATTAACCAGTGAAAATGTTCTGACCTGCATGTTTAATTTGATACTATGAGATCAAAGTACAAGTAACCAGACATCCATGTTGCACACACTGAAATACAATTGTAGAATTTTTTAATTGTTTGTTCGAATATATTTGAATACAAAAAATGAATATTCTTATACCTGTTTTTTATTTGTTTCCATCCTTAGTTAAGTTGTTTTATGCTTTATCCCAAATGCATTCATGGACATTCTTCTTCCTGAAATGCAAATGCTAAAGAATTCTAAAATTGGTTAAAAAATCATACAAAAATTAGACTGTACAGATTCAAGATCAGACATTACAGTCTAATCTTGATCTACATTGTCAAGGAAACCGAAAACCACTGAATTCTCCACTCGAAGCAAATATGCCACTGATTTATACAATCAACAAGAAATTGCCATGGAAATATTCTTGTGTATGTCTTATTCACCCTTGTACCACACATATCCTGCATTTTAACAACCCTGGAAAACCCAGGACATTTGAAAACATTGTGGGAAAAGGAGAAAATGTTGGCAGCATTTTCCCCTTTTCCAACAATGTTTTTCTTACCTTTCAGAAACAAATCCAATTATTTGAGTCACATTTAAATTCTCATCTGCAGATGCTTTCAACTTGGACGAGTCCAAGATATTGTCGTTTGGTGAAGAGTTACGGGATTAGATCTTGAGAAAGCTTAATTGAACACATCTAATGTTCTGTTTAACATTCTCATGGTGAATTTCCTAATCTTTCAAGCATAAGGGGAACAAAAATCATCAATCATTACACAATCAGCGAAAAATAAGTAACCAAATTGTTCTTCTTTTAACCCAACTCCATTAACAGGCTATAATCGGCAGACATCACCTGGGATTCTTCTAAATACTTTACCAGACATAATCGTGTTTGAACAACCAAAGAAATATAGGGCTTTTGAAAGCATTGTCAGAAAAGGAGAATAACTTAGCAACCAGCAATATCTTTTTTTTCTGTTCTCTACCATTCACAGACAGAAAAACTCTAAAGAAGAATGCTTTTGAAAGCATTGGGGGAAAGTTCATTTCCCAAAATGTTTATCATATCAAAGATAAAATGGCTCTGAAGGGGATGCCAAATTTGAAAGCATTATGAAATCAAAGACGAAAATACTAGTAAGCATCATTTTTTTCTTTTCCCACTTTATTTTATTTCAATTCAAAGAAGAAAATTCATCTTTTGAACTACACTGACTTGTTGCAACATAACTGTAGTGCAACTATGTACACAATTACATCCCTTCCACAGGCAAGCCAGGATTAAAATATTTATACGCACAGTGATGCACAAACTGCCGATGGGGGAGGGAAGGGAGGGTGGAATTTATTGTAAAGCATAAAGGAATTCCCTAGTCATCAGCCCATCAATTTAACCCATCTATTTAGTTTGAAAAGGCCCACAGATCAGGGAAAAACCAATTCATGTATATGATATTGTGATTTAAAGCTTTGTTTGTGGAAGTTTATACGCAAATTGTGCCTATTGTGCATAGTGGGCAATATGCTCTTGCCTTCAGCTACAGGGTTTCTATTTGATAGTAAACAAGTAGCCCGAGTTCACAGTAAATATCTTTAGTAATAATAGAAATATGAGAAAATATTCAAGTTTCTGAATGACAACAAAGACAATGGCACAGACAACAACAATCAGCAGAGTTAAAATTTGTTATGACTTCTGCTTCCTTTCCCAGAATTCTCATTTCTTGATCTTTATGCTTAGATAATGTCCTTAGATTGTGATAAGTGAACTAGGAAAGGATGATGCTGCACTTAATGAGGTCTTAATGAAGCCTTATCAACATAACATTTGATTATTGACTTTAGAAGATTAAAAGATCAAAATCCAGGATTAAGCCTTTACCCCACAATCCTGAGTTTTAACGACCCTGAAGGAGAAGGTTTTTGAAAACATAGTGCGGATAGGAGAAAATGCTGGTAACACTTTACCACAAAATCCTGAGTTTTAATGACCCTATCAATGACAGACGTTATCATTTGAGTTACAATGAATTTGTCATCTGCAAATACTAACCAGCATTTTCTCCTTTTCCCACAATATTTCAAATGCTTTTATTCCTTTGGGTTTCTAACACATGTATTTTGTTTGGAGTAAAGGGTTAATTGATTTGTATTGATTGATCTGGCTGAATAACCATCATAAATGTAATGTCAATGGAATGTCAGTGCTTCTGATATCTGTCAACTGAAACATTGAAATGTCAAGACTGGCTAACTTTCTATCAAATCATTACCTTAGAACAACAGTTTAGAATTTTCGAAATTGAAAGCATTTTGCAATCAACAAATTAAATGTGGCTAAATTAATGTATTTGTCTTTGAAACAGTAGAAAAAAACACTGCGGGAAAATAAGAAAATGGTGATTACCATCCTATATATAATACACCTTATAGCCTTTCCTACATGGCTAAAAGAAGCTTTTCCTCCTTGGTTATTTAAGCTTAGAATAATTTGGTAAAGGGTTAAAACATTTGCCTTCACCAAATTTCTGTTTTGATTGATTGGTTGGTTGGCTGGTTGATTGGTTGGTTGATGCTTTTGTTGCTTTAAAGATTATTTCAGTCAAATCATTGTGACAGCTCACTTGATCATGTGTATCCTGGGTTTCACCAGTGCTAGGCAGGGGCTCTGAGGTATCTTGCCAAAGGACATTCACTTGAAGAGAAAATCTTGATGGTCTGAGTACATTTTACTCTATAACAAGCATTCTGATAGTATTGCATAGCAATACCGAGTCCCCTACCAGCCATATATATCGCTGGCACATATAGTTTGTGAAACTCTGTGGAGGGGAAAGAACTAATTTGACCCCCTTTCAGAATTATAAGCATCGTGTCTGTCTTTGTATGCAATGCTTTAATGAAAGTCAGATATATAAACATTTTCCTTTTTAATGTAAGTTCATTGAAGAAGTTTTACTAAGGCAAGATGTGTTTGTGAAACACAAATGACCCCATAAAAGCAAATTTTCAGAAATATGTCCTTTACCTTGTGAGATGACCTTGACCTTATCATCAGCAGGTGTGTACCAATGAGAGGTACCAGCTTACCAAGTATAAGTGTTGTGATTTAAGTACTTTAAATATACAGAACAAGAGGGCCAAGATGGCCCTGAATCGCTCACCTGAATTTTTGAGAGGAACATAGCCAATTTTTTTTGAGGTATTGAAACTTTGGAAACAAAATCATTATTTTGCCAAGCAATTTTGAAAAGGTCACCTGTAAATATCATTTCAAAATCTGTCACCACCCCTACAATCATCACCACAGCAATGAATTTGATGAACCAGAATTCTGCAAATAAATTTTGGGATAGATCACCCAAGAAAAATTTCTTGAAGAAGAGCACATGCTTGATAGTGACTAAAAACATAAGTTGAACAAGAGCACCACATGCAGGTGCCATGAATTGGCTGTTGCTTTTTGACGGATAAAAATTTCCCTAACAATTTTTGAAAAAGGTCACCCTAGGAACATTTCTGTGAAATTATTTCAAAATCTGACCAGCCGTTCCAGAGAAGAAGAATTAAGAAATTCCTCTTCATGTCCCTGTAGTGCAAATAGCCCCCACCATCAGAGCCATGTTTCTTGACAGATCACAATTTTGTGAACAGTTTTTGAAAAGAGTCACCCAAGGAACATTTCTGTGAAATTATTTCAAAATCTGACCAGCGGTTTCAGAGAAGAAGAATTTTTAAGAATTTCTTCATGTCTGTATAGTGTAAATAGCCCATAGCCATCAGAGCCATGTTTCTTGATGGATCGAAATTTCTCCAACAATTTGCAAAAAGGGTCACCCAAGAAACATTTCTGTGAAATTATTTCAAAATCTGACCAGCCGTTTCAGAGAAGAAGAATTTTTAAGAATTTCTTCATGTCCATATAGAGCAAGTGGGGCCCCCCCCACCCATCAGAGCCATGTTTCTTGACGAATCAGCATTTTGCGAACAATTTTTGAAAAGGGTCACCAAAGGAACATTTCTGTGAAATTATTTCAAAATCTGACCAGTGGTTTCAGAGAAGAAGAATTTTTAAGAATTTCTTCATTTCTGTATAGTGCAAGTAGCCCCCATTCACCAGAGCCATGTTTCTTGACGGATCAAAATTTCGTGAACAACTTTTGAAAAGGGTCACCCAAGGAACATCTCTCTGAAATTATTTGAAAATCTGACCAGCAGTTTCAGAGAAAAAGAATTTTTAAGAACCTCTTCATTTCTGTATCGTGCAAGTAGCCCCCATTCACCAGAGCCATGTTTCTTGATGGATCAGAATTTCGCGAACAATTTTTATAAAGGGTCACCCAAGGAACATCTCTGCGAAATTACTTTAAAATCTGACCAGCCGTTTCAGAGAAGAAGAATTTTTAAGAATTTCTTCATTTCTGTATAGTGCAAGTAGCCCCCATTCACCAGAGCCACGTTTCTTGACGGATCAAAATTTCGCTAACAATTTTTGAAAAGGGTCACAAGGAACATTTCTGTGAAATTATTTCAAAATCTGACCAGCGGTTTCAGAGGAGAAGATTTTTAAAGAATTTCTTAGAAAATTCCATTTGGTTGCCATGGCAACCAGAGTTTTTGATGGAATCAAATTCTGTGAACAATTTTGAAAGAGGACCTCCCAAGAAACATTCCAGCCAAGTTTGGTCCAAATTGGCCCAGCGGTTTAGGAGGAGTTGATGTTTAAATAATTGTTCACGACGGACACCAGGTAATCCTAAAAGCTCCCCTTGAGCACTTTGTGCTCAGGTGAGCTAAAAATGACTATGAAAAGTTTTGAGGATAAGTTTTCATGATAAGGGTTAAAATTTTTTACCTTGACCTTGGACATATAACCCACAGAAGATCTGTATCAATGACAGGTACTTACATATCAAACATGAGCATTGTAAGCATAAAAGTCGGGAAAACTGTTTTTTCAGCGAAATTTCTTAAGTCCAAGGCCCGTAATTTCGTCAAAAATCAGTGGACCTGAATGATACTCGAACTTGATCTGTAACTCATATTGGTTGACTTACACACCGAAAATCAGCTCAATATCTGCCAGCGTTTAGGAAAAAAGTCCCGAAAACTGGTTTTTTTCAGTGAAAATTTCCAAGTCCAAGGCCCGTAATTTCATAAAAAATCAGCGGACCGGAACGAAACTCGAACTTGATCTGTAACTCATGGTGGTTTACTTGCACACCAAAAATCAGCTCAATATCTGCCAGCATTTAGGAAAAAAAAGTCCGGAAAACTGTTTTTTCGGTGAAATTTTTTAAGTCCAAGGCCTGTAATTTCGTCAAAAATCAGTGGACCGGAACAAAACTCGACTTTGATATGTAACTCATGTTGGTTGACTTACACACCAAAAATCAGCTCAATATCTGCCAGCGTTTAGAAAAAAAGTCCGGAAAACTGACTTGCGTGCGGACTGACGGACAGACGGATGGACAGAGTGCAAACCTAAAGTCCCTTTTGGCTTTGCCGGTACGAGACTAAAAACAGCTGACTCTCTGCCCATGTTGGTTCCACTGGCTTTTATTTAAATGCTCTTTGGTATGGCTTGATTAGGTGATGCTACATCAATACATGTTAACTCTTTACCAACCAACAGAATTTACGTTTCACTAGATTGAACATTTTTGCAGATGACAAATTAAGCATAGCAAAGCAGATGATTTCTTTCTTTGAGACAATAGAAAACATCGTAGGAAAAGGAGAAAATGCTGGTTGTAACCAGCATTTTCTCCTTTTCCTACAGTGTTTTCAAAAGACTTTTTCCTTGGAGCCACTAAAACTTTGGATTGTGTGGTATAGGGCTAAAAGTTAACACCTGATAGTTTTATGCTGGCTTTAAGAGTTGGTCATGATGAAATGTCTTTATATATTTATGGCAAAGAATTGAGTTTTGGCTGTGAGATTACTCAACTACAACAATTGAAAGTTGTGTAATTACCTCTTTACCACCATTTTCTACTTTATACGCAATGTTTTCTACCATATCAAAGGAAAATACCATTATTTAAACCCAATATGAATTCTCCTTTGCAAATGCTTTCACGCTGGCCAAGTCTAAAAATTTTGTCACTTGGTGAAGAGTTAAATCAAAGTATCCAAAAATCCATACCATATCATTAAGTTATGCACATCAAACCATGGATCTTCAAGTATGACCTCAGGTCATGCAGCATTGACCAGACCTTTGGTGTCGATGCATATTCACAACAGCCATGTAATTGCATGTGGTCATCCATATTTCTGATATCAAATCACCTTAATTAAAAAGACCAGCTTCATGGACTCGCAACTGCCAAAAATCAATTGTTCTGGCCATCTGTCCACTTTTAATGACCAGTCTACTGACCAATGGACAATTCCAATCTTATTACTGGCCACTGTGGACTCTGGTCAATGAAACAGAAAACCAAACCCTTTACTTTATCCTCTACAAAACAATCTCATGTTTTAACAACCCTCAAGAAGAAGGCTTTTGAAAACATTGTGGGAAAAGGAGAAAATGCTGGCAACCAGCATTTTCTCCTTTTCCCATAATGTTTCCTACCCTTTCATTTCCAATAAATTGTACAACATGTGTCACATACAGAAGCTTTCAATTTATACATGTATGTTAAACATTTTATATTTGGTCTAGAGGTTTTTTTGCCAGGACCCCGACTGCTCTGTACTCAAAAAGAACCATTTTACGATAAAATTACACACATACTTTACTAAAGAATGGCTGACTGCTAAAAGCTTGTTAGATATCTCTTTAAAGAATCTTTCTAAAAAACATTCTTAGAAATCTGTGCTTGTATGAAGTCATCATCTTTGTCATAACTTTTCTTGAAATAAACAAGTATTGCATGGACACTAAACACAAGTAAATTTACAACTTATTCTGTTAAAGCAGTACTAAAACATCACAAAAAAAACCCCACCTTGCAATAGCTGAGAAAAAAGAAATTTAACTGAAACAAAATTATATTCTCAAAGTTTCTGTCTTTTTACTCACTCGAAGAAAAAAAAAACATGAAGCTGACAGGTCTCTCACCCACGGTAAAAAACATTTTGAAGATTATTGAAAGAGTAATAAATATTACCGTAGCTCTTCAATGAAAAAAGACAATCAAGATTTATACTATGTACCTACAAATGTAAGTTTTGATGAAGAAATAAGGCTTTTAGAATTTATCGGCCCAAGTTTATCATTTACAAAGAGACCTTTCACAAAATAGCTTTATCTTCATTGGTATGGGAAGCATGTCCAGAAAGAAACAGACAATCTTCATTGATTAATGCAATCTTGCAGACAAATCAGAAAGCAGAAATTACTGCCCGGACATTTCTTCCCAATTCATCAGCTCCTAAATGACCTTAGATCACCATGTTGTGACAGTTTACCAGCCAATCTTGATCAAAGGGTTCTTGATGCCAAGTAAATAGGCATTGGACATTTGCTATTGTGTCTGCAGACAAAGCCCTATACCCTCTGCTTTCTCAATTGTATCTGTGTCTTCAGTAACTAACTCTATGACAGCTGAGTAAACACCTTGAACTGAAACTGGATTCTCTGTAGTTCACTGATACTTTAGGGAAACTCTCAAGTCTGTAGAATTTAGGCTTGGCCTAACTGAAAGATATAGCAGACAACATATCAAATGTGGCTAAAATGAAGGGGCATAGGTTTTATGGGCAGAAAACACTGAGAAATGGAGAAAATACTGGCTATCACCATCATAATGTTTCCAAGAGTCTATTTTCTAAGTTAATCAAAACTTGGGATTGTTTGGCAAACGGTTAATCCAACTGATCCTGTGTATTTGAAAGAATGCTTTTGAAAACAATGTTGGAAAAGGATAAAATACAAATAATCAGCACTTTCTAATATACAGTCCTATCCACCCTTATAAACACAAGCTTTTTAGGAGCCACTTCTAATTTGTTGCCTGAATATGCTGTCAATATGGACATGTCTACAGTTTAGTGAGTGTAGGGATAAAGCCCAACAACAGAAGAAAAGCCCACTAGGTTAAAAGCCCCCTGGACAAAAACCCAATGGTGAAAAGCCTGCTACCCTTAAATGTCAGCAGTACTACAAATTAATACATCTTATGTTTAAATAAATTTATGAATTTATAATCTGTTTTGTTCATGCAATGTTGTGAGTATGAATGTAATGATTTAGAAATATAGACTTTATGAAGCATTTTTGTGAATAAATAAAATTAATTTTTCTTTGTTCTTTTATCCTTTTACCATTTTTTCTATACCAAAATCAATGTTAACACTTGAAGAGCTAAGCACAACTGGTGTCATTTTTGTATCAAAATAGATCAATAGTAAAGTACAGTTTGTGGTCAACATGGATCAAGATCAGGCAGCACAAAACATGCAGTCTGATCTATCATCTACACTGTCAGCTATCTCGCAAAATATTCCTCCAAAGCCACCACTGAATTTGAAATGATTTGGTCTTTTTTTCTAATTGATTTAATTGATTTTCATCTATTTAGCTTTTTAAGCCAAAATAAGCCAAGTGAACACATTTGGACAAAGAATAAGACCCAATTAATAACTTTTGGTGGTTGCTTTTGTGCGTAATGTTTCAGCAAAGCAGATGGTGTAGATCAAAGATCAAACTTCACATTTTGTGCAGTCTGATCTTTATCTATAATGGCTGCAAAAGCAACTATAGTAGTGAAAGGCACTTATGTTGAAGCCTTACTTTTTGCCAGGCTTTTTGCCTGTTTATGTGGAAACAGGATCTTCAATCTAAGAGTTTCTGAAATCAAAGCTGTTACATTCAGGTCAAAACAGCTTAAAAAATTTGCAACAACTGGGCCTTTTTTTCCTTCTTCTGGCAAGTTGAAACAGTAATAAAAGGAATGGAGGCATTAGCTGTTGTGCAAACACTCACTTAATGTAACAACATAAGCTCTAAAAAATAAAGTAACTTTGAGGACATAAATCTTATGACAGAGAGAGAATCTGCCATTAGATGTTTGATTTCCCAGCAATCATCATTTATTTTAAATCCTTGGAGATGACAGAGATTACTCTAGATCTTCCTTTCATTAACTTTTTACCAGACAGAAACATTTTAACCTTTTATGACACATTAAAATTTTAGACTGGTCCAAATTGAAAGCATTTGCAGACAACAAATTAAAGGTGACTCAAAAATTTGTTTTGGGAAGAAAACATTGTGGGAAAAGGAGAAAATGCTGTTACCAGCATTTTCTCCTTTTCTCACAATGTTTTAGGCTTTTTCTTCAAGGTCATTGAAACTTGGTGGTAACATAAAAACGTGGTAACCAATTAAACTCTTTACCTAGTAATCCAAAGTTTTAACGTCCCTGAGGAAGAAGGCTTTTGAACAAGAGGGCCATGATGGCCCTGTATCGCTCCACTGGCTATTATGGAATAGCCATCAAAACCAATTAAACGGCCAGTTCATTTCTGTATAGTGCAAGAAGCCCCCATTCACCAGAGCCACGTTTTTTGACGGATCAAAATTTTACGAACAGTTTTTGAAAAGGGTCACTCAAGGAACAATCCTGTGAAATTATTTCGACGCACGACGAACACCAGGTGATCCTAAAAGCTCCCCTTGAGCATGTTGTGCTCAAGTGAGCTAAAAAGTTAACATACGGATGGACACACAACGGACAACGGGCCATTACATAAGCCTGCTGGCCTTCGGCCAGTGGAGCTAAAAAACTTGTCTAGCACCAATCATGTATCACTGCAGCTTGATAATCAAGGGAGGTAAATAGTAATGAACTTTATCTTTCATAAAAAGAGTTATTTCCCTTGATTAATGTTTAAATTGAAGTGACAATATTTTGAAGCCCATGTTAAACTTGCGATCCCTGGAATGAAGGCAATTTTGACCCCAGACCTACAATATGAAACTAGAATGTGTGGTTATAAACAAAAAGATTTTTTAATCTTGCCCAATAAAAAGTCATGTAAAACAAGTTTGCTGAATAAAAGGCCCTGTAAAATATGTGATCCATGACACAGGTTTATCAAGTTTTCACTATAAAAGCCAATCTAAAACTTGTGACCCCTGGTGTGGAGTCAAACTTGACCCCCAAAGTTAAAATTTGGGCCCTCTTGGTAGAGGCCCATTATATAAAGTTACATGCAAAATTTGGTAGACTTGGCCTAAATATGGCTATGTACAAGTAGATTATTAAAGTTTCCTTATATAAGACCATGTAGAACTTGTGACCCCCTGGGGTGGGGCTACATTTGACCCCCTGGGCTATAATTTGGGCACCCTTGATAGAGACCCCCTAGATAAAGCTAAATGCAAAATTTGATAGCCCTAGCCCTTATAGCTAGATGTGAAAGATTTTCCTATATAAGCCCGCCCATGTAAAACATGTTACCCCCCGGAGCGAAGTCAAATTTGACCCTAGGCTATAATTTGGACACCCTTGGTACAGGTCCACTAGATAAAGCTACATGCCAAATTTGGTCGCCCTAGGCCCCATGGCTAGGTCAAAGAAGAATTTTAAAGTTCTCCCTATATAAGCCCATGTAAAACTTGTTATATAAGCCCATGTAAAACTTGTTACCCCCGGGCAGGGCCTAATTTGACCCCAGGGCTATAATTTGAACAATCTTGGCAGAGGTCCACTAGATAAAGCTACATGCCAAATTTGGTAGCTCTAGGCCCTATGGCTAGGTAGAAGAGGAATTTTAAAGTTCTCCCTAAATAAGCCCATGTATAACTTGTAACCCCCGGGGCGGGGCCAATTTTGACCCCAGGGCTATAAATTGAAGAAACTTGGTAGAGGTCCACTAGATAAAGCTACATGCCAAATTTGGTAGCCCTTGGCCTTACGGTTTCAGACAAGAAGATTTTCAAAGATTTTCAAAATTTTTCAGTTTTGTTGCCATGGCAACCAGAGTTTTTGAAGGAATTAAATTCTTTCAAGAAATTCTGAAGAGGACCATGGCAGGATCATTTCTGTGAAGTTTCATCAAAATTGGATGGGTAGTTTCAGAGAAGAAGACGTTTTAAAAAAAAGTTAACGCACGGACGGACGGACGGACGGACGGACGGACAGACGGACGGACGCACGACGGACAACAGGCCATGACATAAGCCCGCTGGCCTTCGGCCAGTGGAGCTAAAAATTGTGGGAAAAGGAGAAAATGCCTGGTGACCACCATTTTCTCCTTTTTCAACAATTTTATTTCAACCACTTCAGAGAAAACCTCCTTATTTCATGCTTTCCGGTAGGTTATCGAGAAAATTTAATATCGGTGAAATATTTTTCGATATTTCATGGTTACGACCAGTGAAAATACAGATTTTTATATTCTAACTCTTAAATTGAAGGTGGAAACAGTTGTTCATGCGCACTAGTTACCTAGGTAAAATGCATGTGCCTCACAACCAGATAGAAATATGACATAATTTACCTTACATTTCTCGCGCTTGATGTAATATTGTAATGCGTTGCTTTGTGGAGGGGGTACGCCATGGGGAATAACCGAAAAGAACTGTACTGGATTTTTATTAAGTTCCCTCCAGAAAGGGTTAAAAGCATGAAATAAATATGCACCACACGTGAAAATATTACTGATGATATTCACTCCATGAAATAAATTTCAATCTTTCACCGTAAAAAATAAAAATCCTTTATATAATTTAAGATATGTTTAACTCTTTCACGAAACAACAAAATTTTAGACTCATCCAAATTCAAAGCTGTTGCAGACGACAAATTAAATGTGGTTCATAGGACAAAGTTTTTCTCTGAAACAGCAGAAAACATTGTGGAAAATGGAGAAAATGCTGGTTACCAGCATTTTCTCCTTTTCCCACAATGTTTTCCAAAGGCTTCTTCCTCAGAGTTGTTAAAACTTTGGACTGTGTGGTAAAGGGCTACTTTTTCCTCCGCAAATGCTTTCAAATCGGACAAGTCTAAAATTTTGTTGTTTAGTACAGAGTTAACTCTTTACCAGACCACAGATTTATAGACTAAATCAAACTAAAAGCATTTTGCAGACACCAAATTATTGTTGGAATTTGTTTTTGAAAAAACATAAAATATTGTGGGAATATGTGAACACGACAAAACTTTTATACTTGTCCAAATTGAAAGCATTTGCTAGCCAACCATAAATATTGTTCAAATGACTGAATTGCCTACTGAAAAATAGAAAACACTGTTGGTGAACAATCTTTCCAACAAATTGAGATCATTTGCAGACGACAAAGTTATTGTAGGTCAAATGATGATTTCTATCCCTGATAGGGTAGAAAGCATTATGTGAAAAAGAACAAACGCTGGTTTCCAGCATTTTGTCTTTTTCCCATAATGTTTTCAAAAGCCTTCTTCTTCAGGGTCCTTAAAATTGTGATTGTGTGATAACGTGTTAAATGTTACCACCAACAGGTACAACAAACTAAAATTGAAAATACTTGAAGGAGAAAATGGCATATTTTTCTAATGATGCAGAAGACATAGCCAAACAATGCAACATCGACCACTTTACTTACAGCAAAGCAGAAAACTCATAACTATTTGTACAGGACTGTTAATTCTTATCCTACTACAAAAAAGAAATAAAACATTAAAGCCAATAATAAAAACCTGAATATTGCTGTTTGAAAGGTATTTTTGGAGGAAAGATATCTCATAATAGGACAGTATAGATCAAGACCAGACTGCACATTCTGTGCAGTCTGATCTTGATCTATGCTATCCGCAAAAGGTCAGTAAGCCATACTTAGCAGTCCAAGGGTTAATATGCCAGTTTGTCAAAGCTAATGGCGTGTGATATTCATACGCCCATTTGATCATTATAATGAAACAAAGCTCTTGAGACAAAAAAAAAACATAATCATGAGCGAGTTACATTACACTGTAAACAGCCCATACCATTAGACATTCTATGAAGTTTTCTATTGAAATGTTAGCTTTTTTCATGAGCTCCAAACATCAAAAAGCCATTGACCCCTTTGTCCAGACTCTTTGTAGTCTGCTATTTCATCTCATGAACCTGCTGCACCAAATTGTTTGTTTTTGTTTTGTTTTGCAGTGAAGCAGATTTTGAAAGCACTGTGGCATATAGGAAAATTGTTTATAAGCCGTTTTTTTCTTTTCCACTTTCTCAGAGATTTTGTATTTCCTCTTAAGACCAGATGACAAAATTTTAGACTGAAATTCAGGATTTTTTGGTAATGTGTTGAGGTAGACATTGAATTTGAGGCCATCATTTTTGATCGATTGATTGCATGGTGTTTAACGCTGATTTCAACATTCTATTTACTTATATCGCGGCAGCCAGTGCACCTATCCATGCTTTCCTGCTTTTCTTTTACCAGTACTCCACACAACATTCTTTCAAAGCCACTGGCTGCAATCCCACAATATAACAATCATTGGAACAATGATCAGCGGTGAGAGAGGAATGAATCCTGTCCAAATGACTATCATCAATCCTTGGAAACAGATTTACTGTGCCGGGGATCGAACAAGCGACACCGTTCTTCAGTCCTGTATGCTGTGCTATTTGGGCTAGGCGAGGCCATCATTAGGCTATTAGATTGAGACTGCAAGCTCTGGAAAAAAGTCAGTTCAAATGGACACCAAACTCATTAGAAAACCTCGTTTAGAAAACCCTGTGGGAAAAGGAGAAAATGCTGGTGACCAGCATTTTCTCTTTTTCCCACAAGATTTTTCAAAAGGGTTGTTAAAACATGTGATTGTGTAGTAAAGGGTAAAAAGATTCCACAACTGGAAGGTAAATGTCAACATGAATGAATCACTGATGTGCCTATGGAAAACATTTCACGGTTGCTTAGGCACGATATTTTCTAGAAGCGATTTCATCTTTAGATTGGACAAATGAATTATTTCCCGTCTCTGTTAAATGATGCACTCTTTAATTCATATCTTTTTAATGTTATGTAACCATTATAAAGCCATGCAGAACTTAATTTGATCAAGATGAGATACAAAAAGATGCAACATTTTTATTTTCCAAAGTTCAAATAGCTGAGGAAGGTTCTCTATGAATGTTTACTTGGAGAGATAGAATTGCACTAAGAAAAGAACACTGTGAAAAAAATGTAGCCAAAAATTTCAATATACATAATAATAATAATTCTAACATTTCTCATTTGTATTTGGAACATGTCTGGCTACTGGCATAGACTGCCTAAGTGGTCCCTGAAACTCTTTGAGATATGCTTTCCTACCCTTGTAAGTTACCCCTTGGACAAAGCCAGGACTAAGCCAATGGATCTTCCATATCTTAACCCTTTATCATGCGATAATAATATTTAATGACCTTGTATCTTCATGCCAAATGTTGCCCCTGGCAGTTGCAAGGTTGCATAGATTACGATCAATAGAAAATGGATACTAAAAAGAGTGGAAAAACGAAATTGTTTGTATATTACATGTATTCTACTCTTGGTGGAATACTGGTCCAGGTCGGCGACACCCTGCATTCGTTTACAGCTTCGAACAGAAACTATCTTCTACTTGCCAAAATTTGATTTCTCAGAGGAATCTTTTGAGTTTCCTTATCTCTTACACTATCTGTATCAATAATCTATGTTTACACAACTGACTAAATTCTGAACATTCCATAGTCTGTTAAATTTTAACAGAGTTTTTTCCTCTATGGCTGTAAGTATGTATTTTTAAGTAGATGTGGGACCACAGGGTGTCAAACAAATATTGGTACATGATGCATCCATTGAGTCTGTTGAACAGATGGTGGTGTCCTTTGAAAATGGTTTTAGATAGTTACTCCACCTAAATTGCAATGGAACTAAAACTGGGAGAAAACTGTCAATGAGGAAAAGAAACCCATTTGAAAAAATACTAATCTCATTCAATCAGTATGAGGGTTTGTGAGTACCACTGGGAAAAAGCCCATTAACTTTTAACTCTTCATCATAAATCCCATGTTTCAACCCTTAGGCTTTTAAGCAGGGCTCTTGACCTTTTGCAGACAGTGCAGATCAAGATCAGACTGCATGTTCTGCTCAGTTTGATCTTGGACCTATACTGTCCGATAAGGAGATTTTTTTCCCCCTAAAAATACCTTTGAAACAGCAAAATTTGGGACGTTTTTATAGGCTTGCAATTTTCATTAACTTATTTAGCAGGTTAAGGGTTAACAACCCAAAGGAAGAAGGCCTTTGAAAACAGCATGGGGACGAAGGAGAACATGCTGGTAAACAGCATTTTCTCCTTTTCTCATAATGTTTTCTGCAGATAAAGATATTAACTACATCATTTGCACCACACTTAATTTTTCATTAGCAAATGCTTTCAGTTAATCCACCAAGTCAAAAAATTTTGTAAACTAGTGAAGAGTTAAAAAGACAGTAAACTATTTTGCCTTGTTTACTGAGAATAATTGCTCATGACAAATATGGTTGAAATGATAGGACTTTTCTTTGAAAGATTCTGAGGTTATGAAACAGTGTGGCAAAAAAAAAGAAAATGCTAGTTACAAGCATTTTCTACTTTTCCCATGACGTTTGCAACAGCCTTCTTCTTTAATGACATAAGAACACAAGAGTGTTTGATAAACGTGTAAACTTTTAGATGGCTGTAAAAGGAAAAGGACATTTTCATTTAGTGTGATTTTCAAAGTCGTTTTGGCAAGATGTGACTGCAGGTTTTGTGGAGTCCAATCTTGATCTATATACATAATATAAAAGAAACTTAGACGTAAAATGTGTATTAGGGATTGATTGGGGCTGACAAAAGATTTGAGATGTCTATGAAAAAGCAGAAAACATTGTGGTTGCCAGCATATTCTCCTTTTCCCATCATGTCTTCAAAACAGTGTCTTTAACTCTTTACCACACGAGAAAATTTTAGACTGGTCCAGATTGAAAGCACTTGCAGACGACAAATTAAAAGTAAACTCAAAAATTGAAATTTGTTTCCAGCAGGCTAGAAAACATTGTGGGAAAAGGAGAAAATGCTGGTTACCAGCATTTTCTCCTTTTCCCACATTGTTTTCAAAAGGCTTCTATCTCAGGGTCGTAAAAACCAGGGATTGTTTGGTAAAGGGTTAAAACAGGGGATTATTTGGTGGAAGCCTGAAAATCATCATTGGCCCCCATCTTCCTTTGATCAGTTACTAAAACGCAAATCCTAGATTCTTCAGGGCTGAAGATTGTTGAAAATGTTGTGTCAAATCAAATCAAAAGCAAATATACAAGCATTTAATGAAATCTTATCAAGATGAATGAGAATAATCATGGAAATACCCAAATATGATATCTTTCTCCATTTGTCACTCTTTTTAAATGAATTATGTAAAGCATGAAAGAGGACTATGATTATGGAAAGCCAATATAAATGAAAAGATTAGGCTTCTATTATTTTTCTAATAATGGTAACATGTTGTGGGACATATCACCCTTTAGAGCACCAAATAAAACCAATAGAAAATTTAATCCTAGAAATACGACCTCATTAATTGCAATTTTGTGGTTGCTTTTCTCTGCAGTGTTTCAGCAAAGCAGACAGTGTAGATCCCAGATCAGGCTGCACATTTTGTGAAGCCTGATCTTGATCTATATTTGCTGCAATGGCAACTACGGTCCTGAAAGGCACTTCAAGGGTTAAAACACTTGTGAAGAACAACACAATCATCAAAACTGCCCATAATAGACTCTGTACATAACAGTTATCATGGAAAAGAATCACTTATAATTTTTGTATGCTTTTTGATAAACCCTTTCCCTCTTGATAACATTTTAGACTGGTCCTGTGTGAAAGCATTTGCAGACAACAAATCAAATGTGGCTAAAACTATTGGATTTCTTTCTGAACGCTTAGAAAACATCATGGGAAAAGCATTTTCTCCTTTTCCCACCATGTTTTCAAATGGTAACCAGCATTTTCTCGTAACCCAACAATGTTTTCTATCCTTCCAAAGAGAAATCAAATCATTTGAGACACATCTAATTTGTCATATTATGAAAATGTTTTCAATTTAGGCAAAATCTTGTCTATGAAAATGTTTTCAATTTAGGCAAAATCTTGTCATCTTGTAAAGAGTTAAAAGTTACTTTCTTCTTTGTAACAGTAACCAATCCATGAAAGTTAGACCCCTTATTTCTAAATAAATGGTTGTCTAAAAGTAGTTTTAAGTGTGTCTGATGTGACTATAATGAGCATGAATTACCAGTCTAGCCTCCCTCTAATATGTCTAAATCCAGCAGAAAAACCTGGCATTTATGTGGAATGAAACAGTCACATTGATTGAGCTCCTCAAGTCCTTAGCACCAAAAACGCCAACATACAAGGTGCTTTGGTGAACAGAGTGGACCAAAAGAGAATCTACAGTCTACACAGACATTGTCTCACACCGAGTAAGATATTGTCAAATCAGTCTAAAAAAACCCTTAGACAAATACCTCTCCCAGGTTTTAATACATCAACGTATAGAGCCAGCTGAAAATGTTGTGGGAAAAGCAGAACATGCTTGTAACATTAGAAAACAGAGAAATGGCTGAACAATTTCTCCATTGGTGCGGTTTGGATAAATCTGACGGGATTAACCCTTATCCTGCTAAATAAGTGAAATGAAACTTTTAAGCCGATAACAGAAACCCCAATTTTGCTATTTCAAAGGTAATTTTTTTAGGGGAAACTATGTCCTTGTCAGACATTGTAGATCAAAGATCAGACTGCACGTTCTGTGCAGTCTGATCTTGATCTACACTGTCTGCAAAAGGTCAGTGAGTCGTGCTTAGCAGCCTAAGGGTCAAGTACTGGTATGCTTTCCTTTGGAGTTACTACATTGGTTATGGAACAGCTGTGACTAAATAGATGTGATAATGTTGTAATGGTGTTGTCTTCCATTGCATTTTGATACCTGGATATCAATTGTGTGTTGCATCCGGTAGCAGAAGCTAGGTAATACCATAATGATGGTATCTGCTTTCTTAAGAAACTACTTCCAAAAGGCATGGTCAAGGGTTGAATAGATGTTACAGCTGATAGCAGAGGCGAGTGTGTAAGTGTAATGGTGTTGCCTTCTTTTGCAGTTGGTACCTGATGTGGACCAGAGGTTGTTTTGTGTTACATTTACCATTGCTGAGGTGAGACAATGTTATGATGGAGTTGCCTCCTTTTGCAGCTGGTACTTTGATGTGGACCTGAGTTGGTTGTGTGTTACTTTTGGTGGCAGAGATCAGATGATGTCATGGTATCTCTAACTGCCTGATGTGCAGTAAATTAACTTTGGACTTGTGGTGATTTGATGTTAAATTTAGTGGCAAAGACAAGAGAATGTTGTAATAGTGTCACCTTCTTTTGTAGCTGATACCTGGAGGTGGACCCCAATGTTCATTGGTAGCAGAAGGGAGATACTGTTTTCACGGTAATAACTGCCTTCTGTAGCAAGTAGTACCTGAATGTGACCAAGAGTGTTGATTGCATATTGCATTTGATAGCAGAGGTGAGATGATGTTACGGTATTTAAATTGCCTTCTTTAGCAGTAAAGTCACTAGATGTGCACCAGTGGTGATTGGATATTACTGTCAAAAGTTACTTCCAGCGTGATGATGCTGCAATGGTGTTGTGTATTATTGGAAATTACTCTGTTGTTGTAATAGCATTTCGAAATTTAGTGATAGTTCAGACTCCTACACAAAAAGTCAAGAAGGCCAGACAGCTCTTTCCTATACAAACTCTGCTTGCTACTTAACCCTTATCCTGCTAAGTAAGTTAAATGAAACTTTCAAACCAATAGTAAAAACTTGAATAATGTTATTTCAAACTTATATTTTGGAGAAAAATGTCTCCTTATTGGACAGTATAGATCCAAGATCAGACTGCACATTTTGTGCAGTCTGATCTTGATCTACACTGTCCGCAAAAAGTCACCAAATAGCGCTTAGCAGCCTCAGGGTTAATTCTTAAGATTCTGTTTACTTTTACACTAGAAATACAATGGAGAGCCTTGGAGAAATGCCATAGTGAATCTATTAAAAAGCACTCAAAAAACAGGACAATGATGATCAGCATACTCTTCAGAATGTTATCCCTTTGGGCACCAATTAACTCTTTACCACACAAAGCTGAGTTTTAAAGTCCCTAAAAACGAAGGCTTTTAAAAACATAGTGGGAAAAGGAGAAAATGCTGGTAAACAGCACTTTCTCCTTTTTGCACTTTGTTTTCTGCCCAATTGAAAACGAATTCCATCACTAAATGGGCCACATTTAAAATGTCTTTTGCAAATGCTTTGAAATCAAACTTGTCTAAAATTCTGTCATTTGGTACGGAGTTAAGCAAATAAATGTTTGCTATGTGGAAAAAAACCCAAAAAAGTTGACAATTTCTAGGCTTCCACTGGCAACAGTATCTCACCTTATCCAAAAGTGTTGTTCCAAAAACAGATTGCAAGTTCTATGCAGCCTGATCTGAATCTACCCTGTCTGCAAAAGCAATTACAATTGGAATTCTTATGGTTTATCGTTACATTAATCAATACATGAAATTGCAAAATTCTATCAGCAGGACAGAAACAAATATCAGATGTTTTGGGCTCTCATAACATCGTAATTATGACACTGCAGAGCCCACATTAACTCTTGACCAAACAACAAATTTTTGGACTTTTCCAAATTTAAAGCATTTGCAGATAACAAAATAAATCTGACTCAAAAGCAGAAATTTGTTTTGGGAGGGGTAGAAAAAACATGGTGGGAAAAAGAGAAAATGCTGGTATCCAGCTTTTTCTCCTTTTCCCACAAAGTTTTCAAAAAGCTTCTTTAACTGGGTTGTTAAAAGCCGGTATTGTAAAGTAAAGGGTTAACCCCCTTCAGGACCATAACTAGGGGCCTGTACGGATAGTAGAGACCAACATCAGACTGCAGAGAACATGCTGCCTGATTTTGGATCTGTAACATCCACTTGCATAGTTAAGCCTATGGCATATAAATCTTTCTGAGTGTCAATGGATATTTATAAACAGCCCTCAAAAGATGTTGAGGTTATATATTTGAATTTAATTGAATTTTGCGTTTATTTATCTTCACCACTGGTTGCCCATACGGGCGATGCACCCTGAAGGCTGTTAGTATTGCTACGGGGGATAGTGCAGAGACAGGATGAAACCCATCATAAGTTATGCCTGGTTCTTTAAATTGCTTGGTGTATAGTACCTTCACACACGGACCTCTGTTAAGTGTCTTGTCCTAAAGACTATTAGTGATTTTAGATGGCCAGCCATGGGAATTGAACCCACACCCTTAAGTGACCTGAAACATCATGTTCACCAGTCCTACGCTCTAACAACTGAGCTCTGCAGGCTGGTTGTTTATATATTTGGCACTGAGAGAGTTTTATGGCATATCTATGCAGTCTGATCTTGAGCTACATTGACACACAGGCAAATATCAAGTTGCCTGTAAGTCATGCTAAGAGTTGAATTCATGCTGCTTAATAAACACAAAGTGTTATTTCTTTTGTTCTCAATGCATACTGAGAAGTTTAGCTAAATTGCCTTAGGGAAAAAGTCTCACTTCATAACTTTATCTCTTCCATAAATTTCATTGTTTCATCTCTACTGTCATTCATATGAAGGACCACAGCAGCAGTCCAAATGATTTAGTGGTTAGAAGTGGTTACAAGATCGAACTGGTCTACATATTTAGCCCTTTACCACACAATCCAAACTTTTAGCAACCCTGAGGATGAAGGCTTTTGAAAAAATTGTGGGAAAAGGAGAAAATGCTGGTAACCAGCATTTTCTCCTTTTCCCACGGCGTTTTCTGTCCTTCCAACAACAAGTTTAAATTTGAATCACATTTATTTTGTCTCCTACAAATGGACAATGGTTATGTGGGAAAGCAGCCAGTGACTTGGAAAGAAAATTGTGTGGAGTACTGGTAAAAGAGACTCCAGGAAGGCATGGATAGGTCCACTGGCCACCGGGATATAACTGAAATAACATTGAAAACGGTGTTAAACACCATACAACCAAATACAACCTCCTACAAATACTTTAAATTTAGACTGGTTTAAAAAATTGTTGTTTTGTAGAGGATTTAAATCTTGGTTGGACATGCTATCTGTCCCCAAAAGCATTCTTAGTTATCTACACTGTCGAGGTGAGTGGCTTTACTTAGCCAAACATGGTTCAAAATACAAATGAACCACGTCTGCAGTGTTTCTCCCAGAGCGCGTTTCTTGCATTTTTGACGCAATGATTTCTTAGCTGACATACTAAAATTCGTCGTGTGTGTCTTTTCTGACGCAATCAAAAACATATCAGATCAATCAAAACAGAAGTTTATAATGCACACCTTGACATGGAGCCACAATACTAAGGGGAAAAATAAGGATCGTATGCAGAGAAAGATTTCGTACGCCATTATTATTTTATACTGGGAGTTTATGATACGGCGCCCAGTGTCTGAAATTGATTTTATTGGTAATTTATTGATAAATATCTGCCAGTACTGCACAAAAAAGAATTAAAGAACAAGAATTGCTACCAACTGGCTTCTCTCTGACAAAGTCACACATTTGAAGCTCTTGTTAAGTAATAAATAATTAGGTACGGAATAACTATAGGAAGGTCAGTTGGTCGCCTCACTTTAAACATGTATGGTCTGTGTATTCTAGACGCTTTCCGAAACAATAGCAGGTAAACCGAAAAAGAAAAACAGAAAGGACTTGCAGACTGTTCTGTGTCCCTTCCAGAAGCAAACACCTTGAAAACATGGAAAAAAAAAATGAAAAATCAACAAATGCAACAAATATCCAGGTCTTGTCAGACTAAGAAAAATGGTTTCAGTTCCGAGTTGGCAGAGTTAAAGGGAAAGGTCCCTAAACATGAATTTAAGTAGCTTTAAAAAGGCATTTATAAAGGTGACCCTCAAGATTTTTGTATGACCCCAAAAAATTTGGAATAGAGATCACGAAATTAATGACCCTCAAAAATTTGAAGCTGGGAGAAACACTGTGTCTGGCAAAAGGGGTTTTAATGCATCTTTGTGATGCATGATACCACGCAAGTCATCACAGTATTATGGGTCCATAAAATCCACTTTGTTTAACAACTAAATGAATCATGTGGTAGTACATTGCGTAGACTGCACAGGCTGATCTGGGTCAAAACTTTTTGCAGATGCATTAAGCCCCCTTTTCACAGAACAGGGCTCAAATGATCAGGAAAATATTAATGAATATGATACGAGGAATCTCCATTCCACATTGATTTCTTTACTTCCAGTGTTCTAAAAACTAATTCATACGGCATAAAATTTCATTCTTTCTAATTTATGAGATCCTGGCTAAGGTTTTTTGACAGCTTTCCTGCTGGCATTTCACAGTTAACTCTTTACAAGACAAACTGTTTTCAGAATTGCTCATTTTGAAAGTATTTATTTTGCAGAGCCCAAATTAAATGCAGATCAATTGATAGGATTTGTCTTTGAAAGGGTACAAAAAAGTGTTGGAATAAGAAAAAATATTTGTTTACCATCATTATCTGCTTTTCCAACAATAATTAATGATAAAACCCTTTTTTTCATGGTCGTAAAACCACCAGACAGGCTGGTACAGTGTTTACTCTTTATTGCACAACAAAACTATGACCTTGTCCAAATTGAAAGCGTTTGCCTACAACAATTTAACTTTGGTTCAAATGATGATATTTGTCTTTGATATGGTAAAAAACATTGTGGGAAAAGGAGAAAATGCTAGTAACCATCATTTCCTCGTCATCCCAAAATGTTTTCAGACAGCTTCTTTCTCAACATGTTTAAAACTTGGGATTGTGTGGTAAAGGGTTAAAGCTTTAAAATTCATACTTTTTCCTGCCACAGTGACGGCTCCTGTCATAATTCTAGAACAGGGCTCTCCTTATTTCCTACAATTTAACATGGTGGAGCCATAAAAAAAATTCCAGCAGCATCTTCATGTGGAAATAACATGCAAATCTACCAAGATTTACAGCCTTGGACATGCACAGTCTCAGAGGCAGAGAATTTCAGCAATTTTTCATCATCCCCCCCCCTTCTCCAAGCAAACACATGGTCAACTAAAAGTCTACAATTTCTCAGCAAATTCCACATGGGTTATTATAAGCATGGTCTGTCATTCACTCATAATTATGGTGAAACATGTTCCATGAGCACATTGGAGTAAACTGTTCAATACCATGAAGACAAATTCTGTGTTCCACATGATTGAAATTTCAGTATTAACTAAGCAAACATATATGGCTCGCAACACGCGAAAAGCGGCATCCTGACACTTGCGTAAAGTGTCGTCTCGGATCAGCCTGCGCAGTCCGCGCAGGCTAATCCGAGATGGCACTTTACGACTACATTAGATTTTGTGCTACAGTACACTTGTGCAAAACAGAAAATTACATAAAAACGTAAAGTGCCGTCTCGGATTAGCCTGCGCGGACTGCGCAGGCTGATCCGAGGCGACACTTTACGCAAATGTCCGAATGCCCCTTTTCGCATGTTGCAGGCCATATGAGCCATGCTCTGTGAAAGGGGGCTAAATGCATCTGCAAAAGGTATTGACCCAGGTTAGCCTGTGCCGCCTTTTGACCGAACATCTAACAAACTTTCATGAGTATTGCCCTAAAATTGTGGCCTCTGGAGTGTACATAAGCTTTTTCTAGAATTTCTATCAGTGACATACTTTTTAGCCAAACATAGCCCATTTTCAAACTTACATAGATATTATCAAGACAAACATTCTGACAAACTCTCATGGATATCAGACAAAAAATGTGGCTGCAAGATTTTTCTCTGATTTATTTTATGAACTAGTTTTTTACCACACATGGCCCATTTTCAAATTCAAATGATCAAAACAAACATTCTGACCATCTATCATGAGTATAATGGACTGAAAATATGGCCTTTAGAGTGCACACAAGGTTTTTCTAAGATCTGACCTGGTGACCAAGTTTTTCATCCAATGTGACACATTTTCAGAGGTATCCTAGATATCATCAAGAGAAACATTCTGACTTTCATGAGTACTGGATTGACATTGTGGCATCTAGAGTGTACATAAGCTTTTTCTAAGATTTGACCTGGTGTCCTAGTTTTTGAGACCACATGACTCATTTTCAAACCTGCCCAAGGTTTCCTAAAGACAAATATTCTGGGTAACTTTCATGAGAGTTGGACTGAAAATGTGGCCTTCAAAGTGTACACAAGTGTTTCTTTTTTTAAAAAAAAGTTTGACCTTGTGACTTAGTTTTTGACCCCTGTATACTTGCCCAAGATATCATCAAGACATTGTTTTTGACCCCACATGACCCGTTTTCTGAGTTTTCTAAGACTTTATCAAGACAAACCTTCTGATTAAGTTTCATGGGTATCAGACTGAAAATGTGGCCTCCAGAGCGTACACAAGGAAAAGTTAATGACGAATGCCACACAACACATGATGGACTCGGCACAATCACAAAAGCTCACATTGAACACTTCATGCTCAGGTGAGTTGAAAATTTTAGGTAGAAGCATAAAGCATTACCAAACTGATTTTGTTATCACATTACCAACAAGACACAAGTGAAACAATAGGGAATAAAACAAAAGTAGGCACATTTTCAGAATAATAACAAAAAGTCAATTTTCCTTGATCACTTTTTATGGTAAAAAAAGTTTTCCACCATAACAGTGATAAAAGACAAGATTCTATGGACAGGAGTGATAATAAAAGGAAGACATTATGCAGTAAAAGTTCATCAATGTCAGACCAAGACCTGTTTTATGAGTTGCCATGCCAACTCCTTCTGTGAGCAGCAGCCAGAAAGACACATGCATTTAGTTTGCTTTTATCCTTCGCAAAGAAATATGTGTTTTCGCAACCCTGAGGAAGACAGCTTTTAAAAACATTGTTGGAATAGGAGAAAGACGTTGGTAACTAGCAGATTCTGTTTTCCATGATTGTTTCTAACCTTTTTAAAGACATTTTTCACTCATTCAGACCTGACTTAAATTATCATCTGCAAATGCTTTTAATTTGGATAAGCCCTGCCTTTGCTGGAGACATTGAGTCGTTAAATTAAGTTGCTATGTACAATGATGGTTCTTACTAGAACTAAACACTGCAAGTTGCACAATCATGACTGCTCTACATTTTCTACTTTCAATTTTTGTTTTTTCACCTCAACCTAGACCAGCATACAAATAACTTCAGTTTTATGGACCCTGAAAGAGCAGGCTTTAGAAAAATTTTGGAAAAATTCGAAAAAACTTCTTTACACAATTTTTCCTACTCTTTCACTGACAAATCCAGTCAGCCAAATTTACTTTCTTGTGAGCATATGCTTTCAGTTTTGACAACTCTAACATTTTGTTGTCTGCTAGAGAGTTCACAAGAAACACAGTGCTTTATGACAGACGAGGCTAGTAGTTGTATAGCAACTTTAACCCTTTACCACACAATCACCAGTTTTAACGACCCTGAAAAAGAAAGCTTTTGAAAACATTGTGGGAAAAGGAGAAAATGCTGGTAAACAGCATTTTCTCCTTTTCCCACAATGTTTTCTACTTTTTCAAGTACATAAACTATCATTTTGAACACTAATTTTTATCGTAGTCTGTCAGTTCCTGTAATATGGACTTAAATGGATATGAACCTAAAATTCTGCCATGTGGTTAAGGGTTAAAATTGTTAATGTGCAGACCTGTCTCATTTTGGGAGTATGAATTTCTTTAATTCTTGACCGCATGAAAAAACTTTAGACTTGTCAAAATTGAAAACATTTGCAGACAACTAAATAAAGATGACTCAAAAACTGAAATTTATATTTGGAAGGTTATAAAACATCATGGGAAAAGGACAATATACCAGTTACCAGCATTTTTTCCTTTTGCAAGATGTTTTAAAAAGTCTTCTCTGGGTCATTTAAAGTTGGGATAGTATGGTAAAAGAATAATACAATTATCTTACCATTACAAAGAATTATTTCAATCAGTCGCTCATCCTGCCCTATGGACTTATCTTTTATGTGGTCAGTCGTGGTCCTAAATAAGGTGGAGCTTAACTTAAGTTTGTTGGGCAACAAGTTATAATTCATCCACTGAAATTTTTCATGAAAAATATACATGTGTAGATGCCACTCTATCAGCAGCCCAGATTCCTGTCACATTAATTTATTGTCTATGGTGTTAGTCACCCCACAATTAATCACACTGAATCACACAAAATCCAAACTCAGTCCAGGAAACAATACCACTGACACCAATCCTGAACACTGTTTCAATGAAAAGAAAATAAAACTTTTGATATTGGATCTTCCCAAAGGTCACAGGAAAGACAGCATTAGCTTTGACCCTTGTAGCTTTGAATGTGAAGTCTGATCTTGGATCTACACTTTCTGATTCCTTGCTAGATATTACAACAAAAACACACTTGATAATATCTGTAATATCTGCATCTCGAGTTCTGACTTTTCCATTTGGGGCATGCTCTGGCAAAAGGGGGTTTAATGCATCTTCATGATGCATGATACTAAGCAAGCCATCACATAATTATGAATCCATAAAATCAGTTTTGTATAACAACTGACAGATTCAATCATGAGGTACACTTGTCCTTTTATATGCAGAGAATTGACCGATAGCAAAAAGTATTGACCCAGGTTAGCCTGCGCGTACTGTGCAGTCTGACCTGGGTTGTGACTTTTTGCAAATTCATTAAGCTCCCATTTCACAAAGCATGCTCTTTATCTAGCACTTAGTTTGTAACAAAGGTTAATACATTTCCTCCGGCACTATTATAGGCTTACAGCAGACCTCTTTTAATTCTATACCATAGACGATACAAGAAGCTTTTATGGACAGTGTAGATCAAGATCAGACTGCACAGAATGTGCAGTCTGATCTCTGATCTACACTGTCCACTGCTTTGTTCTAGATTATGAACAAACTGTCTCTTGATCTTGTAGCAGAACTGTATTTGTCGCTATTGAGAAAATGCAATTTAGTTATTCAGTAGTGAAAGAGTTAAAAACACAAGTTACAATAGCAGAAATTGCTCAATGCCAGCAATTTCCCCTTCTGCCTCAATATTTTCACAAATATTCAAATATAAAGCCACAGTTCATGTACAGTATTCGTCTTTCAAAAGAATGATTCCAAAGTCATCTGCTTTGCAAATTGGTTTCGGGAGTCAATGATTAAATACAGAAAGCTTTGTTTCTCCAATACTCAGGCTCCTAATTTGTTCATCGAACCATTATATTGCCTTATCACTTAATTCCATCTACTATCAGATATTGAAGTATCGGCAAATGTTATCCCAAATTTGTGAACTTTGTCCCTGCAAACTTTCCTCTGTCCCATCATTAGAATAAAACCCAAGCATGTAATTGTCTGAACTGTTTTTATTGAAAATCTGTCAGAGATGGAATTGAATTGCTTTTAAACACACCCAACCTAAAAGCCCATTTTTTTTTCTGCAAGTCTGGAAGCTAAGATTCCATACAACTTCGAGGACCCTGGGGTCAATACCTCATTGCCTCCTTGCCCCTTTACCAAACAATCCCTAGTTGAACCCTTTACAAAATGACAATATTACAGACTTTTAAAAATTCAACGTATTTGTAGACAACAAATAAAATGTGACTCAAATGGTAGATATCGTTTTTGAATGGGAAGAAAACATTGTTGGAAAAGGAGAAAATGCTGGTTACCAGCATTTTCTCCTTTTCCCATAATGTTTTTGAAAGCTTTCTTCCACAAGTTAGTTAAAACTAGGGGACTGGTGTGGCTAAGGGAACACTTTTACCAAACAATGCCATGTTTGAACAACCATGAGGAAGAAGTCTCTAGAAACAAGAGTTGTTGCAAAGTGGACAAATACCCCTTACTTGCACCAAGTCAATGAAGCAGCACAATCAGAGAACAGGAATGATTTTTAAAACAAAGATCATCAGTGACCTTGACCTTCGACCCATGTGACCCCAAAACAATAGGGCACCAATCCATGGGTCATGAGCAACACTTGAATAAAGTTTCAAGGTCCAAGGTCAAACAGTTATAGAGTTAGAGCATGAAAATGATTTTCAAACAAAGTTTAGCTGTGACCTTGACATTATTGAATCTTGACAAATCTTGAATTTTGTCATTTGGTAGAGTTAAATAATTCTTTGGAAAAGGGTTTTGAAAACATTCTGGGGAAAAAAAGATATTTTCTACCCTTTGTAAGCCAAATCTCTTGGAAAGACAAATGCTTTCAACTAAGCTACAATCAAGTTATCTTCTGCAAAATGCTTTCAAAGGGGACAAATCTGAAAAAATGCTGGTTACTAGCATTTTCTCCTTTTCCCACAGTGTTTTCAAAAGTCTACTTTTTCAAGGTCATTAAAAGTTGGCCTTTTGTGGTACAGGGTTAAAATGTGGATATTCTGCTCTCCATGCAGAGAAATAAGGACAATTGATTTTCATTAATTCCCTTGGTAAAACAAGGGCTCCTGTAAGAATATGGACATTACACCCCATCATTCTGCCATGATTACAAGGGGCAAAAAATCAATAGAATGCTTGTTCCCTGAAAGTTGCACTGCACGCTGAGACCCCTAATTCTATATTGCATTATTTTCAAGGAAATTTGTCATCATTGTAAAGCCCCATGCTCACTTTATTTTTTCCCCCCCATTTTCTTAAGAGGGGTAAAAGATTATCAAGATTAAGTGAAAAAAAAATTCAAAGAAATCGGTAATAGATGACCGATAAAATCTAATCTATGCTGTCCACTTATCTTAAAAGACCCAAGACAAAAGCAACCTTAAATTACAATTTTTGGGTCTTAACCCTTTACCACACAATCCCAAGTTTTAACGACCCCGAGGGGTAAGCCTTTTGAAAACATTGTGGGAAAAGGAGAAAATGCTGGTAACCAGCATTTCCTCCTTTTCCCACAATATTTTCCACCCTATTTAAGACTAGTGTCAACATTTGAGTCACTCTGAAATTGTCGTCTGCAAATGCTTTCAATTTGGACAAGTCAACATTTTTGTTGTCTGGTAATAGGTTAAGTATGAAACTAACTGAGCACTGCATATAGATCTATTCCTTTCTAGAAACACATCATTTACCTGTACCTTTCATGGCAGCCAACACAGTGTTTGGGCAGAGATTAAACTTTAGTGGTACAGGAGTTTCTGCATGGAGAGAACTACTATGTTAGCATCAGCAACACTCCCTAATACTCCAAGCTGGCAGCGTCACTTGAAATAAACCAGCAGAGAGCCCAGCTTTAGTCGCTTCTGCTGAAATTGAGATCAGACTGCACAGAATATGCTGACAAAACTTGAATCTACATAAATGATACTCTGAGAGATATCTTCCTAAATAAGCTCTTTATTATGAAATTACTATACATCTACGTCATCTTTACTAACTGAAAAATATCCATTTAAGCAGGTTAGTCAGTTTATTTTTTTAAGTTTTTAACATACAGGGCGCTTCTATAGGAAATGAAAAAGGTCAAGGAATAATTTGATTTGACTTTTTACCAGAAGACAAACTTTTAGACATGTTCATAATGAAATCATTTGCAGAACACAGACTAAATGTACCTAAAATGATAAAAGTTGAAAGAGTAGAAAACATTGTAGAAAAAGAAATAAATGCTGGTGACCTGAGCACAATGTTCTCAAACATCCTCCTCTTGAGGTGATCAAAAGACAGCCCTTTTGGTAGTAGGTTAACCCTTTACCAGACAACAAAATTTTAGACTTGTCCCATTTGAAAGCACCGGTAGACAACAGAATAAAAGTATTTAAAAAATTGAAAATTGTTTTAGGAAGGACAGAAATCATTGTGGGAAAAGGAGAAAATGCTGGTTACCTGCATTTTCTCCTTTTCTCTCGATGTTTTCAAAAAGCTTCTTTTCCAGAGTCATTAAAAGTTGGCATTGTGCAGTAAAGTGTCAAATACTGCATTTTCCAGACATGGAAAAAATCAGATTTAAGCCGACCCAAAAAATTCATCATTTAGAGCAATGTTAATTATGTAAGAGCCCACCATGGAATGCTTCTTGCAACAGACTGCCTCTATTTGTCATACTTGCCCGGATACACAGCAATTACAATCAGCAGGAATTCCCAAAGGCATGCAATCAAAATTGTGGCCAAATTGTGACAATGCCAAGATGTCATGATGCATTTACAAGAAGGGGTATTCTGGTGTCTACCCTTTGGGTTCCAAATCATGAAATGGTCCTCTATAGTGTCAGTAAAATCTGGTCAAGATACTGGAGTTTCAAAGATTTTTTTTTTCCCTAAAATATGTCAAAAAGCATTTAGCATATTATAAAATAATATTAAAGATCGGATTGAATATTTTTCAGTTTAATGTTAGTCTACAATGCAAATGTAACTAGGAATCTTGAGGGTCAAATTTTCTACATTCAATTTTCCCAAGTCCATGATTACGGATTTAACTCTTTGCCAAACTACAAAATTTTGGACTGGATGTAATCGAAAGCATCTGTAGAAGACATAACAAAATGTTGCTAAATTGCTGATTTCTGTCTTTGATATGGCTGTAAACATTGTGGGTAAAGGAGAACCCAGGGTTGTCAAAACCAGGGATTGTTTGGTAAAGGGAATAATTGATTGATTGTTTGTATGATGTTTAACGCCGTTTTCAACATTATTTCAGTTATATCACGGCGGCCAGTGCACCTATCCATGCTTTCCTGGAGTTTCTTTTACCAGTACTCCACACAATATTCTTTCCAAGCCACTGGCTGCTTTCCCACATAAGCATCGTCGAAACAATGATCAGGGGTGAGAGAGGAATGAATCCTGTTGCAATGACTATCATCATATCCTCGGAAAGAAATTGGCCGAGCCGGGGATCGAACCCACGACCCCCTGTTCTCAAGTCCTGTACGCTACCAACTGAGCTATTGGGGCTCGGCGTAAAGAGAATAAACTAAATCAAAGGCTTTTCCTATAGTTTAACCCTTCATCAGATGACACTATTTTAAACTCATTAATATCAAAGCTTCAGAGACGATAATATATATGTGGTACCAATGATGGTATTTTCTTTGAAAAAGAAGAAAAACATATAGGTAAAAGGAGAAAACAGTGGGTAAAGTTTTCACAGTTGAAAAACAAAGGGCATTTTTTAGCCCTTTACTGAACAATGCTGAATTTTAACGATCCCGGGAAAAAAAGCTTTTCGAAAACATTGTGGGAAAAGGAGAAAAATGCTGGTAACCAGCCTTTTTCTTCTTTTTTCACAATTTTTCCTATCCTTTCAAAGACCAACACTTTGATATGAACCACATTCAATAATAATATGGATTGCACGTGCTGTAAATTTGGACACATCTAAAATTTTTTCATTTGGTGAAGAGTTAACTTTTTACCTAACAATCCCGCGTTTTAACAACTCTGAAAGAGATGGCTTTTGAAAATATTGTGGGAAAAGGAGAAAATGCTGGTAACCAGCATTTTCTCCTTTTCCCACAATGTTTTCTACCCTATGAAAGACACAAACTATCATTTGGGCAGCATTTAATTATGTTGTTTGCAAACGCTGTAAATTTGGACACGTCTTAAATTTTTTTGTTTGGTAAAGAGTTAAAAGGTTAAGGCACAATAGCCAGGAATACAGATAAGATGAAGCCCATGCTGTTGTAGGCGCTATGACAACAGTGCGCTTTGGCTGTTTCTTTGGCCTTGCCACTTTGACAAAGCCTTCAGAGTTCCAGCCTAATTATGGTCATGTTCCTGATAGCATATGTCTAAGGGTTGTTTGCATTTATAATGGGGCTACAGTATGTTCAATTTTCTTTTTTTGTTGCACATCATTTGTGAGGGAATTTTACATCATACAAGAAAATTTGGCCAGGAAAAAAAAAAGGGTAGGTGCTATGAAAAGATCAAACACAAGATTTAACTATTGATACCAATACAATGACCATAAGATTTGTTCACTCATCAGAAGACAGCCCAATAACCACCTCTGTGACAGCCCTGTCCATTTATTTCACGAAAAGTATTCAATAGAAACTTCATCTAAGGGACATAAAAAGGACAATTTCCTGAATCAAATAAAAGAGTCATTTCAAATTCTTTCAGAAAGGGTAATTTTACTGAGATGATCCTTATTACACAATAAAATAATCCCTTGTAAAATGTCTCGACCCATTACATTGCTCTTATTCAACGTTCCTTGGAATGCCAGGTTAACTTTTTACCAAACGACAAAAAATCTTAGACTGGTCCAAATTGAAAGCATATGCCCACGACAAAATAAGCATGACTCAAAAATTGAAACTTGACTTTGGAAGAGTAGAAAACATTGTGCGAAAAGGAGAAAGTGCTGGTTATCAGCATTTTCTCCTTTTCCCATAGTGCTTTCAGAAGGCCTCTTCCTCGGGGTCGTTAAAATCAGGGATTGTTTGGTAAAGAGTTGACACTTTACCAAACGACAAAATTTTAGACTGGTCCAAATTCAAAGCATGATACTCAAATGAGTGGATTTGTATCAGATAGGGTAGTAAACGTTGTCTGAAATGGAGAAAATGCTGGTTACCAGCCTCCCAAAATGTTTTCAAGAGCCATTACAGGGTCATTAAAAGTCGGGACTGTGTGGTAAAGAGTTAACCCTTTACTGCATGATTCCTGGCATTTAAACAACACTGTGGAAGAAGGCTTTTGAAAACATCATGGGAAAAATTGATTGATTGTATGATGTTTAACACCGTTTTCAACATTATTTCAGTTATATCACGGCAGCCAGTGCACCTATCCATGCTTTCCTGGAGACTCTTTTACCAGTATTCCACACAATTTTCTTTCCAAGCTACTGGCTGCTTTCTCACATAACCATAGTCGAGACAGTGGTCAGCGGTGGGAGAGGAATGAATCCTGTCGCAATGACTATCATTAATCCTCGGAAAGAAATTGGCCGAGCCAGGGATTGAACCCACAACCCCTTGTTCTCAAGTCCTGCACGCTACCGACTGAGCTACCGGGGTCGGCTCGTGGGAAAAAGGAAAAACTGCTGGTACCCAGCATTTTTTCCTTTATCCCACAATTTTTTTTAACCAATTGAAGATGACTTCCACCATTTTAGCGACAGTAAGTTGGTCATCTGCAAATCCTTTCAAAATTGAACAAGCGTAAAGTTTGCTTGTCTGTCCTACAGTACCAAATGTGGACTCAATCGCTTGATCAATGGATCAAAATAAAATCCACTGAAAATTGGAGAGATCTTTATCTGATAGGCTTGACTAAAAAATGAATATTAGAGATCCAAGATCAGTCTCAGCGCAGTCTGATCTTGATCTAACACCATTTACAAGAGCCCCTTTTGATGATGCATTATAACTACACTTAAACATTATCTGTCAAGGATAGGGCATCCTAATGGGATTCGTGTAACATCGCCTTTCATAGTACGGATTCGGCTAACACCTGGGTAATCCGTAATCGATGGAGAGAACCACCATCTATTGGCCGATAGGTTACGGATTACCTGAGTCTTAGCCTTCTGCAATGAAAGGCGATGTTACAGGAATCCCCATTAGGGTGCCCTATCCTTAAGAGCTTATGTATGACTACCTTTACCAGTTTACCTTTAAAGAGAAATCTTTAGGGCATACAAATAACTGGGAAAAAAATACAAATTAACAATCATATTTGAGAGAAAATATTATACAAATCAGTGCATGCCTGTTTTCATTTAAGGATGCAAGATATTAAAGAGATCTACAATGATTCTGCAGTGGTAAAATTTATGATGCACAGAAACATGAAAACCCATGACAAAATTATCAGTGTGGCTAAAATACACTATAAGGTAGCCATTTTTGTAAATGGCATTTCTTTGAAACACACCGTTTTGGCATGATCCCAGGGACTCCCCCAACATGGATTTTACTTGGACATATTGTGGGGATAAGGCAAGAAATGTACAGAATGAATGTTGAAATGGTGAGTACACTGGACTGCGCAGTCACTATTCCACATTCATTCCACATATTTCTTATATTATTCCACAGAAATGGCCAAGCAAATCCATGGTGGGGAGTTCCTGGATTATGCCACTATTTTTCGAAGAGATTTTCACTTATACACTCTTTACCAAACGACAAAAGTAAAGACTTTTCTCTAAATGGATACATTTGCAGACGACAAAAAAAATGTTACTGAAAAATTTGAAATTGTTTTGAAAAGGGTAGAAAACATTATGGAAAAAGGAGAAAATGCTGGTTACCAACATTTTCTCCTTTTTCCACGATGTTTTCAAAAGGCTTTTTCCTCAGTGTTGTTAAAAGTCGGGATTGGGTGGTGAAGGGTTAATAGATCAACTTCATTGTCAATCAATTGGACATTTTGTAAATTCATACTCAGTCATTTTCAACTTGCTACAAATGCTTGATCAGGGATTATTTCTATGCAACTTTTGTAATGTTTCAGTGATATTAAACATTTTGGAATGTCACCATTAGCACTGATGGTAAAATTTATATCAAATTTTTTAAAATCAAAATGACACAGGTTTCAAGTAGAAGCACTTGCAAAGCCTCCATAGGACTGATGTTGACCCTTTGCCACACAACCCCAACTTTTAAACCGCTGACAGAGGGGGCTTTTGAAAACATTGTGGAAAAAGCAGAAATGCTGGTAACCAGCATTTTATTCTTTTCCCACAGTACTTTCAACCCTATCAAAGACAGAAATCATAATTTTAGCAACATAATCATATGCAAATGCTTTCAATTTGGTCCTGTCCAAAATTTTGTTGTTTGGTAAAAAGTTTGAAAAAAAGTGGTATTATTGTATAAAGGATTCCAGTACATGTTCAAGAGTAAAGTCAATGAACCACTGAGACCCCTGAAATTCTCTCAGAATCACATGATGTAATATTACCTTGAAATTTAATGGTTCTCTAATTGAATAATCCAGGATGGTCCCAAGAATAGATGCCTGAATAACACAATTTCTTTTTTTTCCAATATAAATTTTATCCTGTGACAGTGGCCAATCTAATTTTTTCCACTTCAATTACAAGATAAAAATCTTATTCAAATGATTAAAACATCTTATCAGGTGCTCAGATCAGGAAATTTCACTTTCAATGTAAATTTACCATTGATACCAAATACTAGGTTTGCAACCAACCAATGATTTGCAACTAATTTTTGTCCACCCGAAAGTGATTGACAAGGTGTGACTAATTGAATTTGTCTGGTCTGTCATTATGACATTAAAACCAGGGTATAGGTATCTCATCCCTAATTTGTCAAAGGATGGTCATAAAATTGAAAATTTTAACATGCAGTTCCTTATCAGATCTTCGTGGTTATCCCTTAGTTAGTCCTTGACTCATTTTTAAAACATAGAAGTCTGTATTATTTAAATTTAAATGAAATATTTCAAGTCTGTACTATTTAAATTTAAATGAAATATTTCAAACTAAATTTGTTAAAAAAAGGACTATGTATGTAATAGTATATATTACTGTTTGTACCACCAATCTTTTTCTAGAATTAACTTGTTAATACCAAACTACATGTACAAAATTTTAGACTTGTTCAAATTCAAAGCACTTGCAGACAACATAATTGTTAAATGTTATTCATAACATAATAATTGTCTTTTAAAGAGTAAGAAACACTGTAGGAAAAGAGGAAAACGCTGGTTACCAGCATTTTCTCCAAATGTTTTCAAAAGCTTTCTCCTACAGGGTTCTTATATTTTATTTAATCATATACCTGAAAGTTATCCAGAGAAAATACATGCACACAACTGTTAAAAAATTCTGTTTCTACGCACTGTGTGATACGGTTCCAAATGTCATGGTATGATGACATCATGGTGACGTAACTCATGAGTGGTACAGGTATGTATTTGTTTGCAATTTGATTGTCAAAATTTTAAGTAGTAATATTTATCCGGCATTCATAAAAACGAGTTACACCATTACTTGTTTTATTTTGCTTACAGTTTTCGAATAAAATGTCAACAAATGCAATATTTTTTCCTTGAAAGGTGTTCGTATATAATAAAAGGAATATTATGCTGTAGTAACTTTCCTAGCGCTTGTATTTGCTTCTTGCCCTGAAAGAAAATTTTGACATCTCGCTCAACCTTCGGTCTCGTGCGATATAAAATTTTCTCACGCGGCTCAAATCAAATACATGCACTACAGAATAATATTTCATGTAATAAAATGGGTTGCAACACGTGAAAAGGGGCATTCAGACATTTGCGTAAAGTGTCATCTTGGATCAGCCTGCGCAGTCCGCACAGGCTAATCCAAAACGACATGTTCCTTTTTTATGTAATTTTCTGTTTCACACAGGTCTACTGTACGAAAAAATCTAATGTAGTCGTAAAGTGCCGTCTCGGATTAGCCTGCGCGGACTGCGCAGGCTGATCCGAGACGACACTTTATGCAAATGTCCGAATGCCCCTTTTCGCGTGTTGCAACCCATATAACAATTGACAACTTATTGACAACTACGGAGCTTTCCACGCTCAGGAACTTACAAAATTTGCACCCATACAAAATCAACAGGTTTGTCAAAGGCCCAAGAATTGTGGTGAAATAAATTCTCCATTTCCAAATTTGATGAGCTTATTTATTTCCATGAAAGAAACCAATTTTCTTTTTTTACCAAAATGTTTGCACTGGCCGCTGACCTCATAGTCAATAAAACACAGGACTACTGTTGCTTGATTGATTGATTGTATGGTGTTTAGCACCGTTTTCAACATTCAGGTATATTGCGGCGGCTAGTGCACCTATCCATGCTTTCCTGGAGTTTCTTTTACCTGAGTACTCTACACAAAATTCTTTCCAAGCCACTGGCAGCTTTCCTACATAGCAATCATCTAAACAATGGCCAGCACTGAGTCTCAGAGGCATGGATCCTGTATACATGACTATCATCAATCCTAAGAAAGAAATTCGCTGAGCTGGGGATCGAACCAACTACCCCCTGTACCCCATATACGCTACTGACTGAGCTACCGGAACTCGCCAGAGGACTACTTATAATGGTAAAGCGTTAACTGAATTTGCATCCAAATAAAATTAAATGAGCTTCTAATTATTGTCTGTCAGATCTCACACTTTTTTAACTCTTTACCAAACGACGAAATTTTTAGACCAGTCAAAATTGAAAGCATTTACAAACAACAAAATAAACGGGACTGAATAATTGAAATTTGTTTTGGGAAGGGTAGAAAACATTGTGGGAAAAGGAGAAAATGCTGGTTACCAGCATTTTCTCCTTTTCTCACAATGTTTTCAAAAGGCCTTTTCTTTAGGGTTGTTAAAACTCAGGATAGTGTGGTAAATGGTTAAATGCAAGTTACATCCTGCAAGAGCACTGCACCCTCACACATTTAAATAGCATGACTCAGGCATTCAAAAATGTGGACTGTTGCAAACTGAATTATTTGACAATAACCGGATACAACAGCACCAGTGACTGTCACAATGTTATGCTAATTTTACAGCAATCAAAGTGAACAGCATGACTTAACCCTTTACCATACAATCCCTAGTTTTTACAACCCAGAGGAAGAAGCCTTCTGTAAACATTGTAGGAAAAGGAGAAAATGCTGGTAACCAGCATTTTCTCCTTTTCCCACAGTATTTTCTACTCTTCTAAAGTCAAGTTTCAATTTTTGAGTAATGTTTGTCGTCTGCAAATGCTTTCAATTTGGACAAGTCTAAAATTCTGTCGTTTGGTAAAGAGTTGAATTAGCTGAAACCTGAGACCCATTTGCCTCATGCACATGATAAATAGTCAATTAATTCTATTCTATTACCTCCCTTGTTTTAATATAGTCATTATGAGTTTTATTACCTTGCACATATTTCAGGTAAGATTTTGAGATAAGATTTAGTGACATCACAGGAGCACATGAGATGTCATTTACTAAAGCATGGTATTATTGCCTGTTGTTTTCAAAACTAGCATGTTCTATCTTTTCCAACAGTGTTTTCTATCCATTCAAACACAAAGTCCATCATTTGAGACACATTTAATTTCTCAACAGTAAATGCTTTCAAATTGGACAAGTCTCAAATTTTGGCGTGTGATAAAAAATGTTAAAGTAGTAATTCTTTATGGCCAGATTTTGTGTTACAGTTTTTGAGAAAATCTTTATCAAAACTTGTCTGCAAAGATGGCTTTAAGAAAAAGAGCATACAGATAACAGCAGGAATTATATCATGTTTCCCTAAATTTTTCTGTAAGATTTTCATTCTGTTTATCACAGGGAAGAAATTATTGCATAACAATGGATATAAAACAAACATTACAATAGTCTGCATTTCCATGTAATCAAATCAGGTTGAATTCCTTATGTGAAGAGATTCATATTGGATTCAACCTTTGTTGCAAACATCTTGACACAAGCAACTCGACCTAATTCCGTCAAATCCAATGCAAACCTTTTTCTACACACAAATCAACTTGATTGACACAGAAATGCACACTCTTCAGTCGAATCTGATGTTAACTTTTTTAAAGATGCTACTTGATCTGATCCAACCACCCAGAAATGCAGACTGTTGTAATGTTACTTCTATCATGTATCTTCCCTTTATAACTGTAAACATCATCACGATATAAATCAATTAACAAAAAAATCATAGAGCCGCACATTTTCATGATTCTACGGAAAAACAAGAGGACCATGATGGTCCTATATCGCTCACCTGAGTATATTTGTAACTTATATGGAATACCACATACAAATAATAGTACATCAAAGCCAGAAGCCATTCTTTTTTGATAAGGCATACCTGGGGGAGGGGAGGAAAGCCATAATGTGACCCCAATAAGAATTACTCTAACAACTTTTGGCAGAGGGTCACCAGAACTTTGCTACAAACAAACCATGAAAGTTTTAGTCTCTCACTTGTCACATGTAATTTTCTTCCTTTTCAATGTTAAATAGGGTGCGCCCGGGCAGAGCCCAAACTCCAACCAAGGGGTCAATTTTTAAAGTTTTGGTAGAAAGTCTCAAGATGATGTTACATACAAATTAAGAATGCTCTAGCCCTTATGATTTGTCAGAACGAGAGTTTTAAAAGATTTCCTTCTTTGTTTCTATGTAAAATTGGGTGCACCCGAGCAGAGCCCAAATATGACCCCAAAGAGATAATTTTAACAATTTTTATAAAGAGTCACCAGATGATGCTACATGCAAAATATGAATGCTTTAGCCCTTATGGTTTGTCACAAGAAGATTTTAAAAGATTTCCTTCTTTAATTCTATGTAAAATAGTGAGCGCCCGGGCAGAGCGCAAATATGACCCCAAGGGAATAATTTTAACAATTTTTATAAAGGGTCACTAGATGATGCCACATGCAAAATATGAATGCTCTAGCCCTTATGGTTTGTCACAAGAAGATTTTAAAAGATTTCCTTCTTCGTTTCCATGTAAAATAGGGTGCGCCCTGGCAGAGCCCAAATATGACCACAGAAATATAATTTTCACAATTTTGGTAGAGGATCATCAGATAATGCTACAAACCAAATATGAATGCTCTAGCCATTATGGTTTGTCAGAAGAAGATTTTTTAGAGATTTCCTTCTTTGTTATTATGTAAAATAGGGTGCGCCCAGGCAAAGCCCAAATATGACCCTAGGGGAATAATTTTAACAATTTTGGTAAAGGGTCACCCAATGATGCTTCATACAAAATATGAATGCTCTCGGCCTTATGGTTTGTCACAAGAAGATTTTTAAAGATTTTTTCCATTTTCAGCCATTTTGTTGCCATGGCAACCAGAGTTTTTGATGGAATTAAATTCTTTTAACAATTTTTGTAGAGCTTCATCCAAGGAACATTCCTGCCAAGTTTTATCAAGATTGGCCATCTGGTTTTGGAGGAGAAGATTTTTAAAGAAATTGTTAACGGACGGACGGAGAGATGGATGGACGGACGGACGGACGATGGACGATGACAGATCACAATAGCTCACCCAGAGCACTTTGTGCTCAGGTGAGCTAAAAAACCAAACATAAATACATAAAAGTTCTACTCAGAGTGCATGTTTGATAGGCAAAACCTGCACAGAGTACTTGCATTTTATGGAAAAGGTGTTCTGGTCTGTTATATATTTATTTAAGATGATATCCGTAACTTCGTTAGATCATTTACATGTATAATAGATCTAATAAATAACATAATACAGTCAAACTTCGGAAGCTCGAACAGCCCTGGGACTAGGTAATTTGTTCGAAATATCGGTAGTTCGATGTATCCATATTTCAGGGTACGAAGTGGTCAGTGAATGAGTTACATGTATTTTTATTGCATATTTATGACTTTTGTATTTGGAAATATCACACAGAACACACCACATAACTTTGTCATTTTACAGGAATCAGCTGTCTAATTAGTGAAAACGGCTTGTTTTCGGCCGCAATCGATACACTCTGTTAATGTTTTCTTTTTTTGAGAGTATCCATTTCGGCCGAAAGCAAGCTATTTTCACCAGTTAAACGGCCGATTCCTGGGGTTATTTTCCTTGCACATATCATAAAGTCATTTTATCAGAAAAAAAAAGGACATTTGCAGATATCGAGAGCAAAACATCACCTTGTTTATGTTCTAATTATAACTTCTATCAAGGCTACATGTGCGGATTAAGATGACAGATGCGGTTAATAAAACCTAATGTGTTGAAAAGCAATACTCTTCATGCAAACATAGCATCACAAAAATGACTTGACCCCTAATTTAGGTCAGCCACCTCGAAAAACAAAGAATTAAATGCAAAGTGATTATTCAATCACAGCTAAACAATTTGTAATTGACACTTTGATCAAGTGTGTGTATATTTTACAGTAAGTGTTAAAAACATGCACCTTATCCAATATTTGACAGACGATTACCGGTGTATCCAATTAACAATGTAGGTGTCAAGCGCAACATCTGATTGTTGACTAACCCTTTGCTCGACTTCTGAGAGGTAAAATACACAGAAAAATTAATGACGAGACCGTGATATGTGTTCGAAAGTTCCAATTAAGGGTTGTGCGAGCTTTCCAAGGTAGAACAATATGAATTATATAGAGATTTCGCCAGGACCGATATCGTTGTTCGAGCTTTCTTTGGTATTCGAAATTACCCATATTCGAGCCACCGAAGTTTGACTGTACATAATGAATTTCATATGTACTTATGACTAGTTGCACTGAAAGCTAAAGCAATAGAGTACCGGTAGCTAATCTGTGGTTTTGCATATCACTGGCTTGAATGCAAGCAACTGCAATTTTTTTTTAACCCTTTACCGCACAATGCCGACTTTTAACGACCCTGCAAAAGAAACCTTTAGAAAACATTGCGGGAAAAGGAGAAAATGCTGGTAGCCAGCATTTTCTCCTTTTCCCACAATGTTTTCTAACCTATAAAGAATAATTGCACTGTTTGAGCCACAATGAAAATGTCGTCTGCAAATGCTTTCAATTTGGAAAAGGCTAAAATTTTGTCGTTTGGTAAAGGGTTAATGATTTTTTGTGGTCCTTCCCATTGACAGCAAACAATCATGTTCTACTAAATTTTCAGTACAAAATATCAACTTTCTTCTAAAACAAGATAACAGATTGTTTAACTGAGAAATGATTGATGCACCTAAAAATAATATAACATTTTCCTGAGAACTGTGAGCATGAGTGTTGACTGGACACAATTCTTACAAACACTTCTGACCTTGTTGTGACCTTCATCTTTGACCTACAGAGAGGGTTCTAACAAGTACACATCATTTGTAATATGTGGTTGACAATTCTGCAAAATAATACTGAAATTCATTCATAACTAAAAGAAAAATACATGCCAGACACCAAACACTGCTCCAAAAAAACACAATTGACCTTACCATGACCTTTAACCTATGGACTGTCACTTTTTGCGCATGACACTATTTCAAGTGTTGTAAACATTTGAGCAAAGTTCTCTTGAAATTAAGTTATATGGTAAAAAATATTTATGGCCCAGACACGAAAAAGGACAGATGGAAGGAAGGATGGGTAGACTGAGAGACAGACAGAAAGACAGACGGATGGACTAAACAAAAATTATAAGCCCCCCCCCCACTCTTCCCAATTTTTTCCGGGCATAAAAATTTTTGTCTAATGTATATTAATTTTTGCTTCAATAAATGACAAGATTTTTTTGACATACCACAAATGGGCTGGCACTACAAAATAAAACTTGTATGTGGGTGGTTATGTTAATACAGCAGGTGATTCATTCAGTTCTTTACTTGTAGACAAAAGAATGTACAAGGTATGTGTTTAGTACCCACCAAAGTGAGACATTTAGTGCAGATTGTAACATAATATATCATATCTACTTCTAACAAATGATTATAGGCTGCTGGCGTAACAACTGGTAATCAAAATAAACAAGGTAATATGTCTGAATTATTATGCTCTACAAGATCTGTCTACCTGCCAAGTACATTGTGCTCCTTATCTTGTCGAAGAGGCCCAAATTAACTCTTTACCAGACAACCAAACTTTGGATTCATCCAGACTGTAAGAATTCACAGACGACAATTTAGTTTTGACTCAAATGGTGAAAATTGCAATTGGTAGCCTAGGAAACAATGTGAGAAGAGGAGAAAATTAATGGTCATATAACATGATTTTTGCATGCTGGTGCCAATGCTTGGCTGCAGATGCAAAGAACTTTTAGTGACAATTCTAAGTCAAAATGGGGATATAACTCTGTCAAAATTACTTTGATGGTTACCTTCCCTTGTTGTATTGGTTCCTCTTTTGATAGTTAACAACTTGTCAAAGTTTGAAGTAAACATCTTCAGTAATGACAGAGATATTATAAAATGTCAAAGTTTTGCACCACAGCCATGACACAGACGACACCACAGATGACAACAAGGCACCGTCAATACCTGAATGTTTTCTTCCAGATAGCTGAAGTTAAAGTGCTTTTATAAAGCCCCCCAACTTATTCTTGAGCTTGAGACTAAGAATGTTGCTAAAGCAAGCTTGGGTTTTGCAATTTAATTTTTCTCTCACCTTTAAAGCTTTGACTAAAAGGGGGCAAAAAGGATTGGCTTTATAAGCTTTCAAACGTTTCCCAAACTATTGGGAGGGCAAGCCAAGGGCTTCCCAGTCCCCTTAAATTTGATGGAAGTCAAAAATTTTGTCATTTGGTAAAGAGTTAACATGGGTATCTATATATAGAGGACAAACATGACAGAGAGAAGACATAGAAAGCAGAGGCATGGAAATGAAACAATGGTCAGTGGTAGGAGAGGAATGAATCTTGTCACACAGACTATCATCAATCCTTGGAATGAAATTAGCCAAGCCAGGGATTGAACCCGAGACCCCCATTCTCAAGTCCTGCATGCTTACAACTGAGCTATTGGGGCATGGCAGAGTAAGAGTAAAAAAGATGGATAATAAACCTTTGAAACAATGAATACCAATATTATGGTCTTTGATAGTTCAATCTGATAACCTCTGAAATAACTAATTCTTTACCAAACAACATTTTAAAATTTGTCCAGATTAAAAGAATTGGCAGATAACAACATGAATGTTTCTCCAACTGGTCTCTAGTTGAGTCTAAAACATTGTTGGAAAAGGAGAAAATGCTGGTTACCAGCATTTTCTTCTTTTCCTATAACATTTTCAAAGTCTCATATTTCCAGGGTCCTTGAAACTCGGGAATGTGTGGTAAAGTGTAAAACTAAATCAATTTGGTTCATAAAGAGACAAGGTTCATCATAAAAAGAGATTGGAAAAAGAAACAATACAGTTTCCATACAAATACAATCACAGATAATGTGACTGTTCTAGTTATAATCCTTTATCGAATCGTCGCATGCTGTCATAGGCTTGGAGAAGCATGATTCTGACACCATTGTAAGTGAAGGTGAAAATGCTGGTAGCCAGATTCCTCTTTCTTTTTCCAAAAATGTTTGCTATCTCTTCAAAGATAAATCCAACTATTTCAGCCACATTTAAATTTTTCATTTGCAAATGCCTTCTATATGGGCAGGTCTAAAAGAGACAACCACCAATAGTGGAAAGGAAATACATGAAATAAATAAATAGACTATAAATCCACGGAGACAAGGACAAACACTCGAAGAGAATGTAGTGCCAAAGACCTTTAATAAGTCAGTACATTCTAAAACTTATTCTGCAGCAGAGAACTTAAAACATCCTTGTTAAATATGTGAATGTAAGGTCAAGGTTAAGGATTAGGACCCCTAACTCATCGGTAAATATCATGTAACATTGACTTTTTCGTAAAGGCTATTTGGCCAATCTTGGCAGCTTCCGTCTTTAAATATGAGAGTTTGTAGGGATCATAGACTCACTAACTCATCGGTAAATATCACATAACATCAACATTTGCGTAAAGGCTAGTTGGCCAATCTCGGCAGCTTCCGTCTTTTAATATGAGAGTTAAGGGCCATAGACCTTAAATCTACGTTAAAACTCCTGAATGCATGTAAAAACTTTCTGCCTTGCAAAGAAACTGCTTCCCATTTATCCTTGACCAAACCACAAAATCAATGACTGGTACATTAACTGAAAGAAATTAACAGATGACAAGTTATACAATCTCATAAATAATTTGATTCCTCTCTGAAAAAAAAAAAGGAAACATTATGGGAAAAGGAGAAAATGCTGATAACAAGCATTTTCTCCTTTTACCACAATGTTTTCTAGCCTATCACAAACAAATCTGACCAGTTGAGTCACATTCTTCATGTCGCCTGCAAATGTTTCAATTTGGACCAGTCTAAATTTTTATTGTATTAATTCAGTCTCTATGGCTTAAAGATACATCATTACAGCAGAAGAGAAAAAAAAAACGCTGTTAAAACTTGGTAGTGAGTAGAATTGTTCCGTATTAAGTCAGCGGTGTAAACATAGATAAATTACAGATATTATGGTGCAAAACCAAAAATAATAGCAGTTATCTGTGCAACCTTGCAAACCTCAGGGGCAACATTTGACATGAAAATACAAGAATGGCTGTATTTTTTCATATTTTTTATATAATATAGATGAAATAGGTTTAAAACTGGCTGAAAAACTATTATATCTTTTACCCTTTCGCAAATGACAAATTTTACAATCTTCAAAATTGAGAGCATCTGCAACCAACAAGTTTGAAAGTGGTACAAATGAACCAAGGTTCTTTTACAGGGTATAAAACAGTGTTGGAAAGGTAGAAAATGCTGGTTACCAGCATTTTCCCCTTTTCCCACAATGTTTTCAGAAGGCCTCTTTTTCAATGCTGTGAAAACACGGGATTGTTTTGGAAAGGGTTAAAAAGGGATGTTGCAAAGCAATTAAACATCAGCTCATGTTGTGCTACTAAATTTGAAAATTGAAAAGTATTGTAAGTCAAGAAAACATTGAAACAAACAAAAACAGCACAAGGTGGCCAATTTCTCTGTCAGTATTATTTTCTTCTCAAGCTGTCATTAAAAGATTCAGTCGCCTTATAATGAAGGGTTGATTTAGTAAAGTAAAGGAGGTAACTCAAAATTAGATCACCAAATAAGGATTTTTTTAAAAGTATCATGTTGGTCAATTTTCCTAAATACTTAATGGTATGGAAATATTTCACCCAAATTGAATCTTACAAACGGTGAGGGAACATTTTAAGCCCAGAAATAGACAAAGAAGGCAGGTATGTTTCATGAACAATCTATGTTCCCTTGACTTGTCCAAATTGAAAGCATTTGTGGAGGTCAAATTAAATGTTCCTCAAAATTGAAAATGTCCTTGGAAGGATAGAAAATATTGCGGGAAAGGAGAAAATGCTAATTATAAGCATGTTCTTCTTTTTCTAACAATGGTCCATGCTTTCAAAAAGTCCTCTTCCTCGGGGTTGTAAAAGGTGGGTATTTAGATTTTTCACATCTCACCAAATTAAAAAATATACATATCACTGAAATTTATATGAAAAAACAATTCAAATCATCAATAATTAAGAATCATAAAATTACAAAAAAAATTTTTTTTGATGGTGTTCCCTTAAAAGGCTACGTAGCCTCTTAAGGTATTTTTAGATTTCGCGCCAGAAATCAAAAAAGCATTGTGGGAATGTCAAGTGACTGGCACGTGACTAATGACGCTTAAATTCCATAACATAACAAACATGTAATTATTTTCCATAATATCTTCTTCGGACGCTATGTTTGAATCTTTGTCGGTGTATTTCCGGTATGTAAATGAGCGAGTTGCTCATGTAAAAATACACCGTGTTTCCCATCGGTGTCGACCTGGGCCGTAGTAAATCTCTAATTTCTCGTTGTCAGATGGTTTTCGACTACTGGGATTTTATGAATGAAAATTAAAAGGCTTTGGGAGTATAAGGATGATTTTTTTGTATTTTTGTAAAATTTTCGTCCCAAAATCTGAAGGGCCACCTTTAACCCCTAGGCTGCTAGGGGTTAACAAATGACTTTTTGTGGACAGTGTAGATCAAGATCAGACTTCACAGAATGTGGAGTCTGATAATGGATCTACACTGCCCAATGAGGAGATATTGTTCTCTAAAAAATAAATTTGAAATAGCATCATTCAGGTTCTTACTATTGGTTTGAAAGTTTCATTTAATTTATTTGGCAGGATAAGGGTTAAAACTTGGGAGTTGTGTGGTAATGGGTTAAAGGGGTCTTAAGCTGATGAAAGCAGTTCTACTACATTTGGAAGACATGATTTTTCCACAACATTGTCATCATTAGAAGAAAGGTACCCCATTTTGTGTGAATGACTATGCACAGATTCAATTTTAGAAACGCCTGACTGAACACCTAATCAATATGTGGAGGCAGAAAGCTAACTGATAAGCCTCCACTTGTATATAAATTACACATTGGTCAGTGATGGTCTTTGTGTAGATTAACCTCATTCCAAAAGTAAACATGGTGGGTAGCTGCTGTGTAGTAGGTTGCAGTAACAGACAAAATAAAGAAAAAGGAATTTCATTACACAGAATTCCAAAATACCCTTTATGGAGTCGGGAGGCATGGGAAAGAGCTGTACGCCAACTTGAAATAGATCCAGACACAGGAAAACCTTCAAAGAAATTTTGGACTCCTTCTGTATGTGCAAGGATATGCAATAAACATTTTCTAGAAGGTAACATTGATTTATTGTTTTTTTTTTAATCTCAAACTCAAAAGCATAAAGCTGCATGTAAATTTGATCTTGCCTTTTACGATAAACTAGAGCTGTTACTTTATGTGACTTAATACCCCCGCCAGCGCTTTGACAGAAACAGGCAATTTAACAAAAAAAAATTTCTAAGTTCAAGGGGAGATTACCCTTGAATCATAGGGAGTAGATGATTGAAAACTGCGTCTTGCAAAACTTCAGTATACGATCAATGTATCAACAAACTTTCAGTACAATAGCAGCAAAACTGTAGGAGGAGTTCGCGCCACAAACTTACTAGTATTTTGTACACAGACGGACACACGGACGGACGGACACACGGATGGATATACAGACAGGCTGATTCCAGTATACCCCCGAAAACGTTCGTTTTGCGGGGGTATAAGAACGAAAACATCATTTAGCTCGTCTACTACACAACAACAATGCAGAACTGTCCAAATTGTAAGAATTTGCAGACAGCAATTTAAATCCTGCTGAAATGATGGAATTTGTCTTTGATAGGGCAGAAAACAATGTGGGAAGAAGGAAAAAATGCTAGTTACCAGCACTTTTCTCCTTCTTTCCACTATGTTTTCAGGATGATTTCTTTCTCAGGGTTGTTGAAACTTGGGGTTGTGTGGTTAAAGGTTACTGTATAAGTGGAAATTTTTGCAATGCGGAAATTTTTGCGATTTTGTGAATTCAAAAAATTGGCACACTTATCTGTTTGCATATTTTACCACGATTATACCAACAAATAACAAATTTCTTGAATTCACAAACATTTCTGTACGCAAAATGTCTGTTATCAGAAATTCGCAAATTTTCGACATGTGTTAACATATTATCCATGTATACAGTAATATCATGATAATTTATGTGTTCTTTATTTACACCAGGCAAACCTAGTGATAATCCAAAACATCCAGATTTCATGCCAACTCAAAATCTTAAAGGACTTACTCCCTCGAAAAAAAGGAGTGCCAGCAGGTATCAAAGGTTCAAGCAGTGACAATGTCAAACACAAAGCATTGTAACACGGAAAGATGACAACACAAGCCAAGCTACCTCTGCCCTGATGCAGTTGTCAGAACATACTGCATATAGCTTCCAAGAGAAAGGTATTGACCTATAGTACTTAACTCTTTACCACACGACAAAATTTTAGCCTAGTCCAAACTGAAAGCATTTGCAGGCAACATATTAAAATGTTACTAAAAACATGAAATTTGTCTATGAAAGGGTAGAAAACATTGTGGAAAAAGGAGAAAATGCTGGTTTCAAAAGCCCTCTTCTTCAGGATTGTTAAAAGTTGCAATACTGTAGTAAAGGGTTAATCTTCGACAAATTTAACCTTTTACCAAATAATCATGTATATCGACAAGTCTAACATGAAAACTTTTTGGAATTATTGTAGAAAAAAGGAGAAATTGCTGGTAATCAGCAATTTCTCCTTTCCTTGTCTTCTAAATTTGCATAAACAAGTACCCTTTCATTTAACTCTTTACCACATAATCCCTAGTTTTACCAACATCATTTGCAGTCTGATCTTGATCTAAATGGGCCACATAGGCAATTATAGTTGTGATAGGCACTTAATGGGTTTAAAAGTCATTCTGACTTACTAAAACGCCATTTTTTGAAATAACCAACCAAATTGACCTGCACTGGCTTCGATCTCATTTTCATTAATTTGATATGCAGAGTTTGGGATGGTCCCTTTATGCGTGATAGGTCACATATATGGAAAACAAATTTGAGACAAAATAAGACATTAAGTAATTAATTACGCTTTTCATATCTTTCAGGTACACAGACTTTGCCACTTGCTGATCCAAAACTGATTCTAAAGCTCAAAGAAGAAATTACCAAAAAGGACAAGCTTATATCTTATTTACTGAAACAGTTGGAAAAACAAAAAAGGTAAATTTTAATAACTTCAATTGATTTTTCCATGTACACAGCTAAATCACATGATGAAAGTTTTTTTTTTGACATAATCGGATAAATCAATTTGTTTTTAAATCTCAAAATCTTTAAAATCTTCCATCACAACCTTTTAGTGATAATTAAGGATAGGGTACCCTAATGGGATTGATGTAACATCACCTTTCATCGCCGAAAAAATGTATGGATTCAGCTATGACTCCAGTAATCCGTACTCAATCGGCCGATAGACACTGCTTCCCTGCATTAATTACGGATTCCCCAAGTCTTAGCCGAATCTGTACGATTTTGGTCATGAAAGGCGATATTACATGAATCTCATTAGGCTGCCCTATCCTTAATGCAATACTATTTCGCAACAAGACATATGAGAATCTGCGCTTATCAGCAAATAGTTTTGCTGCTACCACTGACCATGTGTATTTAATGAGGTGCGTGTTTTTATTTTTAGCCAAAGTGGAACCCAAATACCTGACTTTTGATTTTGTCAAGTGCTACACACCCAAAATCACTAATAAGGCACAAATTTGAGTTATTAATGTCGCATGCTGTTTCGTCAAGTTAACTTGTCCGAAGAAGATAGAAAAGTTTTCCCGAGTAAAGTTCTTGAGTTGGGTCAACTCTGTCACCCCATATTTTTTCCACTGTTTTGATATTTTTTTACAACACGTGTACGATGCAAAAGCGATACATATGTTACTGTCGCACGCCTGGATTTATTTCTGCCGTAATCCACTACGTACATAAAATACCGTTTATTATTAAACCTTTACCATCATAGTTTTGAAATTTCATTGTATTTTCAAGAGGGTTAGAATCGGTAGAAAATGACCCATTGATTTGAAAATCACGGTCACTGCAAACAATGTCGCAAGGGTTATGATACATATGCGACGCTCTTTCAAAACTCAATCTTATGGAGGAGCATCGTGTAGCCAGTGTGAACGAGACATGTTTTAAAAAAGCTAACACCTTTCAAAAGTTTGGAAAAAGTATTTTTGAGGGAGTAATGATATCATTTTTTCAGCAATTGCGATTTTCATTTAGCATACCAGAAGTGTAAAAACATAGCGATACATACGATACCCAGGAATAATTTGAACAAAAATCTATCTGCGCCTTTTAAATGCAACTAGAATAAAGCATGAATATTTCACCTTCGAGCTAAACTGTAAGAAGACCAGGTGTTGTCAACACACAGATAAAAAATGTTGAATAAGGTACCAAATCATACATACGTTATTGATACATGCGGGACAAAATAAATTAAAATTTTATGACAGGCAAGTATTCCATCACTGGTAAGAGGCATATTTCATCGTGTAAGCTTATGGAGCTTGCCATGCTATGCATTCTTGAAGAAATCTGAGTAATTTTCGCTCTGTTATCTTTTTCTGTTAAGAAATGAGAGCTACTTATGTGGCATCTACGCTGACAGAGATTATGCTCTTCATGAATTTTTGCTTATGTTTGAGGTATTTCACAGGTTAACCCTGTTGTCATGGGGCATATTTTCCGGGTCAAGGTTCAGACAGACAATAAGATAATCGTTTCCTGTTGGTCTATGTATGCAGTTTAGACTGATAGAGAAACCAGTAAGAAAACGCATATCCTGTTTAAATCCCATTCCCACTCTGATAATCCGATTATTAAAGGTATCAAAACTAAATGGATTGAGAGCGGGTTAACTTAAGGGGTTACGTAGCCACACCCCGATCATTGCATTAGCCCTAGTGCCGATCAAATCTCGTGTGTAAAAGGAGATCTCCAATCATTGGAAAGGTCAAAAGGCTGTTTATGCTACGCGCTCGTGGAGACTGGGAAAAAAAAACCCCAAAAATCTTTCCAGATGATTGGTAAATGACATGAACAGCAAATCTGACTAGGCTAACTGATACATACGTTACCGGTACACTGCCGAACTTTTCTCTACCCACGCTGCACAAAGTGTTCTGATGTTCTTTTGTGTTTCTTGTGTCTTATAGTGATTATGTCATAATTTTGTATGTTCAGAATGTTATCACTCGCCCTTATATAGACGTCATGTGGAACAGATACATATGTTATACAAGTTATAACTTCAACCTTAGTCATGGTTAAAGCATATACATGTACATGTAGTCGGTCGATGTAAGTAAGCTAGTCAGGGTGACTAGGTCGTGTTTGTAAACAAGAGAGATGATTCTGCCCTTTCAGTTGCTAAACAAGCCAAGTCTTAATACCCTGAAATATCATTTTAGGACATCTGCGGAAAAGCGGCAGTTTTGGTGACTATTTCTATATTATCGGTCTCTAAAAGGATAAAATACTCTTTGGCATAGGCAAATGTAATCAATGATTGATAATTCTTACTTCTATTCAATACAGTACCCCAGTTTTAGCCAAAAATTGTATTTATGAATTTCACTGATACATATGTGACATTTTCCCATGTTTTCTGATCAGATAATTACTCATTTGTTCTACAATCAATGCATAATATTCTGAGCATCTAGAAAAGTGTAATATCTATAGTTTCTTGTCGACGGAGTAAAATACTTAAATCATCAATCGATAACTGACATTACAAAACTGTACCTAAATGTTGTGTTTTTGTTCCTAGAAAAGGAATTGTTGGCTTAACGATCTCTTATCTTTCAATGCTGTGAAAAAAATTACATGCAAATGTTTTACGGTGAATTTATGGCTGAAGCATCGAAAACTATATGGTGTGTAATTTGAAAAAGTATCAGGACTCATATCTATTTACATTATGGTAAAAAAGGCAGATTTGTAATGGGTTTCATCAAGGAACGTATGTATTTACATACCAAATATGGAGAGTCAGAGGTACATCTTAAACATATCTTGAAAATGGTGCAGATTTCTTGGGTGAAATTTTAGCTGAAAACTCCATAATCTTTGTTCTTCAGGATCAAAGGAATATTACGTATGAAAATTGAAGTTGATTTTTTCGAATTCCTTAAGCCAAAAATGTGCCTTATTAGTGATTTTGGGTGTACAAGTAATTAATTACCTCTTTATCACACAATGAAATTCTGGACTTGTCCAAATCTAAAGTTTGAGCACTTGACAAATATTACTCAAAACATGAAATTTGTCTTTCATATTTTGGAAAAAGAGAACATTGTGGGAAAAGGACAGAAGCTGGTGACCAGCATTTTCATCATTTCCCAAAATGTATTGAAAAGCATTCTTCCTCGGGGTTGTCTAAAACTGTAAAAAATTACACCAAGGTCAAACAACTGAAAGAAAGGAACTCATACATTTTTGGAAAGTTTGGGAGGAAAATACTGTGAAAAGAGTAGCACCTCCTTGGTACAAGCAATTACTATACACCTTTCATCAATGTAGTTTAACATTTGCTGTGCAAGTGTTGGTATATGGAAAGTCATATTTCTACCATATTTTTTCAGTGAATAACCAAGATTAGAAAACCTTAACCATTTACCACACAATCCCAACTTTTAACAACCCTGATGAAGAAGGCATTTGAAAACATTGTGGAACATTGTTGGTAAAGAAGACAATGCTGGTAATCATCATATTCTCCTTTTCACATGTTCCTTTTTATCATGTCCAAGACAAATTCCATCATTTTTGAAATGTTTGTTTTCTTTGTGTGCTTTTAACTTGGACAAGTCTAAAATTCCTTTACCACACAATTCCGGCTTTACAACCCGAAAAATAAAGCTTTTGAAAACATTGTGGGAACAGGAGAAAAAACTGGTAGGCCTACCCAGCATTTTCTCCTTTTCCAACAATGTTTTCTATCCTTCCCAACACCTTTTTCAACTTTTAAGTCACATTAAATTGGTTGTCCACAAATGCTTTCCATTTGGACAAGTCTAAAATTTTGTCATTTGGTAAAGAGTTAGAGCTAGCAGAACGTATTTGATCAATTCCATGTTTATTCTCACTTGACAACAAGCACACGATCTGGAAGTTACAATAATGCGCAATAAATTCCACAACGTCACACTTGCATGCACATCTGTGATTGTGAATTCTTTCATACATAAGCGAGGAGGCGTAATTGGTAACAATCTTAGATATGATAAAAAGCAGGAAGTTGTCAGTAAATGTTGGCTGACTGAAACTTTTATCCCTCTACCAAACAATCCCTAATTTTAACGACCAAAAGTAAAAAGCCTTTGGAAAACATTGTGGGAAAAGGAGAAAATGCTGGTAACCAGCATTTTCTCCTTTTCCCACAATGTTTTTCTATCCTTTCAAAGAACTTTAGTTTATTTGTATTAACTTTGAATTTGTTGTCTGCAGACGTTTTAAATTCGGCAGAATCTGAAATTTATTTTTGTGGGAAAGGATTTAAACCAGATGAGGAAATGTTCAACTTGTCCCTACTGTGAGCATTTGAAGATGACAAAATTAATGCAGTTGAAATGATAAAATTTGTCTGTAAAACATTCTTGGAAAAAGATAAGATTGTCGTAAACAGCATTTTTATTCTTCTCTCCCTGTGTGCTTGAAATCTTCTACCATAAGCATTTGCAGACGACAAACTAAACGTAGCACAAACTAGAACTTTTTTTTCTACAAAAAAAAAAGATGTCTCCCCCCTTTTTGGTGTCAGAAGGATTAAAAGGTGACCAAGGCAATTTCTGACTGAAATAATGGTAATTTTTCTCTAACGGTTTTCGAGTTATAGAGCAGACACGATTTGTGACAGAAAATAATCAAAGGGAAATAACTTGAAAAATATACAAGCAAGAGTTATGGTTCTTGTGCATGACGCTTCGTGTCATGCTGCTTAACAAATGTGTGAAGTTTTATCAAAATATCTTAAAAGGCTTTCAAGTTATAGAGCGGACAACATTTGTGATGGAAAATAATCAAAGGGGAATAACTCGAAAAATATACAAGCTAGAGTTATGGTTCTTGTGCATGACACTTCATCTCATGATGTTTTACAAATGTGTAAAGTTTTATCAAAATATCTTAAAAGGCTTTCAAGTTATAGATTGGACAAGATTTGTGATAGAAAATAAAGGGAAATAACACAAAAAATATACAAGCCAGAGTTATGGTTCTTGTGCATGACACTTCATCTCATGATGCTTTACAAATGTGTGAAGTTTTATCAAAATATCTTGAATGGCTTTTGAGTTATAGAGCGGACACAATTTGTGATGGAAAATAATCAAAGGGAAATAACTCGAAAAATATACAAGCCAGAGTTATGATTCTTGTGCATGACACTTTGTCTCATGATGCTTTACAAATGTGTAAAGTTTTATCAAAATATCTTGAAAGGCTTTCGAGTTACAGAGCGGACACGATTTGCGACGGAAAATAATCGAAGGGAAATAACTCGAAAAATATACAAGCCAGAGTTATGGTTCTTGTGCATGACACTTCGTCTCATGGTGCTTGACAAATGTGTGAAGTTTTATCAAAATATCTTAAAAAGCTTTCGAGTTATAGAGTGGACACGATTTGTGACGGACGGACGGACGGACGGACGGACAGACAGACAGACAGACAGATACACGGGGAAAAACAATATGTCTCCCGACCCTGATGGGGGGGAGACATAATGATGAAAATCATCTGTGAAAGGGCAGAAAACATTGTTGGAAAAAGGGAAAATGCTGGTAAGCTGCATTTTCTCCTATTCACTCAACATTTTCAAAAGCTTTCTTTCTCAAGCTCATCAAAACTCGGTCCCTTGCATGGTAAAAGGTCATCTGAAAACAACCATGAAATTGCAATATCTTCAGGCTGAATAATGTTGCATTTTAAATGCTAAAGGTTAGCATCATGGTTTCAAAATTAGAATCAGTTATTGAAATTACAAGTTTTTCATTTCATTCTCCCACGATTTTATGAGGCACTGGCATTTTGTTGGTCTGAGTACTAAAAGGGTTCTGCAGAAGGTTCCCTGCACTAACCAAATTTGTATTTATTCCTTTACTTTGACAGGACAATTCCGACTTTAACGACCCTAAGGAAATAGGCTTTAGAAAACATTTTGAGAAAAAGGAAAAAATACTGGTAACCAGCATTTTCTCCTTTTCCCAAACTGTTTTCTACCCTTCTAAAAACACATTTGAGTTTTTGAGTGACATTTATTTTGTCGTCTGCAATTGCTATCAATTTGGACAAGTCTAACATTTTGCCGTTTGGTAAGAGTTAATTGAGGTGTAGACTTAGTCTTGTGTACCTTTTCCTTTTTTTTCAGTTTGCTTTCCTTTCATAAAGGAAATGTTATGTTCTGAATCTAATGTGCCTCTTCATTGGCCACAGTCATGTTTGTCTTGTTTAGCCACATTCAGTTTTTCATCAGCAAATGCTTTGGATGTAGACATGTCTAAACTTTTGTCAACTGGTAAAGAAATTAATTAATGATCAGATACTGTAGATGAAAGATCAGAAATGTTTTCAAAAGACATCTTCCTCAGGATCATGGAAATGTGGGATTGTTTGGTAAAGGGTAGAGTGGTTTCTGTAGTGATTTTTACAGTGGTTTTTACAAATCAAAGTTAACTCAAAGTCACTGAACTGCATAGATTTACGCAATTTTTTTTTTGATTCAATATACACACATGCAATTCCTGCTATACCAAAAGGTATGAAGAAGTGTAAAGTTAACATATTACCACTCAAGTTTTAAAGACCCTGAGGAAGAAGCCTTTTGAAAAAATTGTGGGAATAGGAGAAAATGCTGGTAACCAGCACTTTCTCCTTTTCCCACAATGTTTTCTACGCTATCAAAGACAAATTCCATCATCTGAGCCCCATTTAAATAGTTGTCTGCAAATGCTTTCAATTTGGACGAGTCTAAAATTTTGTTGTCTGGTAAAGATAAGCAAATATTTACTGAAATCATAAAGTTATGCAGTTCATTGAAACTTATTTTCAGACTTGACACTTTCTTTCCTAAACTGCATAGTTACCCAGAGTTCAGGCGTACGCAGTTTAGAGAAAGGTACCCCTGAAGCTTACAGAAATTTATATTTTGACAAAAAGAATCTAATCTCAATTTAATAGCACCATCAGACATGCCCAAACTACTTTCACATGTTCAATAAAAAGACAGCACTAATCTGTTTTGAGGAAGAATATTCTTACTTGGCAACTGCAACAGAATTAATTATATACAGCATAATACCAGGAATCCCAGGGAAACAAAGATATCATATTCCAAAATTGTCTGAGTGCGTTCTCGTGTGGAATGAGGACATTGGGTGGGGAACAATTCACAGATAATTATTGTTTCTTGTGTAAGTAAGCTCAGGTATATGAAGAATGTTTATTAGATTTACACAATGATGCATCTTTTTTTATTTCAGATAAGGCAAGAAATGAATCTGGAAATATCAGCCATGAAGGAAAGAAATGAATCTAGGAATATCAGAAATGAACTGCAGAGCTCCCCATAAGAGGGAGTGATGGTATTCTAAAGTCATTATTTCTCTTCAAAACCCTATGTTGTGGGTACTCATTAGAATTGACTTGATGAGATGATTCTAATTAGTACCCACACCATAGGCTTTAGTGGAAAATAATATTTTCAGTTTTGAAATCGAAATCACTCCCTCTATCTGGAGCTCTGATGAAGGGCTGGGATCCTAAAAGAGTTTCCATTATGTGAGAATGCCAGAGAGGTACTCTGCAAGATGAGGTCACTAGTTTTACCCCAAGAGCACTGAACTAATGAAATGGACTGTTTCAATTACAACACGAGGACCATTGGTACCAAAGCCTCACCCGAGAAAAGTGATCTGGGATTCATATATTTGAAGAGATCCTGGTGGTGATGATGTATAACACACAGTATATATTCAGTGACATAATGGAGATGAAGTTTTTTCTCATTGTAGGTGTTACAATAGTTGACATGAATGCAGCTCAAACTTTCATGAAAAGTTGACCAAAGATGCAAGCTCCAGTCAGAGCATACAATGTTTTTCTAAGATTTGTCCCAGTGACCGACTTTCTGATCCAATGTGACCCATTTTCAAACTTGTCTAAAATATTATCGTAACAAACATTCTGACCAGAGGTCAATTGAGAACTGGATAGAAAATGAGGCCTCTGAGTGTGCACAAGTTTTTTTTCAAAGATTTGTCCCAGTGACCAATTTTTTGACAAAACTTTACCTTTTTTTGAACTCCTTTGAGATATACCACCAAGAAAAACATTCTGACCAACTTTTATGAGAGAACTGGACTCAAGATGTGACCTCCAAGGTGCACACAAGAATTTTCTAAGATTTGTCTCATTGACCTACATTTTGACCTGATGTGACTAATTTTCGTTCTCGTCTAGGTATCATGAAGACAAACTTTCTCATCTACTCTCCTGCATATCAGACCAAGAAAACTGCCTCAAAGTAGAGTGCACACAAGATTTTTATAAGATCTGTCCCAATGACCAAATTTCTGACCTGATGTGACCCATTTTCAAACTTATCTGCGACATCATCAAGACGAACATTCTGACCATCTTCCTGAGTGTTGGACTGAAGATATGGTCTCCAGAGTGCATATTAGGTTTTTCTAAGATATTTCTAGTTACTTACTTTTTCCTGATGTTAACCATTTTTAACAGATCAGGGTAATCATCAAGATAAATATCCAGACCCAATTTCATGAGTATGGGACTTAGAATATGGCATCTGGAGTGCACATAAGGTTTCTCTGAGGTTTATCCCAGTGACCAACTAAATTTTGACCAGACATGACCTTTTTTCAAACTTGTCCGAGCCATCATCAAGATAAAGATTCTGACTTACTTTCATGAGTACTGGACCGAAAATATGACCTCTAGAATGCACAAACAGAGGTTTTTCTTAGATTTGTCCCAATGGCCTAATTTTTGACCCATGTGACCAATTTTTTATTTGGTTGGAGATACAATCAAAACAACCATTTTAGTAAACTTTCATGAGTATGAACTGAAATTGTGACTCTTTCTCTAGAGCGCACAAGGTCTGTCTGACATTTGTCCCAGTTACCTACATTTCAACCAAACATGACCCATTTTCCAATGGGCATAATCAAGACAAACATTCTGATTACCTTCCATGAGTATGGACAGAAAATGTGACATCCAGAGTGCACACAAGATTTTCTTCTGACTTGTCTGATTGATCTACTTGACATGACCCATTAATTTCATCAAAACTAACCTTCTGATCAACTTAAATGAGTATTGCACTAATAACGTGACCACTAGAATGCACACAAGGTGATTGTTCACACCAATATGACAGACATTGCATGAAGGATGATGAACAAATAACATATATTGCTATTTCGACATTGTTCTTCGGGCCAGAATATGTGACAAAGAAGCGTAAACCTAAAACCATACAGTATATTCAGTGCAGAAAGTGCTTGAAAATTCAAAGTCACCTCTTGGTGGAAATAAGTCCAATCATAACAAAGAATACAAACATTGCTCAGGATTTCCCCCCTATTTTTCACAATCTATATACTTGTTTTAAACCATCTAAATTCTCAAAACTTTATTGAATTTTCATGATTAATTTCCTCAAAGTTCACCTACAAAGTGTGAAAAAAATTGAAAAAATATACATAGCTGAAAAATAGCATCATGTTACTGTCAGGCTTGTTTACATTTTATAACCAGTCTAAACAATACAGATAAATTTGGTCAGCATCATGCCTTAGATTATTCTGCTTTGAAAAACTCTTTTCCCAACAATAATGAGTTTTAAAAGACACTGAGGAAGAAGGCATTAGAAAACCTTGTGGGAAAGGATGAAACACTGCTAACAAAGGTAACAAGCATTTTCTCCATTTTCCATAGATGTTTTCTACCTTTTAAGACACATTTAATTTGTTATCTGCAAATAATTTCAATAGGAAAATAATCTGAAACTTTGTTGTACAGTGAAACATAAACAAAGTTACCTTCTGTGTTGGTTGATTTTATCTAGCAGCAAACAATTCTGTGTTTTTGAAACATGAGGCTTTTGGAAACATTATGGGAAAAGGTGCTGATAACTTGCATTTTCTCCTCATCCTACACCGTTTTGTACCAGTCCAAAATCATATTAAATGATACAAGTCACATTCAATTTGTTGTCTTTAAATACTTTCAATTTGGACAATTCTAAAAAATTTGTCATTTGTTAGGGGGGATAATGGCAAAAAGAGGAAATGCTGTTGACAAGCAGTTTCATTTTGCCACAATGTTTTTCATGTAGTATTCATGAATTAAGCTTTAATTCATATTTATTATACAAGTTTAACCAGTATGTTTACTAGTTCAATTTCCAGCCACAAATTTCTGGAAAGAGATAGCAGGATAAAGGTATGACGTAAAGCACCTACCTTTCCATGTGAGAACCATAAACTTGAAATTTTAACACCTGTATGATTTTTAGTTCCCAGGGCTTAGAATAAACATTTTTCAAACAAGAAATAAAAGCCATTGCAGTAAAATTAGTATAGCCCTGTACCATAGGATTTTTAAGCCAACTGAAAAAATTGTCGTGTTTATTGTTTTGTGTTTTTGCGCTTCTTCTCAGTACCGTATTTTCCAGACAATAAGCCGCTGCACTGTATAGGCCGCACCCTTTCATTTTAACCATTTTAGAAGTAAAAAATGTCATATAGGCCACTCCGGCACATAGGCCACAACTGACATGCTTGGTTAGTGTACAATGTCATCCATTAGTAGACATGTATACTTACCAGCATATGTATTATAATAAACACATGAAACAAATTAATCTGTTGTATTTTGCATTTTTGCATTTTTTCATTCCATTGAAGTAATTTCCCCTTTTTCAGATCAAATCACTAAGAGGACTTGAGACCGACATCATTCATTCATCCCTTGTTGAATGTTTTAAGGAAATTAGAAATTGTCAGACTGTCGTTTCGATTGATTAATTGACAGTACACACCAAACAAAGCCTTTAACTACATTGGCAGTTAACCACTGATTGGTCCCAACCAACATTGTCAATCAGAAGGTGTGAAAATCAAGGGTGGTCAGGAGTTTTTAACACTTTCGTAAGTTTGCAAGCGGATTTATTTTTCTACCAATCAAAGGTACTGGGGTGTGAACCAAAATGGCGTCCACGTGGGTAATCGTAGACTGCTTTCCTTAATTTTCAAATTTATGGGCCACACAAAAAGATCGATTAGAAAAATAAAGTCAACATATAAGCCGCTTCGTCTTATAGGCTGCACCCATGAAAATTTCCACTTTTTTTAACAGATAGGCCGCGGCCTATTGTCCGGAAAATACGGTAGGCTTTTAGTTAACCTTTCATAGAATCTGAAGTATTAGCAACTATCAGGAAAATGCTTTTGAAAACATTTTGGGAAAAGGAGAAAAAGCTGATGTCATCTTCTCCCATGATTTTTTACAACCAATTCCATAATTAGGGCAATTTTGATTTTTTTGTCTTTAAAGTTTTCAGTTTACAGGCTTCTGCAATTTTTGTCATTTGGTAACAAACTCTTTACCAGACAACAGAATTTTATACCACTGGGGGATCCAGCAGGGTGGGGGTGGGGCATCAGGATCCTTCCTAGAATTTTCAAAGTAACTGCTGTCTGCCTGAAACTGTGACAAAAATGAATGTAGCAGTAGATTCTAAATTATTTCTTTTTGTAGGTTTTCTAGTAATATTGTTTGCAGGTATGTAGAATTAAATTCGATTTTCTGGAAACCCTCCCGCCCCCCTCCCCCCTGCAGATGACAAATTTTTAGTGTGGCTAAAAGATGAGATATGTCTACGTAAGGACAGAAAACATTTAGTTAAATCACTGGTTAGTGCTCCACAACACATGCAATCCTTGTAAATGTCCTTGGTGAATCATAACTTCCCTAGTTAATTTTGAATTCTGGAAAGTGTTACCAGGAAATGAGAAATTGCTTGTAACAACCAATTGTTCCTTGCCTCATTATACTAGCAAACATCTATTGTAGAGACATAAAAACTTTTATTTTCAAGGAAATAGATTAAAAACAGTGGTGATATATTTATTCCCTCAATGACAATAATTTCTTCCCAAAGTGCAGAAAGGAAACCTTGTAATAAACCATAAATTCAAATTTGAAGTAATATGAGGCAAGATTTAGTTATTATCTTCTAACCAAACAATCAAATGTCTATGCATTTTCTCCTTTTCCAATGTTGTTTTCTACCCTTTTTGAATATAACCTGAAGTACTTGAGCTACTTGTAAACTAATATATTGTCTGTAATTGCTTTCAATTTGGGCAAGTCTGAAATTTTGTTGTGTGATAGAGATTGATTGGTGTTTTACATGGCTTAATTTTAACATTATTTCAGTCAAATCAGAGTGACAGCTCACATTATTCATATGGCCAGGGTTTCACCGCTACAAGACTGGGGCTCTGAAGTGTCTCGCTAAAGGATGCTCTCACGAAAAACTTAATGCTTCCAGTGAGGCTCTAACCTGGGGCTTCAAGGTTAGGGGTCCTACACTTTACCACTGAGCCACACAGGACCCCTGTGTGGTAAAGAATTAATCGTCTGAGGAACTCTTTCTAAAATAAAGACATAAAAACAAAATCATTTGGCCTGCAACACACAAAAAGGGGCATTCGGACATTTGCATAAAGTGTCGTCTCGGATCAGTCTGCGCAGGCTAATCCAAAACGACACTTTCCGTTTTTATGTTATTTTCTGTTTTGCGCATGTCTACTTTAGCACAAAATCTAATGTAGTCGCAAAGTGCCATCTCGGATTAGCCTGCGCTGACTGCGCAGGCTGATCCGAGACAACACTTTCAGCAAATGTCCGAATGCCCCTTTTCGCGTGTTGCATGCCATTTGTGAAAAGCAATTTCTCCACCCAGCACATGGTTTGTTTTGTCTGCAGTTTTTTATCATAATTTATCTGCACACTTTTCTTGAATGTTTAACCAATTATGTAACACAATCCCAGGATTAAACAACTCTGAGCAAGAGGCCTTATGAAAACACTGTGGGAAAAGGAGAAAATGCTGGTATCCAGCATTTTCTCCTTTTCCTACAATGCTTTCTACCCTATCAAAGACAAAAATTGTCAATTAAACATTCTAACATGACACATGAATTCAACTCTATAATACAGTGCAACGAAATCGTGGTAAAATCTACATTATTCTATATAGAGTGACGTCATTCTGTATAAAGTTAGTCGCCTGTGGCTGTTCCATGTCTGTGCCCTCCGATATTTTATCACTGAATGTCACCTTACGTAAACAAATCGTCATTTTCCACTACTAGGCCAAGGACGAAGGAAAAACTGAAGCCAAAATTAACTGGTTTTGATAAAAATTGACAACGATGAAACTATTTGAAATGTTACCGGTAAACATTATATAAATCAGGTATCTTTCATGGTGAACGTTAGTTCAAAACTGGCCGGTGTTGCATAGGAAATTATTGGATTGGGAGTGGGTGGAGTAACATTCAGAGCTTTCGAAGCGACTGCTAGTCTAATACTTGACGATACATTCATTCTTCTCTGTTATTTGAACGGGAGAAAATATTACAGTAAAATGGTAGTTTTTTTTTTAATGTTATGTTTGATGCCTAAGGTTTTATTGAACTTTTGATACTTTTTGTATTTACTGACCGGGAAGTGGGGGTTTGTTTTGGTTAGTAACTGGAACAGCCATGGTTTATTCAAGGGAATATTATCTGCATCCGCTCTGGTACACTAAGTTTGAACTTGTTTTCCTTTGATAAAGAGCTGGTCATGTTAGAATCGAAATAATCTTCTTTATATCGTGGTTTATCGTTCTATTAAACCACGTTGTGACTTATGAGGCGAATTGAATAAAGCACTCGGGCTAATGCCCTCATGGATTATTTATTGTGCCTCATAACTCACAACCGTGGTTTATTGAACGATAAACCACGATAGAAAAAAGATTTCCTAAATATTCAATTTCTCCTCTACAAATGTTATCAATTTGCTTTAATTTGTTGTTTGCTAAAGACTGGTAACCTGAGCATTTTCTCCTTTTTTCACAATGTTTTCTAGCCTTTCTAAAATAAATTCCATCATTTGAGCTATCTTTGTCATCTGCAAATGGTTTCAATTATTTGATTGTTTGGTAAAGTGGTAACCTGTCAAGCTCCTTTCACAACTATAGTTGCCTTTGCAACCAGTGTATATCAAGATCAGACCGCACAAAATGTGCTATCTGATCTTGATCTACACTGTCCACTTTGCTAAAACACTACTGAAAAAAGTCAAATATCGAATTGCACTTATTAGGTCTATTTTCTAAACTGAAAATGTGTGATGGGTTTAATCGGCACTCTTAGGGTTAATCATATTTGTCTCTGTTTTGCCCCACCTTGACTGACAGGCCCGGTGCAGACATGGATCGCAATCCAAATTGTAAACAGTTTTCATCTTCGAATTTTTTATTTTGTGTATCTTTAATCTTCTACAAGACAATCCCATGTTTTCATGACCCTCAAAATCATCTGTGACAAGTAATTTCTCCACCCATCATATGGTTCACTGTCTGCAGTTTTGCCATAATTTATCTGTACTTATTCCTAGGATTTTTGACCCATTACCAAACAATCCCAATTTTTTTATGTAGAGAGCTTTTGAAAACAATGTAAGAAAAGGAGAAAATGCTAGTAACTATAAAAATTTCTATTGTTTGAAAGACAAATCCTATCATGTGATCTCCACATTTAAAGTGTTGTCTGGAAATGCTTGGACAAGTCTAAAATATTGTTGTTTGACTACGGTTTAACAAGTCATAGGCTTGAACTCTAAAGTACCTTCATTAGGGCACTCTCAGATCCTCTTTATTGTGTGAGTGTGTTTCATGCCCATTTTGATAGCATTTCACTCATATCACAGCAGCATTCCTTTTCCTGGATTTAATAGATCCCAGGCTCTGAAATGATATGCCATTGATGACTGATTTAACCATGATTGCTTTAGTAATAATCAAATAACCTCATATAAATATAATTTGATGGTGTTTTAGGCCTCTATTAACATTATTTCAGTCATATCACAGTCACAGCTCATTCAAATGTATCCTGGGTTTCACTAGTGCCAAGCTGAGGCTGTAAAGTGTTTAGCCTGTAGACGATCCCTTAAAATACAGAGCCTAGGAAAAGGCTCCAACCTGGGGACCCTAGATCATAAATCCTACACCTTCTCCACTAAACCATGCTCCTAGGTACCCTTAGATGCCCTTACAACCTTCTCATGTAACTAGCTTGGCCATTGGGGAACAAAAAGTAGCTGTTGAGTAAGCATGCACCGCATTTCAAAATGAAAACTAAAGTTTAAATTTCCACACATTACTTGATAACAAACTTCTAGGCTTGTCTTGACCCTTTAATGCACAATGATGACTTCTAACGACCCTACAAAAGAAGGCTTTTGAAAAAATTGTGGGAAAAGGAGAAAATGCTGGTAACCAGCATTTTCTCCTTTTCCCACAATATTTTCTACACTATGAAAGACAAATCTTATATTTTGAGTCACGTTAAATTTGTCATCTGCAAATGCTTTCAATTTCAAGGCTAAAATTTTGTTGTTTGGTATACAGTTAAGGGAAAGCATTTGCATTCAATAAATTAGATATGGTTCAAACGGCGAGATCTACCTTTGGAGGGGTAGAAAACATGGTGTGGGGCAAGAAAATGCTGGTTTTTTGCAGCATTTTCTCTTTTCCCAACAATGTTTTCAAAAGGCTTCTTCCTCTTGGCTGTGAAAACACCAAATTATGTGATATAGGATAAACTGGCTCAGTCATTCAGAGAGCTATTCTCGGAAATTCGCTCACATGACAGCCATTTTGGTACAGCTAGTGAAAAACAGACCAACAAATTCTGTCAAAATGAAGTAAACAGATAAAGGCTCTACCAGCAGAAACAATAGGCTCTGTCTTATATCTTGTCAGTTTTACAGTAGAATTATGTAATAAAAAAATGTAAGTTTCCATTTCCTGCAGAAATAACTTATCTCACAGATTTCTGTCCTTTGTTTGCAACTATATAAACATCCCTTTGTATATCAGAATGAAATAAACAAACAGTGCAGTGTGTTACTTTTTATCAGACATTAAGATAAAATATTTTGTTGATGGTATATAAAATGAAGCTAATATGATAATTGTCTCTGCAAAGATAAAATCATTATGGGAAAAGATGAAAAACCAGACTGCTTACCTGCATTTTTTTCCTTTTTCCACATTGTTTTCAATAGCGTTCCTTCTCAGGATGATCAGCATAGTGATACCTGGTTTAGGATTAGCTGATTATCAAACAAAACACACAAGCTGTGGCTTTGTAAACTCTTAACCTTTCATTAAACAACAAAATTTTAGACTTCTCCAAATTGAAAGCATTTGCAGACGACAAAATAAATTCGACTCAAAAATTGAAATTTGATTTTTTGAAGGGTAAAAAACATTGTTGGAAATAGAGAAAATGCTGGTTACCAGCATTTTCTCCTTTTCCAGAATGTTTTCAAAAGTCTTCTTTGGGGTTGTTAGAACTCTGGATTGTTCAGCAAAACGTTAAACATGCCATTGTGCTCTCGTGGACCCTGTGGATCAAGAACACACTGCATAAAACATGTGGTCTGGTCTTCAACCCGCAATGTTCAATATTTTGACAGACTGCCTTGAATTTGTTGAATGAGTTTTTTTCTTGTTAATACTTGAAAATTTCCCCATTTCACCATCATTCAATTTTTCAAAGATGCTGTTTGCAGCATTGAGGAGTATTTTGTATCTTAATTACCATATAACAGCTCTTTTCTCAGCGAATTTTTGAGGATTTTTTATAAACAGCTGAAAAGTTTTATTTGTCTAAAAAGTTGATTCCCCAAATTGAAATCAAAGAAAAGTCTCAATTAAACAATTCATACAATTATTCATATCCTACAGATGGCAGCTTCTGAAATCAATGCAGAATAAAGGAGCACTTATCAGTACTTTTCAGTTTTTTTTCTTGCTCCATTGCTTAAATTATTTATTTGCAAAGCTCCTAAAAATGTGAAGTAGTACTGAAACAATGGAAGACAATAAATGAAATTCCTCATCATGAAGTGAATAGTTACACCAAACATAATACAACAGCTTAGGTCATAATAATTGTTATGGATGCTTGATCTTGAACTAAGAGCAAACTATGATTACGAAATGTGATGGTCAGTTTTGCACGCTAGAAGATCTTTTATTTCTCCGACAAAGTCTCGTATTGATTTTAGATTTCTTGTTTATCTAGATATCTGCTAGAGTAAGCTAAATTATCTGTAGAGCACAGTAGATTAAGGTTGTGGCTAATTAATATTGATAGTCAGCAATTAAATACCTCTTTTGCACATCTTTCAAAAACCTGATGAAAGTTACTGGCCAATAGGCATTTGCCAAACCGAAATACATGTAAATGAAACATAACTTAAGAGTCTGTAGGAGAAACCTTGTAACCCCAAGACTGTTCCATTCATCTAAAAATATTGGACAGGGTAGATCAAAAATCAAGATCCGTATTCACCATTCTTAAGAGTATTCTTTGTTTATGCTTAAGAATTCTATAAATTAGAAAGTAACACAATTTCTGACTGGCTAAACCACTTGGTTTAGCCAATCAAAAGTTGTGTTACTTACCATATCTAGAATAAGACTTTTGCATCAGAAAGCTTAGTCAGCCAACTGCTGAAATTGCCTTGAAGTAAGTCAGAGCTGGACAAGGGTTGGTCAGAAGCATTTTGTCAAACCTTGAGAGAGAGCAAAATTTTGACAGAGCATCGGGTGCTCACAGAAAACACACAGAGGGCTTGACAGACAACAAAAACAGATACATTAAAGGACTTTGCTATGTAGTATCATTATGTTACAAATTACTTTGTGTGAAATTTAGCACTTTACCAAACAACACAATTTTAGACTTGTCCAAATTGAAAGCAATAGCAGACAATAGAATAAAAGAGACTGAAAAATTGAAATTTGTTTTGGGACATGTAGAAAACATTGCTGGTTATCAGCATTTTCTCATTTTCCCACAATATTTTCAAAAGGCTTCTTTCTCAGGGTCGTTAAAAGTCAGGATTGTTTGGTAAAGGGTTAAAGTAAAAGCTTTAGATTTTGTAGTTTGGTGATGATTTCAACCTAAACCTGAATAGGATCACAGGGACTCGATCCAGTAATTTTTTTGGTATCTTGTCTATATTTACTTACAAGATACCAAAACAAGAGGGCCATGATGGCCCTGTATCGCTCCACTGGCTTTTTAACCCTTTACCACACAAATTGAAGTGTTAATGACCCTGAAAGAGAAGGCTTTCAAAAACATCATGAGAAAAGGACAACATGTTGTCAGCCAGTATTTTCTCCTTTTCCCACAACGTTTCCTAACCTATCGAAGATAGAAATAGTCATTTAACCTACATTCAATTTGTCTTTTTGCAATGGCTTTAGACTTGGTACAGTAAAAAAAAATTGTAATTTCTTAAAGAGTGAAATTAACGTATCATGTGTTTAATTGGCATTGACAGAGACATACAGCATAAAAAGCCTGTATGGTAATAAATTTACTTTGAAAACATAACCTCCACCCCTCCCGCCAAACAAAAACGGTCATATCTTTTTAAATGCAAAGATAATGTCAGTGAATACAAGCTGGTTTATTCATTAGCATGAAAGGTAAAGTTCTGAAAAATCTGAGTGATAGAAACCTTACTTTAAATTAAACATTCCATTCATGTGAGCATAACCATTAGCATCAAAATAAATCACTCTCCCTTAAAACAGAACATTTCCTCTCCAAAAAACTTGAATACCAAACTCCAATAATGTATAAGTGCAGTTTGATAATCAAGGGAGGTAAATAGTAACAAACTTTATCTTGTATAACAGGAGTTATTTCCCTTGATTACTATTTTAAATTACAGTCACTATATAAGCCCATGTTAAACTTGTGATCTCCGGGACAGAGCCAATTTTGACCCCAGGGCTATAATATGAAAGAATTTGATAAGAGGTCCATTAGATAAAGCTACATGCCAAATTTGGTTGCCCTGGGCCTTATGGTTTCAGAAAAGAAGATTTTCAAAGATGTTCAATATTTTTCAGTTTTGTTGCCATGGCAACCAGAGTTTTTGAAGGAATCAAATTCTTTCAAGAAATTCTAAAGAGGACCATGGCAGGATCATTTCTGTGAAGTTTCATCAAATTTGGATGGGTAGTTTCAGAGAAGAAGTTTGAAAAAAAAGTTATTGCACAGACGGACGGTCGGACGCACGGACGGACGGACGGATGCACGACGGACACTGGGCCATGACATAAGCCCGCTGGCCTTCGGCCAGTGGAGCTAAAAATTACTGGACTGAGTCCCTGTGAATAGGATTGGAGCCTAACAAGGCTTTGTTCAAACAGATGTGTCACATGAAAGCTTCGTGCTACAGTCATGTTAACAAGAACAATTCATTCTTTCACATGAACTTTGATGCATTTCTATAGTCCAAATGTTAATTCTTTTTAATACTAGGTTTATACCATATTCCAGGCAACTATAGCAGCTCCGTTTGTCCGAAATGTAGTCTGCCATGATATTTTAGTTGTTTTTCCTGAATTACCAAGTTCAGTTAGGTCTAGTTAGGTTTCTTCGTGTTTTCTCATAATATCCGCGACTGGCCATATTGGGAGAGGGTTGCTCAGTTACAGGTGGCACAGATATTCACTACAGCTCAGCTTGTGTCCTCCAATGGATGCTAGTATGTTCCTTCCCTGACAAGGTCTGTTGGGTTTCTACCATTTCTTTCAAGGACTGACACGTTTTTTATGTTCTGTCAAGGTTTTCAAGGGATGGAACAGAAGATTTAGACAAAAAATTTAATGTATTGATGTACAAGGTTGTTTTGGTCAAACTGTTATAACGGAGTGCAGATCTAAAATCAGACTTTTAATTTACTTCGTTCACAAAAAGCACTCTATAGGTTAAACATGCAAGACTTGTAAGTGTGGTTCATACAATAAAGTCTGCTTGACAGACAAAGTTAAATGCTGTTTTACCAGAATTTTCTCACAAAATGTAACAATGCATGTTCTGTGCAGTCTATTCATGATTTAATTTGCTTGCAACTGATCATTGTTTTGATGATGGTTATGTGGGAAAGCAGCAACAGGCTCGGGAAGAATATTTTGAGAAGTAAATGTACTTATAAAAGAAACTCAAGGAAAGCTTTGATAGATACCCTGGCTGCTGTGATACAACTGAAATAATGTTAAATTTGAGCACTGTTGAACACCATAGGAACAATTTGCTTTGCACTGAATTTGAGGCACGTAAAGTTGTGTATAATGGAACTTAAGAGACTTTTAGATAAAATAAAATTAAAGTGCAAATTTAATGGGAAACCTTATGTTCACACAAGTTTAGATTAAGTCATTTTCCAGAGCAAGTTTATTACATCTTCTGCTGTTTACTAAATAAATTGGCTTCTTTTTTTCCAGGTTTAAAAGTAGAATTTCCTTGAACCACATAGAGAAAGGTGTATTTTAAAAATTTTTGTGCAGTCTGAAATTTACCTTTGTCATTTAAGATATTTAACTCTTCACCAAAGCCACAAAATTCTAGACATGTCCAAATTGAACACATTTGCAGACTGCTGTGGCATTTTTTCCTTTTTCCACAATGTTTTCAAAAGGCTTCTTCCTCAAAGTTGGGATTGTGTGATAAAAGTTTGTGTATCTGCCAGTGACTTACACTAAGACCAAGCATACAATAACAGATTGTCATCTTCACAATAATTTCACTACTTTTAGATGGTGTGATGTAAATCTAAATGCAATTTAACACCCACACTGTTTACCTTTGGCCACTACTGGGCCTTTAACTCTTTACCACACAACAAAGTTTTAGGCTGGTCCAAATTGAAAGCATTTGCAGACGACAAATTACATGTGGCTCAAATGATTGTATTTGTTCCTGAAAGATAAGAAAATATTGTGAGAAAAGGAGAAAATGCTGGTTACCAGCATTTTCTCTTTTTCCCACAATGTTTTCTAAAGTCTGATCTTCCAGGGTCGTTAAAACTCGGTATTGTGTGGTAATGGGTTAAGTAGCCATTATAGGTTATTGTCAAATACTTTTGGCAAAGTAATGCCCCATTTCTAATTTGAAATTTTCACAGAGAAAGCAACTGTACAGCTGTGTAGCTAAGAGCTTGCACCATAATGCAGTGCTCTTCTTGTGACTTTGAAATGTCATGATCTGTTGATTACTAACCCAATGATGATGAGCATGCAAAAACATTACATAAGCAGAGCCACGTTGACTGACCATGATATTAACTTTTAACATGCCTTGTACTACTTTAATTTCCTTTGCTGCCGGTGTAGATCAAGATCAGACTGCACTAAATGTGCAGTCTGATCTTTGATCTACATTGGCAGCTTTCCTTGGACATTTTGAAAAGGAGCAACCTTGAATTATTGCTCTTGCAGTCTTATCCCTTTACCACACAATGCCGACATTTCATGACCCTGGGAAAGAAGCCTTTTGAAAACATAGTGAAAAAAGGAGCAAATGCTGGTAACCAGCATTTTCTCCTTTACCCACAATGTTTTTTACCAAATCAAAGAATGTTTGCACCATTTGAGCCACATTTAAATTGTCGTCTGCAAATGCTTTGAAGTTGGACAAGTCTACATTTTTGTTGTTTGGTAAAGAGTTATTTCTAGAATGTTAGGTTCATTTGCCACCATAAGGTTTAAGGACATATGCCAGTTTTCTCTGCTCACTAGCTGATTTACTGTATTTGCATTTATTTATTGTCACCATTGGTTGCCCATATCGGCGATGCCCTGTGAAGACTATTAGTTCTGTCATGGTGGATAGTACAAGATACATGACGAAACCCATCCTATGTTATACCTGGTTCTTTAATATGCGTGGAATAAAGCACAATCATGCAGGTCTTCATTTCACATGTCATCTGAGGGACTATGGTAATTTTATATGGCCAGCCATGGGGCACATACCCACACCCTTAAGTGACCCAAGACTTGATCTATTCAAGTCCTACAATCTACTGCCTGAGCTGTGCAAGCTGAAGAAATACTCACTGGTGACTTGATTGATGATACTCAGTGTCTGATCCAGGATTTCATCAGTTACGCTCACGTCTGCGTCGCACTGGCCGTACCTTGCATGTTGGATAACAGATTTTTCCAAAACTGATTGTTCATCTTCGTTGCCACCCACTCTATACATAAAGATATCAATAATTCAATGTTTTTGTCATCTTAGAAAACAGAACTATCAATATCGTCTGCTGTTTGTTTGGGTTTATGTGCAAAAAAGCATTAACTTCTGGGAATCGGTTTTAACGGAAACTAATAAAGTAATATCAAAATAAATTCATCTTGGCAGCTTTGGTATGTATTTGAATAAAAAGGCATTACTTCACTCATATTCATTTTGATAAATAAGTGTTGGAGACATGTAATCAATTTATTTAAATCAAGAAAAAAAAAATGGGTGACTTTTTTTCATAAAATCAAAGTCCATGAGGTAAGAAAGGGAAATCACTCTTGATTCATGATTTGATGCAGTTGTGCTGGCTGTGAAACTGATTTTTACATCAATGTTCAAGCGTTTAGCTAAACAAGTGATCAAACACTAATTTTTTGCATGAGATTGCTGTGCACCGGTTTTGAAAACATGAGTGAAAGCTAAAAAACTCAAGCAGTTCTTGTAATTGCACACTCTGGATCAGACACTGGATGCTCACTGATGTGTGCATGTTTCCTTTATCTAACTCTATTATATTCCAAAAATGTTAATTTGAATGTGAGATAGTATACTTTTATCTGTAACATGTTGATTGCCTTTTAAATATCTGGAAATCACAAAGGTGGAGGAAAAATGGGAGACTTAGAAATTATCAGATCTGGATGCCAAATCACGCCAAAATAGATGTTTATTATAGAGGGAGGCAATTCATTTCATCAATAACTCTCAAAAATGCACCATATCTCTTACAAATGCCTCACTTTATATACTCTTTTAAATTTTTTTTAATCACGATATAGTAGAAAGTTCTATTTCAGTGCAAAATTTTAAAAATATCTGTCCCCTGAAAATTGTTCAATTGCAGTAAAATGATCATAAAGTAAGTCTTTGTTGACACCTTACAACATTTTTAATTGTGACCATGATCTGTCTAGTCTCTAAATTCTTTGGATTAATCCTTGCTACTATTGGCAAACATCACATTTCTAAGAATAATCATTTCTTTAAGCAGTATTTGTTTTTTTAAGAACCCAATTTTAGGTTTGGAATTAAAGCCTATTTTCTGTAACTTTGACTGTATCTTAGTATTTTGCTCTGCAACATACAATGTCCTTTTCATTTCTTTTTATTTCGTATACATAATACTATCATCTGAGCAGAAATGAAAACAAGAGGGCCATGATGGCCCTGTATCGCTCCACTGGCTAATACGTAAAATCCCTACATGCCAAACATTACAATACTAGGCCAATTGGTTTTGAACATAAGACCCCTGAGACAGGACTAAAATTGGTAGCCCTAGTTCGTACGGTTAGTGACAAGAAGATTTCTAAAGATTTCACTAAATAAGCCCATGTAAAACTTCTGACCCCTCAGGGTGAATCAAATTCCTCCCTAGGGCTATAATTTAAACACTCTTGGTGAAGCCCTCTAGATATAGCTACATGCGAAATTTGGTAGCCCTACGCTTTATGAAGAAGTGCAGGGAGATTTCTTATGTTTTCTCTAAATAAGCCCATGTAAAACTTGTGACCCCCGTGGCAGGGCCAATTTTAACCCCAGGGCTATAATTTGGGCACTCTTGGTAGAGGCCCACTAGATAAAGCCACATGCAAAATTTGATAGCCCTAGGCCTTATGGCTAGGTACAGGGAGATTTCTAAAGTTTTCTCTAAATAAGCCCATGTAAAACTTGTGACCCCGGGATGGGATCAAATTTGACCCAAAGGCTGTAATTTGGGCACTCTTGGTAGAGGCCCACTAGATAAAGCCACATGCAAAATTTGGTAGCCCTAGGCCTTATGGCTAGGTACAGGGAGATTTCTAAAGTTTTCTCTAAATAAGCCCATGTAAAACTTGTGACCCCCAAGGCGGGGTCAAATTTGACCCCAGGGCTATAATTTGAAGAAACTTGATAGAGGCCCACTAGACAAAGCTATATGCCAAATTTGGTAGCCCTAGGCCTTATGGTTTCTGACAAGAAGATTTTCAAAGATTTCCAATATTTTTAAGTTTTGTTGCCATGGCAACCAGAGTTTTTGAAGGAATCAAATTCTTTCAAGAAATTCTGAAGAGGCCCATGGCAGGATCATTTCTGTGAAGTTTCATCAAAATTGGATGGGTAGTTTCAGAGAAGAAGATGTTTAAAATAAAAGTTAACGCACGGACGGACGCTCAGATGGACTGACGGACGCACGACGGACAACGGGCCATGACATAAGCCCGCTGGCCTTCGGCCAGTGGAGCTAAAAAACTGAATGTAGCAAAAAACTGTGGCATATGTCCTTTATCATCTGAGCAGAAATGAAAAAAAACTGAATGTAGGAAAAAACTGTGGCATATGTCTTTAACTCTTTGCCAAACAATCACAGCTAGTTTTCAACTAGATCAATCTGTAGGAATGTGGCTTAAGACAATGTTTCAGGAAAAGAAGAAAATGCTCATAGTGATATTTTTTTTTTCTTTTCTCTGAAATATTTTCTACCACATCACGAACAAATTCCATCATTTCAGCCACCTTTAATCTGCCATCTGCAAGTTCTCTCAATTTAGACAAGTCATAAATTTTGTTCTTTGATTAATTAGGTTGAGCAAACTACTCAGATTGCTCCTTAACACTTTCAGCATTAAGGTCAGTATGACAGTCAGTGTGAAAAATGAAGAGTTAAACCAATTAACTGCTCCAATGTAAGTGAGAGATATACAGCCAATGGAAATGGATACCATCCAATATTCTGTACATTTCCCAGACAATAAGACATAAAAGACTGTATATATTGGTGACAGTTATGCCCCCACAGGGACATTAGCTAAGCATTTTTGTAACTTTGTGGGAAAAGTTATATCAGGAATAAGTTGGGGAGATTTAGAAGAAATGTTGGTACTATTCTTAGCGATCTTAGTATCTATCTTTATGCATTGTATAACTCCCACAGACAACCTTTCAATTGTCTTGCGACAGAACATGTTTGAAAATATGTAATACATGGCACTCAATGAGTCATTTATGCCACTATTTTCACATGCATTCATTTATAAAACATTTATCCAAGTTAATTAGTATCTTACAAGATGTTCTGAATTCTTCTGCAGTAAGTTTTTTTCAGAAGGTAATAGGTAAATTGGATCTTATATGGCTCAATGAAGGTGTTACTAAGGACTCCAAACCTAGAGGCCATTGAGGCACAGCATTTTTGTAGGTAGTGTCTTTGGGTAAGACATCTCAGACACCCAAGTGTAGTCCTGGGTCCATACTCACCTACCATTCTTAGGAACATTCTCAGTCTTATTTTCCAAGATTTTCTAAATTTGAAAGTAGGACAACTTCTGATTGGCTTAGCCAATCAGAAGTTGTATTATTTTCTAAATCTAGAGTCTGACCAAGAATGAAGTAAAGAATGGTTGGTGAATACAGGTCCTGATGAGACAAAAGAGCATAAATGAATGATTGAGCCATCACAGTGGTATGACTGAAAATAATATGGCTTGCAACATGCGAAAAGGGGCATTAGGACATTTGCGTAAAGTGTTGTCTTGTATCAGCCTGCACAGTCTGTGCAGGCTAATCCAAGACGGCACTTTAAGTCTACATTAGATTTTGTTCCTCAGTAGACTTCCGCAAAACAGAAAATTACATAAAAACAGAAAGTGTTGTTTCGGATTAGCCTGCGCGGACTGCGCAGGCTGATCCGAGACAACACTTTACGCAAATGTCCGAATGCCCCTTTTCGCGTGTTGCAAACCATATTGAAAGTGGTGTAAAACCCCATTCAATTATCCAGTCAATAAGTAAAATCGTGATACTAACCGACTAAAACTTGCCTAGACTTTTAAGTTCTCTACAAGAAAAAGCATCTGCATCTTGATGCTAGTCAAAGTTCTATCCTTTGGCAAAAGATGCTATATTGACAGCGTTACAGTTATGAAGTTTGGTAACAGTAAATGAACTGTATCCTTTACAAAAGACAAATTGTTTTGTAAAAACATACATACATAATACATATTAGTTTAGATGAAAGTGACAGCAGAACTGGGTTTGGAACATTTGTAGTATAGGATTGTGGAAGGAAAGAGCTTTTTCATCATGTGACAGCCATTTTTTGAAAAGATTGTGGCAAAAATGTATCTTTAATACCAACAAGCAACTTCTGTAATTTGTTCAATGTTATGTTAACTGATTTCAAACCTTAACTAATACATTCATAATGCCAGGATTACATTTGTCATGAGCATGGTATGATTCATTTGTCTGTGGTTTTCTGTATAATTTTTCAAGCACGGTAAGTGATTATGGTCAACAGGATACTTTGTATACGAGCATCGTGCATTTTTCTGTGTTATCTTTTGGCCACAGATAGGGGCAAAACCATATAGAGATCATACAGATATTGTGCAGTCTCTGTACACAAATCGAAGGAGCCTGTGTGGCTTCCGTACAGAGGCAGTGCGGAGAGGGTACGGTGACTCCTGGATTGCTGTGAGATTACAGCAGGATGATTTCAATAACTGTGTGGTTCTACAGGTATTGCAGGGGCACCATGCAGCTACTTTGTGCCTATACTCTGATTGTACTTTGCTTTCTACAACATGTCTATGGGCTATATCTACGTATCACATTTGTTTAAAATTTGCCATTTTGCAGACTCAAAAAAATCATAATTGGCTACGGTAGCTGTGAATCGATCTGTATGATCATCATGCGGCCACATGGAAAGTGGAGTATTGGCATCTTATGGGTGCTGTAAGCTTATCGTAGCCCAAATATAAACTAGGCATAACTTACAAGGAGGCTTTTAAAGTCATGATGGAATTCGTTCAAGGGGTAAATGAAACAATGCTGAGGCAGACAGTTTTTGAAAACAAATTGGAAAAAATGAAATTCCCATTTTCTCATGTTTCATTGATGTTTTTTTATGTTTTCAAAGATGAATTCCATCCTTTTAGATAAATTTGTCTTAGGCAACAGCTTTCAACATGTCAAATTTTGTTGTTTGACCAATAATGAGATAAGCCTGGTTGAGAGATGTGTTGGCAATAGGTGACAGGCATTATCTCCCTCTTGCATATTGTATGTCAATGAAAGTGGTCATGGATGCAAAGGCTCTCAACTCTGTCACCATGTGAAAAGCTACCAATAAACAAGATATCCTGTGTTCAAATAACCCTGTTCAAATGGGATGTAGACTTTTGAAAACATTTTGGAAAGAGAAAAAATGTTGACAGACAGCATTTCCTCCTTTCCCCTCTTTTGTGACAAATCCAATCGTTTGAGCTTTTAACTAAATGTCTTCTTCCAATCTGATCAATATTCAGAATATTTAGAAAATTCTGGAGCTTCTATGATGAAAGCACAAGCAATTTCGTTGAAATGATATCCCCCGCCGAAAAATGTACTTGACCGCATAACTTAAAATCGCTCCCAGTCGGCCTTTTTTAATCGAATCAAAGAAAAAAAAAAGTGTATCCACGGAATGGGTTATTGTACGCATGTGTAAAGTTTCACGAAATTCCATCCAATGGTATTGGAGATATTCTCCTGGACGGACAGACGGACGGACGGGCAACGCTAAAACTGTATCCCTCCACCTTCGGTGAGGGATAATTATAGGCAACAAACAGAATGTGGTTCAGAAATGGCTTTTATTCCTGACATTTCTCCTTTTTCCACAACTTTTACATAGGCCTTTCATGCAGGGTTCTTAAATCTCAGGATTATGTGGTAAATGATTAACCCTTTACCAGATGACAAAATTATAGCTGTATCCAAATTGAAAGCTTTTGCAGATGACAATTTCAATGAGGCTCAAATGGTGAAATATTTCTTTGATACGGTAGAAAACATTGTGGGAAAAGGAGAAAATGCTGGTTACCAGCATTTTCTCCTTTTCCCACAATAATTTCTAAAGGCTTCTTTCCCAGGGTTGCTAAACCTCGCGATTTTGTGGTAAAGGGTTAAGCCTGGCTGAGGCATGTGTAGGCATGGGTGACAAGTGTATTTCCATCTCACTATTTGTCTGTCAACAGAAGTTGGCAGAATTTCCTATCAAAAGACAGATATCAGTAAGCCATTTCCCGACTTCCCTGGGCTTTTAATACGATTTTCTGAAGATGTTTAACACTTATAGTGCCTTTCACAACTGCAGTTGCCTTTGCAGATAGTGTAGATCAAGATCAGACTGCACAAAATGTGCAGTCTGATCTTGGATCTACACTGTCCGATAAGGAGATTTTTTTTTCAAAAAATACCTTTGGAAAAGCAAAATTTTGGTTTTTGCTATCGGCTTAAAAGTTTCATGTTAGTTATTTAGCAGGATAAGGTTTCAAGTTTCACCATCACTGCATTCTTTGTCAGGCTGTTTTCTCACTCGTCACAACTCGGCCGATTCCGTACCTACATCTAACCTCGTCCGTATAACGGTCATTCCCATTTGAACCACGAATCACGTGATCTTATACATGACGCCAGTCGTTTAGCAACGACATAAACAACCTCAATGAAGTTATTTACATCTGTTTATCTGTCAGATAAAACTTCAGTCAGAATTGATAAACCACGTTAAATATCGATTTTACGAACTGTTTGTCAACTCATCTGAAATATAGTTAGAAAGGTTTCGATAGAAAATTGAAACTCAAGTTTTCTTTTTTAAGAGGAGCCTTACAATTTTCAGAACGGTAAACCGGCGTATTTCCGGGTATGTACCGATCTGGTGCATATCAATCCACCAGATACAGCCGAGGGATTTGATGGCTCCCATCACCCGAGGTATGCCGAATGGCTGTTTTCTGTGAGTGTCTGTCACATTTGTCTACCATTCTGACAACTTAGAACCGCATGTTTTTTTTTTTTGTTATTTTAACCAAGTTAGTTTCAAAAAGGACAAATATTTGAAGGTAAGAAAAATGGCGCCTTTTCTCACCATGCTGTTGTTCTAAAACTACCTACTTCAGGAGCGTAAAAGGTCAAAATAAATAATTTGAGCAATACCCTGTGAAAAGAAGACTTAATGCATCTGCAAAAAAGTACAGACTCAATAGCATGGGTCACATCTTAAATTTCTTCAATGGGTAAATTTTGTGCATGTATGATGACCCATTGTGTATCTCATCAGATGATTCAGTCAATATGGCAAAATGGATTTTATTGATCCCTAGTTATGTGATGACTTGCTTGATATGATGCATCATGGAAGAGAGTTATGAAACCCCTTTACTCAGAGTATAGCTCATTTGTTTAGATACATGTATGAGTTCAGAGTAGAAAAGGGTTTTTTTACCATTTTACCACCAAATAAAGTGTTGTGGTAACTTTGTTAGACCAGTTTTTTGAGCTGATTATCTGTAGATGATTTCATTAGACCCAATTTTATCCCTCGTTCCATCATTACATTCTGGTAACGTCTTGTAATTTAAAAGTAGCTGCTCTGGGGTTTCTACAATGAGTATAACCAAATAAGCAACCTCTTTTCTAATTGTGTTAAGGTGTTTTTTTTTTTTAAGAATTTGAGTTGAATCTTAACCTTTTTTTCTTACTTCTGTACAAGACAAGAAATTTTAGACTGATCCATACAGAAAACATTTGAAGAAAATGTGGCTCAATTGTTGCAATTTGCCTTCTAATGGATAGAAAATAATTTGGAGAAAGAAGTAAATGCTGGTTACCAGTATCTTCTCCGTTTCCCACTACATATTTAAAAGCCTTCTCTACCTCAGGTCAGTAAAACTTGGACTGTTTGATATAGGGTTTAAATCTCAGAGTTCTGCAGATATTACAAACAGTAAGCTAAAATCTCTTAAAAGGACTTTGGTTGCTTTTCTGTTCACATGACAACCTATCAGTAGAGATATGCCAAGCAAGTATAAAATATTAATTTTGTAACTCAAATTACGAACTCTGACATTATTTTACTATGATCTTTGATCTAGTGAGTTCTGTAACTTTGGAGATAATCATACCAAAATACACTTGTAAAATTTGCATTAATTGAATTCAAACAGATTTCATCCATAAGTACAGTCAAACTTCAGTGGCTCGAATATGGGTATTTTCGAATACCAAAGAAAGCTCAAACAACACTATCGGTCCTGGCAAAATCTCTATATAATTCATTTTGTTCTACCTTGGAAAGCTCGCACAACCCTTAATTGGAACTTTGGAACACATATCATGGTCCCGTCATTCATTTTCCTGTGAATCTTACCTCTCAGAAGTCGAACAAAGGGTTAGTCAACTATCAGACGTTGGGTTTCACACCTACATTGATAATTGGATACGCCAATAATCGTCTGTCAAATATTGGATAAGGTGCATGTTTTTAACACCTACTGTAAAATATACACATACTTGCTCAAGGTGTCAATTACAAATTGTTTCGCCGTGATTGAATAATTGCTTTGTTTTTATTTTTTTGTTTTTCGAGGTTGTTTACCTGAATTAGTGGTCAAGTCATTTTTGTAACACTATGGTTGCATGAAGAGTATTGCTTTTCAACACATTAGGCTTTATCAACCCCATCTGTGATCTTAATCCGCACATGTAGCGTTGATAGAAGTTATAATTAGAACATAAACAAGGTAATATTTTGCTCTCAATATCTGCAACTGTCCTTTTTTTCTGATAAAATGACTTTTAGATATGTGCAAAGAAAATGACCACAGGAATCGGCCGTTTAACCGGTGAAAACAGCTTGCTTTCGGCCGAAATGGAAACTCTCTAATAACCATTATTCTAACATGACACGTGAATTCGGCTCTATAAACACAGTGCAACGAAAGCGTGGTAAAATCTACGTTATTCTATGTAGAGTGATGTCATTCTATATAGAGTGACGTCATTCTGTATAAAGTAAGTAAGTAAGTTATTCAATGGAACATAATCTGCATCCGCGTTTTTACTCTAAGTATGAACTTGTTTTCCTTTAAGATTTGGTCATGTTAGAATCGAAATACATGTACTCTTCTTTCTATCATGGTTTACCGTTCAATAAACCACGTTGTGAGTTATGAGGCGCAATGAATAAACCACTCGGGCTATCGCCCTCGTGGATTATTTATTGTGCCTCATAACTCACAACTGTGGTTTATTGAAAGATAAACCACGATAGAAAGAAGATTATTTCTTAAATACAGCATATTGATTTCGGCCGAAAACAAGCTATTTTCAGCAACTAGACGGGAGATTCCTGTAAAACGACAAAGGTATGTGGTGTTTTCTGTGTGATATTTCCAAATTCAAAAGTTATAAAGATGCAGTATGATTACATGTAACTCGTTCACTCAACACTTCAAACCTTGAAATATGGATCTGTCGAACTACCGATATTTCAAACAAATTACCTAGTCACATGGGTGTTTGAGCTTCCGAAGTTCGACTGTATTAATATAACATACAGAATAGGCAATACAGTAGAAATAGATAAAAATGAAAGCTAAGCATACATTTTTGTAATGACTGAAAACATTTCTCTCATTGTTTTTTATTCATACAAGTTTAGCTGAGGTTTAAAGCAACTCCCATTATTACATATAGACTGCATTTCTAGAAAATGTTTGTATCATTTTTTTTCAGTCTAGTCAGTTACAATACTCTTAATTGTTCTAAAAGCTATTTTACAAGGCTGTCAAGCATAATGAAATCTGCGATTAGAAAAAGATGGTTTTCATGTATTTTCATTTCAATGATGACCAGCCAAGTCATAATGTTTAGCCATGAAAAGTTGCTATTTTTTTTACTATGTATTTAATCTTCAATGAAATTTATCACCATGTTTCAGTCATAAATAGACCGTTATATAGCTTCTAGTAGTATGACAAGTTATGATTGCGATGTTAGGGGATCTTCATAATTCACATATTAATTACTCCAGCTCAAACATGACAGACAGTTGGGTTCTCATGTAATTTTCTTTTACTGCTTTTCGGTAGAAAAAGGAACCTGTTTAGTGTTGTTTATTGCCCATAAAATAAGGATTTATCAGGAACCATCAGGGCTAGAATGTAATGTTTTCTAACAAAGTTTGAGATGAGCTGTAGGTTAGAATGAGTAACAATACTCATTATCCTGATCTTACTATGTTTTTATTAGCAAAAGGTTTGGGAAGGTTAATACTGGTCCCCAAATCCATCTACTTTCTGAAAATTAATCCATAGTGTTCTATATAAATGAAATAGACATTGTCAATCAAGAAAAAAAACTTCACTTTGAAATTTCAAGAAAATTTATGCCAATCTGTTTTGCCACAATAAGTAACACAATAGTGGGCAGTGTAGATTCAGGATCAGACTACATATCCTGTGTATTCTTATCTTGATCTTCAATGTCTGAGAAAACAACACAAGATGTGCTTTAGTCTTCTAGGGGTATACATAAGAAATAAAAAACCAACAAAATGTCAAGAAGATAACTTGGATAATGTTATGGAAGGCAAATCTAAAATCATCTTGGGATATTCTATGTACTTGTCAACATTGGTGAAAACTTGCTGATGCAGGCTGCATCTATTTTATAACATCTGTAGCCAGAAGCTTTAACACTTAAGCAATCAGTGTACAGGATGAGAGACTTTTGCAGGCAGTGCAAATTAAGTGTACACTGCTTTGCTGAAAGTGCCGAGATCTTGGCCTGGATTCATAAACCATTCTTAGTACATGTATCATTCTTAGTAACTATGCAGAGCTGATCACCGTATTTGGTAAAAAGCTCATGTTGAATCTGAAATGTCATTGATATATTTTTAAGGAATACATGTATAACAATAAATCTTCTAGAACTTACCTGGCAACCCAGAAGAGGTTTTGGTTACTGGGGAAAACTCGTACACAGTTCATCTGGACCATGTGAGAGGTCAATCTCTCTGATGAATACCGTTTTTGGCTATCAGTCTGCCCCAATGGAATTCAGCGTGTTTGTGACCTATAAGTATTATGCATGGATAGGAAAAACAGCTGAAACTGCTGTATTTGGTGATGACAGACTTGAATCGAAGCTTACATCACTACGTTTCTAGGCAGTTGCTACACAGAAGAAACTTAGCATATTTGACAATGACAAAATGTGTTTGAATACTCCGGTTTAGGCAGAATTAAATGATCTATGAGACACTTAAATGTTTTTTCATTACAAGCTCTATAAACAATTATATATCGATTCCATGAACTTTTGCAAAACTGACTGTCTAATCCTTAACCCTTACCACAAAATCCCATTAGTTCTAATGAACCTGAAGGTGAAGGCTTGAAAACATAGTAAGAAAGGGAGAAAATGTTGGTAACCAACATTTTCTCCTTTACCAACAATGTTTTCTACCCTATCAAAGAACTTCACTTAATTTGTATCACTTTCGAAAGTGTCATCTGCGTAAGTTTTCAATTGGGAAGAGTCCAGAATTTGTTGTTTGATAAAAGAGTTAAATGGAGTGCCAAAGATCCTCTGTTTCATTAGTAAATACCATGAGAAAAGGATCAGCTGCTTTGATAGCTTTGATTTTCACTCAATTTTCCATTTCATTTTAGATTTTTTTTGTTTTTGTTTTCTCTTAAATATACCACCTTTTAAATTCTTGTTTTCTGAGAGTCTGGGTCCATATTCACGAACAATTCCACATAGATGTAACCAGCATGGGCCTGTATTCACTAACCATTCTTAAGAAAATACTTAGTCTTGTACTCAAGAAGTTTTTTTAAATTTGAAAGTAACACAACTTTTGATTGGGTAAACCATTTAGTTACATCTATGTGAAAATGAATAAAAAATATGTGTCATGAAGTTCAAGTTGAAAGTATACTGAGAAGACAAATTCACAAAGAAAATGACTCAAATACAACTCGGAGAAACAGTAAATTGAGTATGTGAAAGACATCTGTCATTCATGCAGAGAGCTATCACCAGTTGTTCTAAATGTACCACAGAGTATAGTTAGTAATAGATTCATCTACCTGAAAATTTCTGCTATTACCCTGGCTCTGTTAATTTTACAGCGCAGAAAAAACCCACCATGCATTTACAATCTAGATATACATGTATGTCTATGTAAGTTTGATTTGAGGTTTCTTTTGCCCAGGATATCTCAGCAAAGTGGCCAATGTAGATCTAAGATCAGACTGCACATTTTGTGCAGTCTGTTCTTGACCAACACTTGCTGCAAAAGTAAATACAGTTGTGATAGGTGAGCCTGGTGGAACGGGCTGGAAATGGAAAACAAGAAAAGTGAGAAATATAGATAAAGCCCCCGCCACACCAAACTAGATCTTAGAACATTTTACTCCGTCTTAACAAAACCATTAAACATGTTGCGATCGGTAGAATGCGTAATTTTGACCTAATAATGCCTTAAGCCCCAGTGTCTCACCAAACTAGATCTTATAACATTTTACCCCGTCTTAACAAAACCGTAAAACGGGTTGCGGTCGGAGAAGAACGAGTAATTTCGGTCAGTTTGCAAACATACCAGTTGCCAATTGATGCTCAACTGCACCATGTGGTAACGCATCCCTAATAGGATTGAAGTTTGGCAGTTTGTAGTATGTCCATCTTGTTTTAGGTATGATGTCACTCCGTCTAATTATAGGATGGGATTGGAAAATTTTTGAGCAGGCTCAAATTTCTGGAGCACCCTTTCCATCCTAGCCCATCCATGAAGTTTGAAAACAGGTCATAAAACGTTGCCACTACATCTGCTCTGTTGGAACACAGTTTGAGTCTGTTTGGAAACAATTTTCAGAACGTAGATGACAAATCAAAGGTGGCCCAAATTACGAAATTTGTCCCTGATAGGATAGAAAGCATTGTGGGAAACGGAGAAAATGCTGGTTACCAGCATTTTCTCCTTTTCCCACAATGTTTTCAAAAGCTGTCTTTCTCAGGGTCGTTAAAACTGGATCGTGTGGTAAAGGGTTAAAGGGGGTAACGCTTATTTGTAAAACTTGACCCTTGATGATGACAGTACCAGTCCTGTTAAACAGATTAAGATTTCTTTTGAGCTAATTGGCCATGTCAAAATTATTATGGCCAGCAGTATGTCTGGGTATTCCGTTATAGATATCCCAGCTGGGACTAGTTTCTAGCTGCCTGATGTATTGGCAATGAATTGTAAAATCCCCTTTTTTCCAGAAATATCTTCTATTACTATGGCTACTAAATAGTTTGTGTAAACCCTTTAAGGGCCTTTCACAACAATAGTTGCCTTTGCAGGCAGTGTAGTTCAGGATCAGACTGCATGAAATGTATAGCCTGCTCTTTGATCTACACTGTCTGCTTTGCTGAGCCTATTGCTGAACAAGAACAGCTTTGATATTGCAATTATTTGGGTCTTATTTCTACACTGAAAGGTGTTTATTTTGGTTTATTCAACCTCATACAGGGTTAAAACCGCTGCAAGTTATAATCCTTTTCAGTCCATAGCATGTTACCTGCAGCAATAGATTCTTCAACCTTTAAACCAGAGGTTTCAGAAGCCAGAATCCAAAGTCAAGGTCTCAGCAGAACGTCAAAGGTGACATGCTCTAGACAGTTTTCCTCTTTGGGCATTATATTGTCCAGTTTTGCAGAGCTCTTATTTTTACAGAGTTTGGAGTGAATAGTTTGATAAGCAACTAACTCTTAATTTTCACTTGTACAAAATATTTTGGTAGCCTTGCAGCCAAAAAGCTTGCTGCAGTCCCATTCTGTTAGAGTAAGAAGCCTTATTTGAAACAAGAAATATCTTTATAAATATAGACAGCGTAAGAGGTACTGAAATATGAATGTTGGAACTCTTTTGTGGCTCAAATGAAGTAAAATAGTGCAAAGAAACCTTGGGGACAATGGCCTCTTTTTCCTCACTGTTTTTCATTTTGTTTAAAAATAGAATTTGGTTTTTGGGTGGTGCTTATGAAAATATTAAATTTCCAAATAAAACAAGTATGGGATCATTCTCTATTACATTAATTTGCTACGGTATGAATCAAGGCCCCTGGGCACCGATTAGCGGTAGCAGCATTATGCTTGTAAATAGTGGTTTCATAAATGTGGGAGAAAATACCAGGCACCAGGGGCCCGCCGAATAAACACATGCACATTTTTTACCAATTGCAAATTGCCATCTATTTTTTCTTCATCAGTACCAAGAAGTAGGTCAAAAGTCAGCACATTCAGTTAGCCGAAAAGTTTTAGTTGTTCTCAGTTAAAAAGGGATATTTAGGAAACAGCCATGGAAATTTAATCCTATGACAATTTTCTTCCTTTGGAAATGTATTCCCAGCAGCTCTCTTAGCAGACAACAAAATTTTACATGTCCAAATTCAAACCATTTGAAGGCAACAAATTCAGCATGGCTAAAATTATGAAAGGATAGAAAGCATTGAATAATAGGAGAAAATGCTGGTGAACAGCCCAGCATTTTTTTCCACAATGTTTTCAGAAGCTTTTGAATAGGCTTCAGATCATTAGAAGTCATGGGATTGTTTAGTAAAGGATGAACATGCACTTTCAATCTTCTAGTTCACTGCAAGCTAAAACATTTATCACAGATTGACTTATGACTGTAGACTTTCTTGTTCCCACTGAAATGTAATCGTTCTCACTTAACTCTTTACCAAATGACAAATTTTTGGACTGGACCAAATTCAAAGCATCTGCAGACAACAAATTAAATCTTGTTAATATGATGATTTCTGACTTTGATAGGGTGGAAAATATTGTGGGAAAAGGAGAAAATGCTGGTTACCAGCATTTTCTCTTTTTCTCACAATGTTTTCTATAGGCCTCTTTCTCAGGGTCATTAAAAGTTGGGATTGTGTGGTAATGAGTTAAAAACCAACATTTCTATGCCTGTTCCCATTCATTTAACCCTTTCCCAAACAGGAAATTGTAGACTATTCTAATTCTGAAACATCTGCAGATGACAAGTTTGAACTTGGTGCAAATGAGCTTAAGTTCTCTGACAGGGTAGAAAACATGGGAAAAGGAGAAAATGCTGGTTACCAGCATTTTCTTCTTTTCCCGTTAATGTTTTCAAAAGCCTTCACTCTCAGGGTCCTTAAAATTTGTGATTGTGTGGAAAAGTTTGAACCCATCCTTTTAGAAATCTCCAAAAATATATTTTAACAGAATTCCAGTATTGACCTCATTTGTACATTAAGTAAAATAGATAAAATGCTCATCATGTGCAATTGCTACATTTTTCAACAATTTCTTTTTAATAAATAATGTCTTACATACAAAATAACTTTTTTTCCTCCATATTTTTTATCTAATGTCCCTATATGAAACTAACTGAGTCTAATATAATTATGGTGGCATATTTCTACCACGAGATACGAGATAGCTATCATGATAATTTTACAAAACTATCGCGATAAATTAAAGTTTCCTGGAAATTTTATCGAGATAGTGAAAAGTTTCCTGAAAAAAATAATTTCACGATAAACTTAAAATTTTAACGCAAAATTTCTCAATCGTGCACGAAGCTGACATGCAATATAAAATTATCGTAATAGTTCTACCTGTTTCTCGATATCTATAAATAGAAAATTTATGATTTGGATGAACTCGGTAGTTTTTGACTTCACAAGATTGCAGTAAGTAAAAGTTGGAATAATTAATAATTGTAGCTTAATTGGTAAATTTTGACAAGACTCGAAATGAACAGAAATCTGTAAAATCACAAAGACGACTCGAAATGCCTCCTACGAACACTTTAAAACCATTTAGGGAAAAGGAGAATTCATAAGGTTGTAGACGAAGATGTTCCGAAACAGTTATCTAATTATAGATACCGTGAATGTCAGTTATGGGCACGCAAGCAAAAAAAATCATGATAACAGGTAGAATTATCGCGATATTTTTATCGTGAAAATTTTTATTATCTAGATACTATTTCCAGGAAACTTTGTTTTATCACGATAGTTTTCTAAAATTATCATGATAGCTATCTCGTATCTCGCGGCAGAAATATGCCACCATACATAATACATTAATTTTACAAGACGTAAGGTTTTCACTCTTAAGAATACTAACTCAATATACAAGACAAGTTCAGTCAGTAAAAAAGACAAAATTATTGCATTTATAGGTTTACCTTAGCTTCTTTTTATGTACAACATAATATGGTGTAGATCACATATCAGACTGCTACTTAAGAACAGTCTGATCTTGATCTGCTCTATCCACAAAATTGTCTCATAATGCCATCTACATAATACAAATGACAAAATTTTATTCTCCACCAAATTCAAATCATTTGCAGACGACAAATCAAATCTGGCCCAAAAGAAGATTTCTGTCTTGGAATGGTAGAAACATTGTGGAAAAAGGAGAAAATGCTGTTTACCAGCATTCTCTCTTTTTCCCAAAATGTTTTCAAAAGACTACCTCTGCAGAGTCGTTAAAACACTGAATTGTGTGGTAATGGGTTCACATAGCCATATTAAGTAATCAAAACGTGCAGGAAAGGAATTAAATCCCGATATAAATTCTGCTACCAGGAATTAGTTCTTTACGTCTCCCTAGATAGAAATCAGTGGCAGCATCAGCATTTACTGGGCTAATATAATCACATTCTTATCGATCAGGTATCCTATGCAATTTACTTAAAGATACACCAGTCTATACTCATTTTCAGCCAGTTTTTAACCTATTTCGTCTTTATTTTGTCCAACTATAAATCTTTCTTGTATCTTCATGCCAAACGTTGCCCCTGACAGTTGCAAGGCTGCATAGATTACGACTGATAAAAAATCCATGTCATTTTCTGGAGGCCATTAAAGAAATCACTGTTGTGATGTTTCCTATTGTAAGTCTTTCAATTTACAAAGATTTACAATATATGTATTTATCCCTTACACCATTATATATCAGTAATTTATCTGTTTTCACAGCTGTTTTTGCTAAACTCAGTGCCATCCCACGGTCTATCAAATTTTAGCAGCATTTTCTCTCTCTGGCTGTCAGGATGTATCTTTAACTCGTTACCAAAGTGCATAATTCAAACTTGTCCACTTAATTTGAAGACTTTGCCGATGACAAATATAGTGTGGATTAAAAGATGGAAATTGCCTTTGAAAGGGTAGTAAACAATGTGGGAAAAGGAGAAAATGCTGGTTACCAGCTATTTCTCCATTTCCTATGATGTTTTCAAAAGGCTTTTTCCTCCCAGCTGTTAAAACTTGGGATTGGGTGGGAAAACCTTTCAGCAAACAATCCAATGTTTTCACTTCTTTTCACAAAAACTTCTTCTGCTAGTCACCTTACCAAGACAGCCATGTTTGTGAAATATCCCTAAACATTAAAGTGCCTTTTTCAACTACCATTGCCTTTGTGGCCACTGTATATCAAGACTGGACAAAACAAAACTTATAGTCTGATCTTTGTTCTAAACTGTTAGCTTTGCTGAGATACTCTGAACAAAAGCAACCTCGAAATTGCAATTATTTAGGCCTTATTCCTCAACTAAGAGACTCTAAATGTTCTCAGGGGTTTATCTGGGGTTGTAAGGGTCAACAATGGACAAAGAGCTTGAGAAATACAATCTATTTGTTTATTGGAGTTTAACACTGTTTCAACAGCTTAGGTTAATTCATGGTTGTCAGTGCACCTCTGCATGTGTTATAATCTTGGTTTTTTCTCACTAGTACTGACATAACTTTCTTTCCAAGTCACTGACTACTTTTCTCACATGCATCAGAGATGAGAAGCAAAAAATCGCTGAAAAGAAGGTTTGCCGGAACCAGGTATCGATCCTACAACCATCAGGTCGTAAGTCAGATTCCTAAAGAACAGAGCTACTCGGCTGGGCATGCAGAGAAATATGAAGCATATGCGAAAATATAAGACAGACAAACAGACAGATGAACAAGCAACTCTCATAATTACAACGTAATCTTGGGGAAGAGATAATGAGAAGATGGACCATGTAGATTAACCTTTCACTACACAATCCTGCATTTTAATGACCCCTAGAATAATGGCTTTTGAAACATTATGGGAAAAGCAAAATATGCAGGTAACTAGCATTTTCTTCTTTTCTCACTTTTTCTACGCTTCTTAAGACAAATCCCATTCTTTGAGTTGCTTTCATCATGTCGTCTGCAAATGCTCTTAACTCTTTACCAAAGGACAAAATTTTAGACTTGTCCAAATTGAAAGAATTTGCAGATGACAATTTCAGTGTGGCTCCAATGATAGAACTTCGGTGTGATAGTGAAGGAAACATTGTGGGAAAAGGAGAGAATGCTGGTTACCAGCATTTTATCCTTTTCCCACAATGTTTTTACAAGGTTTCTTCTGTAGGGTCTTTAAAACCTGGGATTGTTTGGTAAAGGGTTAACTCTTTACCAAACAACATAATCTTTTACTTGTCCAAATCCAAGACATTTGCAGACAAAATAATAAATATTGCTTAAATGATGATAGTTGTCTGTGAAAGGATAAAAAACATTGTCGGAAAAGGAGAAAATACTGGTTACCAGCATTTTCTCCTTTTCCCACTATGCTTTCAAAAGCTTCATTCTACAGGATCATTAAAACTTGGGATTGTGTGATATATAGGATTAATTTGGATAAGGTTAAAATTTTGTTGTATGGTAATGAGCTAAATTGAAAGTTACATGCAGTCTGAAATTGATCAAAGCTGTTCATGTAAGTAACTTTTGTCATCTAAGGGTATCAAAAGGGTTTATCCTTACATCCTCTGTTTCTCTGATAGAGAAAGGTTTTGAATAAATTGTGGGAAAAAGAGAACACGCTGGTAACATTTAGCGATTTCTTCTTTTCCCACATCGCTTTCGGCTCTTCCAAAGACTAATCTTATCATTAGAGAAAAACAGAAATTTGCGTCTACAAATTCTTTTTGTTATGGCAATGTCCTGAATCATCAAACAACAAACATGAAGAAATTGAAAGCATTTGCAGACAACAAATTAACAGTTATTCAAAACTGAAAGCATTTGCAGATTACAAATTACTCAAAAACCTGAATTTTCTTTCAAAAGATGAAAAGCATAGTGGAAAAAGGCGAAAATGCAGGTAACCAGCATTTTCTCCTTCTCCCACGATAATTTCAAGTGGCTTCCTCATCAGAGTCGTTAAAACCCAAGGTTTGTATAGAAAGGGATTAAGCAATAATTTTCTGTGAAGTTTCAGGCAATCTATCTTTGTCTCAAACCAGACAGATAACTGCTTGTTTTTCTTGTGTTATGTAATTTGAACAAACAACTCATTCCTCAGTTTGTAGCCTTTCTCTGACATTATTTATTGCTTTTTTGAAGTTCTTTTTATGCCCATAAATTAAATTCCCTTTGAAAGCATCCTTATGTAGGGGCACAGCAATTCAGCCTCTCACATCAAGGTTTCTGGATTCAAATCCCTTGATCCCTTGTGATAAGTGTGGACCAATTTTTGGAACCGTTCATGTCAATGTGCAAGTACCAGTTATTAGTTGTCCATGAGGCAATAAATGTGAGTTACCAATTTAATTTGTAGAACCTTGTTTCACAATCAACGTAAAAATAAATGGGTTCAAACTTAAAGATCATCTTTACTGTGAGCTAGTCCATGCAAGCTGACATAGGTTTGAAACTTTTTGCCATTCGTAAAAATCTGCATGTCCAAGAACTAGTCTGTCTCATGATTCAGTTGGTTGTTCCCTAGACAAAATGAATTTTATAGAACCATGATTATAATAATGATGTCTTGCTTGGTATAATACATTACAGAGAAGCACTAAACTCCCTTTATCCAGTCTCAGTGTTGCATACATTCTTCTTTCCTTCTCATATTTATACTAAAGTACATGTATAATTTTTACACGGTTTTAAGGCAGATCCAAAATAAGCTTTTAAAGTAGCAGGTTTGCAGGTGACTTTTCAACCTCAGGCAAGGGACCTGTTTTTAAAAACATTGTGGCAAGAGGAGAAATTGCTCATTACTAGCTATCTCTCCTTCTGCCACAATGTTTCCATTTGCACTGATATATTCAAATTTTACCCTTAAGCGTTTGGATAAACCCAACAGACACTTTCAGCCGAAAAATAAGACCCAAATTATATCAATTTCATGGTTACTTTTGGCTGTAAAGACTTTGCAAAGTGGACAGTGTAAATCAAAGATCAGACTGCGTGTTTTGTGCAGTCTGATCTTGATCTACACTGGCCGCAAAGGCAAATATGGTTGTGAAAGGTGCTTTACAGGTTAATTCATATTGGTTATCCATCTTTTATTAGTACAGGTTTACAAAAATATTACCAGTATAGTTTTACAAACCAGCTTTTGCACATTTGTTTCTGAAGTTAATCCTTTACTGCTCAATGCTGACTTTTAATGACCCTGGGAAAGGATTCCTTTCAAAACATTGTGGAAAAAGGAGAAAATGCTGGTAACCAGCATTTTCTCCTTTTCCCACAATGTTTTCAACCCTATCAAAGCAAAATTGCACCATTTGAGCCACACTGAAATTGTCGTCTGCAAATGCTTTCAATTTGAACAAGGCTCAGATTTTGTCGTATGGTATAGGGTTTGAATGCCTCACTTATTCAGGTTACAAATAGTCTGTATTATGTCTTACATAATTTTCTGGTTTGCCTAGCATCTGGGTATTATTATGAGATGCTTTACTATGACATGTTAAAAAGTTTCTTTGATAAAAAACACTTAGTCTATAGGCCAAAGGTGGGTGTGTTCACATCTTTGATATACTGGAATTCAGGAATACCAGACAGAAATATACTATATTACAATAACTTCAGACAAATATTTCAGAACTTAACTTTTTACACCATGATGAGCACATATGGCATTTTGGTTTGTAAGCCTTTTTTTCAGCATAGCTTAATGTGCTGGCTTTTTACCTACTTTTTTGTACTGATAACAAATGAATAGATAGAAACTTGTGACTGGTAAAAAAAAGTATGGTCCTTCAGCATGCAGAAAGTTTACCAATCGTAAAATTTGAATTGACCCAATTTTGAGAATTTATTCTGATATGATGAACCATCAACTGCATGCAGAAACAGGTCAATTTCAGTTAATCAGTCACTTTATCATTTGGCACCAGTTGAAGCTCAATAAAATTTGTATATTTATGATTTCTTCTATTCAATCAGTTCACAAATAAATTTTACTAGACTGTTTTTTTAATAATTTATATGAAATAATAGTTGAAATATACAAGATGGGATAGTGGTGCTGCAATTGCTCACCTCTAATATCAGGATCTGGGTCCATACTCATGAACCATTCTTAAGTATGTTTTTGTCTTATTCTCCAAGATTTTCAACATTAATTTTGAATATAAAACAACCTCTGACTGGCTAAACCAAATGGTTTAGCCAATCAGAAGTTGTGTTACTTTCAAATTTAGAAAATCTTGGAGTATAACAAGAACATTCTTAAAAATGGTTAGTGAATACTTAGGCCTCTGATATTCAACATTCTGTACATCTGTGGAAAGTATGTGACCTATGGAAAAAGAGCTGCTTTGAGCATTAGGCTAAACTTTGGACCAATAAATTAGATGTGCATTTGATGACATAATGTTGATAATGAACACTCCCTACACTATGTGATTTTACATACAGTTATCTTTACAATAAAACAGATGATATTATACTACTCAAAGTTTGCTAAGCACCAAGGATATTGTTGTACATATCTTAGATTGTAGTTAAATTTTTTGTATTTTTTCTAGTTGAACATGTACCTTGTGCTTTATTTATTATTGTATATAAAGATTTTACACTTTTTATTCACTCTTTTGATTTTATTTTCATTTTTAACTGGATGGTCACTAAAATAGTTGTTTTTCCAAACGAGTAAAAAGAAGGATTTTGGGAAAAAAGCTAGCAATTAATTTAGTATGGGTCTAATAACAAGTATGTAACCTGTTGCTATCAATGACAGCTTGGCATCTTCTTTGCATGCCCCCAATTAGGTTTTGGATAACCAGTTGTGGAATGGAATTCCATTCTTCGCAAGGAATGCACCAAGTTGCTGAGTGCTTTGTGGCTGGACTTGACGGGCTGAAATGCGGATCTGTAACTCATTCCACTAATGTTCAATTGGATTTAAGATGGGGGAACGGGATGGCCAATCCATACCCTCACTTTGCAAGTACTCTTGGACAACATGGGCCATGTGATGACGAGCATTATCATCCATTTAAATGAACCCATTACCAATAGCACCAGTATATAACTTTACCTGTGTGTCGAGAATTTCATCTTGATACCACAGGGCTGTTAATGTGCTTTGATCTAGCACAACTAGGTCAGTTTGTCCATCCCAGCTTATCCAGCCCTATACCATGATAGAGCTGTCCCCATACCTATCATGCTCAGCAATGTTTGCTGCATGAAAACTCTCCCCTGGCCTCCTCCACACTTGAACACACATATCCCTGTAGTCCAAGCAGTATCACGACTCATCTGTAAAGAGGACAGGTCACCAGTCCATTCTCCTCCAACCAACATGGTCCATCGCCCCAGCAAACTGATGCTGACAGTGGTTTGGAGATAGGGGGATACAAATAAATGGTCTTCTAGATTGAAGGCCACTTTCGTGAGAACATATGGTTTGAGTCGAACATCTGACACCAGGAGCATTTTGAAGGTCAGAAGGCAGTTGAGTTGCAGTCGCAAAGCAGTTTCTCCGAACCTGGATGATCAAATATCGATCATCAGTTGCAGATGTAGCCTTTCTCCTGCCACCATCATGTTGCCTGATGGTGTACCATACTGCTGGTACCTCGCCCAGGCTCTCAGGTGATAACGTACACCAAGTGCCTCACCAACCCTATGATGAAGAGCCCCTAAATGTTCCAATATTCCAATTGCCCACCACATGTCTGCACCTGATAAATGTCGTCTGACATTCGCCATATTAACATCAAAATGTTTAGCCTTTCAAAAGAAAGTGAAGAATAGTGTACACAAGTTTGGTACATGTATGCAGTCTCTCAAAACACTATGAAAATCGAGGGTATTTGTATTTGCAAGACTTGCACGAGGAATTTGTCAGTCATACAAGGCAATGTGTGTACTGGAGACTTTCTCCATACACTACTGAATAAGATCCAATATTAGAACATCACAAAAATACAGAATACAGACTCTGCTTTAGTGTTAGGAAATCTCTGTGCTTAGCAAACTTTGAGTAGTATATATATTCAAAATATCACAGATTTTGGCATACTGTTGTCAAGAAAAAAAGCTTTTCCAGTTTTTCCGCCATTTAAGTTTTTGTGAACTATAAGACAATTTTTGACCCCAGGTATGGCACACATGAAAAATCTTGGTTTCGTTAGAAACTGGATATAAGAAACTAACCTGACAAAAAGGTTAAAGAAAAAAAGATTTTGATAAGTTTTCCATGTAAAACTATGTGCAAAACAGTATGACTCCTTGGCTAGGAGCCACTCCTTGTGAAGTCAAGTACAATGTTATGAACAATCTTGGCAGCAAGGTCTTGATACTGAGGACAAAACTTTAATGTTTTTGATGAACCATTATTTACACAAGCTTTGAAATTCCCATCTATTTACTCACAAAATGCAAGTTAGAATCAGAAAATTCAAGCTGAATTTTCAACAGAAATGATAACAACTGTCACACAGAAACACTCAAGCATATTTCCCAAGCAAATAAAATCCTACGGCCTCACAACACGGTTCTTTTTGAGCTAGAAAAATATCATGCAAACATACTCAACCCATTCTTCTGGTGAGAATGCAAGTAGGAGTTCTCACATTCCTTCAGTTAGATGTTTCGAAAAACAATGTGAGATATTAAAGGATCCATAAAGGCTTTAAAATCCTCCAACAGGAAGCGTTTGAAAACAATGAGGGAAAAAAAGGTAATAATTATTTGTTACATACAATAGCACCTGACACCTTTTCTACATTATGCTAAGCCTTAGAGCCCCAAATATAAAACCCGACTGACAATTTCAGTCTTGAATAAGACCCAGATACTTAAAATTTAATGATTGCTTTTAGTCCAGAACATTTCAGCAAAGCAGACAGTGTAGATCAAAGACCAGACTGCACATTTTGTGCAGTCTGATCTTGATCTACACTGGCCGCAAAGGCAACTAATATAATGTTGTGTAAAGCACTTTAATCGTCAATATTTAATTGTCAATATTTTACATGGATGTCATCTGCTGCAAATTGGTTTGGAACATGCTGAATGAAAAACACTTGTTAGATCATTATAGACATATTGTTGATGGTTATTCCTGCTGTGGAGAAGACATTGGGAAACAAGATTTTATGTCATGTCTGACAGGTGGATGATTAAATCAGAATCTGGTTTAACTCTTTACTGCACAATCCAGAGTTTTAAGGACCCTAAGGCAATTGAATACTGAAAACCTTGTGAGAAATGGAGAAAATGCAGGTAACAAGCATTTTCTCCTTTTCCCAGAATGTTTTCTACCCTATCAAAGACGAATCCCATCATTTGAATCACACTTGAATTATTGTCTGCAAATTCTTTCAATTTGGACAAGTCTAAAATTTTGTCGTTTGGTACAGAGTTTAAACTTGGACTCATCAATATTGAAAGCGTTTGCAGGTGAGAAGTGTAGCTCAAAAAGGAAAAATTGTCTGAGAAAGTGTAGAAAACATTGTGGGAAATGGAGAAAATGCTGGTAACTTGTGGGGAATGAAGAAAATGCTGGTTACCAGCATTTTCTCCATTTCCCACAGTGTTTTCAAAAGTCTTTCTACTCAAGATCATTAAAACTCCTGATTATATGGAAAAGGGTTTAAACTCTTTGTAAGACAACATTGTAGACTTGTCAAATTCAAAGCCTCTGCATATGAAAAATTAAATCTAATAAGGCTGAAATTCGTCTTTGGAGAGGTAGAAAATTTTGTGAGAAAAGGAGAAAATGCTGGTTATCAGCATTTTCTCCTTTTTCCCTAACATTGTTTTCAAAAAGCCTTCTTCTTCTAGGTCAAAAAACTCAGGATTGATTGGTAAATGTTTAACCCTTGACACAACCATCAAATGTTTTAACTCTTGAGTAAATTTATTTTGAAAACATTGTGGTAAAAGGAGAAAATGCTGGCAACCATTTATTTTCAGATATATATGTTATTCTGTTGAGAGGGGTGAGGATTTTAGGGCCAAATTTTCATTGCTTGTTTTTTTTGTGTTCATGTATCCAAATTAGACTGAAATCTTTTAGAAGACTGTTATATTTCAGAAACAGCCCAGGCTTTTTGGAGCCTAATTGTCATTCTATCGTATACTTAACATGCAAATACTGCAGTTCTCTCAAAGTAGATTGGATTGTAATAACTACTTCTCTCTCAAGGGATGTGTTCTCAAAAATTTTGATTTGAAACTGTGCCAGTTAAGTGTTTTTTTTATTGCAAATAACTATTTGCTGTGCAGGAATTAATATTTGATTCTCCAAAAATGATTTACTTTAAAGCCCTCACAAAACAACTCCATGTTTCAAGAAACTTGAAGAAGAGAGTTTTTGAAAGCATTCAGAGAAAAGGCAAAAATGCTGGTAGCCAACATTTTCTCCTTTCCTTTCAAAGATAAGTCCCATTGTTGGAGTCATGTTGCATTTTGTCTAAAAAAGCTTACAATATTAACGAGTCTAAATTTTTATTGTCTGTTAAGGAGTTAATGAAAGAAACAACTAAGTAAACAAACAAACAAATAAACCAACAAAAATGAATTTCACTTTGGGGAATGTATGTCAAAGCATTGTGGTTCATGGCCATAGTTAACAGTAATATCTTCCAGAACCACTATGTTTTCAAAACTGATATGTTGTAAAATGCCAACAATTATCATTAGGTGGAATGGTGATTAATTTTTTTAAAATATGAGAGCACTCTGGCAAAAGGGGGTTGAATGCATCTTATGATGCAATATACCAAGGAAGACATCACATAATACTGGATCCATAAACTGTATTTGTCTAACAACCAACTATATCAAGGGGTACAATAGACATGCAGAAATTTATAGATAGCAAACAGTTTTTGGCTTATGTCATCCTCGGAACCCAGGTTTGAAGCATTTTGTTACTCTCCATACATCACCCCTGGGAAAACTGACTAGCAAATCATCGTTTCTTATGAATATCATATGGTCAGGAAGTGCCCTAATAGCCAATTTCTCTTGTAGAGAGGATAATTTCAATTCTTCCGTTACTAAAAATAACTCTGGAAAAAACCCGAGGTTTTCATCAATTATGGGGGCCGTCAGCGTGCTTGTGTCCTGTGAGATATGCCATTCTGCAACAAAGGGATGACACTATTGATCTTTGTGTATGATTTTAACTGACAATCTTTTGGTGTCACGCCAAAAATCTCTTAAATGCTTCTCGATTGTGCTGTTGATGGGCACCGCCTTATTTAAAGTATCGCTAAGCTTGATTTGCAACAAATGATATGGTTGGATATCGACAAGTAAAAAATAGAAATGACAGCGTATTTGTGACAAGAGGGCCATGATGGCCCTGTATCACTCCACTGGCTAATACGTAAAATCCCCACATGCCAAACATTACAATACTTGACCAATTGGTTTTGAACATAAGACCCCTGAGACAGGACTAAAACTGGTAGCCCAAGTTCTTATGGTAAGTAACAAGAAGATTTCTAAAGATTTCACTACATAAGCCCATGTAAAACTTCTGACCCCTGGGGTGGGGTCAAATTCGACCCTAGAGCTATAATTTGGGTACTCTTGGTAGAGGCCCACTAGATAAAGCCACATGCAAAATTTGGTAACCCTAGGCCTTATGACTGAGTACAGGGAGATTTCTAAAGTTTTGTCTATATAAGCCCATATAAAAATTTTGACCCCTGGGGCGGGGCCAATTTTGACCCCAGGGCTATAAGTTGGGCACTCTTGGTAGAGGCCCACTAGATAAAGCCACATGCAAAATTTGGTAGCACTAGGCCTTATGGCTAGGTGCAGGGAGATTTCTAAAGTTTTCTATATATAAGCCTATGTAAAACTTGTGACCCCCTGGGGTGGGGTCAAATTTGACCCCGGGGCTATAAGTTGGGCACCTCTGGTAGAGGCCCTCTAGATAAAGCCACATGCAAAATTTGGTAACCCTAGGCCTTATGGCTAGGTGCAAGGAGATTTCTAAAGTTTTCTCTATATAAGCTTATGTAAAACTTGTCACCCCCAGGGTGGGGTAAAATTTGACCCCACGGGTTATAATTTGAAGAAACTTGATACAGGTCTACTAGATAAAGCTACATGTCAAATTTGGTAGCCCTAGGCCTTATGATTTCAGACAAGAAGATTTTCAAAGATATCCAATATTTTTAAGTTTTGTTGCCATGGCAACCAGAGTTTTTGAGGAATTAAATTTTTTCAAGAAATTTTAAAGAGGACCATGTCAGGATCATTTCTGTAAAGTTTCATCAAAATTGGCTGAGTAGTTTCAGAGAAGAAGATATTTCAAATAAAAGTTAATGCACGGACGGACGGACGCACGCACGACGGACAACGGGCCATGACATAAGCCCGCTGGCCTTCGGCCAGTGGAGCTAATAAAAACAGTTTAAATTTTCTCAAAGAAAAACTGAGATTACCTATCAAAATGCTTCATGAGTAATTCATAAGAACAAGGAAACGCCAGCGAAATAACCCAGGGGCGATTACAGAATGAATCGAAACTGGGTCACCAAGGATGGGCTACACTGTCAGCCTGCACTGAATGTGCAGGCCATATGGATCGATACTTTTTGCAGATGCATTAAAACTCTTTTTCCACACAGCGTGACTCATATGTATTGTGCGATTACTCTTCGTTGACAGCCTCTTGTTCCCTACCTGTCCTTTATTTAACTAGTATTAAAGTCCTAAGATCAGCTCAGAAGTTGCTTTGCTAACACTAGAATAAGATCACATTTCAGTCAGCAGAAAAGCCTGGTTGTTGCTGTATGCATTCTTTGGGCCTCTTTTGCAAGTACTTCGGTTCCCTTAAACATTCTATCCATGCCATGGGCTGCTTTTCCACATCATGACCAAAGTCAAAACAATGTTTAGCCTTGAAAAAGAAAGACATGAATCCGTCTGCATTGGCTTGTATCACCTCATAGCATTATACAGTAAAACTCCTCTATTAAGCCCAACCGTAGTACTTTTAAAATTTGGTATTATTAGTGGGATGGTCTGATTTCTGCGTTTCACTCGACTACATTTTGAAATAAATCCCGATTCTGAGCAGACTTTTGTAGGTTGTAAATGAAGTGAATAGTAACTGTATTTCATTTAGGAAAGCCTTTGTACACAAATGAAAATGACAAGAACATTTTCATGTTATTGAAAAGTTATACCTTTCTTGAATTTTATTGAATAAATCCACTTGTAAGAGCATGTCAATTCATAATTGCCTATTTAAACACTCACAGCCAGGTATGTGCATAAATTAACTAAATGAATCTAAAGACAAAAGAATCTAATGTAACTGATAGAACTTGTCATATTCTCACTTTTAATCTGCTTTTTTACTTTGTGTAGTCTCAAGAACTCATATTCCATGTGCTGATACTCATTTTGAAACATGACCAACTCTTAATCAAAGATTTTTGAATACATGATTACCTTTGAATGTCTGACGTCTACAGATAATCTTTTTACCATTACCTTTTTTTATTTCGATCCGAGTTGAATGTTCAAACAGTCCCGCTAATCGTCAATCTCACAGTCGTCGTGTTATGTAACGTGTCAAAAACAAAATGATAACCCAATCTCGATCACTACTAAACCCAACCGTTTTAAAAAAACAACAGAGCTCTGGCTATAAACAATAAATCGTGATCACCTGGTTGTTGACACGTTTGTCATCTGGGTCAACGATGTGTGACAAATGCTTAATTACTGCGATTACAAAAGCTGAATCAATGCTTTACAATATCAATTCATAGGTCGTTTGATTATGTTACGTAACATCCTGATCAATTTAAACACAATTACGTTACAATCAATGGTCGATAGACAAACAAAAGACTGATAATTGGTTGTCAATTCCATCAGACCTATGAATGTTCGTACATGTAGCACAGTCTGTGGTTCACAATTACGGACGCGTGAAATTTAGCTGGTCGGAAAGAAGTCGTGGAAATTAAATGGTCCTTTCGGGGGTTAAAATCTATAGGTAAATTCATATTGGTACTGGTAATGGTGGTCGTAATTTCAGAACAGCGGGGTGCTCGTATTTTCGGGTTCATGATCATTGATCTTTAAGAAGGAAAAATTCCATTCTGACAAATTCACTCATAATAGCAGGTTGCTCTTATTGTTGGGGTGGTCTTGAAAAGAGGATTTACTGTATTTATCTTTTGTGTCACTTAAATAGTATTTAAATACTATAAAATAATACAATATTGTTTGTTTGTATGATGTTTAACACCGTTTTCACCAATATTTCATTTATATTCTGGTGGCCAGTGCTTCTTTCCATGTTCACCTGGAATTTCTTTTACCAGTATGTTTCATGATATTCTTTCCAAGCCACTGCCTGCTTTATCTTATAACCATCTTTGAAACAATAATCAATGATTGATCAGTAGTGAGAAAGGAACTGAGTCCTGCAAAAATGACTATCATTGTTCTAGTTTGGAATTTAAACCAACAAGCCCTGTCTCAAGTCTTGTACGCTACCAACTGCACTACAGGGCTTGGCATTAAATTTGTACAATGCTGTATGTTGAAAACAAAAACAGGGTGTATTTCTTGTAATGACAATTATAACACTACTAGAAATTTGCTACATGGTTTTCGCTGCAAATGGAAACAATTATTTTCATGTTCACTAAAAAGGTGTTATAAATCATACTGCATGACTTGTGTTGAAAACACTTTGTCTGGATTCCAGTAGTAATCAGAAGTCTGTCTTGTTTAATGAATTGATCGATGATGTTTTTTCTTTCCTCAGGCTGTTGCTGCCCACAAGGGACACAACTACAGTAATAGAGGCATTCCAGTGTCTGTTTATTTTTTTCCTCTCAAACAAGGTCTCGCTATTCGGAGATGTAGCAATGAGGCCCAAAGTGGTGATGATGTAGCACTGAGGCCCAAAGTAGTGATGATGTAGCAATGAGGCCCAAAGTAGTGAAGTAGTCACTGACTACTTTTCTCACATGTATCAGAGGTGAGACACAAAAAAGTTGCTGGAAAGAAAGTTTGCCTCAACCGGCTATTGAACTTGCAACCAGCAGGTCACAAGTCAGATATGCTAACCACTGAGCTACCCGGGCAGGCAATTCAATATTGAAAACATTTGCTGACTACAAATAAAAATTGGCTCAAATGATAGGTTTTGTATCTGGAAGGGTAGAAAACATTGTGGGAAAAGTAAAAAATGCTGGTTACCAGCATTTTTTACTTTTCCCAAAATGTTTTCATATGGCTGTAACCTCAAGGGTTGATAAAACTCAGAATTGTGGGGTGAAGAGTTGAAGCCAAGCATGCAAGGTTTTAGTGATTGTCAGCATCCATGTCTAATATTACAAACATCTAGTTCTAAACTGTTCACAGATTTATTTTCTAGTAAAACAAAGACCTGAATTTAAATTGGAAACAAGAAATTTTTTAACCAATTTCGAATGATTAATGCTGAATTCATTGAGCATTTATTTGCAATCATTTACATTTTTGTCTTGTCTGAAGTTTAGATCACACCATGAGATTAAACAGAATTGCTTTTTTTTCTGAGGCCAAGAATTTCAAGACTGCAAAAATTTGATTGATGAAGCTCCTGGAATGAATCTTGGTGAGCCAGAATAATTCGAACTTAACTCTTTCACAAAATACTCTGTTAGATGTATCTTCAGTTTGTCACCTTAACTCTTATCCTGCTAAATAACTAAAATAAAATCTTTAATTCGATAGTAAAAACCCAAATATCACTACTTCAAAGTTATGTTTTGGGGAATAATATCTCCTAATCGGACAGTATAGATCCAAGGTCAGACTGCATGTTCTGTGCAGTCTGATCTTGATCTACACTGTCCGCAAAAGGTCAGTGAGTCATGCTTAGCAGCCTAAGCGTTAACTTTACCACACAAGTAAATCAAGCTAAAAGCATTTGCAGACGACAACTCTACTATCGGTCAAACGATAGAACCTGTCCTTGATAGGGGTAGAAAACATTGTGGGAAAAGGCAAAAATGCTGATCGCCAGCATTTTCTCCTTTTCCCACAAAGTTTTCAAAGGGCTTTAATTCTTTAAGGTTGTTAAAACTTGGGCTAATGGGGTAAAGAGTTAACCCTCTTTCACACAATCTTGTGTTTCAATAACACAATGAAAGACAGCTTTAGAAAACATGGTAGGAAAAGATGGAAATGTTATTAAACAGCATTTTTTTGTTCTCCACAATGGTTTCCACCCATTCAGAAGCAAGTCAGCATCTGAGTCACAATTGATTTGTTGTCTTCAACTGCTTTGTATTTGGACAAGTCTAAAACTGTCGTTGTCTGCGCATGTCATATTCTTCCAAGATCTGACCTGTCTGCTATGATGCATCACCCATCCCATATACATGGGAAAAGTAGGGCTTATACCGAAGCTATTACCCAAGCCTGTAGGGGCTATTTTGATAAATGGCCAGTGCATAGGTTACATGCCAGCTGATCGTAGCTGAATGAATCACACCAGGTAGCGTTTTATTGAGTAAACGCTTATTTTATTTTGAAATTCGAAGTAACGGTTGTCGTTTTGAAAAGTAGTCCGGTGCTGTACCCAGAATGCCCAAATTAGATGTGTATTTGTAGAATGCCATCTAGCAGGAGATAATGCTAAAACTGAGTCACCTGGATAATAGTTAAGGTAACTTTCACAAATACAGTAGCTGTTGCTTTTGTTGCCAGTGAAGATCAAGATCAGACTGCACAGAACATACAGTTTAATCATAGTAATTCAACATGACTTGGCAAAAACAACCTAGTAAATGCAATACTAAATGTTTAATGTTTTTTTGTGATTGATAATGCCAATTGAGTTTGTCTCTCAAAGGAACCCTTAACCACACAATCTTGAGTTTCAATGAACCTATAGAAAAAATCTTATGAGAACATGGTGATAATAGGAAAAAATGCTGGTAACCAGCATGTTCTCTTTTTCTCATAATGATTTTTCTTTTTCAATGCCAAATTTCAAAGTTGAATTTATCCAGAAAGTCAGAGTGTTGATCAAAGACTAGACTCAGGCTTGCAGACAAGCAGATGCCTGCAAGCCTGGACTTCAACATCAATTTTGAAAGTATGCATTTCAAAGAAAAACTCTTTACCAAAGAGTTTGGAAGTGTAGATGACATCGTGGCAAAAGGAGAAAATGCTGCTTACTAGCATTTCCTCCTTTCCCACAATGTTTTGAAAAACCTTTTTTCTCAGGGTCTTTAACCTTTTACCACACAATGCCGACTTTTAACGACCCTGAAAAAAGACACCTTCTGAAAAGATTTTGGAAAAAGGAGAAAATGCTGGTAACCAGCATTTTCTCCTTTTTCCACAATGTTTTCCACCCTTTGAATGACAGATTTCCTATTTATGTAACATGTAATTTTTCGTCTAGAAATGCTTTCAATTTGGACAGGGTTAAAATTTTGTCGTAAGATAAAAGGTTAATTCTAAAGGTTAATAATTGACCTCATTCACCCTAAGTGAAAGCAGACAATGTATAAGAAAAGATCACTTATTATTTTTGGTCCATGTTATAATAAATCCTGGTAAATAATTCTAAAAAAAGAAAATGCCTGCCCAGCATAAACATCATTGAGATTTTCCATCATTATGAATTCCAGCCATTGCTGGTTCCAGTCCAGGCCTTACAAATATTCATTGTCTGGCTCCTGTTTGATTAACAGTTTACAGAAGACTTCGAACATACAAGGAATTTGGCCTCGTAATTCATCCAGCAATTATTGATAAAAAGTTCACCCTGTACCTCAATAAAAATTATTAAGTCATGCTCTGGGAAAAGGAGAAATAATGCATTTCCATAATGCATGATACCAAGCAACATAATTATAATTTGGGATCCATGAAATTCATTTTGTCCAACAACCAACTGCATCATGAGGCAGAATCTTCAACTGACATGCAGAAAATTTACAAAAATGAAACATTATAACCTACTGTCAGACTACCCTGACTGCTTAGGCAGATATGGGTCGATATTTTTTGCAGATGCATCAAACACCCTTTTTAAAAAGCATGGCTTAACTATTTTCGCTAACTTGTTACCAAATGACAAAATTTCAGACTTGAACAAATTGACAGCATTTGCAAACAACAAATTAAAACTTTGACTCAAATACTGGAATTTGTCTTGGACAGTACAGAAAAATTGTGGGAAAGAGGAGAAAATGTTGGTTACCAGCATTTTCTCCTTTTCCCGTAATTTTTTCAAAAGCTTTCTGTGTCAGGTTCATTAAAACTCAGAATTGTGTCAGGTACACAATCTATCCCATTCACAAAGATAGCCTAACTCACATGATGGTGTTTCACCTTTTGAAAAATAATCCGGTGTTTTGACGACCCAGAGGAAGAAGTGTTGTGAAAACATTGTGGAAAAAGGAGAAAATGCCTGTAGCCATCATTTTCTCCTTTTTTCAAAATGTTTTCTGCCTTGTCAAAGAAGAATTCTTTTATTTTGAGCTAGGGTCTAAAAAAGTTGTCTAAAATACTTTCAGTATGGATGAGTCTAAAATTTTGCTGTGTGGTAAAAAGTTCACTCACTGCCACACAATCCCAAATTTTAACAACCCTGAAGAGACACACCTTTTGAAAACATTGTAGGAAAAGTTTTTCTCCTTTTCCCACAATTTTTTCTACCCTATCAGAGACAGAAATCATTTTTTGAGCTACATTTAAACTGCTGTCTGCAAATGCTTTCAATTTGGTAGAGTTCAAAATTTTGCTATGTGGTACAGAGCTAAAGGGATAAATCAATAAACCTTCAGAAATCAAAACAAAAATCAGTTGTCTTTTATGTAGAAGAATTTCAGAAGTGTTAAACAAGAGGACCATGATGGCCCTGAAGTCGCTCACCTGAGCCTTTTGATCAAACATGACCCATTTCCAATCTCTTCAGAGATATTAAGACAAACACTCTGACAAACACTCATTAGTATCTCTTCAAAGATATTGAGACAAATACTCTGACAAACACTCATTAGTATTGGGCTTACAAATATGGCCTCTAGAGTGCACACAAGCTTTTTCTAGAATTTGTCTCGGCGGCCTACTTGATATGTAGAAATTATCCAGACATACATTCCGACAAACTTTCATGAGTATTTGAGAGAAAATGTGGCCTGTAGGGTGTATAAAAGGTTTTTCTGAGATTTGACCTAGTGACCTAGTTTTTATCCAACATGACCCATATTCAGATATTATCAACACAAACATTCAAAGCAAATTTCAAGATTATTGGACTGAAAATGTGGCCTCTAGAGCATACACACGGTTATTCAAGGATGAAACTTGGTGACCTAGTTTTTATTCCACATGACCTATTTTCAAACTCATGCAAGATATCATCAAGACAAACATTCTAACAAAAGTTTAAAGAATATTGGACTGTAATTATAGTACAAAAGGTTTTTCTGAGATTTGACCTTGTGAGCTAGTTTTTTATCCAACATGACCCATTTTCATACTAGTCTAAGAAATTATCAAGACAAACATTCTGACCGAATTTCAAGATTATTAGACTGAAAATGTGGCCTCTTGAGCTTACATAAGGTTTTTCTAAGATTTGACCTGGTGACCTAGTTTTTGACCTGACATGACCCATTTTCAAACTCATCCAAGCTATCATCATGACAAACATTCTGACCAACTTTACAGAGCATTGGACTGAAAATGTGGTTTCTGGAGCGTACACAAGGTTTTTCAAAGATTTGACCTAGTTTTTGACCCTACATGGCCCACTTTCGAACTCGTCTGGGATATTATCAAGACAAACATTCTGACCAAATTTCAAGAGTATTGGACTGAAAATGTGGTTTCTGGAGCATACACAAGGTTTTTTTAAGATTTGACCTAGTGACCTAGTTTTTGACCCGACATGGCCCGTTTTCAAATTTGTCAGAGATATCATCAAGACAAACATTCTGACCAACTTTTAAGAGTTTTGGACTGAAAATGTGGCCTCTAGAGCGTACACAAGGTTTTTCTAAGATTTGACCCAGTGACCTAGTTTTTGACCCAACATGGCCCATTTTCAAACTCGTCCGAGATATCATCAATACAAATATTCTGACCAACTTTCAAGAGTATTGGACTGAAAATATGGCCTCTAGAGCGTACACAAGGTTTGTCTAAGATTTGACCTGGTGACCTAGTTTTTGACCCGACCTGGCCCATTTTCAAACTCATTTGAGATATCATCAAGACAAACATTCTGACCAACTTTCAGGAGTATTGGACAGAAAATGTGGCCTCTAGGGTGTACACAAGGTTTTTCTAAGATTTGACCTAGTGACCTAGTTTTTGACTCCACATGACCCATTTTCAAACTCATCTGAGATAGAATCAAGACAAACATTCTGACAAAGTTTCATGAGTATCGGACAGAAAATGTGGCCTCTAGAGCGTACACAAGGTTTTTCTAAGATTTGACCTAGTGACCTAGTTTTTGACCCGACATGACCCATTTTTGAACTCGTCCGAGATATCATCAAGACAAACATTCTGACAAAGTTTCACAAGAATCGGACTGAAAATGTGGCCTCTAGAGTGTACACAAGGTAAAAGTTGACGACGCACGATGGACGACGCACGCCGGACACAGCATGATCACAATAGCTCACCATGAGCACTTCGTGCTCAGGTGAGCTAAAAACATGACAGTTACCTAAAAAGTCAGTCTCTCAGTTTGATCTATGGTTCACTGGCATGCTACTCACAGGTAAAAATGTAAACAGATTCTTTAGCCTGGATACTTCATCTATGCTAATTTGTTAACCATTTACCTACATTTGACAATTACCAGTTTATACAACTACAAGGAAGCAGACACTTGAAAACATTGTGGGAAGAGGAGAAAATACTGGTAACCAACATTTTCTTCATTTTTGAAAAATCTTTCCTATCCTTAAAATACAAATATATACAATCATTTTAGCCTGATTAAATCATTGTCTGCAAATTATTTTTAATCAAGACTGTGTTATTGGAGAGGTCATCAGACCTCTCCAACAGTGGTGAGTTTAAAAGGCAGACTGCCACAGAATTTGCTGTCTAAATCCATTTTTCTTGCGAAATTGTTCTGATACACAGTCTGTTTCGTCATGGTTTTGTAAATAAAGCGAAATCAAAAAAACGAAACAGGAAATAGAAGTGGTTTATTTTTATATGACGAATTTCAGAAAATATTTGTTATATATCAATTTGCCATGGCTGCAAATGACCGCTCAAATAATTGTAATTTTTCATTAAGCAAATAAATCTAAGCAGAAGAAAAAATAAAAAGAATTTCGTTAAAAAAGAGAAATAAGACTGCTACACAATATTATGCGACTTGAAAACGCGACAAGAAGGTCAAATGACCGTCATGTAAAGCATATGAGGTTTCTATGTGGCGGCTTTTTTATTTGTTCGTTTACATGTTCCAAAATATATTGAAATTAAAAGCCAATAAACTATTTGAAAACATTGATGCTGACCTCTCCTGGCTTCTTTTGTAAAGAAGCCAACTTGTACAGTATAGTGTTAACTCCTGGCATGCACTCGCCAACATATGATGGTTTTATAGACAATGCATATCAAGTTCAGACAGCACAGTACATGCAGGTTGATGATCATGGATGGATGAATCTACCATGATCCATATGTTCCTCCCTTTCTACAAGTCTGAGTTGTTCATTGACTAAAAAAAGATTAAAAACATATTTGCTTGAAAGTCTAAATATTAAAAGTACTCCCCATAATAATTTTACTGACCACTTTGAAATTGTAAGTGTAACAGAAAGAAATGTTTGTATGGTGTGTAACAGCATTTTCAAAATTGCACCTTTTCATGTTTTCTGGGAGTTTCTTTTACCAAGAATTAAAGTTATTGGCTGTAATAAGTTTACAGACTACTTTGAAATTGTAAGTACAATGTAAAGGAATGTTTGTATGATGTGTAACACTACTTTCAAAATTGCACCATTCTGCGCTTTCCTGGAGTTTCTTGCATAAATCCTCACAATATTATTCCAAAGTCACTGGCAGTTTAGTCCCACAAAAGCATTCTCAAAAAGATGAGTGGGAAGAGAGGTATGGATCCTGTCACAGTAATCATCAATGCTTGGAAAGAAATTGGCAAAGCTGAGTTTTCAAACCAGCAACCCCCTGGTTCCTTTAGCCCTGTGAATTACCACATGAGCTACTTGGATCAGCTATGGAAAAATTATGGACAATCTACATAAATTGAGGCGTAACTCTGATCACAAAATGACAAAATTTTAGACACATCCAAACTGAAAGCATTTGCATATGACAAAATTAATCTACTCAAAAATTGAAATTTGTTTTAGGACAGGTAGAAAACATGTTGGAAAAGGAGAAAAGGCTGGTTACCAGGATTTTCTCCTTCTAGGGTTAACGAATATAAACACTGTGGCTGCAAAAGAAATCGCTTGTAATGAGTAATTTCTTCTTGGACACAGTTTTCCCAGGTGGTCTGCTGCAAGATGCAAAAATTTGTCTGAAGAAAGTGTTCAAAGAATGCAATCATTCTAGAGCAGACAGACAATTCCTACAAGCCAATTTATTGCTTGGTGTCTCTGGTTGCAGACAGGTAAATAATAGATGAACAAGAAAAGGTAAAACAACTATTGTACTTTCCTCCAAAGGAATAAAGATACTCAGGCAACAAAAAAGGATGCTAAGGCATAGCTGCAAATATATGTCATACGAGGTGCAGTCGGAAAGTTCCCGGACTGGTCAATTTATAAGCATACTATCGTCCCGATAATGCTAAAATTTGCTACACCTGTAAACGTAATCTCGCCTTCTTAGTTTGCATATGTTTGAAAACAATTCATTTGATAATTTGTCCGTAGAAGATGCGTAACAACAGGTGGGTACTTAGTTACGGAGCAATTTGAAAATTTTAGCGTGTAGGAAATTCTTGATCATAAACAAACATTATAGGTTTCATTAAATGCCGCCATAACGTCGAGAGCTTTTGCATGGAGTTGCACCAACGTTATTTCAAAGTAATTCTGAAGAATCAGCATGATTGGTTGATAATCCTAAATTTGATGAGCATTTTTGATAGCAATGGAAGAATTTCTGGACGGTCAAACGTCAACGTCAAATGATCGCACGGAGCAGCAAGCAGTCATAAAGTTATGCGTCGGAGCCATCATGATGCCGAGGGACTCACGAAAATTCATGAATCATAAGGAGGTTGCACAGAAAACAAAGTATCTAGAAGTATTTTGTTTGAGTGGCATGAAGTTTTAAAGAAGGGCATTCAGATATAAAGGATAATGCTAAGAGCAGGAGACTAAAAGATCCCTGTGAAGTCAAGAGCGTAGAAAGCCTTAATTTATCAGACTGTCAAAAATCACTGGATGAAATTGCTGATGCCGTAGGAATTGGCCACGCAATTGTGTATAAATTACCAATGCAAGATTTTGGAACGAGTAATGACTTGATGACTTGCTCTGTATCTTAAATTCTTGACCTTCTGTACTTAAAATAGAGCACCCAAGATCGTCCTCATAAGACCCAAAGAGCACTCATATGGAATATTGTGTCAGTGGGAGTGCAGTATGACTTTCATCTACAAAGCCTGCAACTGAGCCATGCTCTGTGAAAGCGGGGTTAAATGCATCTGCAAGAGGTATCAAGCCTGGTCAGCTGGCACAGTCCATGCAGGCTGACCTGGGTTGAAACTTTTTGCTTTTTTCTGTATGTTCAAGGGCACTTTTACCTCATGAATTAGTCTGTTGTTGGACAAAATGAACTTTGTTGATACTTATATGGACTGCAACACGCGAAAAGGGGCATTCAGACATTTGCGTAAAGTGTCGTCTCAGATCAGCCTCCGAAGTCCACGCAGGCTAATCCGAAACGACACTACATTTTAATGTAATTTTCTGTTTTTGCACAAGTCTAATGAAGAATGAAATCCAATGTAGTCATAAAGTGCTGTCTCGGATTAGCCTGCGTGGACTGCGCAAGACCCTTTATGCAAATGTCCGAATGCCCCGTTTTGTGTGTTGCAAGCCATATTATGTGATGACTTGCTCTGTATAATGCATCAGGGAGATCCATCAAACACGCTTTTCCAGAGCATGGCCTAGTTATAAGCACACAATGGCTGCTGGATAGTGTGAAAAATTAATACCTTCATCCCACTGCTTCGTAAGCAATCTAGTTTGTTGGCAAAAGATGATTTTGTTATGAAACCACAATCAGTCAAATGAAATTAATTGGAAACTGACAAACTTTCCATTTACCTTCACATTTACAGGTTACATTGTTGTGTTCCTTTTCTTCACTCAAGATAGGTATTAAATCTGCCTGACGGGTGAATGTGTCCAGATAAAATTAGGCATGCTGTATTATCATATAAAATAATGCACTTACAAAATTACCAGAAATATCAACTGCCAACAATTAAATGTTTATCAAAGCCTTGGCAAGTTTTACTGAAGCTTTTTTCTGTATTTAATGTGCTAGCTATCTAGGTACATAAAAGGGTCATTAAACTAATTTCTTTCATGGAGAACCTAACACCATAGTTATAGAGCAAGAACCTGAGAAACAGATAAAGAAATGATAATGTTCATGCAGATAATATCTTTTGCTGTTCTCTTAGTTTCTTATAAATATCCTTTACCAAACTGTGCCACAAAATGTACGAGTAGTTTCAGTTAAGCCTTCACCAAATAATCCCGACTGTTTAAGGACAGGGCAACCTAATGGGATTCGTGTAACATCGCCTTTCATCGCCAAAATTGTAAGGATTCGGCTAAGACTTGGGTAATCTGTAATCAATGAGAGGAAGCAGCGTCTATTGGCCGATCCATTACGGATTACCCGAGTCTTAGCCGAATCAGTATGTTTTTTGGCGATGAAAGGCGATGTTACACAAATCCCATTAGGGTGCCTTATCCTTAAAATACCCTGAGGAGAGAAAAGCTTTTGAGAAAATTGTGGGAAATGGAGAAAATGCTGATAACCAGCATTTTCTCCTTTTCCTACAATGTTTTCTACCGTTTCAAAAACAAGGACTACCAATTGAGCTTCATTCAACTTGTCGTCTGCAAAGGCCCTCAATTTAGACGAGTCTAAAATTTTGCCATCTGGTAACAAATTATGAGTAGTACCCAAGATAATTCAGGGGAGCCCAGTCAAGCTCTGGCAGTAACATTTATTATATAGGGCTTTTAAACGCGAAGGGGTCATTGGTTTGATACCGAGCTATGGGAAATTCTTTTGGTAGATTGACAATTGCCATAGAGACAGGAGTCATTCCTCTCCCACTGTTAAATGTTGTTTCAATGATGTTTATGACAGAAAGCAGTCAGTAGCTTGAAAAGAATCTTGTGAAGTACTGGTAAAGAAAATTAAGGAATTTGCAGGGATAAGTGCATTGGTCACTTCCATTTAACTGGAAAAAAGTTGAAAACTCCATTAAGCAAATGAACAAACCAAGAGTTTCAAACCCTTTTCTTCGTACAAGCTCAATTTAGGTCTAGCCAGATTTATCAGGAACATGTAATACCAAACAGTTGAACGAAAGCTATAAAGACATAGCTGGAAATTAGGCATGTTCCAAAAAGTAGCTCTTTTCCAAGATGTATCCTGTATTGAAACTCCTATAGTTTTCCATGCTGAGCTGAAATGACATGTCAGTAAACTCTCAGACAACACAGATTATGTTCGGCACTAACTCTTTCCAGACCATAGACAATACCAGGAGCTTTTGTGAACAGCATAAATCAAGATCAGACTGCACATAATGTGCAGTCTGATTTCTGATCTACAGTGTCGACTGCTGTATTCTATATTATGACCATACTGTCTCTTGATCTTGCAGCGGATTGTATTTGTAGCCTTTGAGAAAATGCAATTTATTTATTCAGTAATGAAAGAAGTCCAAAGAGTTGAATTTTCAGTGCAGTTTGTTTTTTTTTGCGCAAATACCACTCTCTCACAGAGTCCAAGATCAGATTGAATGTTTAATCTGAGAGTGCACAAAGATCAGCATGCTAAACATTATAATCTGCTGTAAATTACTTTTTGTATTGCTTGCTGCAGACACCTTCTAAAACCAATGTCGTGAAAGGATAAACTGCCTTTAATGAGCAATTTCTTAGATTGTCAACACATTTTTACATGTATAAATTTATGTATTAATTCTTTACCAAACAACAATATTGTAGACTTGTCAAGATTGAAAGGTTTACAGATCGCAAACTAAATGTGGATCAAGAAATGACATATATGTTTGAAAGGTTTGAAAACATTGTGGGATAAGAAGAAAATGCTTCTTCTGTTTTCTTCTGTTTTCTAAGGCTTTCTTCCTCAAAATTAAACCTAAATTCATTAATCTATATTGACAATTTACAAGGGTGTTTCCAAAGTCATCTGCCACATATTTAGCTCAGGAGGTAATGAGTTCAACTAAGCAACTGAGTGAGCAAGTTAATTGATTTCCCAGCAGGCCACCTTCATTTATTTTCTCCAGAAAGGTGGTCATAAAAAGACACCTAGGAAAACTAATCACAAAGTACCTTTGATAGTGATCACAAGCTCCCCAATTTATGGTGCCAAACTATGGCTAGTGTTTTATGGCCGCAGACTTATTTTGAATCAGTGTCAAACCAGTGACATTCTGCTGACACCTAAATCTCTACTTTTCCATATTTATTTCCAAGTTTTATTGGCAGGATCAAAGCTTTCTTCCTACTGCTTCATGACCGTGCCAGTTTGACAAGTAAAAGATAATTTCTAAAACCACAGTAACCTTTGTAAATCTTACAAAAAGTGAAAAAAAAATCTTTTATGCAATTAACTTCTAGTAACAAACATGACCAAAGACAAATTATTAAACCTTTCATTACCCAAAGCTCTTGTAGAAGTTGTTTATTATAAACAAGTAAATCTCAAAAAAAAAAAAAGAACTTAATGCAGTCTAAAAAAAAATGCAGTCTGATCCTGGATTTCTACTCTGCAATATATAGCAAACTATTGTTATATGCATAGGACCAAAGATATCCATTTTTATTTGATTAGTGCTCCAACGCTATAGGAATTTGCTTTGATATCAACAGCACCAGTCCAGAGAAAAAATTCTTGTACTGACATCTTGAATCCATTTACAGCAACTCCAAAGGACTAAGGGAAATAACTCTGGTAAATCTTTAACTGGTGACTTAAATTCGATGCTAAATTGTCAGAAAATAATAATTCAGTGGCACATCTTGTTGCTAACCTTTTACCAAAAAAAAAAAAAACCCAGCATTTTAACTACTCTTGGCCAGAAGCCTTTAAAAAACATTGTGGAAATAGGAAAAACTTCTGATAGTCAGCATTTTCTCCTTTTTCCATGTTTTCTACCATGTTAGAGACCATCTCAAAATTTGGGCCATCTACAAATTTGCCATTCGGCAGAGTTAAGTAAAAACAAAAAAAGTAAGAAAATTCAAAGTTTAGTTCTAGCTCTTGATAGAAACTTCTAACATCACTGTGTTATCTGTTTATTTTGGAAGTTACTCCTCTGTAAATTTGTTCAAAAACTAAGATTTTACTCGCCCCACCTGTTTCCTGTATATTAGATTATGACAAATTGTCTGACAGATGGGTTTCTTCTGGATCATAAAGCTAAACAAGTGTTTGTTGCTGACTGATCCATACCTGCTGTTGCCACACTTTCCTTGTGTTTACTCACAGGATGATGCTAGAATCCCTTACTAAACAATATACTTTCTGACCAACCAATAAGTACTGCAAATTATACACAGGGCAAAACTTGAGGATTTTCAGAAACTACCGCTTTGTACCACCATGGAAAGCATTGCTGGAAAAGGAGTGATTGCCTGTAAAGAACAGCTGCTCCTTTTTTCCCATTCTGTTTTCAAAGGCTATCAGCTGCAAGGGCATCATAAGTCAAATATTTGTGCAATAATTGGCTGATTTCAAGGAGAATTCAGTCTAAAGGCAAGGCCTACTTGTAGCAACTCCTGGAAGGCTGTTTTGACAAGAAAATCTGGCAGGTTGGACAGCACAAGGCAAGGTCCACTTGTTGCAACTCAAGATGATCTGGCAGGTTGGTCAATATGATCCATGCAGTCTGATCCTTATCTGCATTATTTGAATAACCACTTTAAGTTACGCTTTGCTTGCAAAAATTGTAAAGTGGGGACTAGAATCAGACATGATTGTAGTCTAATCTCAGAACTGAAACCCTCTGGAAGAAGGCATTTCAACAACAAGAGAAAAAGATGACAACCATGTTAAGCATTATTTTCTACGTTTTGCACAATGATTTCATCTCTTTGGAAAGAAACTTTCATAATTATTGCTGCACTTGCATTATAAAAATATTCCTCAAACCATTTCAAATTTTTGCATTTAAGTAAAGATAACTATACAATATCTGATTGTGTGGATCTAAACCATACTGCACAATGCTCTACTCAGTGACTTATACTTAGCAGCCTCAAGGTTAATCAAGTTCTCTAAAACTCTGAATGGAAAGAGGAAGATATTTATATCCTGTTGTACACAGTCAACCCATGCTGTGACAAAATAGAATACAGAATGACATCAGAAAACTTAACAAAAATCAAACATTTGGCCAACTTTTATTCTGGTAATATTATAAGCCAGAACCAAAACCCAGGCCCTAAAAAGTCTATGAGGAGTAGACCAATGTATGGTCATAATATTCATCTTAGTCTGTTACCCTTTGAGTTTACAGGCTTAACTCTTTATCAAAAAACAAAATTTTGGACTCAACCAAAGTGAAAGCATGACAAATTAAATACAGCTCAAAAGATGAGTTGTCTTTGATCAGATAAAAACATTGTGGAAAAAGGAGAAGATGCTGGTTACCAGCATTTTCTCCTTTTCCCATAATGTTCTTAAAAGGCTTCTTCCTCAGGGCTGTTAAAATTTTAGCTTGTGAAGTACAGGGTTAGAAGGATTAGGTAATGTAGATACATTTTGAAACCATCTTGAGCAAAATGTCTGACAACATATATATCTTTAACTCTTTACCAAACCACATCGACTAGACCAAATTGCAAGCATTTGCAGATGACAAATGAAACTAATATGATGATTTCAGTCTATGATTGGATCGACAACATGGTGGGAAAAGGAGAAAATGCTGGCTGCCAGAATTTTCCTCCTTTCCCCACAATGTTTTCAAAAGCCTTCTCTTATCAGGGTCGTTAAAAGTCGGGATTGTTTGGTAAAGGGTTAAGGAAGAAGATACTTATTTTCAAATGATGCACTATGTGGTCTATACTTTCTTTAAGTCTAGAAAAAAAAATCTATCTCATTTACATGTAAATAGCAAGCTAAATCGGTACATTTTGGTTTGGAAAAAATATTTCTCCCTGATTTAGCAGATTTTCATTTGTCATACTAAACTTACAAAAAAACAACCCTGTTTATTTTTTTGTGACACAAATAAGGCATTAGCAACTCCTTGTCACCCAGGAAGCCTACAATTTGTCACTCTTCAGAAATAAATTGGTTCCACTTCTTGGAAATAATTGTCACACAACTTTGTATTGCAATCATTACAGTCATAGCAGAAAACTGAAAGAGTGATGGAATGGTTTGTTTGCCTCTCTGAATGATTCTGCGTGTTTTACTTTTTACCAAATGTCAGAATCCTAAAACTTGCCAAATTGAAAGCATTTTAGAGACTTCGAACTAAATGTGGCTCAAATAATGGATTTTGTTTATAAAATATAAAGAAGGAACATAATCATTATGGTAACCAGCTTTTCTCCTTTTCCTACAAGGTTTTTAACAGCCATCTACCTAAAGGTTGTACTAAAACTTGATAGATTGTTTAACTCTTTCACTACTAAATCAGTAATTAAATCATGCTTCTCAAGTACAATTACAGTTGTGCTTTCAGCAGGTAATACATAAACTCAAACTCATTCAACAGATAGAAATCCACAAAAACTCAAAAGATTTTCTATCTTATCTTAGGTATGGTGGCATATATCTGCCGCGAGATAGGAGATAGCTATCATGATAATTTTACAAAACTATCGTGATAAAACAAAGTTTCCTGGAAATATTATCTAGATAATAAAAATTTTCACAATAAAAATATCGCGATAATTCTACCTGTTATCATGAATTTTTTTGCTTTAGTGCCTACAACTGACATTCACGGTATCTATAATTAGATACGGTTTCGGAACATCTTCGTTTACAACCTTATGAATTCTCCTTTTCTCTGAATGGTTTTAAAGTGTTCGTAGGAGGCATTTCGAGTCGTCTTTGTGATTTTACAGGTTTCTGTTCATTTCGAGTCTTGTCAAAATTTACCAATTAAGCTACAATTATTAATCATTCGAACTTTTATCGACTGCAATCTTGTGAAGTCAAGAACTACCGAGTTCATCCAAATGATAAATTTTCTATTTATAGATATCGAGAAACAGGTAGAGCTATCACGATAATTTCATCTTGCATGTCAGCTTCGTGCATGACTGAGAAATTTTGTGTTAAAATATTAAGTTTATCGTGATATTTTTTTCAGGAAACTTTTCACTTTCTCGATAAAATTTCCAGGAAACTTTAATTTATCGCGATAGTTTTGTAAAATTATCATGATAGCTATCTCGTATCTCGAGGCAGAAATATGCCACCATACTTAGGATTCACAAAACAAGCAGACAGGATGAATCCAAGATCAGACTTCACATTGTTTTCAGTCTGATCTTGATCTATTCTGCTCTCAAAAGTCTCTTCTTGGCCTATGGTGCTGAAAGGGATAAAGTGTTATTTTCCTGACAGAAAGTTTTACCAAGTCCTCCAAGAATGGTCGTATCCTTCAGTGTCCTATATCCATTACTCAATAACCAGGGTAGATTTGATCAGCTCCCTGGCAAAAAGGGTGTTTAATGCATCTCCATGACCCAATATACCAAGCAAGTCATCACATAATTATGGATCTGTAAAATCAATTTTGTCTAAAAACAGTACTGTCTGAGTCACGAGGTACACTGTCCCTTTGACATGCAAAAAAGTGACCAACAGCTGTAGGATTTAACTCAGGTCTGCCAGCAAGAACTGCGCTGGCTGACCTGGGTCAATACTTTCTGCAGTTGCATTGAAACTCCTTTTCACAGAGCATGGCTCGTTTCATTCCAAAAAATCCTAGATTTAGAAAGTGACAACTCTTCTAATTCATGGCGGGTTAAAGATACCCTTTTACTCATTTTAAGCCAAATATAACCAATTTCCCCGATATTTTATCAAACTATAGTCTTTCTTGTGGCTTCATGACAAATATTACACCTAGCGGTTGTGAGATTGCATGGATTACCAGATAGAAAATGTACTTTTGGACTGGGCTCCTATCCACTCGTTCAATCATGGATACCATTTGATGCTTCACAAACACATTATGGGAAAAGGAGAAAATGCTGGTAGCCAGCCTTTTCTCCATCTCCCACAGTGTTTTATAAAGGGAAATCCCATCATTTCAGCCATATTAGATTATCATCTGCAAAGGCTTTTAATATGGGCAAGTTTATAATGAGCGTCAGTGAGTTACGGGCAAAGCCCGTAACGAGCAAAGCTCGTTTTGCGGTAACACCGTTCTAGATTTTCAAAAATGAAATTCCGACTTCGTTCTGGGTTTTAGTCTAAATCTAAATAGGGATGACTTAAAAATTGGGTGTCTTCCGGTTAGTTGCACAGCGTCACACGTATGACAATCTTTCGCACAAGTACCTGATTGGTCAAAAATGACAAAAATTATCTACCGATCGGATGATTACTTAAAAATCATTATCAGTTTAATGAGTACAGATTATCTAATTTCTTACTTACTTTCAGCGTGTTATGCGTCTATTTGTCTATAAACATACGCAATGATCTATGCTAAAAAATAATGATGTCATTAATCATACTATTCTTACGTCATGCACAAGCCGTTTTTCGCGGAAAACATTGTGTCGAAGAAATCATGACTAAACTAGTTTTTTGGCTTTTTCAAAATACCATTTACAGAGAAAGCCGGATTTATGATCGGTAAAAAGGGGGCTTAATGCATTTTGCAAAAAACTATTGACCCAGGTTGGCCTGTGCAGTCCGCGCAAGCTAATCTGGGTCAAAACTCTTTGCTAGATCTATTTTTCAACGTTCTACATGTCAAAGGACCAGTTTGCATGCCTTTTGATTCAGTCAGTTATCATACAATATGGATGTATAATGATGTGATGACTTGCTTGGTGTCATACATCACAGAGATGCATTAAACCCTCTTTTACCGCAACATGGCTCAAATATATTTAGATCTATTTAATGTTACGAAAGCTTGTTAATAGATCGAAAAGTTTGGCGTATTTTTGCCATAAGTTGGATATCTATCCGAAAACTTGGCAAATTTCTTTCCTAGGATTGATGATAGATCTAGATCTAGTCATTGCAACAGAATTCATTCCTGTCTCTGCACTGATCACTGTTTCAACGACGGATGTGTAGGAAAGCAGATGGGATGAAAAAGGAAAGCCACATAGTCTATAATCTGATTTTAGCGATCTAAGCACTCTGATTGTAAAGAAACTCCAGGTAAAACCTGTGCCTGACGATTCCTTTTGTGTGTATATTCATTGCGGCGGCAAGTGCACCTACCATGCATTCCTGAAGTTCCTTTTACCAGTACTCTGCTCAGTACTAGTATTCTTCCCAACCTACTGATGGATTCCTCGTAAAAATCAAAGTCTCTCTAATATAGATCTAGATCTACATGCGGTGAGGAAATGTTCCCGTAAGATGGTCTTTACATGTTGACCAAGAATCATTCCAAGATATTTTTTCTGGACATAACTTAACGAAATTGTCAAGGAACTGTCTTTATTTTGTTTGGGAAATTAGGGACAGTTCGCCCTATTTCACATGTATAAATCTACGAAAGAAAAATGCTTTCTACTTTTGACAACGCTCAAAATTAGTTTTGGCAAAGACAGAATTCGAACTCAAAACCCTTTGATTTCAAGATCAAGAATCTAGCTCGTCATTCGAATAAATAGATATTTGTTCCACAAATCATTCACGTCGCACGTATTGAGGCTTTGCCTTTTTCATATTACTATTGCTATGTGGTAGAGTTAAATCAACAGATTGCTATAAGACCTTGTCAGGCCCCTATATTAACTCTTTCACTACTAAAGAAATTAAGTTACATTTTTTTTAAAGGCCTGACTAATACACTTTCGCTGCAAAATGGAGAACCAGTTTGGTCATAATCCTAAGAATAGAGAAATGGACAGCGTAGATCAGAGATCAGACTGCACGTTCTGTGCAGTCTGATCTTGATCTACACTGTCCACAAATAGCTTTTTGTGTCATCTACGTTTAAGAAAGAGTTAAGAGTTAGTCTGTATAAAGGTCAAGAATAGTCTGTTACACTAACATCTGAAAAAAACAAGAGTGTCAGAGCCAGTTTCTCAGATAACACAATTTTTACAAAGTTCCAGAGATCACAGCTGCCTTTTAATTAAATAAAAAATCTTTCAACCTTGCTGTAAGAAACCTCTAAACAAGGAAATGTTACAGTGACAAAAAACCTTAATCTGTCAACAGTCTACATCTTGTAGACCTTTTTTTTTAAATTTATAATCCACAAGGAAATGAGTTTTTTGTTCTGATCAGAGAAAAATTTGAAGTTGAATTTATCTAAGGATAGGGCACCCTATTGGGATTCTTGTAACATTGCCTATCATCACCAAAATTGTATGGATTCGGCCACTGGGATTCGATCCAGTAATTTTTTTGGTATCTTGTAAGTAAATATAGACTATATTACTTACAAGATACCAAAAAAATTACTGGATCGAGTCCCTGTGGATTCGGCCAAGACTTGGGTAATCCATATCAGTGCGGGGAACCAGCATCTATTGGCAGATTGATTATGGATTACCCGAGTCTTAGCTGAATCCGTATGTTTTTTTGGTGATGAAAGGTGATGTTACATGTATCTCATTAGGGTACCCTACCCTTAAAGTTACACCCTTAATAAGGTGCTGAATAAGCCCTTTGTCTTAACCCTTTTCCATACAATCCTGTGTTTAACGACCCTGCTGAAGAAGACTTTTGAAAACATTTGTGAGAAAAGGAGAAAATGCTGGTTACCAGCATTTTCTCCTTTTTCCACAATGTTTTCTAACCTTTCAAAGACAAATTCCACCATTTGAGCAACAATAAATTTGTTAGTTGCGAATTCTTTGGATTTGGATAAGTCCAAAATTCTGCCATTTGGTAAAGAATTATTGTCTCAGCAAATCAGACAGTGTAGATCAAAGTCTTTGTGCTGTCTGATCTTGATCTACCCTTGCAACAAAGGCAACTAAATTTGAGAAAGGTTATGGTATGGCACACATAAGCTCATGAATTTTAAATTCTCAGAATTATAAGGACTGAGTCTGTTAGTGCAGTTTTGGTAGTGCAAAGAACTTGAAACCAAGACCACAAAAATTAGATTTGTATCAAATGAAAGCATTTTGCAAACAATAATTAAAATTTTTCTCTAATCATGGCATTTGTGTACCAGCATTTTCTCCTTTTTCTACAATGTTTTAAAAGCCATCTTCTTCCTCAGGATTATTAAAACATGGGACTTTAGGTTAAAGGGGTAAATAGGACAGCCTTAAAGAATCTAAATCTACCTTTCAATTTTCTATATGGAGACATTCAAAATACAGAAGCCCTCATAATGTACCAAGAAAGTTTCTGTTAACAATAATTGGTTTCCTTTGCTGTCAGCATAATGTAGTTTGTGTGTGACTTATCAGTAAGTGTCGTCTGCAGGAACTACAATAATGTGGCTAAACATACTGCCAGAGTAGTTCCAGCAATGGATGTTTCCCATATTTGGCAAATGTTGTCATTATATACTGCATAGGGCTCAAACAATGGGAATTAACTCTTTGCATACCATAGACGACACCAGAAGCTTTTGTGGACAGTGTAGATCAAGATCAGACTGCACAGACCGTGCAGTCTGATCTCTGATCTACACTGTCCACTGCTATATTCTAGATTATAACCGAACTATCTCTTGATCTTGCAAAGGATATGTATTTTTAAATTTTGAGTAAATGCAATTTATTTATCCAGTAGCGTAAGGATTAATTCTCTTTGAAAGCCGGTAAGGAACACTGAAAGAAGACAATACTGATAACCAGCATTTTCTCCTTTCCCCCCAGTATTTTAAAAGCATTTTCTTTGGATTAATTTAAATGTTTAGTATAAGAGGTAAGCAAGATGGCCCATAAGAATCTAATTCCTCCTTACAACGTTCTAAGGACATTTCTAAATACCAGGGGCCTTAGATAATGTACCAATAAAATTAATGTTTAACAATTGGCTTCCAATGCTGTCAGGATAATGTCGTTTGTGTGTGACTTATCTGTCAGTTTCGTCTGCAAGAACTGCAATATTTCAGTTCAACATACTGTCAGAGTAGTTCCAGCAATGGATAATGGTATCCTAATTTGGGCATATGTTGTCATTGTGAAAAGCAATTAAACCATTTAAGCTCCATAGATGAAAACCGGCTTTTGTGAAGAGCGTAGATTCAGATCAGACTGTACAGATCGTGCAGTCTGATCTTGGATATATACTGTCCACTCATTTAGTATAGGCTGTAAGACAAAAATATTTTGAGTTTCAGCGCCTTGTTGAAAAAAATGAGTTTTTACGGTGTTTTTACCAAATAAATACAGAACCCTTTACAACCACATTGTCTCCTTCTCCAACAGCATTTTCAAAAGTTCATTTTTCTGGTCATTCAAATGGGATTAACAGCTTAAAGTTTACAGTACTGAACAGTCACATTTCATCTTTGGTGAAAGAACTATACTCGTCATTTCATTAGGACCCTAAACACTCATAATATAAAAAAAAAAGAAAAATTGCTATAGGAGAAATTTTTAGAAAAAATATAATCATAATTGAACTAACAGCATTATATAACCCCTTACCACACAATCTCATGTTCTAACAACCCTGAAGAAGAGGGCTTTTGAAAAAGGAGACAAACCAGCATTTCCTTCTTTTTTAACTTTGTTTTCTACCCATTTGAACACATATAGACGAGTCCAAAATGCTATTGCCTGGAAAAAAAGTTAAGGGTTATTTCAAAGCATTCTGGAAAAAAACAAGAGACTCTGGAAAAAGGTTAACTCTTTACCACACAATCCTGAGTTTGATGACCCTACCCGAAAACGTTTTGGGGAAAGGGAGAAAATGCTGGACACAAGCACTTTCTCTTTTTCGCACAATGGTTTCTACCCTTTCAAAGAATAATTTCATCATTTGAAAAGCTTTAACCTTTCCCCAAATTTTGTATTAATCCATATCAAAAGCATGTGCAGACAACAAAGTAAATGTAACTCAGATAATGATTTCTGTTTTTGATAAGGTAGAAAACATTGTTGGAAAAGGAGAAAATGCATTTTCTCCTTTTCCCACAATATTTTCTAAAGCCTTCTTTCTTCAGGGTTGCTCAAACTTGGAGTTGTGTGGTGAAGGGTTGATTTGAGGTCTGCAAATCTTTCAGTTTGGGTAAGTCTAAAATTTTGTCGTCTGTTTACCAAACAGCAAAATTTTTGATTGGTCCAAATTCAAAGCGTTTGCAGACGACAACCTAAATGCTGTAAAAATTAGAAAATTTTCGTTTGGTTACCAGCATTCTGTCCTTTTCCCACAATATTTTCGAAAGTCCCTTTCCTTGCAGGTAGTTAAAACTTGGGACTGTGTGGTAAAGGGTTCAGGGTTAAAACATTCTGGAAAAAATAAGAGACTCTAGAAAAGTGGTTAATAGGATTTGAGTTGCTAAACAAAATGTCTGGTAGGGTAAGTTTATCAAATTTGTGGTGGGACAACTTCTCTGGCTTAATTTGACTTATTCAATTTCTTCAGTTTTGGAGTGGTATTTCCTTCCTCAAACTAACCAGTGTGAAGGTTGTTGACTTGTGCTATTTTTTTCCTTATTTCTAGTATCAGTTTACTAAGAATTTGATGAATCTAAGAACTGACTCTAGACAAGATGATACAATTTTAGATTTCTCTTAATGCTTTACCAAACAATCCCGGGTTTTCATGACTCAGAGAAAGAAGCCTTTTGAAAACATTATGGGAAAAGGAGAAAATGCTGGTAACCAGCATTTTCTCCTTTTCCCTCAATGTTTTCCACCCTTCCCAGAACAAATTTCAATTTTTGCGTCACATGAATTTTGTTGTCTGTAAATGCTTTCAATTTGGACTAGTCTAAAATTTTGTCATTTGGTAAAGAGTTAACTCTTAGGCTGTTAACCCTTTCCCAAATGGCAAATTTTGGACCAGATCAAATTGAAAGCATTTTGCAGATGACAAATTAACAGTTGCTAAAAAGATGATTTTTCTATATGATAGGGTAGAAAACATTGTGGGAAAAGGAGAAAATGCTGGTTACCAGCATTTTCTCCTTTTCCCACAATGTTTCCAAAAGGCTTCTATTCCTGACCCGTAAAAACCAGGGATTGTTTGGGAAAGGGTTTTTGAAGACAGTGTAGATCCTTAACCCTTTACCAAACAATCCCGAACTTTAACAACCCTAATGAAGATGACTTAGGAAAACATTGTTGGGGAAAAGGAGAAAGTGCTGCTAACCAACATTTCCTCCTTTTCCACAATGTTTTCTACCCACTCAAAAAGATTCCATTATTTGAGTCACATTCATTTTTCGTTTGCAGTTGGTTTAACTCTTTATCACACAATCCCAAGTTTAACAACCCTGCAGGAGCATTTTCAAAACATTTTAGGAAGAGAAAATGGTGGTAATCAACATTTTCTCCTTTTTCCACAACATTTCCTACCCTATCAAAGACACAAATCATCATTTCAACCCAATTTCATTTTGTCCTCTGCAAATGCTTGTAATTTGGTAGAGTACAAAATGTGGTGGTTTGGTAAAGAATTAATTATACAATTGCAGCATTTTCTCCCTTTCCCATAATGTTTTCTACCCTTTCAAAAAAAATGAAATGATCATTAAGGGCCACGATCAATTTGACGTCTGCATATACTTTTAATTTGGATTAGTAAAATTTTGTCATTTGGTAAAGAGTTAAAATGAAAGCATTTGTGGAGAACACATGAAATGTGCCTCTAAAACTGAGAACTGTCCGTGGTCACCAGCATTTTCTCCCTTCCCCACGATGTTTTTAACGTGCTTCTGCCTCAGGGTCCTGTAAACTAGGGATTGTTTTGTAAAGGATAAACCCTTAGGCTGCTAAGCATGACTCACTCACCTTTTGCGGACAGTGTAGAGCCAAGATCAGACTGCACTGAACATGCAGTCTGATCTTGGATCTACACTGTCCGATAAGGAGATATAATTCCCCAAAACATAACTTTGAAATAGCAATATTCAGGTTTTTACTATTGAATTCAAAGTTTCATTTTAGTTATTTTTCAGGTTAAAGGTTAAATCTGAGCCTGCTTGGGGTGTATTATAAGGGCAACAACCTGTCACTACCGTTTTAAAATATTTTGCAGGAGTAACGTCCCTTCTTCTTCCAATGCCAGCATGTTTCCCGGAATGTTTTCAAAGACGGAATCCGCGGATTGTAATATGGGATTAACAAGCTTTTGATATAAGACGTAATAAACATCAAATGATACCACAATTTAACTGGCATTTTTTATTCTTTAGAAAGGGATAGGCTGCTAGTGTTTAGTTTCTTACCCAGATTGACAAAATAACTTCATTTCTCATTGATCCTAAGAATCTCATCATATTGACTGCATCACTATTCGATAGAAAAAAGAACAACATCGTAATTTAATGTAGCGAGACTTACCCTTTTCCGCTGTTTCTAGAACTTTCTAATTTAGTCGTCTGCTCTGCGAGCACTTGCCTGTAGGCGCACGTGACGAAAAAGGGAAATAACTCAAACTTACCTTTGGAGTAACTTTCCTTAGCAATAGCTATACATTCGGCCCCTGGGACTTTGACTAGGCACATAGTAAACGTTGGTTCTAGCGTGGAAAAATGTTTAAAAACGTATTAAAACGGAGACAATCACAGCAGAAGGAGAAAGTGATGGTTATCATTACGTTCTTCTTTTTCTACATTTTTAAACGAAGCTTTCTTCACCAGGGTCGTAAAAACACGGGGTCGTTTGGTAAGGTTAAAAGTTAGCTGGTCATTGTGAGGACAGTGCTTACACACCAAGGTTGACATCCACAGGTTGTAAGCTCGAACATCCAGTTCCAGCATCGGGAAACGTGCACCAGCAGCCATGACATAACTGAAATCCTGTTTAACTCTTTACTACACAATCCCAAGTTTTAACTACCCTGAAGAAATAGGCTTTTGAGAACCTTGTGGGAAAAGGAGAAAATGCTGGTAACCAGCATTTTCTCCTTTTCTCAGAAGGTTTTCTACACTTTCACAGACAATTGCCATCATTTCAGCTAGATTTGGTATGTCGTCTGCAAATGCTTTCAAATAAGACCAGTTTAAAATTTTGTTGTTTGGTTATGAGTTAACTCTTTACAAGACGACAAACTGCTATACATGTCACTTAAGTATGAAACATCAAATGTCACTGTTTCAAATGATGAAAATTGTTTTTGTAAGGGTACAAAGAGTCGTGGGAAAAGGAGACAATGCTGCTTAACAGCATTTATTCCTTTTCCCACAATCATTTCAAAAGCCAAATTCTTCAGGGTCTTGAAAACAAGACAGTCTTTGGTTAGAGTTAAAAGAGCGTTAAACACTATAGAAATCAACAAAAAAAGTATCGACCCATGCCAGCCTGCGCAGTCCGCGCAGGCTGACATGGGTCGAAACTTTTTGATATTGGTCAATTTTCTGCGTGACCAAGGACCATTCTAACCCTGGGTTCAGCCTGTTGTAAGACAAAATGGACTTTGTGAATCCCTAATTATGCAATGACTCGCTTGGTATAATGGCTTACGGAGATGCATTAAGTTCCCTTTGCCAGAGCATGGTTTAATCATATATTTATGTCCATCTTCATGTAACAAATTATTTTTACAATATTTATCATGTTTTTCTTCCAATCGATGTTTGAAATGATCCCTCCTTCTTATTTTAAATGTTTTCTTTTTTCTTCAAGCTACCCCAGGGAACGATTTGGAAGACGTCCTTGAAAAATGTACATGTAGTTATCTGACAGCGTGTCTTTATATATGACAATGTGTCTTATACATTAATACACGTGCATGTACATGTATATATGGTCTAGAAATAAGGTGTTATATACATGAATACATGTACCTGTAAATGTGAGGTGTATCGTTACGAGCAATTACTCCTTCAACCGTATGTTTTCAAATGTGGTCTGCTGAAAAACGCAAAAGGTATCAGTCTGCAAAAGGTAAAGAGTTAACAGGGTCTAAGAAGCACAGCAATCGCCTTTCAACGTATCGATTTAACAAAATTTTTCTCGCAGAAGTTTCCTTACACCCTAAAGCTACGAAAGGGAACCCATCGGAGAATGTCTCTGGTGTCCCATGGCTGTACCACATTTCAAAATATCAACAAAAGTCCTGGACATGTACTCACTCATAAATAAGCAGTTTAGATGTAATTCGCAAGAATTTTCGAATTCTTAAAATAACTCATTTTTTGATTGCCTAAACCATTTATGTTTTCTGATTAAAAAAAATCGCACAAAGGAATCAGAATTTACGATGGTCATCTCATATACTATGAAAACAATTTACTAAATGTTTACAGCCTAATTAGAATTTTAGAAGTAAGTAGAAACCACAGGCCTCTGAAACTCCATTGGATTATCCAGAGATAACGCAATTTTCATTATCGGACACCCGTTACTATATATAGCACATTGGCGATGCCCTCTTTATCGTATATAGTAAGACAACGTATATACGATATGGAGGGAGAGGCCAATATGCTATTTATAGAAACGGTGTTAATGAAAATTTTAGTATGTTCCGTAATTTACAGGTGATACACCAATATGCTATGTGTGTTCGATGATCGTCCATGGAAAATCTTTCAATTTAGGATGAGTCTAAAATTTTGTCGTTTGGTAAAGAGTTAATAATAGCTTTCAGGTGTCTGTGGCGGGTAATAAAGCTGTCTCTCACGGCCAGACTCGTTCTGCGATCCCGCTAGTTGATTGGCTGACGACCACTCCTGAATTCCAGTACTACGAGAAGGGGGCTGGTAGGAAACTTGGGTAAATTCAGTGTTCTTTCTGACTGGGTACAGTTTCTTTTCATTCTTTTCCTTGTCTTCTTTAGACTGTGTCCTGGAATTCTTTAGGCTACTCTTCAGACGTGGAGGCGCTTGTGGTTGTTCCGGTTGGTATTGTGGAGGATATATGTAATATACATCCGGGAGCGTCGCTGGAAAAAACGATTTTAAAACATAGAAAGGAGCCGTGCTCTGGCAAAAGGGGGTTTAATGCATCTCCGTGATGCATGATACCAAGCAAGTCATCACATGGTCATAGATGCATAAAGTCCATTTTGTTTAACAACAAGCTGAGTCAAGGGGTAAAGTGGTTCTTGGACATGCAGATAATTTACAATTAGCACAAAATTTCGACCCAGGTCAGCCAGTGCGTACTGCACAGGCTGACACGGGTCGATAATTTTTGCAGATGCATAAAACCCTCTTTTCAAATTTTGTCAAATGCAAGCTGATCAAATTATATTCTTCTTATAGTACGTCTTACGACGACAGGTTTCAAGGTGTCTTCTGAACGTTCTGGATTTTCCAATAGCACTACGACGAATGTTCGAACAGTGTCCGGAAGAATATCGTATATTTTTCAATATTACGAATTTCTATATAAAATTATGTCTACGTGTGTTCAAAGTCGGTCCAAGGGTTAGTCAATGACAGAAAAAAATATGAATTTTAAAACCAGGTAAAACGTAAACAAAAGATACAGCGACTTGGCAATTTTTAACCTAGTTTTGAATTTTTTTTTCTGCCAGCGGTTAACACTTGGACCGATCTAGCCTAGGTTCCAGCCCGATTTTTTTTTCTTTCTATATATTCGAGCTTTACTTGGAAGCGATAAACCGTTTTGCCACAGATCTGTGTGGGCCGTGAAAGGAGATCGCGATAAGGAGTGATTGAAAGATTATTAATTACCGCCTGGACCCCGGCTAGGACCGAGCGTAAAATAACAGATTGTTATCTTCACAATAATTTCCATACTCTTTACATGATATGATTTAAATTTAAAGACATTTTAAAACCAGCATTGTTTATTTCTGATTGCTACTGGGCCTTTAATATACAGAACTAAAGGTAAGTAAACGAGAAGAGCAGAATGGATAAAGCCTTAAAAATCAAAATAGTTACGGGTTACAAATTGTGCCTTCTTCTCTTTCTTCTCTTTCCTTGAAGGATGAATTTTCAGCTTGGCTTTCTTTGAGTTCTTTATGGCTTTGTGTACGAGGCAAGCAGCACAAACTATCCAGGAAATACCCAGCAAACCTCCCAGGATAGAAACAGCGGCAATCCACTCGGTGATGACTGGTGCCTCACAACAACGCTGGTTATTGTCCAGCAGAGAGCTACAGCAGCCGTGCTTACAGTGACCCGTTGTGTTGGTGGCGCCAAAGAAACAGGTGGACGACTCGCTTCGCACAAGCACTGAAATATAAGATATTCTATTTCTCGACAGATACAAATGAGTCGTTGTCAGTGACATGGAGGTTTAATGCATCTGCGAAAAGTATCGATTCAGGTCAGCCAGCGCGGTCCGCGCAGTCGACCTGAGTCGAAACTTTTCACTATTGGTCAATTTTCTACATGTCAGAGGATCAGTGTATCTCATAATTCGGTCAGTTGTTGGACAAAATGAATTTTATGTATCCATGATTACGTGATGGCTTGCTTGGAACAATGCATCACGGACATAAATTAGACCCAATTTTGCCAGAGCGCTGCTCAAGTAATATTGATTGAATTTGCTTTTATTTATCGTCGCCACCAGTTGCCCCTATGGGCGACGCCCCCTGAAGACTGTTAGTATTGTTACGTGAAATAGTGCAGATACAGGACGAAACCCATCCTAAGTTACGCCTGGTTCTTTAACGTGCTCGGTGTATGGCACCGTCACACGGGTATTCAGTTTAACGTCTCATCCGAAAGACTATTTGTAATTTAAGATGGCCAGTCGTGGAAATCAAACCCACAACCTCAAGTGACCCAAAACATCACGTTCACGAGTCCTACGCTCTACCAACTGAGCTATGCGGGCTGGTCCTCAAGTAGTATTTCATACGTTATTCATTAAAAGCTAACTGCTTGTGCCTTCTTAACTCATGTAATCTTGAAACATATCAGCAGAGGACCGTGAAGAAATGTGCTACATCAAGCTCGTCAACAATACTTTTGGTGGCACCAAAATAAAACTGTATCGAATAAAACCGACGAAAAGATACAATTGAGCCATGCTCCGGCAAAAGGAGGCTTAGTGCATCTCCGTCAAATATGATACCAGGTAAGTCATCACATAATTATAGAGCCATAAGTCCAGTTTTCAACCGACTGAATACTACTCATAGGATAACGTTGTCCTTTGCTAAAACTGACCAATTGAAACAAAGGGTAGACCCAGGTCAGCGAACTGCGTAGGCTGATTTGAATGATAATTTTTGAAGATGCATTAAGCCCCCTTTTCACAGAGCATAGCTCATTTTTGTTCTAGCATTCAGGTTACCAGTTTTTTCTCTCCTGTTCGCACAATGTTTTTCAAAAAATCCTTTCTCAAGGGTCGCTAAAACGTAGGCTTTCGTGATTTAAAGTCAACCTCTGAGCCTATGGGACGTCTTAAACACGTACTTAACCACGTACCTACTGATCTCCACGGGAGATATATGCATAATTCGAGGGGCTGAGACAAAGCTTATAAAAAAAAAAAAACTATACTAAAATTATGTATAAAGTTACCTGTGAGGCAGGCCAAACTGAGAGCATACGCTAGTAACTGGGTAGATTTTGCCGTCATTTTCTTGAACGCAAGAATTTCATCAAATCCGAATTTCAAAGAAACAAGCACAAGTCCTCAGTGTTAATCAATAAGTGTTACAGTTTATAATGTTTTGTTTGCGCCTCAAAATTAATTGTACCCTTAGCATTGGCAAGGTCTCAAACAGTCAGAATACAACTTATCCCATACCCTGCTAAATAACGAACATGAAACTTTCAAGCCGGTAGTAAAAACCAAAATTTTGCTATTTCAAGTGTGGTTTGGGGAGAAAAGTATCTTCTTATCGGACAGTGTAGATCCAAGATCAGACTGCACGTTTTGTGCAGTCTGATCTTGATCTACACTGTCCGCTAAAGGACAGTAAGTCGCGCTTAGCAGCCTGGGGGTTAATGAATTTAGACCATTGACCGTCTTCTGCGTCTTGAAGCCTCCGTCGCCTATTGACCAGCTGAGATATCTGATAAAAGTACGTGCTGTATTGATTATGGTCAGGCTGCAAAAAAAGATACCATGTTTCTAGTTGCTTTTATGAATATACGTTGTAAAGATACACCTAGGCTTTTCTAGTATATTGATGAGGATTAAAGAGAAAAAGCGTGTTTGAATGACAATTGTGAACTGAAATAAGGAACGATTTGAAAACCTTATTGATAAACAGTCCCTTTTATATATGTTATTGGTTTGTCTTTAAGTAAAAACTGTCATAAAGTACATTTTGTAATAGTAATCTCAGTGCGGAAATTACCACAACTTTAGAACATGAGAATGGTGTTGAATACCAAGGACAGTTATGATGTTAATGATATTTTAAACCTTTTCCACACAGTCCTGGGTTTTAACTACCCTGAGAAAAAGGCCTTTTGAAAACATTGTTTCAAAAGGAGAAATGGCTGTTAACCAGCATTTTCTCCTTTTACCACAATGTTTTCTACCCTAACAAAGGCAGAAATCATCACTTTGCTATATTTTATTTTGTCGTCTGCAAATGCTTTCAATTTTGGTTGAGTCCAAACTTTTGTCGTATGGAAATGAGTTAAGAAGTTAAGGCGAGAAGGGCGCTAAATTTTACACCTTTAGAATTGGACATGTATGACGGATACAAATCGTCACTCTGTCATAACAACTTGAACGACGGCCAAAAGATAAAACAATACCCTTCTAACATCTATTTTACGTACAGTGCTTACTATCCTTATTCTATATTTCCCCGTAAGTATTTACTTCAAGAATGCGTTGTAAATATGGAGTTCAATGTTAGATTTTTTGCAGGCAGTGCAGACCAAGATCAGACCCCACAAAATGTGTCTTTTTCACTCACCGAAGATATTTAAATCTTTAAAAGGTGACATAATTTTACACGAGTCCATATTGAAAACATTTGCAGATGACAAACTGTGGAATAGTTTATTTAAGATACATCTATACTCGTTTTCAGGCAGGTTTCAGCCAATTTTTAATCCATTTCATCCTTATTTCATGAAACTATAATCATTCTTGTATGTTCATGCCAAATGTTGTCTAGAGCTGACGTCTGCAAAGTTGCACAGATTACGGAGGATAGAAAATACATTTCATGTTTGGGTGGCTTTTCAAAGCAATTGCTGTTGTCGTTTTCGGTTTTAAAAGAGGATAAATCTCTCGAGTTTTTCTATTCCTTACATCAAAGATTTTGGTACTTTATCTATGTTTACACAGCTGAGCCATTCTACACACTTTCAATGTGTAACAACGTTTTTTATTTTTTCTCTCCATCTGTAAGGATGTATCTTTAACTCTTTACCAAACGACAAAATTTTAGACTTGTCCAAATTAAAAGCATTTGCTGACGACAATTTCAATGTGGCTCAATGGCAAAATTTATCTTTGATAGAGTAGAAAACGTTGTGGGAAAAGGAGAAAATGCTGGTTACCAACATTTTCTTCTTTTCCCACAATGTTTTCAAAAGGCTTCTCTCCAAGGGTCGTTAAAACCCGGGATTGTTTGGTAAAGAGTTTAAAGAGTAGAAAACATTGTAGGAAAGAGAGATAATGCTTGTTACCAACATTTCGTCTTAGTCCCACGATGTTTTCAAAACCGGTCTTCCCCAGTGTCTTGAAACCCTCATTGAATTGTTCACCCTTTACCATACCACAAACTTTTAGACTTGTCCAATTTAAAAGCATTTGCAGATGAAATTTAAAAAATTAATGTTAAAAATTGAATTTTGTTCTTAGGTGGGTAGAAAAGATTGTGGGAAAAGGAGAAAATGCTAGTTACCAGCATTTTTTCCTTTCACCACAATGTTTCTAAAGCCGTCTGCCTCTGATTCGTTGAAAGCCGGGATTGTGTGTTGAATGAAATGTTTGAGTTGTCGGATATTTGAAAATTGGAGATGTTATCGTTGCATTCTCACGGGTAGGACACTTCAAAATCTAGAGCCACTGGCTCTGATAGGATAATCTGTTGGGTCTTCCGGCTCCGAAAATATCGGCTCAAAACAACTCTAGAAACAGGTAAGTTTGCCCTTCTTTGTACTTATGTGTTCTTATGTCTTTGAAATTAAAAAAAAAAAAATGGAGAATGTCATCCAATGATCTGATGGGATAGTCGAGTATTATACAAGTGTTATATGTAACTACATTCTGTCCTTGCCACTGGCTGCTTTCCTGTACAAGCAATCCCAGTAGCATTGTTCAGGGGTGAGAGCGGAATGTTTCCTGTCTCAATTGACTATTATAAAACATAGGAAAGAACTGTGATCGGAGAAAACGAAGTGTTAAACAGGTGCGTGCAAGTCTTCAATATTGAATCAAAATAAACATCCCAAAAAAGATAAGGGCCTTAAAAGGTGATGATTTTGCTGTTCAAACAAGAGACGACCACTGTTACTGTACTTGCACGAAAATTGATTTCATAAACAGGTAAACCCTTTACCCGGAACAGCCTTCTCCCTTCCCAGTGTTTTTCTGCTGTTTTGTTCATGCATTTTAACATAGCATTGAATGGCAAAATGTTAAACTAAGTTACCAAAAATTCTGAAAGTTTCACCCAGAGTTGGTAATGGTATTATTATTAACTACTAATATGCAAAATTTCAGTTCAATAGCTGAAGTATTTTTTAAGATACTTCAAAATTCAGGGGGTCCCTATGACCTTCAAACTACTTATATCTAATATATCTGTGAAATAATCTAGTATATTATATTTCATGTGTCTATTTTTAGAAATGTTATGGGTAAAGAAATGTCGTAATTTAAGCTGGGGGGAATTATTTCCACGTCACAGTGAATATTTTCCTCCTGCCGAAAATCTGGAACTACTTTTTTAAGTTTTTTAAGTTTTTAAGTTTTAAAAGTGGCATTCGTTGACAAAATAATCAGAGGAAATATAATATATAATTTATTTCATCAGCTTGTGGTTAATATGGGGAAATATTTGCCTCAAAAGGGAAAGGTCCTCGAAAATAACCCGTGCCTTATGGCACTCGTTATTTTCGCATAGTTTTCCCTTTTTCGGCAAATATTTCCCCATATTAACCACAAGCTGATGAAATAAACTCTATATACTGCATAATAACAACACCTAAAACTACAAAAAGTCTCTTTTTTGTGCTTTGTTTCGTGACTAGCAATTCCTTCTTTTCTCATAATGTGTTCACTTGTACTAATCATCCCTATTTTGAAAGGAAGTTTTCAAGATTGCTCACAGGAAATCAGTTTCAGAAGAACAAGTGTCTTCCTCTTGTTAATGCGGTTGTCTCGTTTATGCATTAGCTATAGTTTTTCCTATCAGTTTTTATGAGATTTATACTCCTATTCATTGCATTACAACAAAGCAAAATACGAAGCAGGAAGTGAAATAAAAACACATAATATCGGTAGCAGTTTTTTTTTATGGTTTTTTTAAGGCCGACATTATCCCAGTTACATCGCTGCAAATGCACAAATCCATGCTTCATTGCAATTTGGTTCAGCAAATCAAATACGGTGTTACTTTCTGATTTTAGCATTAGACAAGGTCTACATTTTAGAATATGGATAAAAAAGATCTTCCAATCAGGGACATATAGACATTTGGTTTAGCTAATCAGAAACTATGTTACTTTCTGAATCTAGCATTAGATTAAGACTACAGCTCAGAATGCCTGATGAATTCGATACCAGAGATACAAAAGATCTTCCAGCCAGGGACATTTAAACATCACAAGTTCTATTTTTGTACATAACTGACCTTTTGTAAGACAGCATTTCAGATTTGTTTATATTGAAAACAACTGCAGAAGCTTAACGAAATATGACTCAGATGATAGAAATTGTCTTAATAAGGGTAGAAAACATTGAGGGAAAGGGAGTAAATGCAGGTTTCCGAAATTTTCTTCTTTACCCACAGTGTCTGCTAGGGCCTTTTTTCTCGGGCTCGTTAAAACACAGAATTCTTTGTTAAGGGTTTAAATTCTTAAAAGACAAAATTTCAAACTTGTAATAAAAGCGCAGCAGACGACCATATAAATACATGTATATAAAATACAATCTCTTGGATTTGTACTCGAGAGGATAGATATGATAGATAGAAACAGAAAATGCTCGCTACTAATTTGGCCGTGATGTTTTGAAATGCTTCTTCCCCAGTTCCCGAGTGTGGAAAAAAAAATCATGGGGTCGTTAGGTCTACAAGGGTAAATCGATAAGACAACGAGGACCCTACTTTAACCTGGTTCGACACATTGCTACCCCTTTGTATGGCCTCACAAAAAAGAAAAATAAAAGTATGAACCAGGAAGAGGAGATCTATTACAGGTCTCCATAAAAAGATCTCAGACGGCTCTTGGTTCTCGAAAGGGCGGTAAGTTTAGTATTGATACAAGTATATTTATTTTTCATGCCATTTTTCCCCTTAGTCTGTCTGTCTGTCTTGAGCTTGTGATAATTAGTCTATATATTTGTATCTGTTCTCTCTCTCTAAAAAAACCCCAGCCATAATGTTAGATTTACCAGTCATAATGTACGATTTGTCCAAATTGAAAGCATTTGCAGATGATATTTAGATGTTACTCAAACAGTCGAATTTGATTGTGAAGCAGAAACGGTGGAAAACATTTCACGATGTTTTTAAAAGTGTTCATACTGACCCTCTACCAAACAATACTGTGTTTAACGACCCTGAGAAAGAAGCCCTTTGAAAACATTGCAGGAAAAGGGGAAAAAAACAGGTAACCAGCGTTTTCTCCCTTTTTTTTCCACATTTTTTTCTGTCCTATCGGAGAATTTAAATTCTTTTTATTAATTTTGATGTTGTAGTCTGCAGATGCTTTGAATTCGGCAGAGCCTAAAATATGTCGTGTAGGAAAGGGTTAAATATCGTTAAAATGTGGGATTATTTAGTAAAGGGTAAATCTTCGACATTCGGACTCGTACTAGTATCTGCTAGGCCCTATGCACTGGCTGCATTTTCACCAAAATTTCAGGGATACGAGTAGTCACCTACAATACGTAATTTTTTTCGTGACAAATAAATGTAAATTTCTAATCTGTACATTCTCTAATGGGGGGGGGGGGGGGGGGGGGGGGAGGAGTGCTGAAAAAAATTAGGGTCTGCGCGCGGCCTTTTTATTTGGAACGTGGTTATTGCATATCTACGCACATCATTTTTTTACCGTGAATGCAATCCTTTGATAAAGACTGTCTAGTCATTTATCCTTGACCCTTTTTCGCCGAGTAAATTTTAAACAATTATGGTACTTTTTTATCCGACATAGTTGTATAATTTGGCTTCTGACCTATTTCGTGATACTAGTCTGCAATGCTTTAATAGTAATTTGTGATCGGTTAAAACTGTGGCCATATTGATTCTGTTGGTATCTGCGGGCCTACCTACAGGGGGGATTATCTATGAGACCAATTTAAACAAGTTGCTACTATAAATCGATATCCTGCTACACTTTACCTTGAACAAAAATTTTATTTTTCAACAACATGCAAAACAAATAGGAAAACAGTCAGTTGCTATCTTGGTTACTTTTCATTATTTCTCTTCATATTGACCCACAAAAGAGTTCCAGTGCCTCTTACCCCAACTGTCTTTGTTTTTCAGCGTAGCTGAATGTGCTGGCTTTTGACATACTTTTGGGTACCGAAAACAAATGAATAAATAGACATTTGTAATTGGTCAAAAATGTAGGCATGCTTATTCTAAGTCCCCATGTGGTGAAAAAATGTAGACATGTTAATTCTAAGGATCCACGCATATTTGCTGGCAATAGACGTAGTCTATCTTTTTTTAAAAAAAAACTCCCATCATTTTGGGCAAATTTGATATGTCGTCTGCTAATGCTTTTAAAATAGGCATGTCTAAATTTTATTTGTCATCTGACAAAGAGTCAGGACCAGACAACACAGAATGTTACAAATCTTTTCTTGGATCCATAGCCTCTACTGCCACTATTTAAAGTATGACTAAAACTTCAGTCGAAAACTATTTTAAGATATCCCATAAGGAAAGTTTAATTTATCGACAATAACAGATTTAACCCTTTACCTAACCCTCGTTTTACTTGAGGATTGAGGCTAATGTAAACATGGTGGGAAAAGGAGAAAATGCTGGGAACCAGTATTTTCTGCTTTTCCCATATTTCTTGTACCCTTTTAAGGATTACGACCCCTAACTCATCGGTAAAGATCGTGTAACATCGACGTTTTCGTAAAGGCTATTCGACCAATCGCAGCAGTTTCGTCTTTTAATATGAGAGTTAGGGGCCGTAGACCTTGAAGCAGAATCCCATTATTTGCATCATATCTTTTATTTGTTTTCTGCCAATGCTTTCAATATGGTCAAGTCTAAAATTTTGTCGTCTAGTAAAGAGCTAAGTCGCCATACAGTCTCTATTCTCTTCATTGCTCTAGCCTAGTATGGAAGAAACCCTAGACTAACATTAATTTGTTAGTTGTCGCTATAATATGACTAAAATAATGTTGAAAGCGCCACAAAACGAAATTCAATCAATAAAAAACATCAATCAAGTTCCTATTCTATCTGCTCAAATAATAATTTTTTTCAGTCTAATCCTTAGCAGCTCCAGCACAGGGACAAACATGCAGATCAAGATCAAATTGCAAAGACAGAAACCGCCTTCTCATCGTGGACTTTAATATTTCTATATATCTATCGTGTTATCCTCGCTTAAGCAAAATCAAAATTGAAAGTTACAAGAATCCAAATTTGTTTCAGGAATGGAAGCAGTGCCAGGGTTTAAGGTCCAACTGTCAAACAATTGATATATTCGTGTACCTCTGTACACATGCCTTATATATTCATATTTATTAAATGAGGAGGTTTTATTCGTTTACTACACTGAAACCATTATTCAGAGGTGTATTTCAGACATCCTGTTCACAGGTGCAGAATACTGCAGATGGAATGGATAGGAAAACATTGAATGAAAAGAAAATGCGTTGCTTTTTAATAAATTAGAAATGTGGTATGTCAAGGAGAGATTTCTTGTATAAAAGTCCACCTTTTCTCCATTCGTTTTCAAAAGCTGTCGTCTGCGGAAGAGAAAACTATCAATTTTTTTCCACATTTTACAGTGTGGATTTACCCCATTAGCAGACACAGTGGAAACAATTCTCGTAATTCATAAAGAGCCAAGTGCATCTTCATGTGAGTATTCCATTTTTACCAGTGATAACAATCCCATACCCTCCTACGAACCTCCTTTTATTGAAAAAAAAAAAAACTAAAAAGACGAGAGTGTGTGTGTGAGTGTGTGTGTGTGTTTGTGAGTGTGTATATTATATTTATGTGTGTGTGTGTGTGTGTGTGTGTGTGTGTGGATGTGGGTGGGTGTGTGTGTGAGAGAGAGAAAGAGAGCGAGAGAGAGAAAACGTCAAGAAAATGCAGCAAACAATGTCAGTGCTACATCTCCCATGTTCAGATCAAATGAGCATGACAGGTCTATGAAGTTGCATAGATGTAAGTAAGTACATTCTAAAAAGGCTCAGTTTTTGTTTGGTTGTATTCATTTCCCTGTGAAGTTAATTTGACGTTATCTAACAGTCTGAAGAATAAAATCTTTCACTGTACATGACTACTTGATAAGCTCTTGCGGACAGCATAGATCAAGATAAGCCTGCATAGGTCTTAAATCTACACCGTCAGCTCCATGTTGCTATAAAATGACAAAAACCGTATTCAGTTGCAGCAAAAATTGTTAGACGAAAAACACAGAAATAAGATTTATCTAGTTGTAAACTGAAAAGTCAATAAAACTAAAAGCTTGAGTCTGAACTCGGTTAAACAGGAACTCAAATTGTAGAGGAATCGGCTTGCTCTCCTTCGCTTGACGAGTGAAAGATGCACCGAGATGCAGATCTGAAGAACAGAAAGCGTTTACACTCAATTCAGCATAAAGCTGATCACTAATCTATAGACCCTGTATATGCAGGTCGTTGTCGCTGTTTATGTTACTGTTGTTGTTGATTAAAAGTGACCGCTATGGTTAACGTTTTATCATATGACAAAATTTTGGACTTGTCTAAATCGAAAGCAGTTGCAGGCAAAACATTAAATGTAGCTCAAAAGGCAAAAGTTGTCTGAGAAAGGGTAGAAAACATTAGTAGAAATGGAGAAAATGCTGGATCTCAGATTTTCCTTTTTTTCCTCACAATGTTTTCAAAAGCCTTCTTCCTCAGGGTCGTTAAAACTTGCTATTGTGTGGCAAAGGGTTAAAGGTGGCCCTTCAGATTTTGGGATGAAAATTTTACAAAAATACAAAAAAATCATCCTTATACTCCCAAAGCCTTTTAATTTTCATTCATAAAACCCCAGTAGTTGAAAACCATCCGACATCAAGAGAAATTAGAGATTTACTACGGCCCAGGTCGACACCGACGGGAAACACGGTCTATTTTTACATGAGGAACTCGCTCATTTACATACCGGAAATACACAGACGAAGCTTCAAACATAGCGTCCGAAGAAGACATTATGGAAAATAATTACATGTTTGTTATGTTATGGAATTTAAGCGTCATTAGTCATGTGCCAGTAACTTGACATTCCCACAATGCTTTTTTGATTTCTGGCGCGAAATCTAAAAATACCTTAAGAGGCTACGTAGCCTTTTAAGGGAACACCATCAAAAAAATTTTTTTTTGTAATTTTATGATTCTTAATTATTGATGATTTGTATTGTTTTTTCATATATATTTCAGTGATATATATATTTTTTAATTTGGAGAGATGTGAAAAATCTAAATACCCACCTTTAAAGTCATTTGCAGAATATTCTCAATATGCTCGTAACAACTTACTTAGAACCACATTTGGTGGGGCAATGAATGTAGATCTACCGGGCTGACACGAGCCCTGCAAAAGGACTACTTGTTGTTTCGTTTCTTCTTTCTTAAATGACTTTAGAGAATGTGCACAGGAGTCCCCTTGGTCGGCAAGGGACCTTATAGGACCTTAGGTTAGTGATCAATGGTGCGCACTTATCTCAAAGTGCTCAACTACTGTAACCAAAGGTTGCGTTACAATACATGTTTTAAATACTCGTTAGCTCAAGGCTAGAAAAACGTAAAAATTCAAGGAGCACAGCATTGTGGCCGACATGACTCGAAGTGACTGTGTTATGATGAAAACTGAAACATACATATTCCTCCGTGTTTAAATGGGAATACCGAAATGAATCTAAAATTATATATATCTAATATCTATCTAATTTTCAAATTAATTAATCTAATTTATCTTATTTTCAAAATAATTATCTATATATTTCTACAGAGGCGTTCACAAGATGCACAGAAATATAATATTAATAACTCTGTTGTTTTACATACCAAATTGTATCGCCATAAAGATAGAGAGAAGATTCCCAACCAATAGAAATGGAGACAAGTTCACCAATATGGTTGTCAAGGACGGTCTGATATACCTAGGGGAAAATGGATGGGCACATATCCTTGACTCAAGCTTGTCTCATGTACAAAGTTTTCGTACGTGTGTTTCAGATGATTGTGAAAACGTAAACAAAGTGTTGGCCCTATACAATGATATGATTGTTATCTGCGGAACTGGAAACAGCGGTATTTGTCAAGTGTGGAAGGACGACGTCTTGCACTCCACCAGTTCTAGTGATTTGTCTATGGAAAATTATCTGGTGGTATCCTCAGATATCAGCAGACCTGCCCTTGGGTTAGTTTACAATGGAGATCTTTATTTGGGTGTTACTTACGGGGACGGTCTAGGTACAACCAGTAGAAATGGTTTCGAGGCTTACAAGTACCTCCTGTCCCGCACAGATCTGAGAACACATTTCTCACTTTTGTCTTATGTTACCTTACAAAACCACAACAATGAGGACTACCTGGTATATTTTAGAAAGGTTTTCATTGCAGGAAGTTTCGTATACTTTCTGACCAACCAGAAATTAAATCTGGAGTCTTCTAGATATGGAGCTGATAATTACAAATCAAAATTGATACGCATATGTATATATGAAACTTACGACGCTAGGAAGATCCAGTCTTACACAGACATAGTTCTGAGCTGTGAAGTAGAAGGTGTTGACTACAATTTACTACAGGATGCTGAATTCTTGCCTTCCACAGGGAAACTTGTAGGTGTTTTCTCCAAAGGAGATGAGCCTGAAAGCCCAACCGCTGAAAGTGCAATTTGTGTTTATACCATAAATGCTGTGGATGAAGCTATACTTAAAGCTAAAGAGGACTTTGTCACCTGTTCTACCACTAACTCTACAAGAGATAAATTAGCCTATCTTGAAACAGACCTTCATGTTTGTTTGTCTAAACAGGTAAGAAAATTATCATAAAGTTGAGATAAGTACTTGCAAAGCGTCATGATTCGTTACAGAGAGGTAGGAAACTCTTACATATTAAAACTGGATCTACTCAAATGTCGGATCTACAATGAAAATGGCTCAGACATGAATAAGGCAACATAAAACATTAACAAAATCAATTCAATTTCTTTCGATTTCACTTACATTTACGAGTGCCAAAAGTTTTCTGTTCCGCTTGTTCTACGCTTTCTGTAGAATAAGTTTTAAAACATCAATGTTTGAATCCATAATTATTCAATTTTGCATTATTTTTTCCTTGCCGCTTACTCCAGGATTACAAAGCGTTGGAAGCAGATTTTGTTTGCTCAACATATTCTCCATGGGTAGCAACTAAAGTTATCGGCTATATTGTGTTACAAGCGAATTCAACCCACAAATTTGCAGATAACAGCAGTAAGATCACAAAGGTCAAAGGAACAGAGCGGTACGGCGTTTACCCTGATGTGTATTTAGGAACAGATAAAGGATCTATAAGCAAGGTAAAAAAATCAACTTTTATAAAAAATGGTCTTGTGTCGGTTGTGAATGACAATAATTAAGAAATTTCTTCAACCATTAGAATTTTGAATTGATCAAATAGACATTTGCATCCTGTTTTAGAGAAGAAAGTATTGAATTGACGAGGTTGCATGCTAAAATACGGACCTTATCAAACTAAGATAAAATTGCGCTGCAGTCTGACCTTGATGTGCACTGTCATCTAAAGCACTTGACGTTACCTTTGCATATTGAACTTTTAATTGTCGTGAAGATAATTCAGTAAAAATGGTCGAATTATCATTCAAAATTATACTTGTAAATGTTTAATAAATCAGTTCTGTGAGTATTTTTTCACTTAATATTTTGTATTTCCGTCAGTGGACCTCTTCAAGTTAATAGTGAGTTAAGATGAAATACCGGTACCGCACGTAAACAAAAATCAATGGCAATATAAACGGAAAACAATCAAACACTACTATCGTTACTAACAGAGGCAATTACATTGCGATGAACTGCCTAATAAGTATTTTCAGGCTATTAGTTCTCATTCTGTTGTTCTCGTTATGGGTTAATGTTTGTCTGCTTTAAGGGCAACGCATCTTAACTAATAATATCGCTCTGTCCCACGAGACTTGTTCATTTTCTTACCAAATACACTGAAGAGTGCTCAAAGAGAGATAACTCTATTGGACTGACAATAATAAATAATGTAATATCTGACAAAAAATGAGAACAGAAGTTGAAAGTTAAAACTTACAAAATAAAAACAAACACTGATCTCCGATGGTAAGGTATATAAACCACTTTTACGTTTTTTTTTTTTACTAATTTCTGGTTTTCCTGTTATACAGATCTGCATATTTCGTCTGGATTTTCAGATGTCCATTGATGACGATTTGACAATTTTTTTGTATGAAGACAACGTTACCATAGACAAAGGACACGCTGTAAAAGATATACACATCACGGAGAACAGTGTCTATATTCTTACAGACAGAAAGGTATTCACAATTTGAAAAATAATTGTCATATAATCCTTCACGTAAGATTCTACTATAATTATGTAATTGTTTTAAGTGCGTTTAAGCAAACGTGTATCGTCCAAAGTGCTCTTGTCTTTTGAAAAGAACAGTTTGAAAATAATGTTTAGGAAAATGGCTCTTCTCCTTTCATGTCGGAAACTGAAGATATTTGAAGCTGTAATTAGTCTTTATTTTCATTTACATCTTGGTGCCATGTGAATTTCTCTTACAGTTTGTAAGACCAACTTAGCATTCAAAAATGAATTTTCTAATTTTTTCGCAGAAAAAAAAGAGTTCATCATACGTAAGTTCATACTGATCTTGATATATCTGGTCACTCTTATACCACTACACCTTTACCCAGACACCATGTATATTTTCTTGGAACCGACGGATACTTTAACCCTATGTCGGCACATCCAGTATGAAAATGAACCTATACACTCTTATATTCAAATATCATTGAACTCTTAATCAAACGGGAAAAGTCGGGTGCATCCTTATTTGAAACGATACAGACAACATATTGAATACATAGAGGATATTGTTTCCGGTGAAAGATCGAAATTTTGCATTGAGTGAACATCATCGTTCATGAGTTGCGCAGAACATATTCACAAATACAAATTGAATCCAACAATTTCGCATGGTGTACCTCCACCCCCTCCCCCACACACACATAAGACTGCATTACAATATGAATATATTCACAGGTTCACACACACACACACGCACGCACGCACGCACGCACGCACGCACACACACCCGCACACACCCACACACACACAAGACAAAAAAAAGTTCGTTTTCAACAAACCAGAATTATATTGCGTTTTTATCAATTTGAGAGAAAATCACGTTCACTTAGAAAACGTTTTCAAAATGACATTTTTTAATTTTATTCCACACATATTCCTATTGCCATATATATCCTTTCGCGTTAGTATCATTAGTGTCCGCCATTTATTTATCCAGTCTCTATCTGAAAAAGACCTGATGGGTTTGAAAGGACGAAGTTATAAACATGATGCAAGAACAAGAGTAGTTCCGTACCAGTGTGTTTTAGCAAAGCGGTAAATTCACTGATCGAAACGGTGAAATTATCAAACCATAATCGGCCATTATTTCCAGTTTAACTACCGAAAAGTATGAAATAAATCTCACCTCTTTACCACACGGTAAATTTTACACTTATTCAAATTGACAGTATTTCAAATGGCAAATTAACTATAGCTCGAAGGATGACACTTTCAGTAAAATGGTAGAAGACATTGTTGGAAAATGAGATAATGCTGATTGTCAGCATCTTCTCCGTTACCCACAGTGCTTGCAAAGGATTTGCTGGTCAAGTTCGGAAAACTGAGGATCGTGTAGTACAGGATTAAATGATAGGAATTGGCTGTAAGAAAATAAAAAATATTGTGAGAAAAAAATGCAGGTTATTCGAGTTTCAGGCATTTTTGGTATTGGGTCAATATACTCAAAGGTATGATAATTTCTTCCCAGAGGGAAATATACAATGTGTTTCTGATTACAGGTTTTCACAGCGATGGAAAGTGATTGCTCCCAGTACACAACATGCAATGAAACAATGGAGAGCAAAAATCCGTCATGCGGTTGGTGTATTCTTGAAAGCAGGTATACAGGCGTCGACCTAATACTTTTATTTTCACGGAGCTGCTCGAGTCGGACAGAAATATTTTATTTACTCAAAAGTTTAAAAGAGATTAGACGGATGGCAGGGTCATACACGTGGCCACAGGCTTGTTAATAATAAATCTGCATCCGTATCTGGAACACATTAAATTTTGTCAACAAATATTTGTTTATGAGGGATAATGTTTTAGTATGCTTCTTTAGCTTTGCTCAGTTCTTTGCATTGTTATGGCCAGCAAAACTACATTTCTTTTGTGAATGTCAATAATAATATGCTAGTTATGCATTTCTGGTATGTCTCATATATAGGCCTACACATATTGTTGCGACTTGCTGGTCATAAGATTTAGGGCATATCCGGGATGGACTCCTATCTGATAAAGGCTTATTTAGACTTCCTTCCAAAATGGCGTGATATCGTTAAAACGAATAATTAGTATAATGCCCCAAGAAGCTTAAGGCCAACAAAATGTTGACTTCGAAGAGGGGAGTGCTATGGCATACATAAAAATTTACCCTCCCCCGTTGCGAATGCAAATGAAATATATAAGTCAAAGTCAAGAGGCATTTGTGTCGATAAATTGGCTGAGGCTAAAACATGTTTTTAAGACTAGTCCGAATAGCTTAAGCAGTAGAGTTTTGGTCTCATAAACCTTAAGTCATGGGCCAACTGAGGATGTCAGTTCGAGGCCTATCTCTTGCCATCTAAGATTACTAACAGTCATTCGGATAAACGGATATCTTGTGTGACGGTGCTACACCGAAATCTAAGACGGGTTTCGTCCTGTATCTTGCGCTATCCCCCGTAACGTAACTAACAGAAGTCATGGGGTGTCGCCCATTGGCAGCCGTTGGAAACAATCAGTCATATATTTTGCAAAACCGAGGTATTCAATCAGCATGAGAGTACACGAGCTTAGTGATGTTTTTTTTTTTGGATTCTGTCTCGTTTGTTTTATCTGCCATTGTTTGTATGGTGTTAAACGCCTTTTTTCAAACATTATTTCAGTTTTATGGCGATGACAAATGCATCTATCCATGCTTTCCTGAAGTTTCTTTTACCAGGACTTTGCACAATATTCTTCCCAAGCCACCGGCTGCTTACCTACATGACTATCGGCGAAATAACAATCAGTGATGAGAGAGGAATATATCGAGTCACTATGACTATCGTCAATCCTCGAAAAGGAGTTGGCGCTTTGTTGTACCTTGCTGGTTGTTAAGGTTATAAAATATGCAAATTTTAATACAAGTAAATACTGCTGGTTACAATGCCCGCTTTATAGCATCAGTTAACCGCCCGATACGTGACATTGGCAAACATTATTCAGTCTAATTTCAGGCTACTTTGATCATGACAATTGAAACTATAAAAATGTGAATAGCGAAAATATGGACCACTAAACGTTTAATTAAAAAAATAAAAGGGTACCTTTAAAATTTCCAATATATGTACTGAAATATGTTTTTCTTTTTAGCTCACCTGAGCACAAAGTGCTCAAGGTGAGCTATTGTGATCGCCCTATGTCCGTCGTCCGTCGTCCGTCAACAATTTCTTTAAACATCTTCTTCTCCTAAACTACTCGGCCAATCTTGATGAAACTTGGCAGGGATGTTCCTTGGGTGAAGCTCTACCAAAGTTGTTCAAAGAATTGAATTCCGTCCAAAACTCTGGTTGTCATGGCAACAAAAAGGAAAAAAATGCAAAATCTTTGAAAATCTTCTCCTCTGAAACTAGAAGGCGTAGAGCTTTCATATTTGGTATGTAGCATCTCCTGGTAGACCTCTACCAAGTTACTTCATTTGATGCCCCCTGGGGTCAAAACTGGCCCCGCCCCGGGGGTCACAAATTTGAACATAACAACAAAGAAGGAAAACTTTAAAATTCTTCTTCTCTGAAACTGGAAGGCGTAGAGCTTTGATATTTGGTATGTAGCATCTCCTAGTGGACCTCTACCAAGTTTGTTCATATGATGCCCCTGGGGTCAAAACTGGCCCCGCCCCGGGGGTCACAAGTTTGAACATAGGAACAAAGAAGGAAAACTTTAAAATTCTTCTCTTAAACTTGAAAGTGTAGAGCTTTGATATTTGGTATGTAGTGAATCTGTTTTAAGTTTGTTAGCCCACCTGAGCACAGCATGTTCAGTGAGTTCAAAATTGGGTCACCTGGGGTCATAAACTAGGTCACTAGGTCAAATTAAAGAAATACCTTGTGGGCACTCTAGAGGCTACATTTGTTGCTCAAATGACCTGAAATTTGGTCAGAATGTTTGTCTTGATGAAATCTCGGAAGAGTTTGGATTTGGGTCACCTGAGATCATAAAATAGGTCACTAGGTCAAATTAAAGCAATAGCTTTAGGGCACTCTAGAGGCCACATTTATAGTTCAATTGATTTGAAAATTGGTTAAAATGTTTCTCTTGATGAAATCTAAAATGCGTTCAAAATTGGGTCACCTGGGGTCATAATCTAGGTCACTAGGTCAAATTAAAGAAATACCTTCAGGGCACTCTAGAGGCCACATTTCTTGCCCAATTGACTTGAAAATTGGTCAGAATGTTTGTCTTGATAAAATCTCGGATGACTTTGGATTTGGGTCACCTGGGATCATAAACTAGGTCACTAGGTCAAATTAAAGAAATACCTTCCGGGCACTCTAGAGGCCACATTTATTGCTCAATTGACTTGAAAATTGGTCCGAATGTTTGTCTTGATAAAATCTCACATGAATCTGAGTTTGGATCAACTGGGCTCATAAACTAGGTGACTAGGTCAAATTAAAGAAATACCTTGCGGGCACTCTGGAGGCCACATTTCATGTTCAATTGGCATGAAAATTGGTCAGAATATTTGTCTTGATCAAATCTTACATGAATCTGAATTTGGGTCAAATCAGGTCATAAACTAGGTCACTAGGTCAAATTAAAGAAATACCTTCAGGGCACTCTAGAGGCCACATTTATTGTTCAATTGATTTGAAAAGTGCTTAAATGTTTCTCTTGATGAAATCTAAGATGAGTTCAAAATTGGGTCACCTGGGGTCATAATCTAGGTCACTAGGTCAAATTAAAGAAATATGTTTAGGGCACTCTAGAGGCCACATTTTTTGCTCAATGGACTTGAAAATTGGTCAGAATGTTTGTCTTGATAAAATCTCAAATGAATCTGAATTTGGGTCAACTGGGCTCAAAAACTAGGTCACTAGGTCAAATTAAAGAAATACCTTTAGGGCACTCTAGAGGCCACATTTATTGCTCAATTAACTTGAAAATTGGTCAGAATATTTGTCTTGATCAAATCTTAAATGAGTCTGAATTTGGGTCAACTCGGTTCATAAACTAGGTCACTAGGTCAAAGTAAAGAAATACCTTTAGGGCACTCTAGAGGCTACATTCATTGCTCAATTGGCTTGAAAATTGGTCAGAATGTTTGTCTTGATTGAAATCTCGGATGAGTTAGGATCTGGGTCACCTGGGATCATAAACTAGGTCACTAGGTCAAATTAAAGAAATACCTTTAGGGCACTCTAGAGGCCACATTTTTTTGCTCAATTTACTTGAAAATTGGTCAGAATGTTTGTCTTGATAAAATCTCACATGAGTCTGAATTTGGGTCAACTGGGCACATAAACTAGGTCACTAGGTCAAATTAAAGAAATACCTTGCGGGCACTCTGGAGGTCATATTTTTGGCTCAATTAACTTGAAAATCGGTCAGAATATTTGTCTTGATCAAATCTTAAATGAATCTGAATTTGGGTCAACTCAGGTCATAAACTAGGTCACTAGGTCAAAGTAAAGAAATACCTTTAGGGCACTCTAGAGGCCACATTTCTTGCTCAGTTGACTTGAAAATTGGTCAGAATGTTTGTCTTGATGAAATATTGGATGAGTTTGAAATTGGGTCACCTGGGATCATAAACTAGGTCACTTGGTCAAATTAAAGAAATACCTTTAGGGCACTCTAGACGCCACATTTATTTCTCAATTAACTTGAAAACTGTTCAGAATGTTTGTCTTGATAAATATTTTGATGAGTTCTAAATTGGGTCACGTATGGTGATAAAGTAGGTCACTAGGTCAACTTACGGAAATTTCTTGTGGATGCTCTAGATGCCACATTTTAAGCTCAATTGACCTGACGATTGGTCAGAAATGGAAATTTGCATGTGGAGTGAAATTTCGCCTATTGACTCAGGTGAGCGATCCAGGGCCATCATGGCCCTCTTGTTTATCTTTCTGAAACATTTAGAAGCACAAGGAAGTCTGGCTGTTCAAACCACTGGTTATCCTCAATGTCCGAATGTGTTACAGTAGACATTAGGCCAAGATATATCGCAAGCATCACAGATGGTTTCAAGTTGAGTACTAAATTTAGTTACCTTTGACCATCTTATAGTTCGATCTTTAAGGTTTCTATTGTAAGTCCTCGAAGAATGCTCCCAGGCAACAAGTAAGCGGTAGTAGCTAAATGATCAAGATTAAAATTACAAATTACGATTTTTTACCAGTCAGCTTTAAACTGTTTACTGATAAACATACCGAATAGTATTGGTTGTCTGTCCTTATATCTTAATGCAAGATACACGTACTTGACAATAGCGTAATGTGCACAACGCATAATGCGCAGGAAATGGTCCCTGTTGTACACATTGACTGCTGAGCGTGATACTGTTGTAAGCCATTTTTATTAGAAAATACCTTTTTCTTTTGCATAAGTAGACATATTTTTCAAAAGCGCAACTGCAGGCAAAATTTCGTAGCTCATATCTATCTAGAAAAATAGTTAAAACAAAATTCCATACCATTGTACATGGTACAAAAGAATCTCGTTATAATGTGAATTTAAAACACATTACAACACGAAAAAAAGTCGTGAAAAATCTCGTAATAATGTGCTTTGAAACACGTCATAATGTACTTAAAAGTTGTAGTACCGCGAACTGAAAATTCGCAGTAATTTCTTTTTTTCACTTAGTCAACCATAACGAGAACAGCTTACATGTATGTGCAATAAGTTCATTGACATGTAGTCGAATTTTCCATTGAAGATTTGATTGTGTTGGTTGTGCTTTTTGTTGGTTTCAGCGGTATTTCAGCCAACACTTAGCACCATTTCTTCATTCATGATCTTTCTAGGATTTACTAGTATTTAGTCTGCATCTTTAGTTTGCCTTACAACTGTCAGAAAAGGCTAGCAATGGCAGCAGAGATCGAACATGGATTCCAGCAAGGACAGTAGAATTATCACTATCACTTATTAATGGCTCAATGGCCAATCCCGGACGAGCCCCAATCTTACGAACAAAGTCCGTAACAAAGAAACAAATGAACAAATACATGGCAGAAATAAAGGGACCGGGCAGGATTCGAACCTAGAACTCCAGGACGAAAGGCCAATACCATAACCACTGAGCTAAAGAGATATCTCCCTAACGCAGTTGTTAGGTATTGTATTTAAATCGGGACGAAGCCATGCATGAAGGAGTGGTCTCCCGTAACAATTTATCCTGCTTTGCTTGCCAATATATCCAATGAATTATCAATAACTCGCACAATATTATATCCAAGCCACCGTGCTGCTATCCTACATCAACATCTTCGAAAGATGATAAGCGGTGAAAGAGGAATGGAACTTTTCAGAATGACGATCATCAATCTCCAAAAAGAGTTTGGCTGAGCTGTTGAATCGAGCTATCGACCCCCGGATTTAAAGCCGAGTATATTACACACTGACCTACCGAGATTGGCGAGATCTCGACAAGATGTTCATCGAGTTGGTATTTACTACGGGAAAATCAGCGGGAAGTAATGCATTTTCAATGATTAAACGCTGATGAAAACGGGGTAAAATCGAAACAAACAAATAACTGTAAGAGATTATGGAAGTTGCACTGTTTGTTTCATGATGTATCTTTCATAAGAAAATGGCTTAGTGGTCAGGATTATTTAAATCTATTGAGAATCCCTGGTTCGATCTCCACTGCCGGCGCTAGTCACCTCTGATTGCAAGTAACAGGTATTCATTGTCTTGTGTCAGAACACACACATCCACCTACCCACACACACACCCACGCACGCGCACGCGCATGCACACACACACACACACACACACACACACACACACACACATATATATATATATAGAGAGAGAGAGAGAGAGAGAGAGAGAGAGAGAGAGAGAGAGAGAGAGAGAGAGGGAGGGTGAGGGTGAGGGTAGAGAGAATTGGTTCAAAGCATAGAATCATTGGTAAGAGATGTGCTGAACAATAGTTTTTTTCTAAGGGTTATTAACCAGTACACACATCATTGTTACATGATAGGGATTGTAGAGTCGATGGATTTAGAATAGATATGGACGAAAAAGGATTTAGAGAACTTAAGTTGCAGCCTGTAAAGTTGATAGTATTAGAGATGTGCATTACAGAAACAATGAAGAGAATCTTGGAGATTGTGAAGTTGATACTGTTATAGTAGATAAGATAGGATGCAGACAACTAATTGTAAAATTGATAGATCAGGGAATCATGATCAAATTAACCAAGTAAGTTCTCACAGGCAAAAGATTTATGTGAATTTTGATCAATGCCGATTACTTATTAAAAAGCATGTTTAAGTTTTGATCCCTTGATGGAGGAAATTTTGACCTGTAGGTTATACTTTGAGCAACCTCGGTTATTGGCTAGTAAATGATAACAAATGCAAAGTATAACTGCTGTAGAACAAGAACGTTTTTGAAGTGTTCACTCTGTAAGTCATGTAAAAGATGTGATCCCTAGGAAGGGAAGCGGCACTTTTTGATCCCAGTGTTAAAATGTCAATAATCTTGGTAGAGGTTGACTAGATGAAGCTACATGCCGAATTTGGTAGCCCTATACATGTATCTTATGGTTGGAACCCAGATGACAGTTTTAGTATGCAGTTTCAAACTTGTGACTCCCGAGGTGGGACTAATTCCAACCTCAGGCCTATATTATGATAACCCTGATAAAGGTCGTCGAGATGAAGCTACATAGAAAATTTGGTAAGCCTAGGCATTGTAGTTAGGAACATTTTTTTTTAAAGTTTTCATTTAGAAGTCCATTTAAAACTGGACGGGCGAATTTTGACAACAGGGCTATGATTTGAACAGTCGTTGTAGAAATACACCAGGTGAAGCTGCAACTTACGTCTGGTAGTCCTATGCCTTTTCGTTTAGAACAAAAAGATTTTTAAAGTTTTGCCCATGTATGACCAGGTAAAATTTGTGATCTCTGGAGCGAAGCCACAATAACCTCAGGGCTATATTTTGAATCATACCAAATTTGGTAGCCCTTTGCCTTACGGTTTTGGGAAAAAAAAAAAAAAAAAGAGTTAAAGATTTTCAATATTTTTCCGGTTGTGTTTACATGGGAAGAATATATTTTTTTATCCAAATCTGTTTCTTTGAAGAAATTCCGGAGAGAGCAACGGCAGGGTTACTTCTGTGCAGTTTACTTAAAACTGGATATGTAGTACAGAGATGTTTGAAATAAAATTTGACGGACGGACGCACGACAGACACAGAGCCACGACATAAGCCCGCTGGCCTTCAGTCAGTGGAGTTATAAGTACCGAAACAGGTGATAGATTCTTTGGTCTCTTAAGGGAATGATATCATTCCCATTTTCAACATTCTGTCTCGTTTCTGAGTACGTAATGATTCTGAAACCCTTGTCATTCCCCTGCTTGAATATTTAGATCATATGTTCCTTAACTACAGGTCTACATGTACGTTTCAGTTTTCGTTTACGTTACATTTGAAAAAAAAAGTTTAACTTATATTTTACATCCAACGTGTTTGAAGTTTACTTTTACACCCTCATATAATCTTCTTACAGACCAAACCGATTACTTTTTTTGTAAGCGAAAATTTTCCATGGGATATTCGATCCAACATGCGATGTAGATTCCGGACAGAGTGGCTGTCTATAGGTCCAGCTTATACGGCTACCAACCATGGCGAATATTTCAGCTGTGATTTTCCTGGCAGTAACTGTAAGATCACTTTTCAGAATATTGTCACACCGTGTTTTTTGATAGAGTTGTTTGCGACACTGTCCATAGTAAACATGACTTCTGAAACTCCTTATACCAGAGAATCCCGTGTTATAACGACCTTGAGGAATCAAGCTTTTGAAAACATTATGGGAAACAGAGGAAATGCTGGTAACTAGCTTTTTATCCATTTCCCATGATGCTTTCTACTCTTTCCAGCAGAAATCCCACGGTTTGAGACGGATTTAATCCGTCGTCTAAATCTGCTTGCAATTTGGACATGTTTACAGCGTTACTGTCTTTGAAACGGTCAAACACCACCGCCAATCGGCAGATTGTGGAATTAACATATAGGTGTTCTCATCAGATTAGTAATTCGAATATTCATTTTGATTATGCAACTAAATAGTATATTATGAACGCGACCATAATCATAGTCCTTACCTTAAAATGTTATAAACATATTTCAAACGTATACATATATGTTTTTAATTTGGCGAAATAACTTCAAAAATCTGTTAACCATTTACCAAAAAATTCTGTGCTTGAATCCTCTCAACAACAGCCTTCGTTCTGCTCCCAGGGTTCATCATAGTAAACACAGACTGGTATTGAGAGGTTTTGAAAGATCTCCGGGATAGAGCTTTGAAATTCATTCAGACTATCAGCTTTGAACCCTGTCAGTTTTTACCGTGATAACAATAATTGGTTATCGTTATTATTATTATCATCTAATTTTATTCTTGTGGGCAATATAATCATACTGAACCATCATTTTGCTGTTTTTAGGTCCACTGGCCATAGATTAGTTTGACTTTATTCACCAACCATTCGAAACAATCTTGTTCATCTAAATTCTAAATGTAAAAAAAAAAACGTTTCTGCGTTTCTGTTAAGGCAAATTCTACTTGGCTGGTTGACACGGGGGTGGGTGAGAAGGGTAATTTCAACCTGCGTTCCTTTGAAACTTAGGAAAGGGTTGAATGGTTTAAACTCTACTGAGTCGGTTAAGTATTTCTTATTCGTCTTGGTTTTAAATTGTAACATGATATGTTTTACTTACAATGGTGTTTTTGGCCTAAAATGTATTTCCCTTGATGTTATTATTTGTGTAACTTGTATTGCATCAGTTTGGAGTGAAAGATCAATATTCTTATTTGTACTTTGCTTGTTGATATTAGTCCAATGTGGATACAAGGTTTATCTCTGTTCATTGTAGAAGCTGTTTGCCTGTCCGAAGTGAAAGATCAATTTTCTTTTTGTGCTATGCTAATTTATATTAGTCTAACGTGGATACAGTGCTTATTTGCTTTCAGTGAAGAGACCGTTTGCCCGTTAAGACTGAACAATAATCATCCCTTTTTGCTAAACTCAGCTCAAGCAGAAAGGGTTCTTTGACAAAGCCAATGCACATATCGGTGTGAGTTGTTTTTATAGTAATACAGACCACTCTTAGTTTACGTTACAATACCTGTGTGTATACTATATAATTGAAATAAGCTGCTCTCCACTACTTGTGGATCTGAGGGCGGATTATGGACGCTCATCTTCTAATCATATTTCTGTCATTCAATCAAAATCTTTTTTTCAACAATTTGGAAGCACATTCACAGAGAAAACGTCGAAGGATGTCATTTTGAGGGATAAACCGGTGACAACTTTTGGCACTTTACCTCTGATATCTGTATCAATATCTATATTTATTGAGGGAAGCCCATTAAACCTGCGATCGTCAGACCCACCATAAGGTATCGAGTCCAATCGGTTATTATATGTAGCCGTGACATTTCGCTGTTTCATGGTATGATAAAAATTAAGACTATTAATCAGCATCCAAATATAGAGGCTTTTGGAGATTTAAGCCTACTTAAATAGCTATGAAGAACCTGTAGGAAGGATTCTTACTGGCAGATAGAAAGGGTCAGCTGAAAGTGATCCACAATACTGTAAATCGGTGCTAGATTTAATGAAATTGGTCATTTGTAAATAATATTTACCAAGTAGCTTAATGCCCAGCTCCTTGCCCGTACACAATCCTGTTTTACGTGAAAATATATTTAGGTTATTTCTGTTGCAGATTTTCCAAATTTACAGTTACATGTAGGTCTCAATTGATCTGATCTGCAATAGTCTGGTCTTGGAGCTCGATATGTGAAATCAACTTAGTGTATGTCAGATGAAAAATCACTATTGAATTGGTCAGTATCTATCATTTTTTTGTCGGATTATACCATCAAGCAAACTCGCAACTGGAATACGGTATCAATCACAGAGTTATACTTTAAGATAGTTTTTTTTTTTAATTAAAGATTATTCTGCTGCAAGGAGGAACGAAGTAATAACTCTGTCAGTAACCGATGATCACACAGGGCGCGTTATTGCTGAAGCAACATTCGTGATATATCTATGCGAAAGCTTTAAAGCGTAAGTTCTTCATTATTTGTTTTTTAAAGTCTAGATAAACAAGAGAAGAAGATTTAATTGTGTATTCAGGTTTTGCATAAATTGGTTTTTCAGAGTTTTTCTTATTAGTGTACGAAAATATTCATTTTGATTTCCTTAAGCGAAAGATATTCTGAGTTTCTTCCCGAGAAAACTTTTTGCGTTTGAGTTCTTCCTGTCTAGCTGCTTTGCACTCTTTTTTATTGACTTTGGTTCACTTTCAAAAGCTAGCAACTTTTCCATTCTAGACTAAATAAGAACTTTCGTAAAGTGTGTGCAAAATTGTCAAGGTAAACTTTAAGATATACAGATAAGATATACGTGTGGTAATTTCCAGAGAACCTTAAAGTTTCCAAAATAAGCCAGTTAATTCATTGATATAAGTTCGAGTTTTACGTGCTTGTAAGGAATGGACAAATCCAGCCGCATGTTGGATAGTTGTGTATACCAAAATATTGCTATAGTCGTAGACTACTGAAAAATCGAAAACGTTTTAAAGCTTTTGATTATAAATTTCATTGCAAAGAATGCCGCAAAAATATTCGAGAGGGCCGTGGGCATGTTGGAGGCTTGGCTTCCTACTGTAGAGACCGCAAACAAAGTTGATGCATCCGTGCAAAAATTAAGGAGCCTTCGGTGGCGATATGCTCAGACCGGGAGTGTACAATACTTATCACATAGCGGCTTTTGAACAGCAACATCTACAGCTGCTATATCCCCAGTACTTGCAACGATCGGATTTCCGCCCAGACAGAGCGGAATCGTTTAGCTTGAAACGTTTTGCACGGACGTCGCCAGTACGTCGGCTCGATTTTGACGTCCCGCCATTGCAAAAATAGATTACTGTGCCTTGGCACACATAAACTGGACAGTTTTGGCAGATAATTCTTTTTATTGATGAGACGAGATTTGTATTTTCTCGAGCTGTAGGCCGTGTACGGTTGTTCTGACGAAGGAATGAGCGCTGTGCTGAATGTTACGAACTGCTACGCGATAGTTTTAGGGCGTAGTGTTAGTTTATTGTTGGGCAGTATTGCTTATAGGTATCACACCACTCGTCGCTATCAAGGAAAACTTAAATGCCCAAAAATATAGGGAAAATATTGTATGCCCTCATGTTGCCCCTCTTTTTCAAATCTATGACGTCATAAAGACGTTACAAAAAGATAATGCTAAACCGCATATTGCTCGTGTCAAAATACATGTATATATATTTTTTAATTTATAACGTTGATTTCCAGAACAATTTCTATTAAAAAAGTCCAGATTTGAACCAAACAGAACATCTATGCGAAAATCTCGATTGACGCGTCCTTCGACTTCCAAACCCATCAAACACTGTCAAGGCCTTACAAGTAGCTTTGCATGAAGAATGGAATACCAGGCCAACATAAACATGCTTGTGACCTCACTTTAATGTCGCAGTCAGACAGTCAGTATAGCTAGCGTTGGTAACACACGCTACTGATTAGTGGCTTTTGAAATCGACCCCTTCCTTATTCTAATTGAAGTCAAACGGCAAACAATCAAATTGATACTTTCTGTCCAATATGCCGATTTCAAAAGATTAAAATGAAATTCTTTTACAAAACAGGATATTTCATCATGATCTATTGAAATGTTAAAAAAGTATCTACATTCAAACGAAAGTTTATTATTTTGGAGTTCAGAATACATACTTTCGCCCAAATCTGCGTGTGTGTGTGTGTGTGTGTGTGTGTGTGTGTGTGTGTGTGCGCGCGCGCACACACACACACACACTCCGTCCACACTCACACACACACCGTCCACACACACACCGTTCACACACACACCGTCCACACACACACACACCGTCCACACACACACACACACACACACACACACACACACACACACACACACACACACACACACACTTATATGTATATTAAAAGTTGTGCTTCTGGTGCTATGACAAAAAAATCTAAAGCATTCTAAGAATTACGAATTTCACAGTATTATAAAGTGTCTTCAAGAGATGCTTTATCCAGGTTTATAGCAACTATAGTGCCCAGAAGACCAATGTCAAAGTTGACCGGTATTCTCGCAATTTTTTCGCAAAATTACAATATTGTTTGGTTTGAGTAAAGAGTCTCACTGAGGAGTTTCACCCAAAAAAAGCCTTTTAGAAAAGGCCCTTCGGATATTTTTTCACATGTATCTCAGATTATTTGAGCAATCTTTCCAGAATAAGCCAATTTTCAATTTTCAAAACAGTTCATTATCATGATTGCTATCGTCCGGAATCGTCCAAGATTTCTTTCGTCAGAACAACGATGTGCACACATTGAATTGCTCACTAGACATTTTTCTCACATACATGTGTGTTGGACATTCTGGGTGAGAGGGTCGCACTCAGAATACCGGCACTAAAAACCCTCCAGGCTCTCGCTGGGGCGCTATAAGAGGAATGGAGGCTGATTTCTTAGCACCAAAGCACCATAATTATTTGGAGTATGGGACACTTTTGCAAGTCCTTATTTGCCATTGAAGGGATACTTTGAACATTCTCATTTTCCATATGTGATTTGGGGCTCTCATTGGAAGGGACATACGTTAATTGCATTGTGACTTTTAAAGTAATTGAATTTCAAATTTTGACAAAGGCTTATTGATGTGTTTTGCATAATAAAGTAGAAATACTCTTTTCACACTTATTTTGTGAAAAATGACTTTGACCCTTGGGTAACTTGACACAGTGCGTTGACAAGGGTATTAATGCTTTCATACTAAAGGAAACATTTTTTTAAAGCGATGAAATGTATCTAATAGAATAAATGAAAAATTAATGACTGTTTTGATGTTCGTTTCTTCAATGGTTTTTCTGAGATTTCCTTAACTTTTTTTTATTTTAAATTGAGTTTATATAACCTCCATCTCAAAAAGATAGGAAACTGTTTTCTGAAAACTATCTTTAAGCGCACGGATCGGACGTTTAGCCGGTGAAAATAACTTGTCGGCGGAAATGGATACTTTCCTTTTTAACACCCCCCCACACACAAGGAATGCAATGGATTTTGGGTCAAAATTTTGACCCGAGTATCACCAGAATACAACTCTGAATGGGAGGAACAAACAGAAGATGATGGTGGAAATTTGCTAGCTAGAAGGTTTTAACAGTGGATCAATATTAGTTACTTAATTTCATGGCTATTTTCCATGAAATCGTGTATCTAAGCGTTTTTAGTGTATCTAAGGTGTTAGGAAAGTGGTCTAGGATGTAATAATAGTGATCTGCTCTGTTTTCCGGGGATCTCGGTGTTTTGGGGTGTTTCGCTTACTTAAATATTTAATAAACCTGGTAATGTCAAAGCCGCGAAACGAGGCCAATTTTAAATCTATGAGCTACTTCTATGACATTTAAGTCTAAAGTTCATTGTTTGGGTAATTGCTCTGCACAGTTTTTTAACCCGCATGTTTTTTTTCATAAATCAAATGATACTGACGCGTCTGTTCATTACTCATCAGGATCAATTTTTCTTGAAACGGAGGAGTGATTCGTTCTCGCGGGAAATTTAGTTTGACGGTTGACATAAGATGGTGGACCTGAAAGGTCATCAGCATTTAGAAACAGTTCAAATAAATATCTGCCGACAAAAACAAGCATCGACCGTGCTCTTTAATCTTTCATCTACCTGCAGCGAAACGCTCTTTCTGCGTCAATTCGTCAAATTTTCCTAGTGGTATATGAGCGCAACATCCACCTTAGGCGAAGAATCCATTACAAATATCATTCTTTTATGCCACAGTGAAAGGACAGTCAACATATTAATTTTCTAAATTTGAGTCAGAAAATTTTCAGAATACATTTGTTGAGGCAAGACAAAATTAAGAAAAAATATGGCTTATCTATAAACATACACATCGCTGCTAATCTAAAAAAAAAACCTGGTTACAAAGAGCAGACGATACAAATACATCACACGACTTGAGGGAAAATTCAAATTTCATTCAAACCTTAATGTTATATAAAGCAAAATTTATCGTCGACATGGTCACAAAATACCAAAATTTATCGCATTATATGATTATAATGTTAAAAAAATAAATAGATAGATTTCATGTTCTGAGTATGTGTATAAGGAGTTTCTCTTGTTATGAAATGTTCGCCAAATATACATGTAGCTGCTTCACTGCAGCATATCGGAAATGACGTTTCTTATGGAGTCTTCGCCAAAGGTGGATATCAGGCTCATGTACCACTAAGAAAACCCGCAGAATTGGCACGGGAAAAATGTTTCGCTGCAGATAAATCGGTATATATTAATTTTACCCGTTTTTCAGAGTTGTTTCTAGTGATACTCGTGTCAAAATTTGACCCAAAATCCATTACATTCCTTGTTGATATTATTCTCCATTGCATTGCGTATAATGTCAATTTCTTATAGTTGTAGTACGTGTCTTGCCTCACCAGAAATACAGTGTAATTGGTGCATCGGAAGCCTTACGTGCAGTAAAACTTGTAATGGGACTTTTGTCAGACAGGTATATACCTTGGTTTTTACTTAGATCACTTCAGATACTCTTATCTTTCGTATGAATGTCAGAAAGCAAAAAACGCCGCTAGTTGTTGATAAGATATGTAGTTTGATGTAGTTCGATACAGTTTGTTAAAACTTTGAAACAAAAAAAGTAGTTATATTGAACAGTCTTCTGCAGCCATCTTGGATTTTTAGAACCAATCGCATTCTTTATCTTACTTTTTCTGAACCGGCTTTTTTTGACATTAATACGATGTTAACTGTTTTCTGCTTTGTCAAGGCTATGTACAACGAAACATGTTCTCATAAATTTAAGCAAAATATGGCGGCTTGTTAATTGTGTTGATGAATACTTGCATCCATTCTTTCGAAAACTATAGAGATTTATTTCGTTTTTAGCTCTACTGGCTGAGAGCCATTAGAGCTCATGTCATGGTATGGTTTCCGTCGTCCGTCCATCCATCTGTCCGTCTGTCTGTTCGCCTATCCGTCCATAAGTCTTTATTCTTGTTTACGCGATAAAGTCTGCATTTGTGGTAGCACTTTCGTGAAACTTGCATAGTTTGTATCTCTCATCAATAGCTGTAACTCTATCGATTTTGAAAAAAAAAAAAAAAAAAAATACGACAATCAATATGGGAAAAGTAGCTATTTGAAGTTGAAAATTTCATTTTCTTGTTTACGCGATAAAGTCTGCATTTGTGGTCGTATTTTCGTGCGACTTGCACAGTTTGCTTTTGTCATCAACAGTTTGAATCCAATTGATATTGAAAAAAAAAAAAAAATTCAACAACCAGTATGGAAAAGTAGCTATTTGAAGTTGAAAATTTCCATTTCCTTTTTACGCTATCTGCATTTGTGGTCGGATTTTCGTATAACTAGCACAGTTGCTGTGTATCATCAACAGCTTGAACCCTACTGAAAAAAAAATCGGACAACCAATATGGGAAGGTTAGCCATTTAAAGTTGAAAATTTTCATTTCTTGTTTAGGCAAAGAACACCACATTTTTTATTCAATTCTTTTGAAACTTGCAAAGATCATTTGGTTTATCAAGGGATTAAACTCTATTAAAAGTGAAGAAAATCTAGTAATCAATTTAGAAAAAGCAGCCATTTGATGATTTAGTATTGCTTACTCAACAAAGTCCACATTGTTAGCCACATTTCTTTTAAATTTGCTAGGATTTGCTAGCAAAAAAAGCAAAACCACGGCCAGTAGACCGATTTCAGGCCCTCAAGGGCCTCTAGTTTAGATCGACATGGTACTAAAATTGCGTGAATTTATGCATTGAATTTTGTTACAGGGTGACAATTTTAGCAAAATATTGCGGCTTATTAATTGTTATGATGAATACTTGCTTCCATTCTATCGAAATTTTATTGAGATTTTTCGTTTTTTAAATACATATGGTATTAAAATTGCGTGGATTCATTCGTCGAATTTTGTTACAGGGTGAAAAAGACGGTTGTCCTAGGTTGCTGAACCACACAGGCATTTATTTACCTAACGGAATGTCTAAGAATATATCATTACTAGCAGCAAACTTGGTAAGAAAAAGTAATGATTTTTTTTTCAGGAGTAGGTTACTTTTTAATCAAAGCTATAACCAGAAATGTTCTACAGGGAAAATGAAGAGATTATAGTGCGACAAATATAGAAGGAAAGTATTTTAATTCGGAAAAACAAGGCCATAAAGCAGAGAGAGTAGTTGATGTGATATTCGTCTTCTCCTACTACGACTTTTTAATAATTATCGAATGTGTAACAAATTACCATCATACATGTATGTAACCCTATGTCTAATATCCAGCCAATTTTATGACGTTTATCCCTACTCCTAACAACCCCCGACACACAGACAAAAAAGCTCGCACTATTGTAAAGAAAGTTTTTGGTTTAACACTAAATTTTGACATTTCTTTCGGGAAGTGCTGCTTTTATTTGTAAAATTTGTGCAGCTTTAACAAATCTGTAACTTCTGCTATGTGCGCAAGATCTTCATAAGACAGGTCCAAATGCACATAAGCAGTGGTTTTCAGAATAACAAGGAGAAACTGGTTAAACACTGAACTTGAAACACTGGTGAGTGAAATTGCTATAGAAAGAAACGGCCAGGTGATATAAATGGTACAGATGTATACCTGATTATCCTCTGTGTGAAACTTGTACTAAAAGTTGATTCATTACGCCTGGAACAATTAAAATATCACAACTCCGGAAAAGTACTCGATCAATTGGCCCAAGCCTTTTCGCAGGGAAAACTGGGGTGGGGGCATGGTACTCTGTTTTTTGTGGTTTGTTAGTCCGTGGTTCAGATGTTCCGCCTATTATTATGAGGAGGTACGCAACTCTTCCAACAGTTTTATGCCGATCCTTTTAAAACTTACATGTGTTCTAAACATGGTATTAAGATATGCATGTGACCTTCGTACAGTCCGTTTTTACAGCCCAAGCATTATTAGCGTGTATACATGTAGTCGATACCTTGTTTGTTTCTTCTGCTACAGGTTTATAAATGTCAGTTTTATGTCGATCCTTTTGGAACTGTACAGATGTTTTCAGCTGATTTGAAGATATGTGCTGGACTTTTGAACAGCCTTAGAATTGATTTTTATCATCTTTTCACTTTTTTTTTTAACTAAGACGTTTTATTCGGATCAAACACTATCAGAGTGTATATCATTATAGTTGATATCTCGTGTCTGCAATCCCTCCTGCACGTGTATGTCTATCCTTTTGAAACTTACAGGTGTTTTAAACATAGTTCAAAGATATGCATCTGATTGTTGTAGTCTTAAGATATATTTTTGTTACTTATTCTTTAACGTTTTTAACTTAGTAGTTTAAACGTCATTAAAGTGTATAATATGAACAGTGGATCAATACCATGTGTACGCAGCTCCTACTATAATTTTATGTTGATACTTTTGAAAATTTGCACCTTTTTAGGCAATGTCTGAAGATATGCATGTGAGTTTTGTAAAGACTTCAGATTAATTTTCTTTCATTTTTTTTTTTGCAAATTATAACTTTACGATCTTTACGCTCAAACACTGCTAGAGTATTTTAATATACATCGATCCTTGCCCTCATTCGCGACCTGGTTATACAATATGTCATCAGGATAAGCATTCTGGCCAGTTTTGAATTATTCCAGTGTTTCGTATACAGTCTTTTAGTCTGCATGCCACTTTTGTTCTAACCCTGTGACAAATTCAAGTTTATGAACGGTTAGAGGCACAAATTTATTGAATTTGCTTGTTTAGGCCTACTATGTTTTCATAGAATGCTAGCTAGCGTTTGGAGAGAAAAAAAAAAAAAAAAAATCAAAATGATCAAATGGTCAGGCTGTTTCTCATATCTTTTTATGAGACAAATGTGTGTAGTAGATGTATATGTTTTATAGAGACAAACACAAAAGAATCTGCTTTGTTCAGAAAAGAGTAGAAAGAGGGAAGATGACTATTTCCACTCCAATATCACTGTAGTAGTGAGTCATTATTATGGAAAAAAAAACAGCATCATAATGTGTAAGAGCGCAACCATGTTTAAATATAAGAGTCGGATTTGCAGCGCGCGTTATGACCGGGTATTAGTAAAATAATCGTAGATGGGTCATCCTATTTTCGGTGTTCACATTTTGAAAATAATCTAAAGTTTATTATGCAAATACGAAGAAAATTAGACTTTCTTTCTAAAAAATCATGAATAGGAAGAAAACATTTAAGCCGTATGTCAAAGGAGATGATGAATGTAGAAGACCAAATTAAGTACTGATTAAATTCATTACAACTTTGAAAAAAGAAGACCGAAAATATTATGCTTTTAGTTAAGAAAATACTTGGTGGTAAGATAATGGTGCGATCTAATTATAAGATATTGAGAATGAAATAGGTTTTGAAATACAGCGTAAAAAAGAAAATTCAAACTTTATCAGTTTCTTTTGTTATTTAATTTGTAGACTTCAGGTTTTACTAAATCTTCAAGTTTTTTTTGTGCAAAAGAAGCTATTTCCACAATCAGACAGACAACAATCTTTAAAGGTTACGGTTCAAAGACTCCCTATTTGTTGCACATGAAAGACTGATTAACATACAAGTTTATGTATAAAACCGTCTGCTGTACTAACTGTCAAGTTTTGGATCAATATTTCATTACAAATAGGTACCTCACGTATACTACCAATGTGCTGTAAACGAATCAACTGGTGTAGTCAAGACAGATGCAGTCGCAGATATAGCTCGGGGTATATTGTACTGTAATATACAAGTAAGAATAAGTTTATGTTGATTTACAAACGATTATAACCCTCCCGGTAGTTTTATTTAATAGTCATTCCAAACTTTATGTGCCGTTTGCATGATTTCCTTTGTTGAGATAAAGAGTTGTCAGTCACTAATAGATCAACTTGTTAGCCCACATGAGCACCTGACTTTTATCGTGCTGTGTCCGTCGTGCGTCGTGAGTCGGAAATTTTTTACCTTATGTACACTATAGATGCTACATTTTCAGTACTCTACTCAAAAACCAGGTCACTAGGTCTGATCTTTGAAAACGTTGTGTACTCTTTAGAAGCCACATTTTCAGTCTATGAATCATTAAAGTTAATTAGAATCTTTGTCTTGAGCATATCTCAAATGAGGTTGAAAGTGGGTCACATCAGGTAAAAAAGTAGGTCAGTAAGTCAAATCTTTGAAAAAACCTTGTGTACGCTTACTTAAGAACGTTCGCGACAGTTTCCATTTTCACGCTTCGTGTAACTATCACGCTCACCTTTTACTCGAAAAACGGTGAGCACCCAACGCAATTGATCCTGCCACACTTGTCAATGTCTGCATAATGGATAAACCAAGAACTAAAACGGGTCGTTTAATGTCAGCAAAATGAAGAAAAAATTATTTGAATCAAGCCAAATTATTATATGCGAGGCAAGAATCCAAAATTACGCTTTCAAAAGATCGGAGTGAAAGTCAAAGTGAATCACCTAACTACGTCACCTTACAACGGAAATATGGACACAAGCCATGCTTTTACTAGCGCTCTATCTGGCAGACGTATCGTTGAGCTAAAACATCCTTTCAGATGCAGATGCTTTCAGTTTGGTCTAGTCCAAAATTTTATCACTTGGTAAAGACTTGCAGAAAACGAGGGGCTGTACATAACTCTTTCTCCTTTACCAGGTTGTCTCTTAGCTTGATGAGTCTGCAGCAGACAACATTAGAAATCATTGATGTCAAAAGGAGAAATTGCTGCTAAGGATTGATTTCTCTTTTTCGCACGATGATTTCTGACCCATCAAAGAACTGTGATACATGAATACCAGGTTTTGGTTTAGCGTCTGCAAACGCGTTAAATTTAGAAGAGTCTAAAATTCGTCGTTTGGAAATGGGTTAAATGCTAACATCAGTATTACATATATATGCTATGAATTGGTTTATTATGACCAACAAAGTTGATTCTTATAAAAAAAAGTTGTGTTATTGAAAAAATTGAGATAATTTACTTCATATAATATCTTTGTCTTTGACAAACCCTACATTTATTCATTAGTTAGTGCTCCACCCACAAACTTAAAATGTATTTTCTTAAAAAATAAGGCTGGTGACCTATTTGTTTTAAGCCTGATTCTTTTAGTTTAGTACCTGAATATTATTTATAGAAAAAATAAAAAAAATCTGAATGTTAGAACATTTGAAAAAACAACTTTAAAAGATACTCTGGTTTTTCTTTTTTTTTTTCCAAAATAAAGGTGTTTTAGCCACAAGTTAAGTTTTTTTTTTTTTAATATAGATACTCAGTATACTCTAAATTATTTTTTTCATTAAATTTGATGTTTCACCAATACAATGACATAAAATTTGCATATAATTGTTTTCATTTAAAAAAATATACATAGACTTAGTTTTCATAGGTGAAATTTCATCCTGAACTGCCGCAATGCAGGGTGTACAAAAAGAAACATTCATAGAATTTTCCCAAAGCTGGTGACCCCCTCTTTTTATCTCCTATTTTTGTAGATCAGATAATAAACTATCACCAAACAAAGTTTCATAAAATTCTGAATGTTATGAAAAAATGGTGAAACTGTAGCGATCGTCTTTAAAAGCCACATTCTCAGTTCAATACTCATGAAAATAGGTTAGAATGTTCGTCTTGATGACATATAAGACAAGTTTGAAAATATTTCATGTCGAGTCAAAAAGTAAGTCAAACCCTAGAGAAACCTTGTGTACACCCCAGAGGCCCCATTTTCTGTCCAATTCTCATGAAAATTGGCCAGAATGCTTGTCCTGATGACGTATAGACAAGTTCGCATATGGGTTACATCAGGTCAATAACTAGGACACTGGGTCAAATCTTTGAAAAATCTTGCGTTCACTCTGCAAGCCACATTTCCAGTTCAATATTCAGGAATTTTGTCGAAATGTTTGTCTCGTTGATATCTTGGACAAGTTGGAATATGCGTCACATCAGGTCAATAACAAGGTCATTAGCTTGAAACATCCCATAATCACGCTGGAGGCCACATTTTCAGTCCAGTACTCATGAAACTTGCTCAGAATATTTTTCTTAAAGATGTCTTGAATGTGTGTGAATACAGGTCATGTGGAGTCAAAAATTAGGTCTTCAGGTAAAATCTTAGAAACATTTTGTGTACGCTCTAGAGCCTTTATTTTGTTCTAATTACTCGTGAAATTTGATCAGAATGTTTGTCTTGATGATACCGTGTAATACCTTGTGTACGCTCTTAGAGGCCACATTTTCTTGGCAATACTTAGGAAATCTTTATCAGAATGCTTGTGTTGATGATACCTTGGATGAGTTTAAAAATAGGTCACACCAGGTCAAAAACTAGGTCATCAGGTAAAATCTTAGAAAAACCTTGTATACACCCCAGAGGCCACATTTTCTATCCCTTACTGATGAAAGTTGTTCAAAATGTATGTCCTGATTATATCTAGATATGGATCACATCGGATCAAAAAAGTAGGTCACCAGATCAAACCTTGTGTACACTCTAGATACCACATTTTGTGTCCAATACTCACGAAAAGTGATCAGAATTTAATTTAGTATCTACAAGTTTAAAAATGGCCATGTTGGGTTAAAAGATAGGTTCCTGAAGAAGAAAAAAATGTGTACACTTTAATGGCCACGTTTTCATTCCAGTACTTATGAAAGATTGTTAAAATGTTTGTCACAATATCTCTGAAGAGATTGTAAATAGGTCACGTTCAATGAAAAAGCTCGGTTGTACTACTTTCAGGGACAGCATAGCCATCTTCTTTTAATCCAGTATGTCATTTCTTCACAGTATCCCCAAATTCTTATCAACCTTTACAAACAGTCATTTGAACCTTTTAATTATATCGGTTTCACATCTAGTCATCCTTATTTTTTCCTTGTTTTTGCAAATTTTGTACATGTACGAGTACATCGGACTGCAGTCTGGTTTCATATCTATATCACCGGCATATATTTTTTTCTGAAAGTAATAAGCCCCTGAATATGTCGCCTTCTCTCACTTAGTATATAATTCAAGATGTCCATATATGTTTTCAGCCAAACACAACTTTCAGTAATTTGTCAGTGTTTTTGACATATTTACCAAATCAAAAGGAATAAAATATTTACTTTTACGATGTTTTGCGTCTTCTTCTAAATAAGTATATCTTTAACCTACTACAAAGAACTGGTACAAAAAAAAAAAAAGTTCAATGTAAATATTGAATGCTTACACAAGCGCCAGTGTCTAGCATTCTAAAATGTAGAATGGCTACAAACCCTCTTCTCGAACCCTTCTCAATTTACTATGTCCATCACTTTTTTGTTGTTGACTATTTAAGTACATGTACTAGTAATTATAAGGAAAGCAATCTCAAGACTAAGGTCAATTCGCAATTTCAGAATGGTTATATTGATTCAATTTATGCAAATTAACTTAACTGTCGTTTTATGCTTCAGTATTATTAAATTATAGGAAACTCATTGTTGTTAGTAAAAGATGAAGAAAGTAAAACTACTTTAAGAAGTTTCTAAAAGGCGGTGGATTTAAATTGCTAAATGAAAAAAGTGTGTTTGATTCACACATGCCTGTGTCTAAATGACCAATTTAAAGACTACCGATGATTCTATAAAACGGAATTTGAATGGCGACTTATCAAGGAACAAATGCCGGTAGTTACTGTTCTTTTTCCCAAATTAGTTCATTTGAAAGCATAAAGACTTAACTTTTATAAGTTAGCATTTGGAAAAAAACAATGCATTGAATCTGATCATTTTATGTCTGTCAAACTAAATATTATTTGCATCATTAAGTTCTATTTCAGACAGTCTGCATGCAAATTTCACATCTTTCATTAGTTTTTAGACTAGCGATCACAAGATCGCTTGTCTATTGCCAGCGAGACGGATCCAGAACTAAATGTAAACAAACCCCCACACTCGCCAAATGCTGCTCTGCGAAAAAAAAAATCTTTCTGATTAGAAATCATACACATGTCTTTTGATTGTAACAATATTGGATTGAACCTTGTAATGTCTACCACTCCGACATGGATGATGTCTACTACAAAGTCATAGACTGAGGGACAAGATGTTTGCTTATACATAAGTAAGTGACCTATGCTGACCAGGTGCATCTTTCTTTATCAGAACACAACGTTTTTAATCGGTCGGCGTGAGCCAGTGTAATGCAGAGAAATGACCCTCCCCTACAAAATGACCCATGGGTCATTTCACTACGTAGAGGAATGACCCGGGTCATTATTCTACGTAGAGAAATGACCCCAGACCGTAGAGAAAGAACCCCCATCTAGCTGTAGTAGAATGACCCCCTCATGAACAGAAAGGACCCCCGTAGAGAAATGACCCCCCCTTTTTTTTCCCCTGTAACATTGTTGTTGCTGCTGATGCTGATACTGCTACTACTACTACTACTACTACCATTACTACTACTACTACTACTCGTATTTCTACTACCCCCTTTTTGCCTTAACATTGTTGTTGCTGCTGATGCTGCTGATGTTTCTACTACTACTACTACTTCTACTACTACAGCTGCTGCTGCAACTACTTCTACTAGAGGGGGATCATTTCTCTACGTAGAATAATGACCCGGGTCATTCCTCTATGTAGTGAAATGACCCATGGGTCATTTTGTAGGGGAAGGTCATTTCTCTGCATTACACCGGACGATTAGAGAGACCACAAATTTCGAAAACCCGTCTGCTGAGGGCAAACTGATCTAACTGCAACTCGTGACAACTTTAACTTACAGCCTTATAACACTAATACTAGCTGTTGTGACCTTATTACATTGAACTTTTAACCCTGATAACAACTTATGAATGAAACAAGAGGGAATCAAAGAGTATCAAATTATGTAAGCACATCTTCTAGGTTTCTGCTGTCTATATTATTCGGCAAACTCCGAGTGATCCGTTGATCAGGTTATACATTGTTACGGGATCGGCCGAGTTTTGACGAGTGCTGTTCGTATATAGCGGGTGTTGAAAAGATTATAGGTCATTTGGCCTTGAACAGGGATAAAAATTGCAATGGAACGGAGTTTTTACGAAAACATTGCTTTAAGATAATTTGAACATTTAGATTGTTTTGCCTTGGAGCAAACTAGTGTATATGCAACTGGAAACAGCTGTTAGTTTAAAATAGTATTCGGCTGTTTGTCGTTTATTGTTAGCGAGGTGAAGCTGTGAGGAACAAAGGATGTAGAGTTGTGTAAGGGATATGACCCTAGCGGAGAGGTCATTACGTAAACATTTTCAGAATGAACTGGTTATCTCACGCTTGCAACCTTAGTAAACAGACTGTCCATTCACAATACTGACCAGCATAGATCTGATTAGGCATCCTTCAGCTTAGGATGTATTAACCCTTGGACTGCTAAGCGCGACTTAATGATCTTTTGCGGAAAGTGTAGATCAAGATCAGACTGCACACTACATGCAGTCTGATTTAGGATCTACACTATCCGACGAGGAGATATTTTTTCCCCCAAAAAATACCTGCGAAATAGTTAAAACTTAGGGTTTACTGTAGCTTGAAAATTTAATTTCATTCATTTAGCAGGTTAAGGATTAAATCGTTTTTATAGCCCCTCTTCCTCTCCTTCCATCCATGTTTCTTCTTGGTGATATTCTAAAGACTGAAATCAGTCTGTCAAATGTTGACTAAACAATCCCGTGGGGATTTAAAATGTAGTGAGAAAAACTGCATGTATTCAGCATGTTCTCTTTTTCCTCACAGCGTTTTTTCATCATTTAAAAGAATTTCAACATTTTGTGATTTCTCGGGTAGAGTTGAATAAAGCATTTTCATAAAGGGAAAAAAAAGTGAAAGTGCAAAACAAATAAGCTCACTTAACTTCATATTCTCCATGTCTGAATCAACTGATCAGGTAAAAAGGCTTCTTCGGAGAGCGCAGATTCAGACCAGACAGCGTAGAACATGCAATCAGATCTTGGGTTTGTTAGGCCAGTTTTCTGAGATATTCTAATCAAAACAGCAGTGGCCCTGTAATAGTTAGGCTGCTTTTCCACGTTTCACATATCTATTTCATTAGTTCAGTGCTTTAAATGTAAAACTCAGATGTTCGACTCATTAGCTACTCCATATTAGTTGATTCTCATCCTCCATATTTCAGATTAAGAGCCCAAGGTTCACGGTAGCGATGCTCTTGCTCCTTAGAATGACTCAAATATAATGACCTGTGTTGTCTAAGGACTAGTAAAGTCGCTTTTGAAGACAATGAAAGATCAAGATCAGACTGTCCTTTGAATGCAATGCAGATCAATAAACGTACTTACATGTATATATCTAAGATCTTAGTTGTCTGTTTATGTAGGATATATAGAAAAATTGCAATGTTTAGATATTGTTTTTTCTGACTGTAAAAGGCCATAACTGGGTGCTTTAACTCTTAACAAAACTATCCCGTTTTTGATGACCAAGAGGAAGACGGCTGTTAAAAACAACGTAAAAAAAAAGATGCAGATAACCATCGTTTTCTCCTTTTCCCACGAGTTTTTTTTTCTTCTTTCGGCGATTCAGATCATCAATTGGTCTACATTTGATTCGTATGTGCAAATGCTTTCGATCTGGACAAGTCTAAAATTACATTATTTGGAAAAGGGGTGATGACTGGAAAGATATTACATTCTTTGAAACAAATGTGGAAGAAATTGGCCAGCCAATGTTTTGGACAGAACGATTTTGCCCAGATCAATTAAGCCAGTCAAAAAAATTAGGTAGGACAATTAGTCCAGATAAACACGATGGCTTCTTAAAAATAGAAAAAGTTAAAGGCCTACTTGCAGCAATAAGTAAACAATTTGTGTTATAATGCAGGCATATTTTGTACGACTTATTCATACCATTTTAAAGTATGGATATTACTGATAATATCTGACAATATATTACCGTACAGTTATCAAAGTTGCAAAAGTTACAGAAAAGAATATTTGTATATTGTTAAATTTATTTAAAAGGTTGATAGGTACTGTTAATAAGGATGAGTGATATCTAAAGCTTGATGATGGGTACTACTGATCAGAATTGTCACACATATTTAACGTTCTAATGCTGTTAACCGGCAAACATATATCCGTAGCATTCCATTAAACTACTAATTTGTAAAGGACAGTTAAAAAAGGGGGTTCTTACGTGGCTCTGTTACAAGGCATAGGATTTCTATCCCATACATAGTACAGACAACTGCCAGTTGATTTGTGATTTCAAACTATTGTACATATAGTTATTCAGTGTAGACCGATTACAGTGCTGACAGCACTTTGATTACCTTCGTGGTTTTTACGGAAGATGTCTCATCTAGCTACCAATTCGTCCAACCGATAAGAAAGTTAAAAAAAGCATAAAAAATCATCTTAACGTGAACTCTAGAAACTATTCAAATGCCAAATCAGCAAATTGATCTTTTTTTAGTTCTTTTTTAATTTTCAACTCAGTTTAAAAACAAACACATATGATGTTTTCATTGCATTTCCTATTGTGATAAGTAAATGGCTCCGAGAGGTGTGAAAAGTCACCAGATCAAACCAGTTCAAATTTTATTACCGGGTAAAACTGGGTCGAACCGGAACGGACTTAATAAGCGGGTTGGAAACTTTATCTTCAACAATGTATGGACCAACCGATATGGACCATATTAAATTGAAACTGGCTTAATAACTGCATAGGACTGTAGCAACCAGTGCAATTCTCGTTTTATTGCAAAACTGGTTGATACATATGTTAAATTTTCTGTCATCTCAACGAGTTTTGCAGTAATTTATTGCAATGCTCGTTTTTATTGCAAAACTGGTTGCTACATAGGACCGTTTTCTTCAATCTTGTAAGGACCAACCGAATTTTATCTTTACCAAGAAGGACCGTTTTCTTCAATCTTGTATGGACAAACCAAATTTTATCTATACCGAGACCATTTATTTTACATTCACTGGTCTGTCAGAAAATGGCAGAGAGAGAGAGAGAGAGAGAGAGAGAGAGAGAGGAAGGAAGGAAAGCGCTTTTTTACATTTTTCCTTTTCACTCTTTCTTCCTTTACACGTCTAACAGCGATTTGATGTGCATGTGTAATAGCTTTCGTCTCTAGGAACGTTGAAGTTAAGCTTTTTCGACATCATGTTTCTATACCTATTAGAAATTACCCTGCCATTTTCTCACCTTTAAAATTGGCACTTCCTTACCCCTTAGAATTAACGACATTTATTGGACGGGAGCTTTTGTTCAATAGGAGCAGTTATGCATCTTACTGTGCACGTCAAATTTTCTTGTCGTTGTAATGCGCGTATTGTCTCATTTTATCGCCTTTCATAAAACTTCACGACAAGATGTAAATGAATACAAGTTGGCTTCTTTACAAAAGAAGCCAGGAGAGGTCAGCATCAATGTTTTCAAATAGTTTATTAGCTTTTAATTTCAATATATTTTGGTACATGTAAACAAACAAGTATAAAAGCCGCCGCGTAGAAACCTCTTATGCTTTACATGACGGTCATGTGACCTTCTTCCCGTGTTTGCAAGTCGCATGATCTTGTCCAGCGGTCTTCTTTCTCATTTTTAACGAAATTCTTCTTATTTTTTCTTCTGCTTACATTTATTTGCTTAATGAAAATTACGATTATTTGAGAGGTCATTTGCAACCATGAGAAATATATATAACAATCTTATCTGAAATTCGTCATATAAAAATAAGCCACGTCTGTTTCCTGTTTCGGTTTTTTTGATTTCCTTTATTTACAAAACCATGACGAAACAGACTGTGTAGCGGAACAGTTTCGCAAGAAAATGGATTTAGACAGCAAATTCTGTGGCAGTCTGCCTTTTAAACTCACCACTATTGGTGAGGTATGTTGACCTCTCCAATTACGAATTTCGACAAAAACAAATCTATTTGAAGAAATATGTCATTTCAATCTCTTAAACGACAACAAGAAAAACAACTGTTATATCATTGGATTATTACTTAATTTCTCTTTCCTGTGCAATCCCTATTTTCATCAGAGAAAATGTGGACCTTTCTGATAAACCTCTATGCTGCAAAGCTATGGTTGTCAAGGGTAATATATGCTTTTCGGGAATTATTTATTGTTTGTGACTGAGCGAGCTAACCTTGATCATCACCATCATTTATTCGTTTCTTTTTTTTTTCTCCGACTACTTGTTGCAATTTTCTGTATGTTTTCCCGATGTTTTACAGGTATCAGTTGAAGACAGTCTTGTAAAGACCGAAGTACCTTTGGTTGTACATCAAGTAAAAGGTGAAATAAAAACTGAGATCCTCAGTCATCACGAGCACTTCGGTAACAGTAACTCTTCCTTTCTGATTCTAGGGAGACACATTAATGCTATTTTTTTCCCTAAAAATTGCAATTTTTTTCAAAATACGCTGTCGTAAAAATGTATCCAACTTATTTTCTTCGATGATTTTTTTGTAGCCTTCCGCATGTGTAAGATTTGTCATGTAGACTTGGTATATGAACAAGAATCCTTAACAGTTTACAGCATTGCCATTTAAAGTTTTGGACCAATTACGCTTGTCCCCTTAACTCCGTCGGAAGTAAGAAATTGCAACATCGCCTCTTTCGTTCGATTCTGTGCTTTAAAAGCTATCATAAGACTACTGTTTACTAATTGATATTAATTCATCTTTAAATGGGTTTCTTTCAGTAATTGTGTACAAATGTGAACAGCTAGCTACAGACTGTACCACGTGTAATGCATTGAAAACAGATAGATATGACTGTCGCTGGTGTGTGGAAGGACATTGTGGCCATAAGTCAACATGTGTAGCCAATAATACATGCCCATTTCCTACAGTTACAAAGGTTATTGTGTTACCGTCAACTTACTAATACGGATAACGTTGTAATTCCTTCCTTCTTTTTAGTTGCACGGAAAATATATCCAACTACTTGCACTATACCTAGAAAATAAAAAAGACTTCGGGAGGTCAATCAATCATGTCGTGGCAGAGCGAATTATATCCAGATTATTCTGTTTTCATCCGCTTGCAAACGGATTTTACATCCCTACAAGTCTTTTAATTTTGGTTCAATGTATTAAGTACCACCAAAATTAGTACAACAACTTTTACTTAAGCATTGTACACAATGAATGAGCTTAAATCGATAGGTTCTTTTCGTAGATATAATTCATTACATTTTGCTGTACATTGCATGATTATAAAATGTTCTTTTTATTTTTATTGATTAAAATTTTTTATCACATATCCTCCCTTAATTTTAGTGTAATATACCCATCACGCATTTTTTACCTTATACACGTTTAACATCCCCATTGTGTGACATCATTTTTGACATCATTTTGTACGTATTTCATAGAAGTGAATGGGTTTTATGAATATTACCGCGGGTGCATGGATAGATGGTTTTTTATCTTCTGATCTATAATTTGTGAAATCTCGTTATGTGATAAAAAGAGTCTGATATGAGTTTGCGTTTTAGATATAATTCTATTAAACCTGTCCAAAAAAAATGTTGTTAAGCGCACCAAAGGCTCGCTTAGTAACACTTTTTCTTGACTTATTTAATACAATTGTATCTGAAACGCCAACTCATGTCAGATCCTATGTCGTAAGCCGGATTGGAATCTAGGCAGATCCGGAATCTGCCCAGGCAGATCTGGAATCTGCCAAGACAAAATTAGAATTCTAATTTTGACTAGACCAAAATATAATTTTTGTTTGGTCTAGACAGATCTTAGATCTGCATGGGCCAAATTAGAATTCCAGTTCGGCTAGGCAGAGACAGGATCTGCCTAGACCAAATTGGAATCTATTTCCTTTTCAGAGTCTTTTAAGTGGATATCCATTTTAACACAAAAAGAGCAAACTAAATAAAAATTATTATTTGAATTTTAATATCTTAACTTGTTACCATACATATAACATACATATAAATAAACACATTTATTTAAGAGAGAAAAAAAAAAGTTGTAAGTTCTGATTTTATTCTTTATTTTTCTTCAGTTCCCAGCTCAAATCATATTTTGCAGGAGGTGTAGAGGATCGGCATGCACATCATTTCAGTTTGGTCTTTGGTTTACATTTTCATAAAAAAAAGTTTTCAATAAATGTGACCCTTCATTCAAATGCAAAAAAGGACCATCCTGAACGTGCGATAAGCATCGACACCTGTCAGACTGCATTGACTGCGTAGGCCAAGATTTGAAATCTCACTTCCGGTAGATTTTCTGTACATTAAATGGTTATCTACTTTACTAAACAGCCATTTCACACATTCACACCTTTATGGATAACAAATATGGCAATTAACAATTAACACTTTGTGGCAGGTGGGCAGTTGGACCCTTCACACATTATTAATTTTCATTTGTTGGAAAACACATCAAAGAATATATGGTATTAAAAAGTTTCCTTTTCCCAAAATACTTTCTACTTGATTAATGAATAGATTTTACAACTGAGGGGTATTTTTAATTAAAGCAATTTCTATTCTTTTCCCCCAATAGCTCCGTTTCCCGCATGTTTTTTCCGCTGTAGTGCAAAACATCAAAATGTTTTCTTACTCTGAATTTCCGATTGAAAGCTCTTTAATTTTGGGGTTTAAACTAAATTAGACGGTTTGTGTATAGTCACACTATATTTAACGTGAGAATATTCCTATTTGGTCTGGGCAGATTTTTGATCTGCCTATCCAAACTGGAATCCTAATTTGGTCTAGGCAGATCTGGAATCTGTCTAGACCAAAGTAGAATTCTAATTTTGTCTAGACCCAAATGGTCTAGGCAGATTCCGGATCTGCCTAGATTACAGTGTGGACTACGACATATGCATAATTAAAATTTTGATATTATGGTCTTGATAATAAATCTTTATCAGTCGGATAAATTTATCATTAAACCTAACAGTATTACGGTTTTAAAGATTTCATGTGTAACATACCATTTATTTTGCACTGACTGACTTCATCGCATCGCTTACATGAAAACCAAAAAATGTGCACTTTTTTTGAGATTCGATCTTCATAACACATTAGAACGAATTTCAAGTGTCTTTCAACATCTTATTGGCATTCATATCAAAATCGATTTTTCACAGGCTTTGTTAGAGCCAGTTAGCTAATGTTGTGATCTGATATTTACAATTAGAGGGAAATATTTGAAGAATAAAGTGATGCGTTTCTAAAGTCAGTCAGAATTTTTCTATTTATTAATTATAGGTAGAACCGAATGAAGGAGGATACAAAGGACGCACGACAATTACTATGACTGGTACAAACTTTGGAACAAGCTTAACAACGATAACCACTATTACTGTAGGATATGTTTTGTGTAGAAATGTCAAACTGATATCATTAGATGATGATGACTTGGAGTTCATCATTTCAGAGTAAGTAAGAGAAACAGTAAGGATAAACAGCATGCTTAAATACCTATTTAATGTTTAGGATTTTTTCTTGTATTTACGGGTGTAAAGCAAAATTTACTGAAATAATGCTTATTACTCATGAACAAAGAAATTTTATAGCTGATCCAGGTATGTGAGAAAGCAGCAAGTAACTTGGTTTGTCTAAATAAATATTAAGGGTATATACAGGAGCGTATGAAGAGGCGTACTTGCAACCTAGATCTATAGGCACGTATGGTACTGTCTCTATTTGGCTCAGCTGGGATAAATTATCATGACGAGTCAGAGCCGAGCCAGATAACATTAATGTTTCGAGACAGTGCCATTGTATTTATCATGTAAGCTACGTGTTATTTGTGTAAAAATGGGGAATGAGATGGAAATTCGGAGAGTATGGAATGTGCTGGTATTTTTTAATGAATGAACGTCGTGCGTTAGCGTGCGTAATAATTTTACAAACAGGCGAATTACTCCCAAAATAAACAAGAGGAAGGGTTTATAACAAAATAGTTCGCACTCCTCTCCGTGTAACTGGCTTTATTTTACATCAATATATCATCACACACACACACACACACACACACACACATACACACACACACACACACACACACATATATATATATAAGGCGAGCAGCGTTACAAGTTTTTGCCACTTTCATGGAAGTAAATCTCCTGATCAAATGCCTATAATTTATAAGGGGTAGATCTAGATCATTTTCAGATTTTTATAATCTAACTCAGTTAGATAATAATTTATTTTTGAACTAGGCAAAGCAGTTACTAGCAAACCATCAAGAAAGAAGACAAATATAAAAAAGACCCCCACTTCCCCCAAAAACAAAACAAAACAAAAAAAGGCCCAGAGTGTTTCCTTAATAGGCTAAATAGCCTTTAATTTTTTTTCAGGTTTCACGTCATTTGTTTTTTATTGGAGTTCAATGCCGGTTTTAAAAGCTTAGGTCATTTCATGGCAGTCAGTGCACCTACTCACATGTTTCCTGGCTTTAATTGTCACAAATTACTGGCATAACTTTCTTTCCATGCAACTGTCAACTTTTTCTCAGAGGTGAGAGGCGAAAAATCAATGGAAAGAAAGCTTGTCCGAACCGGTTATCAAACCCACAACCATCACGTCACAAGTCAGATAAGGTAGCCACTGAGGAACTTTTCCTCAACATTTCCTAATTAATTTACCACCAGCAGTTGCTTTGAATTTAACAGGTCTAAAATTTTGCTTTTTGGCATTTTTTTTAAGGTTAACTTATCATTGGACCTGTTTGACGGAATGGATGGACAGACAAACAGACCGACCAATAGACTGATGGAATTATCTAATCTTGGAGTAATGAAGCCATATTGAAATCTAGGGTTATGAATTTGTTACAACCTTTGATTATCAAAGCTAACAGTTTATTGAAACATTTCTTTATCTTTTTACTATCAGAGATTTACATAATTACATAAAATCAGAGTAAATCTTTAAAGTTTTACAAACAGTTTTAGTTTCTGGCACCCTCCAAGGAGCTTTGTCTTGATAGGCTTAGTTCTTGAATTAGTAATAAGATCCTGGGTTTGATCTTCACCCAAGAAAATGTTTTACTTTTGATGGAAGTGTCTTAAGGCAATGCAAGGGGCATCCCAAGCATGGGCTACTTGTAAAACCAATAAAAATACATTAAAAACTCAGCTGTCAGTCTGATGGTAAGACTGAAATGCTTTGAAAGGAGAGTAGAACATGAATCGACCAATCCTAGTTTCAGAAATGATAGGGCCAAAAGAGGCTGATTAAAAATTATGGTTCTTTTTTGAATAGTTATCTGACATTGGTATTTGAAATGAAATTATGACTACTTAGTCATAATTTGACAACATAGTATCTCTTAACTAAAGTTATGAACAACATATCTAGTTTGCTTGCATGAATCAAGGGAAAAAACAAAGACTGAGAAGTTTCAGAAATTTAGGTTTGTAAATATTTGTTTGAGTGTAGTTTTATGTTACTTTTCACAGCAGTTCAGCTTACTTATTGGTATTAATTATATCTTCTCTTAAAAAGTTTCAACAAGTGCTAGCCTTTGTTTATAGTGCCTTGCTCAGAGGTACTCCCACATCATTGACAGTGCAATTAGGGGGTTGACATACTTATTAGGATTTCCTGATAACAAACCCTTTACCTTGAGCATATAGATGCAGATCATCCCAGGGATACAATATAGTCACGTACAAAACCAGTCTGCAAAAAACATATAATAATGACTTTCAAGTCCTTGTCGATACTTTACCAAAAATCTATTCTTAACAATCATTACATGAAATTGGTACTTTTTTATGTTTATGCAGCTAATGGTTTTGCTAGGATGTGATAAAAGAAAATTTGTTGAAAGCCTGAATAAACAAGAGTGTTAAAAAGGCATTACACCAGATTTTGTTTTGGGAAGTTAAAAGTATCTTTTTTCAAAAACTAATAAACAATATTATTATGCAAAATAGCCCTGGTTTAGACCAAGATATTATTCCAAGAGAAAATAAATAAAGGAATGGAGCTATGTCCTCTTTTTTTGCCTTTTCCTTTTTTATTAAAATGTCTCAGCCGTTGACTCTTCTTGTGACAGGGTATTCGAAATACATTTTGGGATCGCCTAAAACACGGAACCAACCGATACGATACGGAACTGAAATATACTATTTCACGGAACAAGACACTGTTCCGATACAATACTGTTTGGCTCCGAAAATAACAAAAACATAGTATTTTTTAGTATATTAAAAAATATATTTAAATGAAATTTAATAATTACCGATTATAAATACTGATTATCAATCAGTTAACGAAATTAAACTTTTAGCTCACCTGAGCACATCGTGCTCAAGGGGAGCTTTCAGGATCACCCTTCGTCCGTCGTGCGTCGTCCGTCGTCAACAATTCTTTAAACATCATCTCCTTTTATACCGCTGTGCCAATTTGGACGAAACTTGGCTGGAATGTTCCTTGGGAGGTCCTCTTTATAATTTGTACTCTGGTTACCATGGCAACCAAATGGATTTTTCCACGAAATTCTTTAAAAAACTTCTCTGAAACCGCAGGTCAGATTTTGAAATAATGTCACAGAAATATTCCTTGGGTGACCCTTTTCAAAACTTGATCGCGAAATTTCGATCCGTCAAAAAACATGGCCGTGGTGGGGGGAGGGCTCTTTGCACTGTACCGACTTTAAGGAATTCTTTGAATTCTTCTTCCCTCAAAAAACTCATCAGATTTGAAATAATTTCACAGAAATGTTCCTTGCATGACCCTTTTGAAAAACTGTTCGCGAAATTTTGATCCGTCAAGAAACATGGCTGTGGTGGGGGGGGGGTATTTGCACTATATGGACATGAAGAAATTCTCTTTAAACATCTTCTCCTCCTAAACCGCTGGGCCAATTTGGACCAAACTTGGCTGGAATGTTCCTTGGGAGGTCCACTTTAAAATTGTTCACAGAATTTGATTCCATCAAAAACTCTGGTTGCCATGGCAACCAAATGGAATTTTCTAAGAAATTCTTTAAAAATCTTCTCCTCTGAAACCGCTAGTCAAGGGCTATTGCAGACGTCAACCTATACCAGGTAAGTGAGTGCACTGGTGAGAAATGCTGAAATGTTAAGAGCAACCCATACAACAAGGGAAGATAACTCTAAAATCATTTTGTCCAAATTATGCCCCTTTTTCGAGTTAGAATTTTAACTTACTATCCAGCACCCAACAGCCAATCATTGGCACCCGCGTGCGGTGCTTTTGTTCGACTTAATATTTTAGCCACTATTGGGCATGTGCTCTTGTTCAAGAAATGGTCCTTAAGTGACCTATCGCAAAATTTATTTGCAGAATTCTGATTCGTCAAAAACATGGCTGTGGTGATGACTGTAGGGGTGACAGATTTTGAAATAATTTTTACAGATGACCTTTTCAAAATTGCTTGGCAAAATAATAAAAAAAATGGCTATAGTCTTCTCAAAAATTCAGGTGAGCGATCCAGGGCCATCTTGGCCTTCTTGTAATGTATTTAGTATCTCTTTTTCTTGTTTACTTGGCATTCAGGACAAAACAACACATCCTTTTGTTGAACTTCTTCGTTTGTCATTCCGATACAAAGTGGGTGGAATTCCTTGTTAACCCATCACAAAATACATATAGCGTGTGCGTGTATGGCATTTCGCAAACACAAAACAGTTGCACTTGATGCACTTATTTACATTCCTTTGCAATATTTCGCGGGTGTAGGAATGGGAATGGACGAAATTCTTTATTTTCAATGCAACGAAACAATTGTGACCGCATCATCCTTCTGTTGTAGCGTTGCTTGACAATTTTATGTCCAAATGCAAGCGCTACCATTATTCTGCGGGAAAACATTCGGCATTTTCACATGTATGTATATTTCTTCCGGGTGGGTGAATCAGGCTGCACAAGGCCGCTGTTTCCATTGTCGGTATGTCATTAAAAGCAGAATCACAAACAGCTATTTCTCCCTCCTCACAGCCCATATTTGTTGCAGTCAGCCAATGAGGACCCCCTCGTTTCGGGAGAGCGAATGAGGATTTGAATAAATGGTGCCCTTTGTTTTGCAAAATCAAGCTGTATAGCCAGTGCTGAGGATTCGAATCCCTCGATGTTTGGAAACTGCGAGTGAACAATGGACATTGCTGCATCTATAGTTGTCCCGTTCAGCCATCCAGAAGGATTGACGATTAGAATTCGATCTGTGATGTTTTAATTTTTCGAATAAAATCTTTCTGTCTGCAGGAATCCACATTTCGCTGCTGTATTCTGTATCACGAGCAAGTCTACTGTCGTGTCAATTGTTTCGGGATCCATGGTGACTTCCTCGACTTGTATCGGGACTGTATCTGTATCGGATTGTATCGCGACTGTATCGCTATCTGCATGTACCTGTTTTGGGAACTTCTCATTATATATATCATCTTGTATCGGGCCTGTATCGCCATCTACCCGTATCGGGATCTGTATATCGGTATATGGCGCTGCATTAACCTCATAATCGCCAGGTTTAGGTGCTTTCCTACCCGGCTTCTTTCGCTTTTCTCGAACATTCCGGCGTAATTGTGTTAGATTGTAGACAGGTTTTACACTTTTCTTTTGGGAATATGGTTACTGCATGTAGCTTACCATTCATGTTCAACATTGTAAAAGTTACAAGTTTGCAATTGTAACTGATCCTTTCACTTTGTATTATTTCGTCGGCTCGGCAGTGCTTTGAACTTCCATCCGATTTGATGTACACTGTTGGCGTTGTATCGGTATTTTTGGGTAGCTCTTGATTTGGTGATTTTTGCAGTGATTCTATGATTGCCTCTGGAGATACGACGGTTATATTCGTAATATCTTCGATTTCTAATCTTGCTGAATTAAATTTGTGCAGTAATGTGTAGTTTCCAACTCCTGCCCTTCCGCGCTGTTTTTCAAATTTTTCTCTGGTGCAGAAGAAATGATGTTGGAACCACTGGATTTTCTTTGAAAATTATATGACGAAACAATATCGGCGATACATAAGATTCTCCAAGTGAAAGCGTTGTATCGTAAGACAAAAGCCATCCGTTGCCAGGTATATATGTAGTAAACTATCCAGCTCTTTTAAGATTTTTTTGTCCCCACAAACCACCAAAAGGTCTGGATAAGTTCTGATATCCCATACGAACCCATCCTCTGAATATGCAAGCTCGTGAAGGTTATATAGTGCATCGCGGGTGAACCTTTTTTCATTATGAATTTTGTAGCGTAGATTTTGAAGCTGCTTCAAATTTCGCGGTAGTTCGGCAACGTTGTTGTGTTTTGGTTCTGCTATTGTTTCTTTGTACAATTGATGTGGGTCCTTTAGCAGTAACGTTTCTTTGAAATTGTTCATAACACTTTTCTTAGTGTGGAAAAAAAATCTTTCCATTATCAGTGAAAGTATTCCCATGTGCTCTAGAAACACTGAGAGTATGATCACCGATATAGTGGATCAACGTAGGCTGGATTCCTTCTCCCAAACGTTGATAAACCTCTCTTTTAAAATCCTTTGATTTGCCATCTTCCGTTATCAAGTAGAAGTATGTTTTTCTATACAATGGATTCTTTCTTGGGAGTTTAGCACTGCCTTCACTCGACCATATATGTCCGTCAGCTCGCCAATCATTAATTAATCTCTGCCTCGCTTTTCGGCAAAAATATAAAAAACTGTCCGCCTTGTGGTCGAAATGGAATGAATGTAACATAACTTGACTTATTTTCTAATAATAGCTTAACATTTTCTGGTGAGAAAGACGTTGTTCTATTTCTTACATAATTTGCGTCTATCTCGGCCTGAGCCATTTTATATATCAGCGTCATAGAAACAATTATATCGTAACGGCACAAGACAAGAAATAGCGTTACCATAGTGTTTAAAAAAGATATGTTTCTTTATTAATTTATAAGTTTTAAATAGTATGTCCTTAATTGATGGCTATTCTGTGTGCTAATTCCGTATCGTATCGAGTCCCGCAAAACAGTGCATTTCGGTTCCGTATCGTATCGGGAACAGTTCTTGTTCCGTGAAATAGTATATTTCAGTTTCGTATCGGATTGTTCCCCATAGATTTTAGCATGGGTGACAGATACCATAGATTGGATGATTAGGATTAGTTCAATTGACGGAGATATTCTAGGCAATCATTTTACAGGGAATGAGTTTGAGTCCTGGTACTGACAATTTTGGTGGTGCCTTCAGTGTTCAATCTAGTTTTGCTTGTAAGGGGGCCATTCGGGCAAACAGATTTTGAAAAAGAGGGCCATTTTGGAAAACTGGGGGCCGCACATAAAAAAAATCATACTTTGTTACCGTAATGTTAACCTTTTTATTTAACAAGTGTTGCCTTTTTACTTAACAAATATACTCTCATTCATTTGTTGAATACCATGCTAATACAACAGCAACTATGCAGAAATTATCATTAGTACTGACGCAGCCTTGTTTCTACCGTTAATTTAATCTTAAAGAAAAGAAAAATGACGAAATATATCTGTCAATGATAAACTTTTGAAAATTCTGATGTTCCGTCACAGGGCGTTAAAATCTCCTGATAATCTGGGTGTAAGATTTCATATTAAAGGGTACGATAGTAAGAGTCCCCAGCCAGAGGTAAAGCAATCCATGTTGATAATTTGCAGCAATCTGTTATATGAAGATATCTATGTAAGTTTGCTGCTTAAAGTCATTAAAAAGCCGAACAGGCAATCTAAAGTGACGCTGATCGGACATTGTCAAAGAGACATTTTGTTGTATCATGGGTTTCCGCGTTTTTTTGCACCGATCGATTTTTCATGTCTGTTCATTTCTGGATAGGTATTTCCGCATGATTTGGCATAAATTTGTCAATAAGGATAACAAGTATCTTCCAAACCTGTCATTTTACACAACATAAGCGGATAATGGCCTTTTTGTTCATGTATTTTCTCACGTGAGGTCTCACGTGTAACCAAAATTTGTTACGTGAATTTCAATTCTATAACGTGATTTACGATATAATTTGTGCGAGTGGAACACTGGATACTGGCCCGAATGTGCTTTCCGAAGTAATATTTTAAACAGTTTTTGCCTTTTTTTCGCCCCTTTCAAGCTTCCAAAATACTCAGAAAATTGCTTCATTGCGATATTGAATGATCAGCAGATGCTCAAAGAATCGTAACCTCTGGTACCCGTTATTCTGCCCAAAGCGTGTGACACGAAGATCGATGACAGTCTATTGGTCAGATTGATTATGGATCAGTTCTCGCTAGACAGCTCGGCTTTATTTTTACTGAGCGGAAAAAAGTAGAAACAAACGAAAGAACGTGGAATAGCACTTTTACGATCGAGTGCGCCCGACGGGTCCGAAGTTGCCTTAGAATTGCGCCATCTGCGACTTTAGGGGGCCTATAGCGCAATGGCGCGCTCTAGATTGACGTTGGCCACACTGAGAGTATACTGTCATTTCCTGGTGATGTATCTTACCAACTAGCAGTTCAAGCAACGCCTTAAACAAAGGTTTTTGCTAAAAATCTAGCTTTACGCAGCTACATGTATAACCAGCATACAGTGCAGAATAGGTTGGGAGAGATAAAGACAAACCTTTTTGTGGTATTTGTCGAAGACAATACCACTATGAGTTCAATATTGAATTTTGAAGACCATATATCGTATTTTGTGCAAAGCCGAAGGAAATAAACCCAATTAAACTCAATTTTTCTCAGACAAATGAGTTTTTCGGTAGCACTCAGATATGTAATTGAAATGGTCTGTTAAAATACACTGGGTGAGGCCATCGATCGTGGAAATACTTGTTTTTGATTGAAAATAGCTTCAGCCGCTCGTAGCCTTCTATTGGCACAATGATATACACAAAATTTGTCTACTAATAGCTTGGTCCTGGGCTTTTTCGTTCCAAAACCAGTTCGTACCTTGGCTTGTTCGTCCCATGATTTCGCGCTACTCCATTTGATTTTGCATGAATATTTATAGATCGAAAGAATTGATTGTAATGTTGGGAATTAAATCTTTACGGCCAAAGATATCTCAAAATCATAGTTTTCAGGTACAAACTTAATTTTATTCGATATATTCACATGGTTTCTGTCTCTATCCATCATGCATTCTACTGTCAAGGGACGTTATTCCTGACACCTCCTAATGATCAAAGGGAGACCACCAATACAGAAATGGTCCTAACTTTGTCATGAGTACTCTCCCTTCAACCAAAAAGGTATTCATTTGCTTAGTAGGTTGACTTTCAAGCAAATATTTGAATAATATTTCTCTTTCTTTCAAATTATTAATTCCTCACAATGGCTTCCTTGACAAATACCACTCCAGCGTTTTGAACGCTTTGATTTTAGCCTGTAGACAGCTATTCTAAATTTAAGAATGTTTTAGCAATAATATGTGATAATTTCCACCAGTCCAACAGTGAAGACCCTATTTTAGAGAATATGTGAATTCAACCAGAGGCTGAACAGAACTTGATGTTCTTTTCAATCAAAACGATATACAGATTTAAAATATCATAAACGTAAAAGCAAATTTTACAGAGTTTTAGATCTATAGGATTTACAAAAAGCATAATTTGGCAGCTTATTCACAACAGAAAGAAAGAAACATAGATCTACCAAACTTGCGAAAAGGAAGCACATTTCCTGTGTTAAAGGAAAAGAAAACACCCGTCTATAAATGGGCCGAATATCCCCTTTTGTTCCAATCAGAAAAAAGGACACAGAAATCTAACTCTAGATTTAGAATAGAATCGACATTGGTTAAATTTGTTGAGAATAAAACGACATTCCAAACAATCCGTCAAATGTCTAGATCTACCAAGATAAACACACTTGAAAGTTTGCTCGGGCCGAGTTGATCTTGGGACGAGTTAAATACGTCTTGCCGGGTTCTTTCGCTTTCTTTACAGAATAAAACTCTCTTTCAAAATTTGAGAAAACGCCATAATGAAATACAAACGAAGTTTTTATCGGCAAGAGCGAGAAAAAACTTTATAGAAAAGATCGACTGGCTCACGCTTAATCGTTCAGATGCTTTATTATTTCCGGTAACGTGTGCATGTATTTCTGTATTTGGAAATTTCCGTACCTCGGACAGATATGGAAAAGCCCGAGTTCCTTCATAATTGACCAGATCTCAAGAGGGTATCGTTTGTAGACTGGATCACTGTTTCAAATATGTGATGGTCAAGGGTATCGAAAATCGTAGGGAAGAAACGCTTTTTGCACCAGTCTTTTACGTCACACCCATCTGCCATGTTTGATTTTGTAAAAATAAACTTCCGGTCCAGACAGTTTCTCGAAGTCAACAGGTATGTAACTTTTTTTCCAGAATCTCTACCAATAAGCTCTCGCTTACGCGATGAGTCGTTTCGCGACGCATTTTGTGTGCTGCTCGCTATTAATCATTGACTTTCGCTAAATATTTACGACATCGTCTGGCACTTAAAATCATTGATTCATCTCTATCTCTTTGCTCACTTCAAACATTTTGACCCGGATCGACATTACTAATTTACCGACGAGCACAGAAAATAGAATCCCCAACTTTTGGTCTTTGGGGGCGGTAAGAAGCCAACGTTCAGTGTGCCCACATTCAGAACCCCTCCGTTCAAAATTGGCATTATATTTGTTATTATTTGTGCTTTTGACGCTCAATGATGGAATATCGAAACCGGAGGTGTTTCGCTAACGCAAGGGAATCATGGTTAGGTACACCACCGTGCCAGGAGTGAGTCAAGTTCTTTTGTTCATGGCCCACGTCATCAGTAGTAGTATCCGGGCCACTTTGGAGGCCAACAAACGGGCGCCATATTGGATGACCTAGTTACTTTAAATAGTAACTCATTTGCATATAAGGATGTTACTATTTTTAGACCAACGGACATTTTGGATGACGTATTTCTTTATTTTTAGATCTGCGGCCATTTTGAATGACTTAATTTTGGCGGTCATTTTAGATGACGATTTTTTTTTTTATTTTTAGACGACCACTTTTCTTGGCACCAATATTGATTTTTCTTTTGGTTATAAATTTGGACAGAAATAGCTTAAAAAATGAGTCATATAAGTGAGTACCCTAACAGTATACAGAGCTGACCTGTATACTCTATCTAGTAATGTTCGCGGGCATTAAGGGTCAGGCCCATTTACAAGACGGAGATTTTCGCATTAGGACTCATCTTTAACGCCGCACCAAGTCAAAGAGCCGATTCCTAACCGTACTACGACCCTCAGCCAAGTCTATACGCTTAAGTCGGTCTAACGACACATCCATGCTCTTTTAAGTGTCTCACAAAGTATTACAAAAAACGATGGAAATAAATATAAAACGGTACCTTCGATGTGATCTTTTCAACGTCCTAAATGGAAATGACGAAAATTATAAGTCTTATTCCAGTATATCAAGTGCGCATACGTCAATCTATTTCTAAATGTTCGTGTTTGAACAAGTGTGGCTAATGTCAACAGGTTGTCTGAATTAGTATATTTTGTAACGGAGGTGAGAACAATGGCCTATTCTACTCACAAAGTTAATTCCCAAACACAGGACCAGGTGGGGGAACAATAGTCTTTTGTCAAAGTCGCCACATGGTCTGGTTTTTATTGATTTAAGGACGGAAATACAGACAATGGCCTAACAAAGGACCAGATGGTTGAACAATAGTCTTTTGTGAAGGTCGCTGCCTTGGCTAGCATTTTATTGAATTAAGACCAATATGGGAACAATGGCCTATTCAAAGTCGGGCTATTTTTAGTAACGAAGGCGCCTCGCTGTCTGGCGTGTGTTTATACAGTACAGGATGTGAGAACAATGGTCTATAGAAATGTCAGAGTTTAATCCCTAGACAAAGAACAGGTGTGTGAACGATAGTGTTTTGTTAAAGTCGCCTCGCTGACTGGTTTTTATTTGTCTAAGGACGGAAAAGCGGACAATGGTCTATTCAACTGTCAAAGTTCATCCCCTAACAAAGGACCAAGTAGCTGAACAAGAGTCTTTTGTTACAGTCGCCACACTGACTGGGTTTGTTTCTTTTGTGACGAGAGTATGGACAATGGCCTATTCAACTGTCAAAGTTAATCACCTATTGAGAAATAGCTTTAAAAATAAGTCGTTTAAGTAGACACCCTTACGGTATACAGAGCTGAATTGTATACCCTATCTAGTTATTTTTGGCGGACACTGAAGGTCAGGTCTTTTTATCTAGAGGGAAACATTCCCACTTCGATTCATCTTTAACGCTTCATCAAGTCAAAGAGCTGAATCCTACCCATACTTCGACCCTTGACTAAGTCTATATGGTTAAGTCGGTCTAACGACACATCCATGCTCTTTGAAGTTTCTCATAATACAAAAATGTAAAATTTACATAAGTCTAGCTTTTAATCGATGTTTCCCCTTGAAAGTCCTATACACAAATGACCAAGATTATTATCATCAGTTTGCACGCGTCCAGTAATGTTCGCGGGCATTAAGGGTAAGGCCCTTTTACAAGACGGAGGTTTTCCCACTAGGACTCATCTTTAACGCCGCATCAAGTCAAAGAGCCGATTCCTAACCGTACTACGACCCTCGGCCAAGTCTATACGCTTAAGTCGGTCTAACGACACATACATGCCCTTTGAAGAGTCTCACAAAGTATTATAAAAAACGATGGAAATAAATATAAAACGTTACCTTCAATGTGATCTCTTCAACGTCCTAAATGGAAATGACGAAAATTATAAGTCTTATTCCAATATATCAAGTGCGCATGCGTCAATCTATTTCTAAATGTTCGTGTTTGAACACGTTTGGCTAATGTCACCAGGTTGTCTGAATTTGTTTATTTTGTAACGGAAGAGAGAACAATGGCCTATTCTACTGACAAAGTTAATCCCCAAACAAAGGACCAGGTGGAGGAACAATAGCCTTTTGTCAAAGTCGCCACATGGTCTTGTTTTTATTGATTTAAGGACGGAAATACAGACAATGGCCTAACAAAGGACCAGATGGTTGAACAATAGTCTTTTGTGAAGGTCGCCGCGTTGGCTAGCATTTTATTGAATTAAGACCGATATGGGAACAATGGCCTATTCAAAGTCGGGCTATTTTTAGTAACGAAGGCGCATCGCTGTCTGGCGTGTGTTTATACAGTACAGGATGTGAGAACAATGGTCTATAGAAATGTCAGAGTTTAATCCCTAGACAAAGAACAGGTGTGTGAACAATAGTGTTTTGTTAAAGTCGCCTAGCTGTCTGGTTTTTATTTGTTTAAGGCCCCTTTAGAGTCCATTACCCATCTATATGTCAATATTTTTTGACTTGAGATTGGATTAAGACGGCTCATAAAGGCAGCTGGCTAACGTTTACATAAATATTTATGATAACCCTAGTAACGGATTAAATATTGCAAAAAATTTAGATTTTATTCAAAAGTTATAGGAGTTGTTACCTTTAGTAATGAAATGATTTTTTTGAACATTCTAACCTTCTGACAAGTAAAGCCGAGTACTGATACGCCTTATTCTAGGAAATGTAAGCAATGGCACCAAATTCTAGGACAACCAAGCAAAGAAACCGATATTCGTCTTTTTCTTTCATTTTGTGACATTTGAGATAACCCTACCAAATGATACATGACACTTTACTCTTTCACTTTGATTCCCCCATTATCGATTCAGTTTTCAGCCGTTTCAGGCCCAATACTCCTTTTCTTAAAAATATCGACTTTTTTATTTGCAGTCAGATCGAATCTATATAGGTATCATTGGAATGGTCTTTTCACACTGATCAAGAAAATGTATAGTTTTGTAGGTGTCACTTCAATGACAACGAAGATGCAAGGGTTAAAGTTTTAGGAGATACACGCTTTTGGCATCCACTGGTACAAAAATGGCTCAAATCTTTATTTAATGACGGATTTTTACGTTCTTGGTGTCGATATACGATAATTTTTCCCTGGGAAGTCAAATCTGAATTTACCTAGAGATCATATTGAGATCGTCAGTTTTTACCTGAAAGTTTTGAGATACGTTATTAATGCACTAACTTTAACAAAAATGGTTAAAATCGTTGTTTATGAACCGATTTTCATGATCTTGGTGTCTAATTGTATTAACTTTTCCTCAGAAATCTATTTGTGAAGGTAACGAATACATTTTGGTGAGATGGCGACCGGAAATGACGCCATTTTTCATAAAAAAAAATTACTATAGCAGAACAGCACAAGACAAAAATAGCTTTGTACATGTTCCTACACGTACTGGCATTAGCTTGTGTTTTAACACGTTTGCATTTGTCTGAATTTAAACATCCTTGATTGGATAATGAGGTATGACGTCATTGATCGCTTTCTATTTAAAAAACCCTACTGACTTCTGACAGAACGATACATGCAGTTTACATGCTTTGTCATGCCACGGCAGCCATGATTTTTGAAATATCAAGATGCCTTAAAGGATTCTGAAAGAGCTCTACCCAAGAAACATATCTCTTAAATATCAATAAAATCTCACCACAATTTTCTGAAGTTTGTACAACAGGCTAAAAAATTTGTGAAAACTTTGCCATGTCACGGTAGCCATTATGTTTTGAAAATCAAGATGTCTTGAATAAATCTGAAAGAAATCTACCTTTTGAAATTACCCTCGTAGTTTATGAGAAGAAGATGTTTGAAGATTGAGTCAATGGGCGGACGCACGCGCACACGCACAACAAGCATAGGGCCATAACATAAGCTGCCTGGTCTTTGGCCAGTGGAGCTAAAACTTGCGTAGTGTAAATAAAAGGTTGAACATATTCTACAAGATATTATCAAACCAGACTGTTGCTACTACTATAAGATGAAATAGATAAAACCTGGGCTTTCACATACTGATACAATTTCTCAGGGCCACTAATACTGACAGGATGGTTAGTATCAAAATAAATAGAGAACAAGTCTCTATTTCAGTCATCCATTTTTATTCATATTTACATATACATAACGTACATTTTTACAATATATAGAATTACAACAAAATTGAATACAAAGGTCAATTTTGGTAGATATTTAAAAGAGCAAGAAATCGTTGCATTTCAATTTCTATGTCTGTTTTTATATGTCTATAATGTATCCATTCACCAATCAATGAAACTATCATATGCGCAAGTCCAAACATGATCACCAATCTATAAATTCATTTGGGTTACACTCTGTACAGTGAAGGGCTCCTAACTGATTCATATGATCATTCTACAAGTAACAGGGCACCACACTATCCAATTCGGGTAAGTCTTTTCCAATGTTTGGTATAAGTTTTTTTTAATTGATTGTATTCTTTGGGTCTCCCGAGCAAAATGGCGTCTGGCTCCCCTGGTGAGGGAATAGGCTTCTTGATCCTGTAACCATTTGCGTATTTTATGCCTTCCAATTTTATATTTACCCTCAGGTTTGACATACTTATATAGTTTCTCAGGGCCGCTAAAACTAGCAGGGGTTTTGGGGTTAAAATAAAGAAGAGGTAAATAATTTTTCCACTTTGACATGTTTTTATTTGACCACAAATGTAATGCATTCTTACAAAACTTCAGGGTCTATTTTCTTCTAAATACATGTTCATAACGTCAATCAGTCTCTCAGCACCCTCTCTGGCTTCTCGTCTTAACTGTCTATATCTCCACCACTGTTCAAAGTCTTTCATCAACGTATACAAAACAAATAAAAGTCCAAACATGTTTAACGTCTTACAAACAAATTATTTCCGGTAACACTGTGTGACCCAAATCCTCCAAATCCGAATGATTGTGTACTTCTATTGTTTGATCCAAATGTTAATTGCGTATTTCCAAAAAAACCTGGCGTACTTTGCTCATTTTTTCTAGTGATATTAAATTTACCTGCAGGTTCACACAAGTTCTTATCTTTGCTTTTGTAACCTGTCATTTTCACGTATATACAGGATGGAGACCATTTCTCGTGTTCTTCCAAAGGATCGTCCGTCGGTTCCCAAGACAAGACGTTAACCCCGCACGCGAAGCAAATGACTTTGTCCATATTTCCGGTGTAGTAAAACCCCGCTTTAGCTAATGACCATTTATCCGGTTTAATTTGTTTCGACCAGTGTTCAAAGGTCTGTAGTCGGTCCTCGTTAAACATCATATCTGACTTGATAAATCTATTGACAATGATAGAATCGCTCTGATCCATGCTATTTGTTCTGTACCGTCTGACTGAGTGAGAATATCTAGTATTTTTTTCTTTATAAAGGTATTCAGTGTCAGTGATTGGTGGTTATTTTAAGAAACGGAACGTCATTGACTGTTATTTTTAGAACACGGCTTCGCGAATTCATGAAATCGTTAAGGTTGCATTCCGAGCACTGTAACGTCCCCATCTGATTAAGATGATCGCTTTTTAGGTAACAGGGCAGTTCGGGTAAGGTTTTCCCAATCTCTGACACATGCTCTTTCAATCTTTTATACTCGTCAGGCCTTAAATACATTCCTTTGCTGGTAGGCACTAACTGGGGTTTGATACGGTTAAAAAACGAGACCTTCGGACTCGCTTTTCAACCGCATCACACTCCATTCTAGCTAGAATTTGGTGCTATTGCTTACATTTCCTAGAATTAGGCTTATCAGTACACGGCTTTACTTGTCAGAAGGTTACGATGTTGAAAAAATCATTTCATTACTAAAGGTAACATCTCCTATAACTTCCGACTAAAATCTTAAATTTTTACAATATTTAATCCGTTACTAGGGTTATTATAAATTTTTATGTAAACATTAGCCAGTTGCCTTTATGAGCTACCTTAATCCAATCTCACGTCAAAAAACATTGACAATAGAAAACAAATGAACCAAAGAGGGAGTTGACTTCATGTCAGAACTTGTAGAAGCTTGTCATTACTTGTCCAAGTCGTTCTAGACTAGACATATAATTATATATACCTACAATTCTCAATTTTCTCTGTCACGACAATGATAATGGATTATATTTGTGGGCAAATTGCCTATTTTTTGGAAACAGTGTTAACGTTTGTTATGGACATTTCTAATATAAGAAAAGTTTTGATATGGAGTGGGAAAGGCGAGCATTATAGAGGTAAGTTTTATTTATTTCATCTAATAGTAGTAGCAACAGTCTGGTTTGATAGTATCTTGTAGAATATGTTCAACCTTTTATTTACACTTCGCAAGTTTTAGCTCCACTGGCCAAAGACCAGGCAGCTTATGTTATGGCCCTATGCTTGTCGTGCGTGTGCGCGTGCGTCCGCCCATTGACTCAATCTTCAAACATCTTCTTCTCATAAACTACGAGGGTAATTTCAAAAGGTAGACTTCTTTCAGATTTATTCAAGACATCTTGATTTTCAAAACATAATGGCTACCGTGACATGGCAAAGTTTTCACAAATTTTTTAGCCTGTTGTACAAACTTCAGAAAATTGTGGTGAGATTTTATTGATATTTACGAGATACGTTTCTTGGGTAGAGCTCTTTCAGAATCCTTTAAGGCATCTTGACATTTCAAAAATCATGGCTGCCATCTCACCAAAATGTATTCATCTCCATCTCACCAAAATGTATTCGTTACCTTCACAAATAGATTTCTGAGGAAAAGTTAATACAATTAGACACCAAGATCATGAAAATCGGTTCATAAACAACGATTTTAACCATTTTTGTTAAAGTTAGTGCATTAATAACGTATCTCAAAACTTTCAGGTAAAAATAACGATCTCAATATGATCTCTAGGTAAATTTTGACTTCAGATTTGACTTCCTAGGGAAAAATTATCGTATACCGACACCAAGAACGTAAAAATCCGTCATTAAATAAAGATTTGAGCCATTTTTGTACCAGTGGATGCCAAAAGCGTGTATCTCCCAAAACTTTAATCCTTGTATCTCCGTTGTCATTGAAGTGACACCTACAAAACTATACATTTTCTTGATCAGTGTGAAAAGACCATTCCAATGATACCTATATCGATTCGATCTGACTGCAAATAAAAAAGTCGATATTTTTAAGAAAAGGAGTATTGGGCCTGAAACGGCTGAAAACTGAATCGATAATGGGGGAATCAAAGTGAAAGAGTAAAGTGTCATATATCATTTGGTAGGGTTATCTCAAATTTCATGAAAAGCAACTGTCACAAAATGAAAGAAAAAGACGAATATCGGTTTCTTTGCTTGGTTGTCCTAGAATTTGGTGCCATTGCATACATTTCCTAGAATAAGGCTTATCAGTACACGGCTTTACTTGTCAGAAGGTTAGAATGTTAAAAAAAAAATCATTTCATTACTAAAGGTAACAACTCCTATAACTTTTGACTAAAATCTAAATTTTTTGCAATATTTAATCCGTTCTAGGGTTATCATAAATATTTATGTAAACATTAGCCACCTTCCTTTATCAGCTGTCTTAATCCAATCTCAAGTCAAAAAATATTGACATATAAATGGGTAATGGACTCTAAAGGGGCCTTAAACAAATAAAAACCAGACAGCTAGGCGACTTTAACAAAACACTATTGTTCACACACCTGTTCTTTGTCTAGGGATTAAACTCTGACATTTCTATAGACCATTGTTCTCACATCCTGTACTGTATAAACACACGCCAGACAGCGATGCGCCTTCGTTACTAAAAATAGCCCGACTTTGAATAGGCCATTGTTCCCATATCGGTCTTAATTCAATAAAATGCTAGCCAACGCGGCGACCTCCACAAAAGACTGTTGTTCAACCACCTGGTCCTCTGTTAGGCCATTGTCTGTATTTCCGTCCTTAAATCACTAAAAACAAGACCATGTGCCGACTTTGATAAAAGGCTATTGTTCCACCACCTGGTCCTTTGTTTGGGGATTAACTTTGTCAGTAGAATAGGCCATTGTACTCACTTCCGTTACAAAATAAACAAATTCAGACAACCTGGTGACATTAGCCAAACGTGTTCAAACACGAACATTTAAAAATAGATTGACGCATGCGCACTAGATATATGGGAATAAGACTTATAATAAACGCGTGCAAACTGATGTTAATAATCTTGGTCATTTGTGTATAGGACGTTCAAGGGGAAACATCGATTAAAAGGTAGAGTTATGTAAATTTTACATTTGTGTATTATGAGAAACTTCAAAGAGCATGGATGTGTCGTTAGACCGACATAACCATATAGACTTGGTCAAGGGTCGAAGTATGGGTAGGAATCTTCTTTGACTTGATGAAGCGTTAAAGATGAGTCGAAGTGGGAATGTCTCCGTCTAGATAAAAAGACCTGACCTTCAGTGTCCGCCAAAAATAACTAGATAGGGTATACAATTCAGCTCTGTATACCGTAAGGGTGTCTACTTAAACGACTCATTTTTAAAGCTATTTCTCAATAGGGGATTAACTTTGACAGCTGAATAGGCCATTGTCCGTACTCCCGTCACAAAAGAAACAAACCCAGTCAGTGTGGCGACTGTAACAAAAGACTCTTGTTCAGCTACTTGGTCCTTTGTTAGGGGATGAACTTTGACAGTTGAATAGACCATTGTCCGCTTTTCCGTCCTTAGACAAATAAAAACCAGACAGCGAGGCGACTTTAACAAAACACTATTGTTCACACACCTGTTCTTTGTCTAGGGATTAAACTCTGACATTTCTATAGACCATTGTTCTCACATCCGGTACTGTATAAACACACGCCAGATAGCGATGCGCCTTCGTTACTAAAAATAGCCCGACTTTGAATAGGCCATTGTTCCCATATCATCTTAAACACGAATGTTTAAAAATAGATTGACGCATGCGCACTTGATATATTGGAATAAGACTTATAATTTTCGTCATTTCCATTTAGGACGTTGAAGAGATCACATCGAAGGTACCGTCTTATATTTATTTCCATCCTTTTTATACGCCCGTCGAAGACGGGACGTATTATGGGATCACCCATGGCGTACGGGCATCCGGGCGGGCGTCTGTCCGGGCGGGCGGTGTCCAGTTTTTTGTCCGGAGCATAACTTTGTCATCTCCAGTCCGATTGACTTGAAACTTGGCATGTGTGTTTGTTGCAATAATACGGAGTGCAGTGCGAAAGAACCATAACTCTATCTCGTGCTGTCTTTGAGTTATTTCCCTTTGATCGTCATTTTTACAGCATTTTCTACTTGTCCGGAGCATAATTTTGTCATCTCTAGTCCGACTGACTTGAAACTTGGCATGTGTGTTTGTTGCAATAATATGGAGTGCAGTGCGAAAGAACCATAACTCTACCTCATGCTGTCTTTGAGTTATTTTCCTTTGATAGTAATTTTTTACAGCATTTTCTGCTTGTCCGGAGCATAACTTTGTCATCTCCAGTCCGATTGACTTGAAACTTGGCATGTGTGTTTGTTGCAATAATACGAAGTGCAGTGCGAAAGAACCATAACTCTACCTCGTGCTGTCTTTGAGTTATTTCCCTTTGATCGTCATTTTTACAGCATTTTCTGCTTGTCCAGAATATAACTTTGTCATCTCCAGTCCGATTGACTTGAAATTTGGTATTTGTGTTTGTTGCAATAATACGGAGTGCAGTGCAAAAGAACCATAACTCTTCCTTGTGCTGTCTTTGAGGTATTTCCCTTTGTCATTTTTACAGCATTTTCTGCTTGTCCGGAGCATAACTTTGTCATCTCCAGTCTGATTGACTTGAAACTTGGCATGTGTGTTTGTTGCAATAATACGGAGTGCAGTGCGAAAGAACTATAACTCTACCACGTGCTGTCTTTGAGTTATTTCCCTTTGATCGTCATTTTTACAGCGTTTTCTGCTTGTCCGGAATATAACTTTGTCATCTCAAGTAAGAGTGACTTCAAACTTGGTATGCATGTTTGTTGTAATATTACGGAGTACAGTGCGCAAAAACAATATCTCTACCTAGTGCGGATTTCGAGTAATTCCACTTTGATCTTCATTTTTACAGTATTTCTTGCTTGTCTCGAACGGAACTTTGTCACCTCAAGTTAAATTGACTTGAGACTTGGTAAACATGTTTGTTGCATTACCTGTCCTTTACGATTATTATACCCCCTCGACAACTGGTGGTGGGACGGGCGTATCTTGCGACAATTTGTTGCTCTTGTTTACTTTTATAATACTTTGTGAGACACTTCAAAGAGCATGGGTGTGTCGTTAGACCGACTTAACCGTATAGACTTGGCCGAGGGTCGTAGTACGATTAGGAATCGGCTCTTTGACTTGGTGCGGCGTTAAAGATGAGTCCTACCGGGAAAATCTCTGACCCTTAATGCCCGCGAACATTACCAGATAGAGTATACACGTCAGCTCTGAATACTGTTAGGGTACTCACTTATATGACTCATTTTTAAAGCTATTTCTCTACAAATTTATAACCGAAAGAAAAATCAATATTGGTGCCAAGAAAAGGGGTCGTCTAAAAATAAAAAAAAAAAAAAAAAAAAATCGTCATCTAAACTGACCGCCAAAATTAAGTCATCCAAAATGGCTGCTGGTCTAAAAATGAAAATAAGATCATTCAAAATGGCCGCTGATCTAAAAATAAAAAATACGTAATCCAAAATGTCTGCTGGTCTAAAAATAGTAACATCCCTATATGTAAATGAGTTACTATTTATAGTAACTAGGTCTTCCTATATGGCGCCCGTTTGTTTGCCACCAAAATGGCCCGGACACTACTATCAGTTACATCATTAAATGCGTCAGCGGTCTATTTCTATGAAACCGAAGTCACTGCTAAAGTTAAGATTAGTACTTTGTCTACACAGACAATTTATTCATGTAAACAAAATTGATTGATTGATTCTTAAATGATTTATTTTGAGTTTGTGTAAAGCAAAAATTTAATCATAGAAACGCACGGTAGACAGCTGTTTATTGATCAGAAAAAGTCCATCGTAGATTTGATAGAAACTGGTTTGAAAGAGAGGAATGTTGTAGAAAGGTTCAGAATAAGTGACTGCAGTATGCCAAGAATTTCAAAACGTTGGATATAGTTATACCTGAAAGAGTGTGACGTAGGACTGCTCAGTATAGTATGGTGTTAGTTACGTCGGCCATTAAAAAAAAACATTGCTCACTTTTGGCATGACACTGTACATAGTTTAAATGCCTACGATGAAATATTGGCCGATAGGGGACTGTATTTCTTCGGCAGAGATGCTGGGGTAATTTATGACTGTACATTTTTGTATCCAGAAGTTTGCAATTTGTTTAAGTCATTTTAAAGGTCGAAAATAGTTCCGGCGGTTCAAAAATGTATAAATGCAAATTAGGTCCTGCTGATTACATTTAATCATAGAAACGCACGGTAGACAGCTGTTTATTGATCAGAAAAAGTCCATCGTAGATTTGATAGAAACTGGTTTGAAAGAGAGGAATGTTGTAGAAAGGTTCAGAATAAGTGACTGCAGTATGCCAAGAATTTCAAAGCGTTGGATATAGTTATACCTGAAAGAGTGTGACGTAGGACTGCTCAGTAAAGTATGGTGTTAGTTACGTCGGCCATTAAAAAAAAACATTGCTCACTTTTGGCATGACACTGTACATAGTTTAAATGCCTACGATGAAATATTGGCCGATAGGGGACTGTGTTTCTTCGGCAGAGATGCTGGGGTAATTTATGACTGTACATTTTTGTATCCAGAAGTTTGCAATTTGTTTAAGTCATTTTAAAGGTCGAAAATAGTTCCGGCGGTTCAAAAATGTATATATGCAAATTAGGTCCTGCTGATTACATTATGTTATCATGCAGGTGATATATTAGGTCGGAGATAACTTAATCGCATGTTAAAACGAAAAGCTGCGTTTAAAAACGATTGACATGCTCAAATCGTTGAACATTGACCAGCGTCTTAATCACTTACCTGCTAAACAGTGTTACGAGCCAAGCGTAACGAGAAAGAAAACCAGCAACAAGCCTTTAACAATTAAACAATATTTATTAATGAACAAAGACAAAACAGTACAATAACAGTTAAGATTGAATGAAATTTGACAATTTTTAATCTTAGAACAAGAAATATAATAAGTCCCTCAAAATTAAGAATTAGGTTTAGATTACAAAAAGAATGAAATTTCTGGTTCCTAAAACCTACATTAACAATAGTTTAACTTGCAAGTAGGTATGAGCAACCTGTTTAAATAAAAGATAATTCCAACTTACAGATGTATATCCCAAGTTAAATCCAACACTTTTCACTAATTCTGTATCCACAAAGCCACAAGTCTAACTTCAAAATCCAAAATCACCAAGTAAGTCACTTCTATTTATATCAGCTTGGTAAATTCTAGATCAGTCTTTTCTAGAAAGATGATATCATCGATTAGTAAACAGCTTGTTTACCAACAACCTGTTTCTAAAAATAACCACAATGGAAAAACCAATAAATGATCTTCATGTTTCTAGAATATTCTGAAAACAGGTCACTGTATATCCTATCAACATAACAACAGGTGAAAAACCAAATATTGCACTTTCGATATTAATATTTGTTTAAAAATATCTTCTTATCGGACAGGGTAGATCTAAGATCAGACATTGACTGATCTTAATCTGCACTGTCCGGAATGGTCCTTGAGCCGTGCTTAGCAGCCTAAGGTTTAATATCTACCGCGATAGCAGAATGCATCACAGTCAAAGCGTTCTATTTCTACAAATTTTGGCTTTAAGAATTTAAATAATCTGATACACTTTATGCTTATTACGTTTGGAGGAAAGAGGGGTACATAAAAAATGAACAAAAACGTTTAATTCGAACGAACTCCAAAACTGATTGCGCTGACTACTGTATGAAGGACCGTATAACGTGTTCAAAATCTGTTACAAAAATGTTGGACGATCACATAGTTTACTAGTCTACTATTAATTCAAACATCACAGGTTCAAATTCACAGTCCTGTGTATTTTTTTTTATCCCTCCACTACTTTCCTTGGGATCATGTAGCATCGGGGCCGCCAATACGTGCGTACGTCCCGTGCGACAAAAGGTTTGGTTAAGCCAATTAGAAATTGTGTTACTTTCAATTTAAAAAAATCTTAAAGAATAAGATGAGAACATTCTTAAGAGTGCTTGGTGAATAAGGACCCAGGAGTCTATTGAAGAAGTTTTGGTAATCCTTAATTTATTAGAACGGCAGCATTCCCCATGGTTTTATCAGCAATCATTGAATTTTCTCTAAATCACAAACATATACTATAAACTGCAATAGAATCTGACCTTTGATTTTTTCAGAATTCGTTGCAGCCTACCATACATCAATGACTTATTACTAGTGGGACAAACGGTAAACGTGACGCTTATATCGGAAAGCTTTAAAGTTAAAACAGGGCAATTCACATTCAAGGTAAAGTATTTTATTGAGAAAAGAAAGACTCACAAATATTTCTGCGCGTGGCACTTTTCTTGTTCAGAAACATCTACCAAGCACAGAAAAAATAATAATTATTTATTCATACTTGCAAATGAAATAGCTACGGTGAAATGAGAAAGCATATCAGCCAGACTACTTGTTTTTAAGACTTTGTATAACATCTTAAACTGTTTATAGAAATATTTTTCACTTACAGAAACCGGTTGTGACATCCGTTGAACCAGATTTTGGACCTGTCTCTGGAGGTACACGAATAACGTTGCACGGGACAGATTTAATGATCAGAAACAGAATTGACTTTGTACAATTGGGATTCCTTACTCCTTGTTATTCTGTGGAAAATGCCGATGCTAATAGGTAATAGTAACATCAGTAGTGTTGATTGGACCAAACTCTCCAAGCCTGAGTAGGACTCATTGCTTCGCGATTATCCATGTAAGATGTTTTTTACCCTCGAAAATTTGAATTTTGCCCATTCAACGACTGAATTTATAATTACATATTGGTAATTGATATATAATCCTTGCAGAGTATACAAATTTTATTTCGAAGCGAAGGATCAAAATAGAAGCCATGCCTCGGAAACAAACTCAGTATACGAGGTTGTGGAGTCAGGGAAAGACTTAGTATCATTGATACTGCTCTGGTGATGGAATGTTTTGAATATTTGGTCGAACCTTTTGTTGTTTCCATCCCGGCAAAACAAACTGAATTTCCTAAACTATTTCCAGAAACACAGTATTATACAATATTTATTTCATGCTTTTCGGTAATTTATCTGGAAATAATGGTGGATTATAAGGTTTTATAATTCATATTACGACCAGTGAAATTAACCGATTTCATAGCAAGCAGTATTGAACCACATAGGTTCTTGCATCATGTTTATAATATCGCCCTTTTAAACCCATCAGATCTATTTTAGACCGTAATCAATAATAATTCACTGCTCGTGGTTTTCTCTCAAATTGATTAAAACACAGATGTTATTCACTCGATAAAATAAATTTCGATCTTTCACCGAAGAAAAAAATCCTCTACATGTCTTGTAGATTACGACGAATCCTGAATCCTGTCCAGAGATACGCTGATAATCTTCAATAATATCATTAATTCGTTTCAGCCTCTTCACACCAAAGGTTCATAAACCAATGGGTCTGGCATAGCTAGATTCTACTTACAAATGAAAGAATTCTTGTAACACTTGTGAGTTAGTCGTAGTAATACTTATATAAGCATCAGAATGAGAATTATAACACCATTATTAAGTCTTTGGCATAACCATACCGGGAATCAAAATCACAACTCCCTGTGCTACAAGTAAACGCTTTTACTGATTATCTTTGCTATGAACTTTTATTTACAGCATTACATGCACAACTCCAACGATAAGGACGCCTGTGAACGTTACAAGAGTTAGAATCATGGTTGATAGTGAACGTTATGACTCAAATGCTTCGTTTAGATTCCTCCCGGCGCCTATGATTGAAACAATCTCAAGTTATCGTTTTATCACTAGGTAATTATTTTAAGTTTTCCTTTCCGAGACTTTTACATTGATAAAACTAATTCTATATGAATTAAACTGCGGTAAAATCAGCAGTAAAATAATGGTATCAATTTGATATTAATAAAGAGTGATAGTGAGTTGGGGGGGGGGCGTAACGAGCGAAGCTCGTTTTGCGGTAACGTAGTTTCAGATTTTTCAAAAATAAAATTCTGAATTCGATCTAGGTTTTATTCTTCATCTAGATTGGGATGGCTAAAATTTGTATGGATTCTAAAGTTTTTTTTTTGTATAATTACCCGCAATGTTCTATGCTAAGAAATAATGACGTCATAAATCATAATTTTTTTACTTCATGCACGAGCCGTTTTCTCGCAGAAAATATTGTGTCGAAGAAATCATGAAAAAACTAGTCTTTTGACTGTTTCAAAATAGATCTAGATCTATCATTTATAGAGAAAGCGGGGTTTCAGTTTTTGGTTTTTTTTTCATGAAAAATATTTATTCATATGTTATGAAAGCTTGTTAATAGATCTCAAATTTTTTTTGTTTTGTTTTGTTTTTATCCAAAAACCGGATATAGATCTACCTATAGCTCAGCAAATTTCTTTCCTAGTCATTGCGACAGGATTCATTCTTTTCTCACCAACGATAATTGTTTCCACGATGGACGTGTGAGACAATAGATAAGAAAAAAAAAATGGCAATCTACGCACTCTGATTAAAGTGACCACAGGTAAAGCATGGGCAGGTGCACTTGCCGCCATGACAGATCTATAAGCGAAAAAATGTCGGAAACGGCCTTTCATATGAACAAATCAGAACAGAGTGCGTCGATCGCCTTAATTAGATTATTTGTAGTTCCCTTTTTACTGTCTGCAACTTCTCTTAATAGCACAGCAATCGATGAATATGAGGTCAGTCGCAAATACAAATCATCCGTTTCCTGCCATATATCCCTAATTATGCAGATACCGAAAGAAATTATCTGAAACTTATCATTTGATTTGAACATAGTGTCTAGGAAAGATCTACCGATCGGGTGGTTACTTAAATAAGTAAACTTTTCTCTTTCGTGGTTTATCGTTCAAAAAACCATGGTTGTGAGGCACAATAAATAAACCACGAGGACGACAGCCCAAGTGTCTTAATCTGTGAGCCTCATAACTCACAACCGTGGTTTATTGAACGATAAACCACGAAAGAAAGAAGATCGTTTCGATTCTAACATGACAAACTCTTGATCAAAGGAAAACACGATCCTACTAAATACGCAAGAGCGGGTCCATGTCGATTAATTCCCTTGAATAAACCACGGCAGTTCCATTTACTAACCAAACCAATCTCCCGCTGACCGGTCGGTAAATAAAAAAAAAATCAATAAAACATTAGGCATCAAACACAACTAAAAGAAAACGCACCGTTTGCTATTTTATTTTTCTCCCTTTCAAACCACAAAGAAGAATGAGTGTATCGTCAAGCATTAGTGTCGCAGTTGCTTCAAATGCTCTGAATATTACCCAAACGCCCTCCAAATCCCATTCCCAATGCAATACCGGCAAATTTTGATGTTAATCTTCAACAAGAAAAGACACTTGATTTACATGTTGTTGTTGGTAACATTAAAAATTATTCGATCACTGTCAGTTATATCAAAATAGGAAAATACTTGAGTTTTTCATTCGTTCCCGGTTGAGTGGCTGAAAATGACGATTTGTTTACGCGATGTGACTTTCTTTGATAAAATATACGAGGGCGGCGACATGGAACAGCCACGGACGGAAGACTTACTTTACACAGAATAACGTCTTTTTATACAGAATGACGTCAATTTTACCACGCATAGTGCCTGGGAAAGATCTACCGATCGGATGGTTACCTGAATAAACGTATTTCTTTCGTGGTTTATCGTTAAAAAAAAACACGGTTGTGAGTCATGAGGCACAATAAATAAACCACGAGGACGATAGACCGAGTGCTTTACTATGTTTGCCTCATAACTCACAACCGTGGTTTACTGAAATATAAACCACGGAAGAAAGAAGATCATTTCGATTCTAACATGACAAACTCTTGATCAAGAGAAAACACGAACATACTAAGTGTAGCTGCCCAGTCGGTAAATAAAAATAAAACATTGGGCATCAAACATAACTAAAAGAAAACGCAACGTTTGCTATCTTATTTTTTTCCCTTTCAAACCACAAAGAAGAATAAGTGTATCGTCAAGCATTAGGGTTGCAGTTGCTTGAAATGCACTGAACATTAACCAACCCCCCTTCAAATCCCATTCCCAATGCAATACCGGCAAATTTTGATGTTAATCTTCAACAGGAAAAGACACTTGATTTACATGTTGTTGTTGATGAAACTTCAAATTATTCGATCACTGTCAATTATATCAAAATAGGTAAATCCTTGAGTTTTTCATTCGTCCAGGTTGGGTGGCGGAAAATGACAATTTGTTTACGTGATGTGACTTTCTTTGATAAAATATCCGAGGGCGGAAACATGGAACAGCCTTGGACGACTAACTTTGCACAGAATGACGTCGATTTTACCACGTTTCAGTTGCACTGTGTTTATAGAGCCGAATTCACGTGTCATGTTAGAATTAAAAATCATGATCAGTTCACTGAGTTAAGATTACCTAATTTCCAACTTACGTTCAGCGTATTTAACTTCCATTTTAGCATGAGTATTAGTTATGTTTCATGCTAGATGATAATGACGTCATAAGCTATAGACTACTGTTTTTACTTCATGAACGAGCCGTTTCTCCGCGAAAAATTATTGTGTCGAAGAGATCATAACAAAACACGGTGACAAAATGTCATGGAGAAAGCGGGATTGTTAAGTGTTTAATTTATAATATACATAGATCTATATTATTTAGGGTTGTTGATTTGATCTATATTCTTTTTACTATAAACCAGCTCGTCTCTTAGATATCTACTCTATAGCTCAATCGGTAGCATACAGGACTTTAAGCCAAAGCGTCGCTGGTTCGAGCCCACAGCTCGGGGAATTTCTTTCCTAGGACTGATGGTAGTTCTTTCGATAGGATTAATTCCACTCTCACCACTGATTATTGTTTCGACGATGGTCACGTGGAAAAACAGATAGGAGGAAAAAAAAGACAACCAATAGATCTAATCCTATTTAGGCGGTCTTACGCACTTTGATTAAAGAAACGGCAGGTAAAGCATGGATAGGTGCACTGGCCGCCATGATAATTGTTTCGACGATGAACGTGTAAGAAAGCAGACAGGGAAAAATCTGATTTTGGCGATGTACGCACTCTGATTAACGAAACTCTGGCCGCCATGATAAATTCTTGACTGAAATAGTGTTAAAAATGGCGTGAAACACCATGCAAACAAATAAGTGAATCTAGATCGCCTTAATTAGATTATTTGTTCTTTTTCTTCTTTTTTCCTGTCTGCAACTGCCTCTTACATAGCATGGCAATAGATTGTCAGACTTTTCTTCAACATGAATAAAAAAGTCCTTTTCATTCACAGGTACAAATCATCCGTTTCCGACCATATATGCTTAAACATCCGAATAACGATTGAAATATCTGCAGTATCTACTTGAAAATGAACAAAGTGTCAGGAAATTTTCTTCAAATCTGTCACCCATCCTTAAAAACATTACCTGAACTTTCTTTGATTAGGAACCTAAACACTTACATTGCCATGACGTTATCGATACACTCTTGAAAATGAAATACTAGTAAGCTGACTGCTTACAATCCATGCAAAAACATATTTTAAGGGATTGCCTCTTTTTTTTCATATCCAAAGTTATAGCTAGAACTTTGTATTTCTTTGTTTATTTGTATAATGTTTGACGCCGTTTTCAACATTATTTCAATGCGATCTAATCCTATACATTGTATATCGGTAAGGCCAGCGCATCTACCATGCTTTCTTAGAGTTTCTTTCACCAGCACTTCGCACAATATTCTTCCAAACCTCCTAGCTAATTTTCCGCAAAACCATCGTCGAAAAAATGGTCAGGACTCAGGCTGACAGAACAATAAGATCGTTCAAATATGGATAGATCAAGATGTGCATCAATTCCGATTATGATTAGATACCGCTTCAGTAGCGCTAGGGTAACGATAGTATCTAGCTTACCTTAATTGCCACCTAAACAGTTGGAAACATGGTGATCCTCTGGCGATTAAAGCCACTAGGGCACTACGATTAAAACCACTAGGGTACTACAGAAACTAAGAAGTGTTCCATATAACTTGCAACTAGGTTTAAAACACTAAAAAGTGTTCTTCGCGTTTGGTATCTTCTTTACTTAAGGGATAAACATGTATAAATACTTCAACAGTACGAATTCAACTTCATTTGTCAGGATGTATCGAATAAAATATTTTTCGAGGTAACACTAGTACACCGAAGGTATAATGGTATTCATTGTGTTAATGTGTGCGTGTTTTTTTTTTTTATTCTCTCCTTTGGATCACGCCTTTAGTATAATAAATATTATGTCAATAAGGCGCATGGCCAGGCGGAAGCTCTGAAGCCTGGGCCTCAACGGTAAGCATTAATCCTCAAATGAATGAAATGCGCTCTCTTAATTAGGAGAAAAGACCAAAATTTATCATCTGAATTTCAAAATTGCTCTTGCCACTCAATGAAAAACTTAATAGCAGACAATGTATATCAAAGGTCAGACCACTTTCTGTGCGGTCTGGTCTTAATCTATATTGTCCTCAAAATGCAGTCTGATCTTGATAACATTGTCCAAAAAACTGACAAGTTGTACTTGGCTGAAAGAGGCCCTAACATCTATTTTGCTAGAGGAAAAACGACGAAAAATAGGAAGAAAAAAAAGAGAGAGAGAGAGAGAGAATACGGGACCTTTGCCCTATTTCACGTTTACATGGGTTAGTTTACCCTTATTCACATGTATACATCTACAAGAGAAGATATATTCTATCGCAATGACTTTCAAAAAGAAAAAACCCTAAAAATTAGTTTTCGCAAAGCCGGATTTCGAACTCAATACCCACTGATTTCAAGATCTAGATCGTCGTTTGAATTACCAGATATCAATTACACGAATTATTCATGTCGCTCATATGGAAGCTTTGCCCTTTTCATATTACTAATACGATATTAATGACATTAATAATTATTCTAACATGACACGTGAGTTCGACTCTATAAACACGGTGCAACGAAAGCGTGGTAAAATCTACATCATTTTATATAGGGTGACGTCGTTCTGTATAAAGTAAGTCGACTGTGGCTGTTCCATTTCTTCGCCCTCCGATGAATTATCAATGAAAGTCACTTGACGTAAACAATCATTATATTCATCTCCTTGATCGAGGAGGAAGGAAAATCCCCAAGGATTTACCGATGTTAACTCTTTTTGGTAGAAATTGACAACGATGAAACTATTTGAAATCAGTAACATATGTAAATCAAGCGTCTTTTCAAGTTGAAGGTTAGTTCAAAATTGACCGGCGTTGCATTGGAAATGGGATTGGGAGTGGGTGCAGTTATAAATTAGAGCATTCGAAGCAACTGCGACTGTAATGCTTGACAATACATTCATTCTTCTTTGTCATTTGAAAGGGAGAAAATATAATAGTGAAACAGTGCGGTTTATTTGTGTTTGATGCCTAGGTTTTTTTTTTCTTTTAATTTTGATCCCTTTCTTATTTATTGACTGGGCAGTGGGGTTTTGTTTTGGTAAGTACGTAGAACAGCCTTTGATTGAGAGTTGGCCATGTTAGAATCGAAACAATCTTCTTTCTATCGTGGTTTATCGTTCAACAACCCACGTTGTGAGTTATGAAGCGCAATGAATAACCCACGCGGGCTATCGCCCTCGTGGAGTGTTTATTTTGCCTCATAACTCACAACCGTGGTTTATTGAACGATAAACCACGATGGAAAGAAGATTATTTCTTAAATAATATGTTTTTCACTATTTTTTGTAAGACATCGTCAGCGACTTTCTTGACTTCCTATACCTCTTACAATAGTGTATGCATTTTATTTAAAGTGGTGGTACAATTCTCACAATATCTGGTCAAAATCTGAAAAACGCATGGAAGACAAGCATAACAACTTTGTATGCTGGGGAATCAACGGTAAGTTGACTGAATCCAACTATTATTTACTTTAGAAGCCGTGACATTTATACAGAAAATATTTTTGTATGACTAATAGTTCGTGTTGTAGCATGAAAGATTACCTTTTCTCAGGAATCTCTTGTGCATATATAGCAAAAATTAACCCTTAGGCTGCTAAGCGCGACTCACTGACCTTTTGCAGACAGCGTAGATCAAGATCAGACTGCACAGAACATGTAGTCTGACCTTGGATCTACACGGTCCGATAAGGAGATATATTGCCTCCAAAAATACCTTTTAAACATTAATGTTTGGATTTTTACGATGGCTTTAAAGTTTCAGTTATTTTATTTAGGAGGATAAGAGTTAAGATAAAAACTGAAGCTAAAAGGATTACATTTACAGTAGTCTTATACTAGTTTCATAGACGACTTTGAATTTTGTGCAGTTATCCAACGTCCTAAAGGGACAGATGGCGTAGTACTGAACATTTTTACATATGAAAAAAAGTGGGAAAAACTTTCACAAAATGAAAATTATAATTCACAGAATTTACGTAAAAAAAAAGACTAACCTATGAAATTCCAAATCGCACACGACCTTTCTTAAAATTTCGAAACAAAGAAATATGACATAAGTTTATCTTTTAGTATTTTCGACGAGTTCTGATAAATGTCATATTAGCGATTTGGCACCTCACTTAGAAACTGGACTTGATAAACGATCGGGAGATTTTTAAATATGGAATACAGATTATTCGTTTGTAACTTCCCGCCCTCGCTTTATTCGGAGCAATATGTTGCTAACTTGACCTTAATTTTTTTTCTATAGACAGGTAAATGTGAGAGCATTTCCTCTCACGAAATTGTCTGTTCATGTCCGCCAGCTCCAAGCAATCTGGTGGCGGAGCTACATGAAAATCTAGCTGCAGATGGAGATAGAATTACAGAGCGAGGATATATTTCTGCCGAACTGTCAATTCATTTGGACGGTTATGTAAAGCGATTCAATATCAAATACTTTAGAGATCCAGTGTTAAATAGATTCCAGGAAAGGAACTCTGTGCGAACGATAGAAACAGGACAACAGATTCTATACATAACAGTAAGCTGTCTCCATTGAATATCTGATAGCTCTGATGTGAATGTGAAAACTTAACATTGAGAAGAAAACTAAAAAAGACTTATGCTCAAACATGTATCTAAGTTAAGTAATACGAGTTTCCAATAACCTACTCTTTCACTGCTCACAGGGAAATGTTCTCTTTTTTGTCTCATCAATTCAGAGAAATATCCGCTAAATATTCGTTTCTTAAAGGAATGAAGAGAACTTTTTTTGTTTTCATGGAGGTATGAAAAAAAAAAAAATCTAATCACACTGTATGAAACCGCGAAGCTTCCTACAAAAGTGTGATTAGGTTTTTTTTTTTTCTTATCTCCATGAAAACAAAAAAAGTTCTCTTCATTCCTTATAATTCAATATCACAGACAACAAATATTCACTTAAATTTACTCTAACTGCTTTTGTTTTGTAAATCCAACATTGGGTATTTATTTAATGTCCATTTCATTGATGTTTCATAGCCCTGTAAATCTACTCGTTCATGACGTAATAATGACGTAAATCCACGACGTCATTATAGTGTTGAACATTGGTAGATTTAGTAGATTTATTATAAAAAGTTCAATACGCTAGAAGTAAGTTGAAAAAAGTTTATTAGGACTCGGCAAAGTGTGACAATGAATTTAAGCTCTCTCTTTGAATTTACTGTTGGATTTTTTTTTCCCAATATTCAGAGAAAATAAATTTAGCTAGCAAGTTGAAATTCGGACTGGATATAAAATTAGACAGAAAAACATTATGAAATCTCATATACATGTTTGTTTACATTAGTTTGACTGCAAAAGTAGTTCCAGCACTGCTTAATTTTTTTTTTCATGGAGCTATGAAAATTTTTTTTTCAGCCAATCAGAACTCGCCAATATTCATGAAAATAACTAATATTGAATTATATAGAATTAAATTCAACCTACTCGTAAAATGCGGTTCTCAAAGCATTATCAAAAGTACACGGATACTGGAATGAAACAGTTTTACTTGTTACGGGAGACCACTCCTTTATGCATGGCTTCGTCCCGATTTAAATACAATACCTAACCACTGCGTTAGGGAGATATCTCTTTGGCTCAGTGGTTGAGGTATTGGTCTTTTAAACCTCGAAAAACGAGGATCTTGTCCGCCATGGGTTCGAATCCCGCCAGATGCGGTTTGTATTTCAGCCATGCATTTCTTCGTTTGTTTCTTTGTTACGGACTTTGTTCGTAAGATGGGGGCCCGTCCGGGATTGGCCATTGAGCCATAAATCCCATTTGTTGTCCAAAAACGGACATTTGTTGTCTAAATAATAGACTTACTGCCTAATAAAGCTTCGAGTCATCAATAAATGATGACTTTAAGAGGGGTGTGTGTTACGGGAGACCACTCCTTCATGCATAGATTCGTCCCGATTTAAATACAATACCTAACAACTGCGTTAGGGAGATATCTCTTTGGCTCAGTGGTTAAGGTATTGGTCTTTCAAACCTCGAAAAACGAGGATCTTGTCCGCCATGGGTTCGAATTCCGCCAGATGCGGTTTGTACTGCCATGTATTTGTTCATTTGTTTCTTTGTTACGGACTTTGTTCGTAAGATACTATATTTATAAAGGACAATTTACCGATATAAGTTATAAAACCAAAAAAAGGCCCATTTTTCTGCATCTTACTCTAGACATTATCTTTTTTCATTACAGGGGGAATATATGAACCTCGCCGCTGACGTTGATGATTACAAGGTTTCGGTAGGACCAAGTGGAATTTGTCATAGTTTTGCGCTTACAGAAAATATTCTTTCTTGTAATTCACAACTTTCTTCATTATCGCAAGAAGACGATGGGCAGCTAATTGTCGAGGTAAGTGTTAAGCGCGTGTTGATGATGGCAAGATTTCAGTGGGACCAGCTGGAATTTGTCTTAATTTTGCGCTCACGGAAATTAGCCTTTCTTGTATTTGAAACGTACTTCGGCAAAAAAACGACGAGCAGCTACATGTATTTCTCGTGGTAAGTGTACATGTGTGTGTTAGGGATGCGTAACTAAGTAAGCTGTAAACAAAAAGATATGGTGTTTAACGCCGTTTTCAACATTATATCACGGCGGCCAGTGCACCTATCCATACTTTCCTAGAGTTTCTATTTTTTTAGCTCACCTGAGCACAATGTGCTCAAGGGGAGCTCTTACGATCACCCTGTGTCCGTCGTTCGTCGTGCGTCGTCAACAATTATTTAAACATGATCTCCTCCTAAACCACTGGGTCAGTGTCAACCAAACTTAGCAGAAATGTTCCTTGGGAGGTCCTCTTTAAAAATAGTACACAGAATTTGATTCCATCAAAAACTCTGGTTGCCATGGCAACCAAATGGAATTTTCTAAGAAATTCTTTAAAAATCTTCTCCTCTGAAACCGCTGGTCAGATTTTGAAATAATTTCACAGAAATGTTCCTTGGGTGACCTTTTTCAAAAACTACTCGCGAAATTTTGATCCGTCGAAAAAACATGGCCGTGGGGCGGGGGGGGGGGGTGCTCTTTGCACTGTATGGGCTGAAAGAATTTCTTTGAAATTCTTCTTCTCTTAAACCACGCGTCAGATTTTGGAATAATTTCACAGAAATGTCCCTTGGATGCCCCTTTTGAAAAACTGTTGGCGAAATTTTGATCCGTCAAGAAACATGGCTGTGGTGGGGGGGGGGGGGCTATTTGCACTATACGGACATGAAGAAATTCTTAAAAATTCTTCTTCTGTGAAACCACTGGTCAGATTTTGAAATAATTTCACAGAAATGATCCTTTGGTGCCAAATTATGCCCCTTTTTCAACTTAGAATTTTAACTTACTATCCAGTACCCAACAGCCAATCGTTGGCACCCGCATGCGGCGCTCTTGTTTTTTTTTTAATTGAACTTAATGAAGAAAAAGTTTTGGAATAACAAAATAAAAATTTGCTATGGTCCTCTCAAAAATTCAGGTGAGCGATCCAGGGCCAACTTGGCCCTCTTGTTTCCAGTACTCCGCACAATATTATTTCCAAGCAACTGGCTGCTTTCTCATATAACCATCGTCGAAACAATGATCAGCAGTGAGAGAAGAATGAATCCTTTCGCAGTGACTGTCAAAAATCCTCGGAAGGAAACTGGCCGATTTGGTCAAGATGACTTACACATCACAGGGTGTAGATTAATGTCCGATAATAATTTTCGTTGACCACAAAGTCACTAATTGTGTGACTGGTATTTACCAGGTTAGGCTATTGCACATACGTTTTCAATGAAGGTGGTAAGCGATTTTATGAGAGTGGATATGGATACCACCGGATGCTTAGTAACTGTTTTTCATCCACATCTCATACATAAATTTAGTGACATTTAATCTTAGGGAAAAGTAGCAAATAACTAGTGAATAACAGTACCTGAAAAATATCATATAATAGCGATATTGTCGACAATATCATATGATCATGCAAAATTTATAATCCTCAACTCTTTCAGTGCCAAATATGTAAACTCGACCTCTTTCGACGGCTTTGCAGAGCTAGTATGGGATACAAATCAAGATCAGAAAGCACGTTTTGTGCGGTCTGTCTTTTTTCTGTGCCATGCATAAAGGCCCCTGTTTTCCACTTTGGGGAAAATGGGTTAGTGTTGGCAATTAGTGCAGACTTTGGCATTCTGTAAGGCCGAACAAAACCCCGGACCCAGGGTTACTCTAGTAGGGAAAACCAGTTATCATAAATAACGTTATGTGACGCATTCGGCTAGGGAAAAGACAATTCTACAGGGTTTTATTCTGCTGTAATAGTATTGATTGTTTTAAGTCGAACATTGTTGAGGTGTATTTTATGAACATACTTATTGGTAATCTGCAGACTTTTTCCCCAGAAATTTCCAGGTAGTTTTACAACAAGTGTGCGGGTTATCATGTAGTTCTACATGCTTCACAGCTAGAAACAATTCACATAAATTTTACAGGTTTCTGTCGGATTTTTTGAAAGATCTGTGGGATATATCGAATACATCAGGAGGAAGACCGACATGCCAAACACAAACGAGAACATTTTGAAAATAGGTGTATCAGTTTCTGCTGTCTTGGTTGTCCTGATAATTGCAGGTACAGACGCTATCCTCCCTTTCCTCTTCCCCCCCCCCCCTACTATCCTTATAATGCTCCTTTTTATTTCTTTTCCACCACTTAAGATAACAACTCGTTAACACTTTAACAAATAATCCTGCGCTCTAATGACCCTAATGAAAAGGGCTTTTGAAAGCATTGTAGAAAACGGAGAAAATGCTGGTCACCAGCATTTTCTCATTTTCCCATAATGTGTCCCGCTCCATCAAAGACAAATCACGCCATTTAAACGACATTTATTTTGTCATCTGCTAATGCTTACAAGTTGGACAAATCTTAATTGTGTCGTTTAGTAAAAGGCACTATCATCGTCAAAGGCAAGGGATCTAACTTTTACATGCCTCAGCATCTCTCTTTTACCTATATCTGTACCTGAGATGAAAGTGTACGGAATTAGAGGACATTGACCGGAAAGAAGCAGGTAAACAACAAGCCTCACTGAACAAATAATCCAGTCCTTAACCATAGTCTCTATACAGGACTTTGACCTAACAGAAGTTTGTAGTCGAACAAGCTCCACATAAGCTGTTTTTGATGTTTTCTATACAGGGCTTTGACCACATATGCCGTATAGTTATTTTTTTCGACAATGATCTCTGTGCAAGACTTTGACGTAGTTTTTGATAAACAAGCAAACACCACATACCAACTTATCTTTAATACTATCCTCTCTACATGTCATTGACCTAACAGACGTAGGTAGTCAAAGAAATTTGACATATACAGTACATGTACAGCTTTTTTAAATGATGTTTTCTATTCATGACTTTGATCAATTAGACGTTTGCGGTCCAGCAAAGTCGACATAATAAATTGTTCTTGACCCCTAGGCTGCGAAGCGCGACTCACTGACCTTTTGCGGACGGTGTAGACCAAGATCAGACTGCACAGAACGTGCAGTCTGATCTTTGATCTACACTGTCCGATAAGGACATATTTTCCACAAAAAATTACCTTTGAAATAACAAAATTTGGGTTTCTACTATCGCTTAAAAGTTTCTTTTCACTTAACTTAGCAGGGTCAGGATTAATTATGTTTCCAATACAGGACCCTTGACATAACATACGTTTGTAGTCAAATTCCTAACATAAGGTAATTATTAATCAACTCCTTTCAAGACGACTTTTACCTATCAGACGTTTGTAGTCAACTAAACTCCACATGTTTGGATAGTTTTGACAATGTTCTCTATCCCGGACTTTGACTATCACTTAACAGACGTTTGTAGTCAAACTCAACATACCTGTAGTCTGCACGGTTTATCTAAATAATGACCTCTCCAAAGGACTTTGGCTTAAAAGAAGTTTGTTGTCAAACGAACTCAAGATATATCTGTATATTAATTTTGTTCTCTGTACGGGACTTTGACTTTGCAGACCTTATAGCCGCACAAACTCCATGTATGTAGTTATCTTTAACTTTGATCTTTATACAGAATTTGACTATACAGACGTTTGTTGTCAAAATCCAAATATACAGATATTTTAATCATGCTCTGTCTACAGGACTATGACTATTTACAGAAGTTTGTAGTCAAACAAACACCACAATTAAAGTTACACGTTTTTTGAATAATGTTTTCTGTAAAAGACTTTGACCCGACAATAGTTTGCAGTCAAACAGTTTCACATAATTAGCTGTTCTTAATAATGATCGCTATACAGGACTTTGATCTAACAGAAGAATGGGGTCAAACAAACTTCACACAGGTCTACATACATGTAGCTACCGTAGCTTTTTTTAATGTGCTCTATACAAGACTTTGACATAATAGCCGTTTGTAATCAAACAAACCCCACATGATAAATTATTTTCAAAATATTCTCTGTGTTCTTCCAGGAATCATTGTGTTTTGTGTCATGTACAGAAGAGCCAAGCAAAGAGTACCTAAAATTAAAAGTTCAAGTTCAAAGAAGAATAGTTCTATAATGGATCGCATAACAGGTAATTTTAACCCGTCCTTATCGAAAAAATCAAGATTCTCCCGTAATGAAAGTAGCTACAGAGGAAAAGTATAAATGAGCTGAAGTTCTCAGATATATTAAAAAAAAAAATAGTGGAAAAAGGAGAAATTGCTGGTTACCATGTTGGTTCATGTGATGTCAAAAAATTGTTGAACTACGGTAGATTCAATATACATGTATCAGACACCACATGTGCTAGTGAACCCTATCAAATAGCGGTATAGTAGTTCCAAAGCTTGCATGCTTATCAATGTCATAAATGTACAAATAAATAAGGCAGCAAGGTCCTGCCGGATAAACATGTGCACAATTTTGGCCAATCGCAAATTACCATCTACTCATTCGATTTCACTTTACAAAGAAGTATGTCAAAAGCAAGCTCATGAAACTACGCCGAAAAATTGCTGACTCAGATTTTTCTGTAAAAGGAATTGTCAAAAATGATGACTGGGACTAAACTATTAATTTTATTTTCTTTATATTTCAAACAAAATCATTATCAAACCAAATCATTATCTATGCAAGTGTCTCTGGAATTATTTTTTCTCCGGGATGTACAAGAAGCAAATGGAGTTTATGTAAATTCCAGACATACATGTATGCCAATATTTTTTATACGTGATGAAGTTAATTTCTTGAGATACAGTACTTCGACAAAAGGAATCGGAATCTGATATAGTTAGATTTGTATTAAACTTGTCGACAAAGGTTCGCTGAATTACAATTTCATCTTAAACGCTAACTCATTTCAGAAATTATATTTTCCATTTAATTTAAAAAAAAAAATCTCGTTTTAACTGTCAAACGATAACTTTTTACACACGCCATTACTGAAAGCATTTGAAGCCGACGAATCAAAAATGGCTCAAATATCAAATTTGTAAGGGTAGAAATGTTGTGGTTACCAGTATTTTCTGTTTTGCATACAGCTTTTAAATTTAAAGGTCGGTAAATACGAGACTGTTTTGAAAAGATCTTTTTCTAGTTGGTCGAGACATAATGCCCATCAGGCTATGGTAAACAGAGAGAGCTGAATTTCCCTGTATGAATATATTTATTTTAAACCAGGCATAGCGTCTCGATTTCAAAGCAAGAAGTCATCCTCCTCAACAACAGATATAGAGCTGAACCAACAAACTGAGGGAAGGGTCTACGAAGGACTGGAGCTAAATCAACCCGATGGCTCACACCTGTATTCGGATCTTGCACAGCGATGAACCATCCTCAAAGGGACCTATTTAGAATTTTTGCCGCAACTCAAATTTTTTCATGAAAAACTGACAAAACCATCTATATTTCTTTGCATCTGTTAAGGTGCAATTCAGCATAAAACAAAACAGTAAAAAGGTGATTTAGACGTTAAAAAAGGGGTAGGATGACCGATTTGCAGTCGGGAAGTCAGTCTTCTTTTGTGATATCAGACATGACATAATCATGCCCATAAAAAGTGATTTTGTTCCTACACAACTCTATTAATAATGTGACATTCCCATTTGCCTTTGCAAAATTCTGGCAAGAACTCTAAGAATATCGTAATTACCTCTTTACCACCCGACTAAATCTTGGACTTGTCCTAATCGAAAGCATTTCAAAACGGAAATTTAAATGTTGCTCAAATGATGGAATATGTTTGGGAAAGAGTAGAAAACATTTAGGGAAAAGGACAAAGTGCTGATTATTAGCATTTCCTCCTTTTTTCGACAATGTTTACAAAAGGTTCTTCCTCAGGGTTGTTAACATTCGGGGTTGTGTGGTAAAGGGTTAACATTAAAACTTAAATTGAATACTAGTATATGAATGTAAGGAAATATCCGAGGATAACTTCTTTTTCTTACGCTTCTCTTTCATATCCATCAGTGGTTTTCTACTTATTGAAATGCTAAATTTAATTAAAAAAAATACGTTCTTTGAAGCTTGGCATGATTAAAAAAGTCTAAACAGTCCCTTTTTTACAACGGCACCCAATCTGAAAGAAAGTGTCTGATTTAACTAGACATTGAACCAACCGGACATATTTTTGCTTACGATGACAATTTTCCTGTAATTGAGCACCTCTAACTTTCCTAGCTTGTGATTCAGCAGTTTAGAAAGTCTGTAACAGCGAAAACTACGACTGGACAAAAGTTTCGTACTTACGGTGACTCGTTAAGCAAGGAATAATCAGTTTTAAAAATGATTTTATCCTAAATGCTTTGAAGTTTGATATATTTAGATAAATTGTAAAGGCAGAATGTTAAATCAGTTTCACTTGAGGTTTTATAAAATGATTATCAAATAGATGTGTAAGATAACAATCTTACCTTGATAATTCAGTCGGCAACTGTTACATGCTTTAAGGACATTTTTGGACAAATTTATCCGTGTAAAGAACTAGCGATGAATTTATCCGTGTACAGAACTGTGGAGACACAATTATATTACAGCACATACGAGTATGAGCATCTAGAACTAAAAGGGTCTCAAAAAAGCGGGGAAAAAAGTTCGTAAATAGTTTATTAAATGTTGCTGATTATAGGTATGATAAGATCTACTGTCATACAAACATTTTATGTCTACTCAAGACAACACTTCGATGCATATGTGTATTATCTGGATAGATTTTATGTTAAAAAAATAGAGGTTTCATTTTGTTTGTTCATTTGGCATTTTTCATGATAAAACATTTATGCAGTGTGAGTAGGCCCTTTTCACCTTATCAACATTTCCTTGAAAAATTGAAATGTTACTGAGATTTACTGAAATATATCCAAGAAATTGGTTCTAGTTAGCTAATAAGCCGCATGTTTTCATTTAGGGGATATGGATATGCCAGCAGACGGAGACTCAAAGAATTGGTTGTTCCTTACCTTTGCAGCGTACTACAGATATATAGTGTGTCATACAACAAAATCCTAAACATACCTTTGGAGCGAGCATAAAACGAGTAAATCAAAAATTGCTAGAATTGGCGACTTGCGATCAATCTCAATAAGAGAGTCCCAGATACTTTTAAAATAGTCACGGAAATGTATAGTCCGGAAGGCCGAAGCACTAATGCTGGGTGTGCCCTCGCGCATAGTCGTATTCAAGACACCTCTCACATAATTTTAATATTTCAAATCTTGTCTAGAAATATGTATTACAGGAGCTTTCGGTATTACAATATCAATTAAGAGTTTTAAAAAAAGTATTAACAGTTGATTGCAACTATTGCTAATGGAATTGGTTGCTTTATTTTCTATGCCCCCTGAAAACAATGAAAAGGGTATCGGGTCTAAAGCTACCCTTTATGAATAGAAGCTGTGAAGCTATCCATATGCTTCATACTTGGGTTCACGGGAATGTTATCCTAAATTCAAGTAACTGTGTTGTACCGCGGCTGCATTTCTAATTTTGTAAATACATTTGTAATCTTCTGTCTAAACAAGTCATGAACCCCTGTAAGAAACTGCATCAGACCACTTTTAAAAGATCCATGCAAAGTATGAGTTATCTACATCTTAGGAGTAAGCACATAAATGCTTTCGAAAATGATTTTGCAGAAGAAGAAATTGCTCGTGGCCAGCAGTTTCTTCATTTGCAAAAATGTCTTCGAAATTTATCTACTATTAGAAGGAAAAATGTTGTCTACTGATGGTGTGTTTAACTTGAGAATTTGTAGTTTTGTTTCAGAAAATTAACATTAAAATGTAGTTACATAGACATTTTTGTTATTTCTATTGTGTTGACTGCACAAAGCAGTGAACCAAAAAGTTACCCTCAACAACATAATATTTTGCTGGAAATAAACTAAAGGCAAGGTCGGGTTAAACGTATCAGCAAAAATGTATCGACCGAGGTCAGCCTGCGCTGTCCATGCTCTCTGACCTGGTCGAAACTTTTTATCTGTTGGTAAATTTTCTACCTCTTTAAGAACTAACTTGTGTCGTAGTAATTTATTTTCTCGTGTCACTTTGTGTCCATACTTGCTTCTTCTACGGGGGTTGGGGGCGTAAAGGGTTTTCTCGCCTCTTTCGGCGTTTTTGAAGGATCGGGTTCTCGAACAAGTCCAGATCTTTTAATGTTTATTTGACCATAATCGTGGCCAAAGCGTTGTCACTTCATAAATTAAACTTTTTGTTTAAAATTTCAATTAATAGTAATAGTGACAAAGGGTAACTTCTTAACATTTTTGTACACAATCTTGAGTTTTAACAACCCCGAGAAGATGGCTTTCGAAAATGTAGTGGGAAAGAAAAAAATGCTGTCAACCAGCAATTCTCCTTTTGTAATGTTTGAAAGACAAGTTTCATGTCCTAAGTAACATTGGGTTCTCATCTGCAAATGTTTTCAATTTGGGCATGTCTAAAATCTTGTCCTCTTGTAAAGAGATAAATGCAATATGGCTTGCAACACGCGAAAAGGGTCATTCGGACGTTTGCTAAAAGTGTCGTCTCGGATAAGCCTGCGCAGTCCGTGCAGGCTAATCCGAGACTACACTTTCCGTTCTTATGTAATTTTCTGTATCGCGCAAGTCAACTGTAGCACAAAATCTAATGTAGTCGTAAAGTGCTGTCTCGGATTAGCCTGCGCGGAGTGCGCAGGCTGATCCGAGACGACACTTTACGCAAATGTCCGAATGCCCCTTTTCGCGTGTTGCAAGCCATATAGTATTACACTTATTAAGAGACCCGTGACGGCTCCAACTTTTCTCACATGAATTAAATGTAGCTAAGAGTCAAATGTCTAAGCTTTTTGGTTGGCGTATATCATGCATTTCGAAGATTTCTTTATCAATTTTCAACAGCGGTCTTCTGTCCATGTAAATTTTGCTGCTGCAGTAGGGGTGTTTTCAAAAACAAATGCTTCTGTTGGTGGTCCAACTGAAAAGATGTAAATTTGCATCTGCTGGGGGACCATCTAAATGTAAACACCTTCTTTCCCCAAGTATATATGAAACTGGAATGGCCATAAATGAATTTGATTGATTTTTGTTGCTGAATGCCGTTTTCAAATTTATGTCAATTATATCCCGGCGGCCAGTGCACCTATCGATGTTTTCCTGGAGTCTCTTTTACAGGTACTCCGCACAATTTCTTTCCAAGCCACTGGCTGCTTTCCCACATAACTATCGTCCAGACAATGGTCAGCAATGGGAGAAGAATAAATCCTGTCGCAATGACTATCATCGATCCTCGAAAGGAAATTGGCCGAACCAGGGTTCGAACCCACGTTCCCCTGTTCTCAAGTCCTGCACGCTATCGACTTACCTACTGGGGCTCGGCTAGCCCTAAATGAAAACGGTATCAGTAATCTAATATTCTACCTGTACATCCATCCATTCATATTCTTCTTTCAGTACCTGAGCTGACATTAGTACATTATCTCCCGCTAGATGGCATTCTACAAATACACATCTATCTAATTTGGGCATTCTGGGTACAGAACCGGACTACTTTTCTACGCGACAACCGTTTCTTTGAATTTCAAACTAAAATAAGCGTTTACTCAATAAAACGCTACCTGGTGCGATTCATTCAGCTATGATCAGCAATTTATAGAAATCTGGAGCTAAAACAGGCCTGATTTCTCCCCAAACGTATTGATAAAAGCCATTTTCTCCATTGCTACTTTATAGCGCGTATTACTACAATCCTCTCAACACTGGGGGGGAGTGATGCGTCATAGCAGACAGGTCGAATCTTCGAAGAATATGACATGCGCAGACAACGGACATTAGTAGAGTCTGCGGTACGACCTGATGGTCCTAGGAGATAGATTATCCCCTATATTTTCGCAAAATAATGCCTAGATATAATTGCCGAAAAGATTTTATAACAACATTTCTTTTGAAAAAATTGACACCATTGTAACGGTGTACGGAGCAATCCATAAAACTGCATTTATTTAGTAAATTTAGTAAATAGAAATGTCCATAGCAAATCGCACGAACATCAAATCCAGAGGGGAATTAATCACATGATTTGACGTAATTCCCTTAAAAAACAACTTTCTGACTTGTTTTAAATTGCCACTTCATATAATTGTTTCTCCTTGATAAGAAAGGCGTCAATTGAATTAAGACGTTGAAAAACGGGCAAACATCAAGTTCTGCGTCAATTTGGGACAAACACCTACACAAACCTTTGAATTAGAGAAAAAATTGAAAGGAATATGCAGCAGGTCACTTGTGGTTAAGTGGCGTGGGCGATTCCTTGATGGACGGCGTAGTCTGGATGATGATGATGATGATACATGGTGATTCATAATATCTGATACAGTTTCAGTCCTTTATATTTCTTTTCTGCCGGCACATACCTTGTTATAATTTATATCACAACACTCTACAATAATGACAGTTTTGTTTGATATAAAATGTTAAGTACTTTAAATAGTTACATGTTAAATAAAATAGGTCAAACTTTTTCACAACATTGAAATGATACATGCTCTATGTGACGTTCACTCTGGGCAATTGCAACGTCAAGCCTCTTTTGAAAGCTAACACCAATGAACACATTTCTAGTATTACTTTTCTGATCTCTCGACGAATAGCTTGTTCCAACTCCCCAACAGTATTTGTTTGAGGTGAATATACATTTTCTTTCAAGAGTCACCTCGAGGAAAGGTTCAAAGGACTAAGGTCCGTGGAATGAGGGGGGCCAAACACTGTCAGTCCTGAAGGAGTTGAATTTTTCCGGTATGTTTCATGAAGCCACGACAGTACCGAATGTGCTACATGAAGTGTTGCTTCACATGTATTATGAAAGTCTTCTAATTGAAGGTGCCGTATGGGAGGCGTTAAATTACAGTGGTGTGACTGGACCTTTCTTTTTTAAACAAGATGGAGAGACGCAGACAATAATCAGTGAACGGTACCTGACATTGCTGAAAAACAAGTTTTTGCAAGCTTTACAGAGAAAAGGAGGTTAAAGACATTTGGTTCCAACAGGATGGAGCAGCACCCCATACAGCACGTTCTGTATTCTTCATGCAACTTTCGGCAAAAATTTGTCCCCTTTAGGACTGATAATGTTTGGCCCCCCTCATTCCACAGACCTTAGTTTTTTTTTTTAACTTTTTCTTGTGGAGACATTTGAAAGAAAATGTATATTCACCTAACCCAAACATTGTTGAAGAGTTAAAACAAGCTTTTCGTGAAGAGATGGGAAAAAAAATGAAAAAAACATGTGCATCGGTGATAGCAAACTTTCAAAAGAAGATTGACGTCGTAATGGCCCAGAATGGACGTCATATAGAGCTTATCCTGTAAATGTTGTGAAAAAAACTGACCTATTTTATTCAACATGTTACAAGTATTTAAAGTACTTAACATTGTATATCAAACAAAACTATAACTATTGTAGAGTATTGTGATGTAAATTATAACAAGGTATGTGCCAGCAGAAAAGAAAGATTAAGGACTGAAACTGTATCAGATATTATGAATCACCCTGTAGATGTAGAAGACCCCGAACCATTTCACGCTGATCAAAAGTAAAGGCTGAAGTGTCACAGCGTATTTGTTCTGAATCTGGAAGTGAACTGAGTTTGTATGTTAGATCAACCGTCCGATCATTTTCTGATACCTAAAACACGTCCGTATATGCGTAGTGGATTTATCGACATAAGAAGTGCCTAGGAATGTCAGTTAATTGAAATGTGAGAAACGTTTGTTCTAACGTCGACGTCATTTCATAGGATTCCGGACTTCATGCTCCATGAATTAAATGTACCTTTTGTTTGATGTAATTTCATGTATAGTATTAATTGTGAACTTATTTTGTTGTATATATCATAATCGAGGCCGGGTAGCTCAGTTGGTAGTGTATCTGACTCGTGACCTGGAGGTTGCGGGTTCGATACCCGGCTGCGACGAACCTCCTCTCTGGCGACTTTTCGCCGCTCACCTTTGATGCATGTGAGAAAAGTAGTTAGTGGCTTTTGAAAGGAAGCTGTGCCAGTACTGGTGTGAGAGAGCCAGGAAACACTTGGTTGCGTCGCTGACCGCCATGATATGACCTTTGCAGTTATAGCAAAATGGCGTTAAACTCCAATACAAACCAAACCGAACGAATCAAGGATAACATAGATAAAAATTCTATGTAGATCTACTTATTAGGTTGCTTTTGCATGTTTACGTGCCTTGTCCATGAACTTATCATACAACCCTCGTTATAGTTTTACATTTTACATTTCTGTTTACTCTAAACCCTGTACCAAGGAAGAAAAGTTCAGAAATGCCGAAAATGAAAGCACTTGCAGACGATGGAGCTTGACTTTGATAGGGTATAGAACATTATGTGAAAAGGAGAAAATGCTGGTAACCAGCAAAGAGATATAAACATCTGGTTCAAATTCGAGTCTCAGACGATACCACGACCCTAAGAGTGAAGGTGTTGAAAAACAGTGAGGGAAGGGAGAAAATCCTGGTAATAAACGTTTTCTCCTCCATCCACAATACTCTATTCTTTCAAAGACGTGCCCAATTATTTAAGTAACCTAAACAATCCTTCTTTTAACGACCCTTAGGAAGGAGCCTTTAGAAAACAATCCACGGGAAAAGGAGAAAATGCTTGTAACCTACATTTTCACCCATCTTGATTGATTGATTGTATGGTGTTTAACGCCGTTTTCAACGTTATTTCAGTTATTCACCTATCCATGCTTTCCCGGAGTCTCTTTTACCAGTAACCCGCACAATTTTCTTTCCAAGCCACTGGCTGCTTTCCCACATAACCATCGTCGAAACAATGGTCAACAATGGTGGGAGAGGAATGAATCCAGTCGCAATGACTATCATCAATCCTCGGTAAGAAATTGGCCGAGCCAGGGATCGAACCCACGACCCCCTCTTCTCAAGTCCTGCACGCTACCGACTGAGCTACCGGGGCCCGGTACCCATTTTGAACACAAATTCCAACATTTGACCAACATTTAATTTGTCTTCTGCAAACGCTTTCAGAACTGAAGTGTCTAAAATTTTGTCGTCTAGTAAAGAGTTACCTTTCAGTTTGATCTTGAATCTACATCTGGTAAGAATTATCTCCTTTTCCCACAATGTTTTCAAAAGCTTATTTTCCCTAGGTTCGTTAAAACACGGGATTTTGTGGTATAGGATAAATTGCTTGTCAAACACCCGCGGTTAACTCTTTACCACACGACAAGATGCTGGACACGTCCAAGTTGAAAACATATGCCGACGACAAATCAAATGTGGCTCAAGTGATGAAATTTGTCTGTGAAAGGATTGAAAACAATGTGGAAAAAGGAGAAAATGCTGGTTACCAGCATTTTCTCCTTTTTCCACATTGTTTTCAAAAGATTTCTTCTTCAGGTCGTTTAAACACGGGATTGTTTGGGAAAAATTACCAGTCAAACGCCCCCCACTTAAAGAAGAACCGAGCCCAGTTTGAACAGATAAAGTCAAGAGCTAATTTTGTTTATTTTCTATTATAGGTTTTTCGAGTGCTTGTATTTTTAAAAGGAATCAAAGTGCAAAAATACCAATCACGACATAAATATCTGAATAATTTTCGACTCTTTAGTGTAATATCAATAATTTTGAGGTGTTGTGCTCAGCCCTCATCAAAGGCGCTGAAGATGTCGGGAAGTGTCCTTGGACAAGACACTGCAAAACCCCAGCCTGGCACCCGCGAAATCCAGGAACCAACCAAAAATCGCATTGACATGACCAAAAGAACGTTCAAAGCGGCGTAAAACACTAACCAATCTATCAACCAATTAAGATCCCCTACGGCCTATGGCTCGGTTTGTTTTTCAGAAAATTCTAGGGAATTCCGCTGAGGCTGATCTGGGTCGAAACTTTTTGCAATTGGTCAATTTTCAGCATGTCAAATGACCAGTCTACCTCATGATTCAGTCATTTGCTGTTATGACTTGCGAAGATGCATAAAACCCTTTTTGCCAGAGCATTGCTTATATCGTCTAGTTTCTGGAGATAGAAAGGTTTCATGGTGTAAGCATAATTAGACAAGCGGAGAGTAAAGACCAGGATCAGACTGCTGATCTTCGTCTGCACTGCCCACAAAATACTATGATTGTTCGTTTTTTTTATACTATCACCTAGCAGTCTCGAATTCTAAATAATTATCTATAACCTCTATTTTTGAGACGCTGAATATTTCATGCAGACTGCTGATCTTCGTCTGCACTTCCCGCACGATACAATTATTGCTTGGGGCTTTGTTCTCTCACTGAGCGATCTCGAATTCTCAAGTATTATTCATAATCTCAATTGTGAGACGCTGAATACCTAATGCAGACTTCTGATCTTCGTCTGCACTCATCGCACAATACAATATTTGCTTGGGACTTTGTTCTGTCACCGAGCGATCTCGAATTCTTAGTTGTTATCCATAATCTGTATTTGTGAGACGCTGAATACTTAATGTAGACTGCTGATCTTCGTCTGCACCCCCTCCCCCCCAAAAAAAAAACAAAAAAAAAAAAAAAAAAACGATTGCCTGGGGCTTTGTTCTCTCACCGAGCAATCTCGAATTCTCAAGTATTATTCATAATCTCTATTTGTGAGACGCAATACTAGATGCATTACACCCGTGTACAAAGATCTACAGATTAACAGGCAAACATTCAGATATATTCCGAAAACACGTGTAAAAGTATCACTCACTTTCAGCCATTACTTACTCGCTCCATAAAAATTACCTCGAAGAAAACATTTCGAATGAGTACTCACAATACAGGCTAAAGTGAAGAATTTTAAAAGGATATTCTCCATTGTATACCATACTACTCTTCTTATCAGTGACTCGAGTATTTGTTGACGTTTTGGGTAGAAAGTGTCTTTACTTATATATATGTCAGTTTAACTCTTCACTACACAACAAAATTGTAGACTTGTCCAAGTTGAAAGCGTTTGCAGGTGACAATTTAAATGAGGCTCAAATGATGGAATTTGTTTTTGATAGGATAGAAAACATTTTGGAAAAAAGGAGAAAATGCTGGTTACCAGCATTTTCTCCTTTTACCAGAATGTTTTCAAAAGGCTTCTCTTTCAGGGCTGTTAAAACTTGGGAATATATGTAAAGGGTTAATCCTTCACAAAAAGACCGAATGAAAAAGACTTGAAAAAACATTGCGAGAAAAGGAGAAAATGCTGGTAACCAGCATTTTCTCCTTTTCTCACATTGTTTTTTTTACCATTTCAGATATAAAATCCCTTCGTTTGAGCCATATTGATCTTGTCTGCAAACGATTTTAATATTGAAAAGCCTGAAATATTTTTTATGGTTTGGTTTAAGGCTAAACATCAATAACATTATTCATATGCATTCATTTAAACTTTAGAAATAGTTTTGAATGAAACTTGGCACGTTTTTAGTTTGAAATGATTAAAGATGCTACACAGGATTTATATGATTGAAGGGACGATTCACGGGGGCTGATAATAAAACTTTTCGACTGGGACATGGATTTTAAAAACAGTGCAGGAGTATTTCTGTTGCTTTGTATAGGTGAGGTAGCGAGTAAAATTTGATATATTCATTATACGGTATTTGAAAAGCGTTGTAAGAATTTCTCTGATGTTTTCTTATTTTAGATGATAGTTTCCAATTTTGGTTAATTTATCTGAATACTTGTACATATTTTCTTATAAGTGTTTGTATTTTTTTCAAGGGAAGTAATAACTATCTTTGTTTTGAAAAAAAAGAGGTAGGGGGTTTATTTGCTTACAAACGGTAATTAAAAGACAACAATTAAAGTAAAAGGCCCGGTTAAGTTTATGTTTCATTTTTTTTTTGTTATGAATATCATATTCTTGAGGACGCCACTTGAACAGACATAGCTGCTGTCTATTACATGCCCATCCCAGTAGCTAAGTCTGTACAAGGCTTGAAACCAGGTGGTCGCAAGTTCGAAGCCTTTGCTTGGCAAATTTCTTTCCGTTGAATGATGATAGTCAATGCGACAGGATCAATTCCTCTCTCACTTATGATCATTGTTTCGACGATTTTTAGGTGGGAAAGTATGCAGGGCTTGGGAAGAATATTGTGCGAAGTCACTGGTAAAAGAAGCCCAAGAAAAGCATGGATAGGTGCACTGGCTTCAGTGCTATCACTGAAATTATGTTGAAGACGGGGTTTAACACAACACAACAAATAAACAAAAACAGACAAATTTCCTCAACAGTGGTAACTCCAATCAATACTGTGATGACTGATATTTTATCCTATCATGTTCCAATGATTGTAATGGCTATCATTACAGCATACAGTGATGGAGGGTCATACTGTGGTATTTCCAATCTATACTGTGATGACGGCTGTTGTGATGATGACTGCTGTCAAGATGGAAAACTCTCGTATGTATAAATATAGGACTAATAGATAAATACTATTGATATGTCCATTTAAACCAATACTGAAAATAATGAATTTGAAAAATCTAATGTTTGAATAATAGAGATTTGAATACGTAGTTCTTTCCCTACAATGTTTGCCAATGTTGAGAGGTAACGGAGTATCAAATACGAAGGTCGCGTTGAAATAAATAAAGTAGAAATAAATCTTACCTTTGCTTTTTTTTGTATTTAAATGCCTCTTGACTATTTTCTCTGTCATATCCTGGCAATAGCTAACTTGTTACCGTGTTTCCAGGGTTTTACAAGAACAAGACCGGGAGTCTGAAGTGTCTTGCCCGAGGGCAGTCCCACAATAAACCAAGACTTCTGGATCACTAATTAAATGGTCTTATCATTTTTACCCTTGGACAGCTAAGAATACATTCGCATTTGCGGAAAGTGTAGATCAGTATCAGACTGCACAGAAACACTTTGAAATCGCAAAACTTCGGATATTGTTGGTTGGTTGTATTGGGGTTT